>CM054141.1:11703351-11708351 GCA_028751875.1 Rapana venosa | reverse complement strand
AAAGTCAGGGTTAGGGTTAGGGTTAGAAAGTCAGGGTTAGGGTTAGAAAGTTAGGGTTAGGATTAGGGTTAGAAAGTTAGGGTTAGGGTTAGGGTTAGAAAGTCAGGGTTAGGGTTAGAAAGTTAGGGTTAGGATTAGGGTTAGAAAGTTAGGGTTAGGGTTAGGGTTAGAAAGTCAGGGTTAGGGTTAGAAAGTTAGGGTTAGGTTAGGGTTTAGAAAGTCAGGGTTAGGTTAGAGTCAGGGTTAGGGTTAGGGTTAGAAAGTCAGGGTTAGGGTTACAAAGTTAGGGTTTAGAGTTAGGGTTAGAAAGTTAGGGTTAGGGTTAGGGTTAGGGTTAGAAAGTTAGGGTTAGGTTAGGGTTAGAAAGACGGGTTAGGTTAGAGTCAGGGTTAGGGTTAGGGTTAGAAAGTCAGGGTTAGTTAGAAGTTAGGGTTAGGTTAGGGTTAGAAAGTCAGGGTTAGGGTTAGAGTCAGGGTTAGGGTTAGGGTTAGAAAGTATAGGGTTAGGGTTACAAAGTTAGGGTTAGAGTTAGGGTTAGAAAGTTAGGGTTAGGGTTAGAAGTTAGGGTTAGGGTTAGGGTTAGAAAGTCAGGGTTAGGGTTAGGGTTAGAAAGTAAGGGTTAGGGTTAGAAAGTCAGGGTTAGGGTTAGAAGTTAGGGTTAGGGTTAGAGAAAGTCAGGGTTAGGGTTAGAAAGTTAGGGTTAGGTTAGAAAGTCAGGGTTAGGGTTTAGAAAGTTAGGGGTTAGGGATTAGAAAGTTAGGGTTAGGTTAGGGTTAGAAAGTTAGGGTTAGGGTTAGGGTTAGAAAGTTTAGGGTTAGGGTTAGAAAAGTTAGGGTTAGGGTTAGAAAATTAGGGTTAGGTTAGGGTTAGAAAGTTAGGGTTAGGGTAGGATAAAGTTAGGATTTAGGGTTAGGGTTAAAAAGAGTGTTTTTCGTTGTTGTTGTTGTTGTTGTTGTTGTTGATGTGTGGTGTCAGAGAAATAGAGAAAGAGAGAGAGAGAGAGAGAGAGAGAGAGATGAGGGAGAGAGAGAGAGAGAGAGAGATAGTGCTTACATGCATGCCTGCCTGCATGTCTGCTCCACACGCGCGCGTGCGCGCTCGCACGCATGTATCTACATATCTACATGTCTCTCTCTCTCTCTCTCTCTCGAGCGCTTTGATTTATTGCTTTACAAGATTCAGCGCTATATAAATTCCATACATTATGATTATTATTATTATCTCTCTCTCATCCATCTCTCTCTCTCTCTCTTTTCTCTCTACTCTCTCCTCTCTCTCTCTCTCTCTCTCACTCTCTCTCTCATCTCTCTCTCTCTTTTCTCTCTTATAGAGAGTACACTCACAAAGTTGATGTTGGTTCTGACAGTACGTTGGTTGAGAGGCTGCACAGGCCGTATGTTGCCTCCCATCAGCATCACGGGGTTGAAGCGTGTGTCCTGACGGAGCGTCCGTAAGCTCGACAACTGCAACACACACACACACACATTTACACACATACACAGAGGCACACACACACAGGCACACACACGGGCACACATACTCACACACACACACATGCAGGCGCGTGAAAACACACACAGAGGCACACATATTCACACACACACATGCACACACACACAATCACATGCACACACACACACACATGGACACACACACACACACACATATGCTCATACGGGATTGTTTGGTATTCTTAGTAGGGCCAGGGTTCATTTCCCCATCTCCTACCTGATGTTCATCTTACATGAAAGTACATGGTTAACTGTTGTTCCCATGGGCCATATGACCTGCCAAAAACTGAATGAAAATTATTGTTATTATTGTTGTTATTGTTATTGTTATGCACACACACATATCCACACACAACACCACATGCGGGGCGGTGCACACACACACACACACACACACACACACACACACACACACACACACACACACACACACAACACACAATACACACACACTCACACTCACAATCACACATACAATACAAGCACACAAACAACACAATTTTAATGATTTGATTTTGAGGGCTGGCCCTTGTAAGAATTAAGTGCAAAGGGAATTAAGCGAGGGCGTCTAATGAGTGGCATTCGTACGAGTCGTTCCCCTTAGTCTGCAAAATTCTTGAAACTCTTTAGTCTGACTTGTACTTGAGAGAGAGAGAGAGAGAGAGAGAGAGAGAGAAGGAGAGAGGAGAGAGAGAGAGAGAGAGAGAGAGAGAGAGAGGAGAGAGAGAGAACAGAGAGAGAGAAGAACGAGATGAGCGAACGAGAGTGAGAGTGAGTTCTTCTTTTTTTTTTTTCTTTATTTCGAGGATAATGGAATAAGAAGAAAGAAAGAAAGAAAGAGTGATGAGAGAGAGAGAGATGAAGAGAGAGAGAGAAGAGAGAGAGAGAGAGAGAAGAGAGAGAGAGAGAGAGATGAGAGAGGAGAGAAGAGAGAGAGAGAGAGAGAGAGAGAAGAGAGAGAGAGGAAGAGAGAAAGAGAACGAGAGCGAGCGAGAGTGAGGAGTGAGATTCTTCTTTTTCTTTTTTTCTTTTATTTCGAGGATAATGGAATAAGAGAGAAAGAGTAGAGAGAGAGAGAGGAGAGAGAGAGAGAGAGAGTGAAGAGAGAGGAGAGAGAGAGAGAGAGAGAGAGAGAGAGAGAGAGTGAAGAGAATGAAGAGAGAGAGTGAGAGAAGAGAACGAGAGAGAGAGCGAGAGTGAGATGAGATTCTCTTTTCATCTTTATTCTTTTTTCTTTTATTTCGAGGATAATGGAATAAGAAGAAAGAGAGAGAGAGAGAGAGAGAGAGAGAGATAGAGAGAGAGTGATGAGGAGAGAGAGAGAGAGAGAGGAGAGAATGAGAGAGAGAGAGAGAGAGAGAATGAGAGAGAGATTCTTCTTTTTCTTTTTTTCATTATTTCGAGGATAATAGAATAAGAGAGAGAGAGAGAGAGAGAGAGATGAGAGAGAGAGAGTAGAGAGAGATATGAGAGAAGAGAGAGAGAGAGAGAGGAGAGAGAATAAGAGAACTCAATTTTAATTATTGAGAACGAAGAATGAGAGAGAGAAATGAGAGAGAGAGAGTGGAGAGATGAGATTCTATTATTACTTTTCTTCTTAATTATCGAGGATAATGGAAAAGCAGACTCATGAATCGCTTTTATATTAGTATTTAGGTAAACTCCTAGCCGCAGTGATGGTAAGCAGTTTATATAAATTTGTCATCTGTTTTCCCACCTTGGCCCTGGATCGAGGAAGATGAGAATAGAGAGCAGGAGAGAGAGACAGACGAGAGGAGAGAGAGAAGAGGGAGAGAGATGAGAGAGAGAGAGAGAGAGAGAGAGAGAGAGAGCGAGAGCGAGAGAAAGCGAGATGAGAGAGAGAGAGGGAATTCATTATTGCTTTTTTACATTCACGTTCTTGATGATTGTATCATCCTTAATGGGTTTTTTTCCTTATAGCCTGGACCATGATGTTGATGTCAGATTGGCTCATCTACCTTATTACATGCAACTTATATTATTGTTCTCTCTCTCTCTCTCATCACCTCATATAACGGGACAGGATAGCTCAGTGGTCAGAGCAATCGCTTTCCCCAAGCTTAGGTTAAGCAGCATCGAGCGTGGTTACCACTTGGATGGGTGACCGTTTGCGCGCCTTGGCTTCAGTACAGTCACCCCTAGTTCACCCAGCTGTCAATGAGCACCTGCCTCTTTAGGGTCAGGGAAGGTAAAGCAGCGAGGGAGAGGAGATGGGCGCCGCCCTCAATATGCTGGCCTCTAGAGAAGTTGAGGTCTCTGACATCTCGCTCCCCAACGACTGCATGGGTTATTGGGAACACCTTTACCTTTTATACAGGTATACTGTCTAAAAGTTCATGAGTGATTTGCCATCTATCTAGGATGCATCAGCCCTGTCAGTGTATAAAAGGTAAAGGTGTCCCATAACCTATGTGGTCTTAGGGGAGCGAGGCATCAGAGACCTCAACTTCTCAAGGGACCAGCATATTGAGGGCGGCGCCCATCTCCTCACCCTCGACCTTCTCTGACCCTAAAGATGCAGGTACCCATTTACAGCTGGGTGAACTGGGGGAACTGTACTGAAGCCAAGGCACGCGCGCAAACGGTCACCAATCCACTTGGTAACCATGCTGGATGCTGCTTAACTTTATAGCTGGGGGAAAGCGAGTGCTCCGACCACTGAGCTATCCCGTCAGTGTATAACCATGTCTAATTCATCGTGATTACCAACAAGTCTTCAGTGCAGTAATGTTTTGCTCTTCCTCTTTATACCCCGTCATTCATTGATTGACATGTATACTTTTTTTGATGGTTTCACTATATATAGCTAAAAAAAAGTTAATGGGAATAAACCGTTGTGAATTGTGAAGTGTAATATTAACAACGATAAATAAGATGATAAAATAATGATAAAATAGATAGTGATAAACAAAAAATCATGAAAATAATAATGATAATAATGCTGCTGCTGCTGCTGTCTCTAGGGTTAGCTCCCTCATCCCCCACAACACCCTCAAACCCCCCACCTACACCCCACCCCCACCTCAACACCCCCCTCCCACCTCACCCCCACCAACACCCCCTCAACCCCCCTTCCCCCACCATCACCCCTCAACCCCACACCCCCCCCACAACCGCCCACTCCCCCACTCATTAACCCACCACAAAACCCCCTCCCCCCCCCCACAACCCATCCCTCCCAACCACCCCCCACCTAAAACCCCCCACCAAATCCCTCCCACCCACCACCTCACATCCCCCACCACCCTCACCCCTCAATCACCCCACCAACCAAACTACCCCCAAACCTCCCCACACCCCCACCACCCCCCATCCCACCAACCACCCCTACCACCCCCTCCCCACACCCTACCTCCCCTCACAACTCCTCACCCAACCTCCCCCCCCAACCCCACCACCTCCCCCCACATACAAAAACCCACCCTCCCTCACCCACCTCCTCCCACCAACCCACCCACCCTCCCCACC
>CM054141.1:11680851-11695851 GCA_028751875.1 Rapana venosa | reverse complement strand
AGTGGAGGGGACGGTAAAGCTCAGTTGTCAGAGCTCTCGCTTTCCCCCAAGCTAAGGTTAATAGCAGCATCGAGCGTAGGTTATCAAGTGGATGGTGACCGTTTGCGCGCCTTGCTTCGTACAGATCTCCCTGATCACCCAGCAGTAAATGGGTACCGCCCTCTTATAGGGTCAGGGAAGGTAAGCTAGCGAGGGAGAGAGATGGCGCCGCCCATCGATTATGCTGGCCCCTAAGAAGTTGATGGTCTCGACGCCTCGCTCTCCCCTAACGACCACAACAGGTTATAGGACACCTTTACTTTTACCTTAAGTGGGGGGAAAATGCAATAGCCTCTCCTCCCTCCTCCACTCATTATTATTATTATTATGTAGTTTATGATGAATTGTCAGTGCTTGTCGTGAGGCAGTAATTCAACATTCCTGTGCATGGGTGATAGCAAAAGCTTATAGTTATGATTTGTGACGTCGTTTAGTTTATATATACATATATATATATATAAAAATATATATCTAATAGAATATATATAAAGATATATATAATGTGCGTGTGTAATGAGTGTGTGTGTGAGAAAGGGGTATAGTTTTTAGATTTGTATCGCGTAACTATGGTATGTAACCGTCGTCGCTGTTATTATCGAATCCCTGTCTTATATTGGAGGGGGAGAATTATTCTCCTCAGTGAGATTTTTAAAGCGATGGATCAGATACAACCCTCAATATTTCAAACCCTTAAAACACTTGCAGTGCGCCGAACCTGAGTTACAAGAGTGGTTTGGAATCATGAACGACCTTATCTACTTTCCATAACTGCAGCGTGTGAACATTGTTTCCGTCGAAGAAGAAAACTCCAGTTTCTGAACACATTCGAACCGTCCGATCAAACATTATACCAGAGACACACACATTTCAATCCTCTCTCGCCACGAAATAGTAAACAAACCTAAACAACACAAAGGCGCGATATTTCATGTAAACGTTTTTATTCGATAGCAATAATGTACCACGTCAGGTGCCGTCAGCGCCTTGGGCCCCTTTATCGCAGTTCTTGGATTTAAACCATTGCACGCTGGGGGGCAACAGCAAATTGAGGAGGAGCTGGTATGACCAGTGGCTTTCTTTCCGCACTCATGGAATCCACTTTACAGCTAAAGTCTTAGTGATCGACTATGACTCTCTGACTGGAGGCATGACTCGCACAAGACCTAATTGCTGCAGCTCTGCTGGTGGCTGGATGGCCTGTGGAGAACAATCCCAACGCTGACTGTCCCTTATGCCCACTTGGCCGAGAGAGTGGGATGTACTGTGGGCAAGAGCATCTCCGCATAATCCAATTTCTTTTCTGCCCAGTATCCGAAACAGCAGCTGCCTCCTCTGCATGTGTTGAGGTCCATGGTCGGACACGACGGACAAACAAGACACTAACTTCCACAGGAACTCATGCGGCCACAGTGTGTTTCGGACCCCTCCGTTTCACCAGGCCAAGTGGGACCTTGATTTTGTCCACCGCGTACTGTATGAGAGGGAGGCCACCCGGAGGTTGACACCGGTCCCAGCCGGACAGGCCCGACTGTTTCGGCGTTTAAGAAAGTGATGTTCAAAGGTCCGTTGTTCTGGAGAAAAGCCTGACACCTTTTAAATGCAACAGAGAGTTTTTTGGTAATTTGTGTGAGTGTGTAGTGGTTGTGTGTGTGTGTAGCAATATACTGAGTTGCGTTTGTGTGCGTGTGTGTGTGTGTGTAGTGTGTGTGTGTGTGTAGTGTTTGTTGTGTGTTTGTGATGTGGTGTGTGTTTGATGTGTGTGCGGAGTGTGAGTTTGTGTGTTTGTGTGAGTGTGTGAACTCATCACATGCGCGCGGACACAAACGTACCACACACAGCACACACACACACACACCACACACACCACACACAAACACACAAACCACAAACACACACACACACACACACTCACCACACACACACACACACACACACACACGCGGGGGATGGGATAGCCTGGTGGTTTAGACTGATGCGCTTGGGGGGGGGTGCGTGATCTGCTGATCCGAGTTCCATCCGTTCAAGAGGATTTTTTCCTCCTGGGAGTTAACATAAGCCGACTCCACTCTCCCCACAAGTCCTTTTGGATGAGACTAAAAACCGAGTCCGTGGTGCGAACGCACCGCAGGACATCTTGCGCATAACGTTTAAAACACCGTTCGGAGGAGGTATCCATTCTGTGTGCCGGTGTGAACGGTATGACAAACGATACAAGACCTGCATAAAACACGGTGACCCGGATGTACAAAAAGCAACATGGAGTGCTTATTCCATATATCCTCGTATAAAATAGCTGTTTCTCCGTCTCCTCCACATGGAACGACCTCCATCTTCCACTTCCGCCAAAAGAGCCCTTCATATTGATTCTTCAAATCAGCCTTAAAACGCACTATATACTCTACTGATATCTTCCCCAGTTATCTGTTCCTACTTTACAATGAGCGCTACCTTCAACTCCACCACCCACAACCCCATCCTGAAGTGTGTTGTGTAATATAAATTTGAATATTTGTTTATCTGATATTTGATGACCGTGAATGCAAGGCCTTTGTTTGTTTTACTTACAAGATTCATCAGCGCTATATAATTCCATACATAATAATAATCAATATAATTAATTAATATAAAACAATAAGAAAAGACCCCACTTCCAACATCCGCATACCCTAACAGAATCCAAACACAACGCTCAACTGTTTCCAATCAATAAACTGAACAAGTCTGTGCGGTGTGTAAGCTTTTATTAAAGCGGATATTACACTCTTGTCGTCTGTGATTAAGACGGGGATTCCATTCCGACAGGATGCTTCCAGAAACAAACATATGCGATGATCCTAAACTATCTATCTATCTATCTATCTATCTAATCTATCTATCTATCTAACATCTATCTATCTATCTTCTGTCTGTCTGTCTGTCGTCTTGTCTTCTGTCTGTCTGTCTGTTCTGTCTGACTATCTTTCCTTTCTATATGTCTGTCTACATCTATCTATCTATCTATCTATCTATCTATCTATCTATCTATCTATCCTATCTATCTATCCAATCTATCATGTCCTGTCTTTCCTGTCCTGTCTGTCTGTCTGTGCTGTCTGTCTAATCTATCCTGTCCTGTCCTGTCTTCTGACTGTCTGTCTTGTCTGTCTGTCAGTCTGTCTGTCTGTCTGTCTGTCTGTCCGTCTGACCGAGACCGTCCGTCCGTCCAATCCCGTCCGTCCGTCCGTGCCGTCTGTCTGTCTGTCTGTCCTGTCTGTCTGTCTGTTATCAATCTATCGATCTATCTAATCTATCTATCTATCAATCTATCTATCTATCTATCTAACTATCTATCTATCTATCTATCTATCTATCTATCTGTCTGTCTGTCCTGTCTGGTCTGTCGTCCGTCTGTCCTTCCCGTCCCCGTCCGTCCAAAACGTCCGTCCTCCTGTCATGTCTGTCCTGCTGTCTGTCTGTCTCTATCTATCTATCTACTATCTATCTAGTCTATCTATCTATCTTACATCTATCTATCTATTCTATCAATCTATCTAGAAAACATCATTTCTTTGGGCGAGGGGGGTAACAACGATACTTTTGTTTCCAACAGTTTTAACTGCGAACTATGTACAAAGATAGGTGTGGAGCCCAGATTTTGTTTCAACAATCTATATACATAAAAGTAAAAGGTAAAAGAGTCCCTAACTGATGTAGTCGTAGGGGAGCGAGCGGTCAGAGACCTCAGCTCTCTAGGGGGCCAGCATATTGAGGCAGCCGCCCCATCTCCTTCTCCCCTCGCTGAGCTTTTAACCTTCCCAGACCCTAAAGAGGCAGGTCCCCATTTACAGCTGGGTGAACTTGGTAACTGTACTGAAGCCAGGCGTGCAAAACGTCACCCCATCTAAGTAGGTAACCACGGCACGAATTGCTTGACCTGGCTTGGTGGAAAGCGAGTGCTTCTGACCACTGAGCTATCCGTCCCCTGGGCGAAGTTTATACACTCTTTCACAATAACTTCTGTCGTTAGAATCTAGACGACCAGGGAAATGTCCATTCCAAGAAAACAGTTCACAGAAGTCATATCATCATCTCGGATCGCAATAAATATTGCACACAGCACAGCTGCAGCAGCAGCAAGCAGCAGCAGCAGCAGACAGCAGGCAACAGCAGCCGCAGCACAGTCAGCAGCAGCAACAACAAAACCACAAGTAGCAGCAGCAGCAACAACAGCAGTAGCATAGCAGCAACAACAAACTTAGAGCAGCAGCAGCAACTAACAGGAAGTACATCAGCAACAAACTAACAAACAATAACAGACAGCAGCAGCAGCAACCGCAACAAAATCAACACACAGGACAAACATTCAAAAGGAGGTATCGATGAGGATCCGTGGTCAGAGTAACCGCCCTGCCTAGATGCGAAAAGTCCTCGGGTCGGAGGAAGTGTTTGCGGTGGTTCAAATCCCCGTTTCGAGCTCGAAACTTTTCCCCATATCCACTGACCATGGAGTGGAGGTCCTGGATGCTAGTCTTTCGGATGAGACGGAACAGAAACGAGGTCCCGTTGTTACCACAACATTATTTACGCACGTACAAGAACCCACGGCAACAGAAAGTTATCCCTGCCAAATTCGTGAGAAAAAAAAAGCCACTCTGGATAGGGAAACTATAACACAGATGCAGACAGATAAAAGAAAAGAAATGGTGCGCGGCTGAGCTAAGCGCTTGTGACGCGCGCGCTTCATCTCGAGCCCGAATTTCACACAGAGAAGTCCACACTGCTAGTGGCTAAAAAGAGGGTATGAAAATAAAAAAAAATGTCCACCTCAGAAGCCGAAAAAATCAGTCACAAAAAGAGACAACGCGCAAACGTCCCCTCCAAGGATTGTGACCCGTAACACGTTATATACAACTTAAATCCTCACTAAATCCTAAAGATACCCTACTAATGACCCCCATCCCAACTTGCTATACTACACACACCAAAAAAAAAAAAAAAGAGTGAGAATTTTTAAGTTGTTCTTTAAGGATGTTGACGGTGAGTAACAGAAGCTTAGGATTGGCAGGTTTGTTATCGTCCCCCTTCCAATGTTAAAGGACGCTTCGTACAATTACCAGCTTTATTATCAGTCTGTCCCCCATCCCCACCCGCATATATACTGCCCCGGATTTATTGATAAGGGCACGCGCCTAGTTGACTACTCGCCACGAATTAACTGTCATTCAAGTATCCCTAACGTCACGGTGCCTTTTTTAGGACCGGTGGGGGGGGGGGACCAAAAAAAGTGAAACCATCCCACCAGCCAAAGACGGCGCCCCAGGCAAAAAAAAAAAAAAGAAAGTCTGAAATATCTGAAAGGGTCTAGGGCCTGATATAAATAAAGTGGTTGTAATATCTATCTATCTATCTATCTATCTATCTATCTATCTATCTATCTATCTATCTATCTATCTATCTATCTATCTATCTATCTATCTAATCTATCTAGTTATCTATAAATATATCTCTCTCTCTACATATATAGATATATAAAGTTATATATATATATATAATATATAAAATAAATATATATAAATAAATATATATATATGATATATATATATGTGTGTGTGTGTGTGTGTGGTGTGTGTGTGTGTGTGTGTGTGTGTGTGAGAGTTTATGTTTGTCCCATCGTGTCCACGATTGACCTCCAAACAAAGCAGACGAGGCGACAGCTGACTGTTTTGGAAACTTGTGCAGAAATTTGATTATAGAGGAGATGCCTGTTGGCCCACAGTAACCAACCCCACTCTCTCGGCCAAGAGGGCATAACGGTACAGTCAGCGTTGAGTAGAGCTTCCAAAGGCTAACTATCCCACCAAGGGCTGCAGCACATAAGACTGTGCGAGTCACGCCCTCCTAGTCAGAGTCATAGTCGATCACTAAGACCTAAGCTGTAAATTGGAATTCCATGAGTGGGAAAGACACTGTCATACAAGCCTCTCACTTTGCTGTTGCCCCCTACGTCAATGGTTTGCATCAGAACTGTGATAAAGCCCAGCACTTCCGGCGTTATATAAATCTTATCTATATCTCTCTCTCATCTCTCTATATATATATATATACCTCTCTCTCTCTCTATCTAACTATTCTATCTATCTATCATCTATCTATCTATCTATCTATCTAGCAAGTCTATCTATCTAACTATCTATAAACGTGTGTTGTGTGAGGTGAGGGACGGGATATATCTATATATATCTATAGAGTCTATATATCACTCTATACCCTCTCTTATCAATTTATCTATCTATCAATCTATCTATCAACTCTATCGTTATCTATCTTATCTAAACTTATCTATCTCTCTATCTTGTGTGTGTGTGTGTGTGAGTGGGTGTGTGTGTGTGTGAGTGTGTGTGTGTGTGTGGTGTGTGGCGTGCGCGTGAGGGACGGGATGGCTAAGTGGTCAGGTCACTCGCTTCCCCCCAAGCCAAGTTAAGAAGCGTCGCGCGTGATTTACCAACTTGGAATGGTTCTGACCGTTTGTGCGCCATATGCTCAATACAACCCCACATGTGTAAATATGGGTACCTAGCCCTCTTTAATGGCAGGGGAAGTAAAGCAGCGAGGGAGAGAGGAGATGGCACAGCCCTCAATATGCTGGCCCTAGAGAAGTGAGTGGTCACTGAACGCATCGCTCTCCTACGACCTTATAGGTTTTTTGGGACACCTATACCTTATATGTTAATATGTATGTATGTATGTATGTAAGTAGTATGTATGTATTATGTATGTATTATGTATGATCGTATGGTATGTATATCCACACACAAACACACCCACCACTATCAACACACCACACACACACACACACACACACACACACCACACACACACAACGACACACAATCTATATAAGTACGTGGTTTTTTCTAAAAAAAAAATATATCGAGGATAATGGAATACGCCTTAACTGCTTTTATTAAACATCCTAGTTCTCCCATGTTGTATGCGGATTTTGTAAAATGCTAACATCTTCTTACCCATTGGCACACATAGCCTACTCTTTCGAAAGCGGACAGGATTATAACGTGTGCGAAAGATTTGTTCTGCGTGCGTTCGCACACGGGACCCTGTAGTCGTTTTACTAGTCTCATCCGAAGTACGTTTGGGGATAGTGGAGGCCTTTACTGGATGTTAACTCCAGGAGGAAAAATATCCGCCTTGAACGGAAACTGAACCCGGGCCGTCCAGATTGCGAGCGGCAATGTTCTAACCACTCATGAGGCTATCCCCCGAGTCCCCCCTGGCATAGCTATAGCTTTCCAATTGTCTCTGGTTGTCTCTGTCAACATCTGTCATTGTCTGTGTGTGGTTTGAGTTTGTGTGTGTGTGTGTGTGTACGCGCGTACCTAAGTGCGTGCATGTGTGGTGTGTGATGGCGCTTGTAGTGCCCACGCGCGCGTGTGTATCAGTATGTTGTAATATGGTTACTTGTTTGTGAGTGAGTGTGCTAGTGTGTAATTGTGTGTGTGACGAGCGCGCGCGCATGCTACCAGCCACGCACAATTAAATGTCTGGAGAAAGCTGCGACTCTGCTATGAGCGCACGAGCGGCTAGCGTACAAATGCACTACTCAAGGATGCACATCACTGCAAAAAGCACACACACTCGATAAAGCCCGACCTTTCTCTGGTCTGTCTGTCTCTCTGTTTCTGTCTGGTCCTGTCGTCTGTCAGTCTGTCTGTCTCACTCTCACCCCTCTCTTCCCTCCCTCTCTCCCCTCCTGTCTCTGTCTCTCCTCTGCTGACTGTCCTGTCAGTCCCGTCTCTTTTCTCTTCTGTGTAACTGTGTGTGTGTGTGTGTGTGTAGTGATGTGTCTGTCAGTCTCACACCTCGCTCTCTCCTCTCCACTCTTCCCCCCCCCCCCCCTGTCTGATCTCTCTGTTTGTCTCTCTCCCTCCCACCCTCCATCTCTCTCTCACTCTCTTCACTCCCTACCGCCTCTCGCTCTTCCCTCACCCATCTCTCTCGCTACCCCTACCCCCCCTCTCTCTCTCCCCCTCCATCTCTCTCTCTCTCTTCTCTATCTCTCAGTCCCGGCTCAGCTCTCTCTAACCCCCACCCCTCACCCCTCTCGCTCTCTCTACCGCTTTCTTTCACAGCCCCACGCTGTCATTTTTAATCGCGCAGATAATAACTATCCCATGCCGGGGACCCCCCCCCCTTCCCCCCCTTGCCCCCCCCCCCCCCCCCCCCCCCCGCCCCAAAAGACAGTGAGCCACCGGGAACCGCGCGAGTAATTTTTGGGGGGGGGTCGCGTTGGCATTTGAGCCGGGGTTGGGCTTTTGTCCCTGACTGTATGGCGTTTTTGTTTAGTACCCCTCCCCCCCCCCCCCCTGCCCCCCCCCCCCCCCCCCCCCCCCCAACTGAACAAGAGTTTGGGGAAAGAACGTTTCTGGGGGTGCTTGCAATTCAAACTTGTTTTTGTCCCCTTGAGGGTTTGTTGTGTGTGGTTTGTGTGTGTGTGGGGGGGGGGGGGGGGGTTTTTTTTTGTTGTTTTTGTTTTGTTTTTTGTTTTTGTTGGTGGTGTGGTGGTGTGTTTGTGTGGGGGGGGGGGGGTGTATTTTTTTGTTTTTGTTTGTTTTTTTGTTGTGTGTTGTTTTGGGGGGTGGTGTGGGGGTGGGTGTTGTGTGGGGGGGGTGGGGGGGGTTTTATTTTTTTTTGTTTGTTGTTTGTTTGTTGTTGTTGTTGGGGGGTGGTGGGGGGGGTGGGGGTGGTTGTGTGTGTGTGTGTGGGCCATGGTGGTGTGGGGAAAGAGGGTTTGGGTAGTGCAATGCATTTAAATATGTTGTCTCTTTTGTTTTGTTGTTTTGTTTTTGTTGGCGTGGTGGTGGTGAGGTGGGTGGTGGTAGTGGTGGGTGGTGGTGTTTGTTTTGGGGGGGTTTTTGTGTTTTGGCGGGCGCGCGCTTGCGCATGTTTTGTGTGGAAGATGGTTGGTAGTAAAAAGCAGTTTAAATTGTCTGCCCTCTTTTGTTTTGTTGTGCTTTGTTGTTGTTGGTGGGGGGGTTTTTGGGGGGTAAAAGTTTGTGTGTGGGGTTGTTGTGTGTGTTGAATTTTGGGTTTGGTAGTGGCAATGCAGTTTAAAATGTCTGCCCTTGTCAGTTTTGCGGTTTTGCTGTTGTTTTTTTTGTTTTGTTGTTGTTTTTGGTGGTGGGGGTGATGTTTTGTGGTGGTGTGGGTGTGTAAATCTGGTTGGTACGGGATTGCGTTTAAACATTCTGTCCCCCTCCTGTTGTTTGTGTTGTTGTTGTTTTGGTGGGGGTGTTTTGTGGTGTGTGTGTGTGTGTGTTGTGTTGTGTGTGTGTTGTGTGTGTGTTGTGTTTTGGGGTGTGGTGTGTGGAATATTGGTTGGTACTGGCAATGCAGTTTAAACATTTTAAAATTTTTTGTTTATGCTGTTTTTGTCGTTGTCCCCTCTTTCTCTTCTCCTTCCCCCTCTCTCTCTCTCTCTCCTCTTCTTCTCCCCTCTCTTTTTCCCCTTCTCTCTCCCTCTCTCTCTCTGGTTTTTGGGGATATCGGGTTAAGTTTTTTTTCGGGTTTAAACATATCTCTAACTTTATTCTTTGGGTGAGCACTACAAATTGCAAGGGTTTTTCCATTTTCTTTCTAGGTTTTGGTTGTTGTTGCGCGTTTCAAAACTTAACACCCTGGTGTTACCCGAATAACCACCCTTTTTTTCTTCTTTTTTTTTCTTCTTTTATTTTGAGTATAATGGAATAAGCACATATGTGCTTTTTTTAACATCCAATCCCCGTATGTATGCAGTTTTGAACATTTTGTTCTCCGTTCCCACCAGCACATCTGGGAAACCAAGACAACAACATTTTGATGTAGAAAAGCTGCGCAACACCAAAGTAAAGAGTGCTTTCACCCTCCAGCTCAAAAACAAGTTCCAAGCACTGGTGGATACTGAAAACTACACACCTCCGGACACGACTAATATAAACACCATGTGGAAACAAGTCAGGACAGCCTACACACAAGCCAGTGAAACGTGCTTAAGACAGAGACAAGGAGAGAAAAAGGTGGATTACAGCAGACACCTGGCAAGCCATCGAGAACAGGAGAGAACGAAGAAGAAAATCTTAGAAACAAAGTCAGAGCGGATAAGAGAGAGGTACAAACAACAGTACAGGGAAGCAAACCAAACTGTGAAGAGAATGACAAGAACAGACAAGCGTAACCTACATGGATGATATTGCAAGACAGAGCAGGAGGCCGCCGCAAAGGGAGAGCAAGGACAGGTGTATAAGATCACTAAGACTGTCAGTGGCAAGTACCGGAGCAATACCGAAACACCAATCCTAGATAAACAAGGCCAAATACTTACCACAGAAGCGAACAAGATGCAAGATGGGCAGAACATTTCAGCGAAGTTCTCAACAGACCACACCAACTGAAGAGGCAGATGTACAAGATCCTGATGCCGATTCAATGTGGACAGCACACCACCAAAGAAGGAAGAGATTATAGCAGCAATCAGCTCTCAAGAATGGAAAAACCCCTGGCCAGGAACCTCAACGCAGAACTTTTCAAGGCAGATCCAGAGTTTGCATCTAAAGTTCTACAGCCACTCTTTGCAGCTATATGGGAGGAAAACAGCTACCAGCAGATTGGACAGAAGGATCATCGTGAAGATCCCAAAGAAAGGAGCCCTGAACAATTGTAACAACTGGAGAGGAATCACTCTGCTATCTGTTCCCAGCAAGATTCTGGCAAAGATCATCATCGGACGAATCTCAGAGGCAGTGGACCAACAACTCAGAAAGGAACAGGCAGGTTTTAGACCAGGAAGAAGATGCATAGACCAGATCTTCACCCTGCGCAACATCTTCACCCTGCGCCTTTGACAGCATTCATCGAGAAATTGTATGGCGCATACTCCGAGCATATGGAATCCCACAGGAGATTATCCAAGTCATTAAGAGCTTCTACAACAACTTCACGTGCAGAGTAGGAAACAGCAAAACCAGTTTCAGTGTACAAACCGGCGTCAGACAAGGCTGCCCCATGTCGGCACTACTCTTCAACCTGACAATTGATTGGGTGATGAGACAAACAACAGCTGACCAGTCACGGGGCATCAGATGGATTCCCTTCTCAACGCTTGAAGGACCTAGATTTTGCCGACGATCTGGCACTGCTCTCACATACCCACCATCACATTCAAGAGAAGACATCCCGTCTCACACTTCGCACAGCAAGTAGGCCTGAAAATCAGTCAGAAGAAGACAGAGGTGATGACACTGAACGTTCAGGACCCCTCACCGGTCACAGTGAATGGAGAAGAATTACCAACAACTGAAGAGTTCACGTACCTCGTGGAGCACTGTTAGGCATGACGCGGAGCAGGCAGCGACATCAAGAACCGGATTAGCAAAGCAAGAAATGCTTATAGAAATCTGAACAATGTGGAAATCGTCCCAGTACAGCAGCACAGAACCAAACTAAGACTATACCAGAGCTGTGTACTTCCACCCTTTTGTACGGCTCGGAGTGCTGGAGGATGACTGAGAGTGACCTCGACAAACTATATCCACATTCCACACGAAGAATCTCAGAAGAATCTTGCGCATCTCTGGCTGAGACCATCTCCAACCAAGAACTTTTTGCCCGTTGCAACCAAGAAAGCATGGACAACATCATCATGCATAGGCGATGGGGATGGATAGGGCATATCTGCCGTCGGGAACAGGGAAGCATCGCCCGAACAGCCCTCCACTGGACATCAGAGGAAAAACGCAAACGAGGACGACCCAAGAACACTTGGCGTCGGATGTCGAAACAGAGCTGAAGACCTTCCAACATACCTGGGGAACCATTCAGAAGCTGGCCCAGGACAGACAGGAGTGGAGAATATTTGTTGCTGCCCTACGTGCCAATAAGGCACAAAGGCATTGATGATGATGATCCCACCCGCACACAATGGCCTACTCTTCCGAAAAGCGGAACAGGTTTTAACGTACGCGCGAGATGTTCTGCGTGCGTTCACACACGGGACCTCGGTTTATAGTCTCATCCGAAGGACTTTTGGGGAGAGTGAAGTCGGCACTGATGTTAACTCCAGGGGAAAATATCCCCTTGAACGAGATTCGAACTCGGGTCAGCAGATCACGAGCGCAATGCACATCTCCCAACTTCCAGGCTATCCCATTCCCCCCCACCCCCGTTTCACTCTTCACGTCTGCGAATGGCTTTTGAGACAACAGTATTACTTGTACAGACAGACTGGATGGGAAATTTTGCTCATTTGGCTGCTTTCAAGGGCTTGTCATATAGGTAGCCATACTCCGACTTCAGAGGATTTTTTTTTCTCTCTCTCTCTCATTACATAGGGAATGCAGGTTGTTAGGCTAAGAGTTTTATCATAGGTGAAGACAGTAATATCAACATAGCCTCTGAATGCCTTACAAACATTGCAATGTATGCTTCGGCGCTTAGCTTTCATTTGAGTACTGTAAAACTCATGGGTAGCTCAGTGGTCAGAGCTCTCGCTTTCCCCAAGCCAAGGTTAAGCAGCGTCGAGCGTGGTTACCAGTTGGATGGGTGACCGTTTTGCGCGCCTTGGCTTCAGTACAGCCCCCCCCCCCCCCCAGTTCCCCCCAGCTGTAAATGGGTACCTGCCCTCTTTAGGGTCAGGGAAGGTAAAGCAGCGAGGGAGAGGAGATGGGCGCCGCCCCCAATATGCTGGCCCTTAGAGAAGTGAGGTCTCTGAGGCCTCGCTCCCCTACGACCACATAGGACACCTTTGCCTTTAAAACTCGTTACGTCCGTGTTGGTGATTCTGGTTACCAAACACTCCCTCTAAGAAACGTCTCTCTTTTGGCATCATTCTGCAAGCCGAACTAGCGCCACACTACAGTACAGTCTACAGCCCTTCAAGAAATGCCACAAAAGGTCTACCATCACTGCACTGCACTGCACTGTACTGTACTGCACTGGCATAGCAGACACATCCATCAGCAGAACTCTTGCGCGGCTTGGCTTGATTCCAGACAGCAGAACAGAGCAAGACAGATTGTGCTGTCTCTTCCTCCCCCCTCCTATTCTTCCTATACCATCTCTTGACTGGAAGCCAGCTACGAAACAGACACTGTCCTAAAGCTGATTCTGCCACTGCTGGGTTTTTGGTTTTTTTTGCTTCAGGGGTAGGTAAGCTCTTTCTAAGACAACCACCTACCCCCACCCCCCCCTCCCGCCATGCCCTCCCCCCCTACCCTTCTTTCTGCTCCACCCTTCTCCTGTACCTTCTCCTCTATCTTACGCCCATTTTTGCGCACACGTTAAAAAACCCGTTCCGCTTTTCGGGAGAGTAGGCCATTGCGTGCCGGTGGTAAACACGGATGACAAAATTTGACAAATAACTGCAGACACAAAAGGGGACTGGATGTAAAAAAGATACCCAGCCATAATCCTCGAAATAAAAAGAAAAAGAAAAAAATGGTACCCCCCCTCACTTTCCATCCCTCATCACTTTGTTTCTACACATGTTCAGGTTTCTCTCCTGTCCCGTGGACTATGTTTTATTTTAATTTTATTTTTTTCCACAGCGCTTTAAGTCACGGCAGATTTCTCTACGTGAAATTCAGGATGCTCTCCCCAGGGGAAAGTGCGTCGCCACAAGAGCAGCGCCACCCAGTATTTTTTGTTTTTTAACCTGTCTGCAACTGTATTCGTTTCTCTACCAGAGTGGCTTTTTCAACAGAATGTTGCCAGGGACAACTCCCTTGTTGCCGTTGGTTCTTTTACGTGCGCTAAATATGTGTCACGCACGGGACCTCGGTTTGTCGTCTCATCCGAAAGACTAGCACCCAGACCACCACTCATGGTCTCATGGATGAGGGGAAAGTTTGGGGCCTAAACGGGGATCGAACCACCGCACACTTCCGACCCGGACTTTTCGCTTTCTAGGCAGGCGGGTTACCTCTAGACCACCGATCTATATATTATGTTGTTTGCTGTAATCAACTGGAAGGTTTTTGGGCTGATCTGAATTAAAACAAGAAAAATGTGAAGAAAGAATGAAAAGGAAGAAAGAAGAAAGAGAAAAAAAATTAACAAAGCGCGAAAAAGCAAAACAAACAGATAAAGAAAAAAATGAAAAATGAGAAAAAGAATATGTAAGAAACGGAAAAAAGCAGAGAGGGATATAGAAAGGAAGAGTAAATAAAAGGAAAAGGAAATAAAGAGAGAAGAAAAGGAAGAAGAAAAAAAGAAAAAGAAAGTAAATAAATTGGATAAGTAAAACTGAATGAAAAAAGGGAAGAAAAAAAAGAAAAAAAAAAGGAAGAAAACAGAAGAAAGAAATAGAACAGAGAAACTAAGAGAAAAGAAGAAGAAAAAGATAAAGAATGAAACAAAGATGAAGGAAAGAATGACAAAGAGAAACAAACAAACAAACAAAACAAAACAAGCCAACAAAGATGTCAAACCTGAAAAAAAAGACAGAGCAAAAAAAACAACAACCGAAAATAAAACAAAGAACAAACACACAAGAAATCACACTAGGATCTTAACCTGAAAGAATGAATAAAAGACAGACAAAAGGAGAAGAAAGA
This sequence comes from Rapana venosa, assembly GCA_028751875.1. Classification (NCBI taxonomy): domain Eukaryota; kingdom Metazoa; phylum Mollusca; class Gastropoda; order Neogastropoda; family Muricidae; genus Rapana; species Rapana venosa. Next base: position 11,681,230 of record CM054141.1, on the reverse strand, counting down.
AACACACAGGAAAAAAGAAAGCAACCAACCACACAAAACAAAAAACGCAAACAAGTAAGCATGAAAAACGAAAACAAAAACAAGAGAATGGACAGGGAGAAAGGACAGAGCAAATCAGAAAGCCAAAAAACAAGTTAGATTAGTGTGAAAGAATGAAATGAAAGAAAGAAAATTGTCAAAGAAAGTAGAACAACCTAACAAGTAGGTCAGTGTGAAAGAATGAATGAATGAAAGAAAGAGAACTGTCAAAGAAAGTAGAACAATCTAACAAGTAGGTCAGTGTGAAAGAATGAAATGAAAGAAAGAAAATTGTCAAAGAAAGTAGAACAACCTAAAAAGTAGGTCAGGTGAAAGAATGAATGAATGAAGAAAGAGTAAA
>CM054141.1:11660625-11680351 GCA_028751875.1 Rapana venosa | reverse complement strand
TCTCTCTCTCTCTCTCTCATCTTCCCCCTCTCTCAACCCTCCTCCTCTCTCCTTCTCTTTCTCCCCCCCTTCTCTTCTCTCTCTGTGTCCGTGTAAGTTTTGTGTGTGTTATGTGCGTGTGTGTTTGTGTGTGTGTCTTTTTGGGTTGTGTGTGTGTGTGAGTGTGTGTGCTCTCTCTCTCTCTCTCTCTCTCTTTCCCCTCTCTCTCCTCTCTCAAATCTCTCTCCCCCTCTCCTCCTCTCTCTCTCTCTCCTCTCCCCTCCCTCCCTCTTCCTATCTCATCTCCTTCCGTTTTCTTTTTGTGCACAGCGCCGAAAGTACAAAGACCTACAAAAACGTGTCAAAACCACATCTTGCGGGTACAACGCAGGGGATCGTTCTCTCAGGACACGATGGAGGGCATTGCTTTTGCATTCATGTTTTAGGAGAGGCACCAAACGATGCATATTCAGTGATATTCATGATTTAATTTTTCATGTTATTTTATTTTTAAAAAGTTCAATTAAAAAAGAACTCAAAGTTCAATTAAAAGAAAGAACTCAAGAAAGACGAAGTGAGTGTTGGTTATATTCCTCTGTGTGTGTGTGTGTGTGTGTATGTGTGCGTGTGTGTGTGTGTGTTTTATTTATGTATTTAGCTAGTTCCCCCCCCCCCCCCCCCCCCCCCTCTCTCTCTCATCCCTGTTTGGCGCTGAAATGCAGGGCGCTGAAATGCACGGCGCTGAAATGCACGGCGCTGAAATGTACGGCGCTGAAATGTTGGCGCTGAAATGTTGGCGCTGAAATGTCATGGAACCTTGTTTATCTGGGTCTGTCTGTCTCTTTCCCTGACTGGCTGTCTCAATGTCTGTCTGTCTGTCTCAGTGTGAGTGTCTGTCTGTCTGTCTGACTGTCTCTTTGTTTGCCTGTCTAGTGTCTGTCTCTCACATACTGACATAGTCACAATCATAATGTAAAGGTTTTCTTTTTTGTGTGTGTTCATTATGTGACATCATTCTTAAAAGAATTGGATGTGTTGAGTGAATATAATATATGTAAACAGTATTATAAGGTATTGATTTGTTTGAAACTTATTCTGTTGCAGTGGTGATGCAGAGTTTGGAAGAAGAGGTGAACTATGCCAAGTTCAGCAGTATTGTGAAAAGCGCAGGAGACAAACTCAACGAAGAAACGTTAGGCATCATCTACACAGGACTTCTCTCCCTTGTCAGATGTGCTATGCGCCATTCTTCTTCCTCACTCAAGCAACAGGTAAGTTTTCTTCTCCTTTCTCCTCTAGTTTGATATCAATATTTAAAATACAACCTTAGACAGAACAGTATATGTTAATTTTGTTTGTGTGCATGTTTTGTGTTCAAGTGAGTAAGTCAGGTAGATTTTTTAGGTTGCTGAAGTTCTGAACATAATTCGGCATTGTGTGTATCTATGCAGTCTGAAAAACAGACAAACAAACAAATGAATGTTACTTTGTTAGAATCATTGGTATTGAAGGTAATAACTTTCAGCATTTAGCATTAGTCCTGCAACCCATCTCCATCACCTGAAAATATCCCACACCGATACAGTGATTATGACCAATGCCTCTGTGGCACAGAAACCCACAAACCCCTCCTCCCACATCCTGCATCCTGTCCTACCTTCAACACTCTGAGGTCTACACCAACGTAGTGGCCCAGCCCATAAGCTCTGACAGGAAAAAATGTGGGACGGGCTGGGTCACTGTGGCAAACTGCAGACTTTCGCCATCGAGACTGGATTGAAAATTTAGCATGGCCAGAGAATGCAGAAAAGAAGAACATTAGTCCTGGGGAGAATAGCATAATTATAGTGGCTAGAGCATCAACTCATACTTCTTGTTCTTGTTCTTCTTGTTCTTGTTCTTCTTGTTTTTCCTGTTCTTTTTTGTTCTTGTTCTTCTTGTTCTTGTTTTTTGTTCTTGTTGTTCTTCTTCTTCCTTTTTTTTTCATGTTTTTCCCAGGGGAGGTTTGACATTGATGAACCTTCTCCATCTCTCCCCTGTTTTTGAGCTTTCCCCCTTATTTATGCCCCTTTTTTCTAAGATCATCTGCAATACAGGCAGCCCAGGTTTTGCTAGGTCTTCCCTTGGTCTCTTTCCATCCACTACGAAATTCATTGCTCTTTTTATGATGTGATGGTCTGCTTTCCGTTGAACGTGCCCAAACCAGCGCAGTCATTGCTACAGACTTCAGATCATCAACTTTTCACATTCTCCATAGTTCTTCATTCGTGATCCTGTCTTCCCATTTGATCTTTTTCCCTGTAGCGTAGCATTCGGTTTTTCACAGCTCTTTAGCATCAAACTCATAAGCGTCATAATCTTGCAGAAGGTAATGTATTACTATTGTTTAGGCACATACATTGTGAACTCATCCGCTAAGTACAAAGATTCATGATTAAATTTGATGTTGGTATGTGTGTGTGTGTGTGTGTGCGCGCGCGTGTGCGTGTGTATGTGGTGTTGTGAGTGAGTGTGTATGTGTTGCGAGTGAATCAAATTAGAATCAGAAATTATTATTACCATAAAAGTCTCATGGACTTATTTGACGCAAACAAAAAAAACTCTTCATAATTCACAAGCAACAAAATTTTTCCGGTTTCACAACTGAAAGATTTGTTTGTGTGTGTGTGTGTGTGTTTTTGGTTTGCAGCATTTCAAAGAGGTTTTGGGAAGAGCTTGGTGAGTAATGGTTTTTGGGCAACCTAGTTTGTCGTTTTAATGTATTCTTTAGGCAGCAAAATTTTGGGTGCACCAAACCAGTCCCCCCCTTGCCCCACACACACACACACACCCCAACACAAACCACACACACACACCACAACACACACACAACACACACACACACATCCCCCACACACACACCACACCCACCCCCCAACACACCACACCACACAAAACACACACTACACACCACACACACACACCCACCCCACACACACACACACACCACACACAACAACACCATTTGCATTTATGTTTTTCCCCCAGTCCACACTTTAGTACTGGGATTACAAGAAGATACGTTTTTGCCACAGAGCTCTTCTTTTTATTTTTTAAAAAAATAAATTGTTTTTTTCAATGTTTCTGTTTGGATAAAACAACAACAAAAAATAAGTTTCATAATAATATTTTCTTATGCGTTTTTTTGTAGATGTAGTAACAACCAACAAGAAATGTCATGGTTTTTACATCATTAACACAAATAAACCCCCACGCAACGCACGCACCCGCCGCCCACGCAAACCACACCAAAAAACCCCAAAAACCCAACCACAAGGGAGGGCTGGGAAACAGCAAGGGGGCTAATCAATTTTGCTATAAAAATTAAAAAAAAAAAAATTAAAGAGAAAAAAAATTTTTTATGCGAAAAAAAATTCTTTTAATGAAATTTTAATTCAAAAAAAGCATGTAAAGATTAATTTTGATCAACCGTACCCCAAAAAATGTCTGCTCAGATTTTGCAACAAGTTAAAAGGGGGAAAAACCCGTGTGCCATAAAAGGATAAAAAATTTACAAAACGCATACACACGTGGAATGGAAAAAAAAAGCACACAGTGTTACCAATTCTCAAAAAAGCAAATAATAAAAAATAATATAAAACAAAGATATACACAAACATTGGTTTTCTTATTTCGATTTTATTTATTTTTTTTTTTTAACTTTTTATTAAATTTGTGTTGGTTTTCAAATTGAAAAGATATTGCAAAGGGAAAAGAAAACCGGGGCAAAAATGAAACACTGATGTATATCACCCAATTTTTTTTTTATGCATTTTCATACAGGTTTCCACTGAATTTCAGAGGATCGTCCCTGTGTTTTTTGGACCAAAGTGAGGAATTCCCCTTTTGGATTTTTTTCATTTTTTGATGTTCCCAGATATTCTGTGGGTGTCTTTCTACTACTTGTTTTCGGGACATACTTCACCCCAAATGATACCATTTGGTTATTTTGCCCTTGTTTTAAGATATTAGTTGTTGGGGGGGTGGGGTTGGGGGGGGTTTGGGGGGAGTAACCAGTTGAAATATTCCGGGTTGAAAGCTAGAGAAAAAAAGGAAAAAAAATGCTGTTTTGTATCACCAGACCATTATGTTAATTCAAATTTGCAAACCCAATTTTATAAAATCCCAAAGGGGCAAATTTTTGACTGCAACTTGAGGTTTTGTGTAAATTTATAAAAAAAAAGAAAAAAATGTGTAATATTTACTGTTTCCTCCCTCTTTTTTTTTTCCTGTTTTTCTATCTTTTTTATTATTTACTTTTTCATATGTCATTTTCTCATTTCTGTCCCCAATTATAATTAATATCAAAATCATCTACTATTATCTATCTCTTCTATTTTCTATCAAAATTTCACTACTATCCTACTACATCTATCTATCTATCTGTCGTCTGTCTGTCTGCGTTTTCTGTCTATCTATCTATCTAACTATCACTACTATCATTATCTATCTATCATCATCTATCTATTATTATCTACTATCATTACTACTTTCCCCTTTTTATCTCATACTGCCCTGCTTTAAAAGCCAAAATCCAAACCCTGCTGAAATGTACAAACTGTGTGTGTGTTGTGTGTGTGTGCGGTAATTTGAATTTGTTAAATATTGTGAATCATTGTTGTTGCTTGTGTAGGAGCGGTTTGAAGGGAAGCGCTCTATTTGTAATTGCAAGATATACGCTCTAAAATTCATATATTATTATTTTTATTATCTATCTACATTTTACTATCTATCTATCTATCTACTACACTACTATCTATCTATCTACTATCTATCTATCATCTTCTATCTATCATCTATCTATCTTATAGATAGACAAAGATAGATAGATAGATAAAGATAGATAGATAATAAAAATGGATTGTGTGGGGTTGTTTGTGCTGTGTGTAAGTATGTTCATTGTATAATTTTTTAGTGTATGTAAAAAAAAACTGAATAATTTGTTGTATTGCTGTTTTTTTTGTTTTTATTTTTTATTTTTTTGGAAAAAAGAATACACGGGTTTTTTAAAGATACGACAAGGAGGAGGGGCAGGGATGGTTAAACATCCACCTTCTATAAAAACCGAAATTCGGTTTTCGATTCCCAACTTCATCCCGGTTTGACAACAACAAAAAAAAAAAATGAATTAAATGTCAAAGTCCTTGGGAGGGGACAAAACCCAAAGGCCCTGTGTGCGAACACACGGAACATCTTTTTGACACGTAAAAAAACCCTTCCACCTTTTAGAAAGAGGCCATAGTGTCTGGTAGGGAAAGATCGGAAAAAAAACCCCCGCATCACACAGGGGTCGTGTTTAGACAAATTCCAAGTTTGGGAAGTGGGGTACCAAATGGGGGGTGGAGAAAGATTGCATTTACAAAAAAACTCACCTTTGGGAACTAGGCTCTAAAAAGTAAAGGTTTCCCATAAACCCATTTGTTTAGGGGGGGTTTAGGCATCAATCTCCTCACCCTAAGGGGGGCCAGCATATGAGGGTGGGGCCCCCATCTCCTCTCCCTCGCGCTTACCTTTCCCCGACCCTAAAAAGGGCCCGGTACCATTTACAGCTGGGCGAACTGGGGGACGTACGAAGCCAAGGGCCCCATCCAAGGGTAACCACGCCAGTGCTCTTAACCTTTGGGTTGGGGAAAAGTGAGTGTCTGACCCTGAGGTTATCCCCTCCCCTAGAAGAGGAAGGGGAAAAAAAAAAAAAGAACTGAAAGGCTGTGAAAAATGTGAATATTTTTGATACTGTTGCAGACTCCCCCAGCGTTTATTCAACAGTTGACATTGAGGGCCGCCCTTCCTCATCTTTTTGCAGCTTTAAGGGGGTCATTTGCCCTTTTTACTAGGTATGAATTGGTTTATGATTTAATTTATTGTCTGGGATTTGGGTATCGAAAGAAACTATAACATTTTCATTGAATTTCATGTTCCCCCCATGTTGGTGTTTGTGGTGTGTGTGTTGTTGTTTTGTTGTGTGGTTTGGTTATGTGTGGTGTGTTTTTTTGTTGTGCGTGTGAAGTGTTTGGGAAAGTAGATTTAATAAAATTTTTCATTGATTCAGTTCCTGTTGGTGTTTTGTGGGTGTGGTTGGTGTGTGGATTCAGATTCAGATTCAATTTAAAATTTTATTGCCATTTTAACATGTAACTTATTTTACACGCAAAAAAAATCAAATTTTAAATTTTGTTGTGTGGTGTTTTGTGTGTGTGTGGGTGGGTGTGTGGTGGTTTTTGGGTTTTGTGTGTGTGTTGGGTGTGGCATGGTTTTGTTTTGTTTCGTACCAAATATGCATGGTGCATTTGTCCCGCAGGGAATTTTGGGGTGTGTGGTATGTGGTGTCTGTGGGCGTGCGTGTCGTGTTATATGCCTGGGGGGGGTAATTTTGTTTTTTTGTGTGTGTGTGTTGGGGTGTCATTTGTGAGCTTTGGTTGATGCCTGCGCATACATAATTTTGTGTTTTCATGTGTGTTTGTGTGTTCATCATAATTTTTTTTGGGAAAGTAATGGTGTTCATGGGTGTAGCATGTGTGTGTGTATGCACCCTGTGGACGTGTTTTTTTTAGGCATGCGGTGTGCCACAGATGTGTGTGTTGTGTTGGGGAGAAGAGAGGAAAAGAGACTGACAGAGCACACAGACAAAAGACAGCAGACCCAGACAGACAGACAATAAATCCTTTGTTTTGATGCACAGTTTACTACTTTCTGTCGTAACATACTACATATTCAAGTTTTTTTTGTCTTGTCCTCCGGTTTTAACAAGTCTTGGAGCCTTCAACATCATGGAGATATCTTCACAACGGATCTACCCAAAATCTTTGAGTAGATATTTTTCTTACTGTTTTTATCTTTTATTTTTTTTTTTTTGGTTAAAAAAAAAATTTTTGCGTGTTGCCCGCTTCAGCTAGTGGCACTGAACTGACGCAAGGGCTCAGCCTGCTGGGTAGTTTAAAATTTTTGCGGAGTCACCTAAATATTGACTGTCCACTGGCCCACCCGGGGAAATTACGGAGAGTGCAGGTTTATTTCTAAGACTTTTATGGGGGGGGCATCCCATAAAAATTTTTAAACATGCATGCAGGCGGGCAGGGGTGGGGGGTGTTAACGTTGGGGGCACTAGCTCCCCCCCCCCCCCCCTTCCCCAATAAGCGCATTGAGCTGGTTTTCCCGTTGGAGGGGACTTTTTGCGTGCCTTTGGGTTCAGTACAGTTCCCCCAGTTACCCACTAAAAAGGGGACCCTTTATAAGGCGGGGGAAGGGAAAGCACGAGGGAGAGGGGTGGGCGCCGCCCCAAAATGGGGCCCAAAAAGTTGAGGTCTCTATCCCCATTTTCCCCTTTCGAAACAGATGACAAAATTTTACAAAACCGCTACACACGGTAGATTAAAAAGCCATAGAGCTTATTTCCTTATCCTTTATAAAAAAAATAAAATTTAAAAAAAAAAAAAAAACGAACTTATAGTTAGGGACACCTTTACCTTTTTTTCTAGGCAGGCCTTGCACTAAACTTACATCAAAAACGACAAAGCGTGGAACGGGCCAAGAATTTTATTAAATGGAAATACGATAATTTAAAAAAAAAAAATTTCAAAAACCTATTTGTGCGATGTCGTCGTTTTCAGGTGCCAGGTCGCGTTCCATCAGCTACGGACAGCGTGGCCCACTTTTTTAAACAAATGAGGACTTGAAAAACGCAGCAACCAAATTCAGGGAAAGATCCTGACTTACATTCCCCGTTTTTTCATAGATTCACACGTATTTTCTGATTTTTATTTTTCCCCCCCCCCCCCCCTTGAGTAGTGTCTACACATCATCTATTCCCTGATTTTGCATGGCAGATTTTGGTTTTTTTTTTGTTTTAAGTTTTTTTATTTAATTGTATTTCTCCCGTTTGCTTTTTTTGTGGGATTGAGTGATTTTTTTTTTTCCATTAAAGACTGTGTGGGTTTTGGAACGTCAAAATACTACTTACCATGTGTACATATCTCTTCCGTAAGTACAAACGCTAGTAAATTAAACATATTAAACGAAAAGAACAAGCTAAACATTTTTTTAGAATTTCTTCAGTGTGGCTCTTAATAAGTCAGATTTTTTTTTTTAGGGGGGGTTTTATAGGGGAAAGGTTTATCTGGCTGGGCATCCCCTGGTGGGGGTGATGGCAGCCTACTTGAAGTTTCCCTTCAACTGTCAGTATGGGGAGTGAAAGAGGATAATCCTGGATATGACTGTATGTGGTTTAGTTGTACTGAATTTTTGTGTGTGTGTGTGTTTGTGTGTGTTGAGAATCTGAGATACCATTGTGTATGAGAGAAAGCAAACAGAAAAAAATGACTGTGAACAAACCAATAAAACGAATGGAGAAAGTGAGGAGAATGGATTGTGTGTTTGATTATTGTCAGTGAGATTAACACTACACCTATGATGAGACGATAAACTGAGGTCCCCTGTGTTGCATAAAATTGTTTAGCGCATGTAAAAGAACCCATGGCAACAAGAGAATTGTCCATGGCAAAAATATGTAGAAAAAAGCCACTCTGATAGGGAAACATTTACAGTTGCAGACATGAAAAAATAATAATAAAGGGTGGCGCTGCTCTTGTGGTAACATGGTCTCCCTGGGGAGAGCAGCCTGAATTTTGTGCAGGGAAATCTGCCGTGACCAAAAGTGGTATGAAAATGAAAACACCCAGACATTAACACACATATGCACACACACACATGCTTGCATGCACAGACACACACACAAACACCTAACACACACAGACACCCACATCCCCATACACACACAGACCCCCTCCCCTACCCCTCCCCCCCCCCCCCCCACACACACACACACACATCACTCTCTCTCTCAAAAACACACATCATTTTGTTTATATGTGCAAATCATTAAAAAAAAAAGAGCACAATTATGAAAAAAAAAGTAAACACGAGTCTGCAAAATGGTTGCATTTGTCATATGTAATGTATAAACCAACAAAATCACATCTCTTTACTTGAGTAGCAACCGTATCAGTGAAAGAAATTTCCATTGTAGATAACTTTTCAGGGCAAGCGAAGACACAGAAATCTCGATGTTTCAGATTTTCTCTCTGTGTTTATTTTTCCCAACAAAAGCTTTAAACAGGGAAGAAGCTAAAACTGTGAGCACCATGCAACTGTGGCAAAGAGATCGGTATTGTCGGCATTTTTCCAGTTTCTTGAAGAGGTTACTACACAAACTGCCATCCTCTGAAGTCAGAGTATAGCTGCCTATGTGGCGAAGAACTTGAAAACGGTTGTACAGGGAAACTTCTCATCTGGTGTGTACTTCCACTCTCACAAGTGATTCCCAGGTGGGATGAGTGAGTCAGGTGCATGTTCTGGTGATGAATCCCAGGTGTTAAGCTGGGGAACGTGCAAACAACAACCGCAAACAAACTGCTAAACCACATTTGCCAAGTCATAAAAAAGTGGAGGGGGTGGGGAAGACAAACAAAAAATGCTTTCAATATTGGACTTCAGGGCTTGGCCCCTAAGTAGTTTCAGTCACCATCAGTAAGGATCAGTTTCGAAAATGTTCTCTTCAATGTGAAGAACAGCTCAGTTTGATTGGGCACATAAGCTCTGCGAAGATCTCCTACTGTTTTTGGTCGTGAGTGAACTCAACAGTTGCACCATCACACCACGTTAATGTGAGTATTCTCTTGATGGGGCAGGGTGGGCACAGCCTCAAGCTGTGACAAACGCGGCACGGGTACGGACGATCTGCGTGATAACAAAACTAGTTCTCAGCATCCTCCTCCAAGAGAGATCGCAGGCAAGACTGGTCATGAGCTACTGCCCTGAAGTGGGAATGAGTTGGCTGAAGCCAGCGCTAGTTAGGACACCTCCTGCAGAGATGACCAGGGGAAGGAAGACCAGACACTACACATCTCGCCCAAGAGGGCCACATAGCCACATAGCACTTTGATTTTCCAGTTCAAAAAGTCCACTTACCTATTGATCATGAGTCATTGAAATGCAGTTTGAGATTATATTATAGTCCCAGCGAAAATTTTCTGGTTTTGGGACTTGGGTCGCATGTCATCCCACTTGAGCGCCTCGGGCCACCCCAAAAACAGTACATTTCTGAAGCAGCTTGAACCAGGTCCCCCGCAATCACAAGAGTGCTGCATGAGCCTAGCCATTACTGAGGTCAAACGTAGCAAAACACAAACTTTTTTTTATACACTTTACAGTGTACTCATGACAACACAGCGACGTTTTCTCTGCTTACCCTTTTATTTATTGGAGGGAGCTAACAACAGTAAATCCCACCAGATTTTCACTTTTACAGCTGATGGCTATATCAAAGACAAGATCCACTCATCCTTTCAGACCATTTTAAATTCAAGTTGAGCTTTACAAAAAAATGGCCCCCCGAGGGGTTAATTTGATGGGAAGGTACAATCTCCGCCGAACTTTTTACATGCTTAAATTTTAAAAACACTTCTCCAACCCCAAAAACCCACCTTAGAAAGGAAGACTTAGGCCTACTTCCATAAATTTTCATCTGAGAAGAGAAATTTTGCTGCCACAAGACAAAAAAAAATAAAGTGTCCGGGTGGTAAAAATTTGTATCATTTCTTTTCTTCCTTTAGTTTTTTACACGGTAGAGTGCTTGGAAAAAAACTAGTACAAGTCTTTCCCACCCTTTTCTCAGGGGCCCTTTACAGTTTCATTTCCAAGTTGTGTATTTTTTTTAAAAAAACCGGGGTTTTTTTTTGGGGTACTTGTTGTTTTTTTAAAAAACCGGGGTTTTCTTTTCGGTCACTTGTTGATTTTTGAAAACTAGGGTTTTTTTTTTCGGTCATTTGGTGATTTTAGGAAGGCGCCCGGGTTTTGGTTTTTGTAAAGGCTTGTAAATAGGGGGGGACTAGGGACTGGTGGGGGAGGGGTTGTTAGGGGGGTTTCTCCGCCTCTCGCTTCAGCTTCAAGGGGTTTGCTTCCTCTTCCCCCTTTTCCCTTTCGTTTGCTTTCTGCGCATGCGCCTTCTGCGCGAAGAACCCTAAAATGAAAGAAAAAAAAACAACACTTTTTGGAGTTTGTTTTTGTGGTGCAGGGAAAGGGAGGGTGTTTTTGGGGTGGTGTGGGGGTTTGTGTGTACTTGCGAAGTGCTGTTTGTGGCATGCAAGGAGTGTTCCTCCAATTTCTGTTTTATTTTATTCGTGTTGTTTTCTGTGACTGTATTCTTGATTTTTAGTTGCGTGCTTTTTTTCAGTCCTAAAAGAAAAACAAAAACAACGGGGCAGCACAAAAAACACAAACCCCCACCAACAACAGAAGCAACACCCCCAAACAACACAATAACACCCCCACCACAACAACAACGGGACACAGCAAACCCCATCGCTAGTACCAACAACAGAAATAACAACACAGCAGCAGCACAACAAAAACGCAGCACAATATACACACATCAAAAACAACAACAAATATAACAACAAAGTGATGGGGAAAAAGAAAAGGGGACACATGGTACCAAATGGAATAGGAATCAAAAAAAGAAGAAGCAAGAAAAACTGTAAAAGAAAAAAATGCAAAGAAAAGAAGAGAATAAAAATAAAAAGAAAAAGAAAACGCTAAGAAGGAAAGAAGAAAGATGCAAAAAAAACAAAAAGCAAAAAGCAAATAAGAAGAATGCAAAGAAGAAAAAGAAGTAAAGAAGAAGAGGAAAAGGGAGAAGAAAAGAAGAAGAATGAAAAACAAGAAAAAAATGCAAAGAAGAAATGCAAAGAAAAGAAAAATGCAAAGAAGATGACAAAGGAAAAAGAAGAATGCAAAGAAAAAAAAGGGGCGCGAATAAGAAAAATGAAAAGAAGAAGAAGAAAGAAAAGAAAAAAAAAAAAAAAGTAAAATGCAAGAAGGAAAAAAAGAACAAAACGAAAAAAAAGAAGAAAAAAAGGACAAAAAAAAAGAAGACAAGAAAACAACAACACTTAAATTAACAAAAAAACAACTGTTATAAGGGATAACCCCCCTTTTCCCCCCCAAAATAAAATAATATCAAGGGGATGGGGGGTAAGAGAACGGTTTTTTACGGGGGGGGATTGTTTTTGGGGGGGGGGGTGGGGGGGGGGGGGGGGGGGGTGGGGGGGGGGGGGGGGGGGGGGGGGGGGGGGGGGGGGGGGGGGGGGGGGGGGGGGGGGGGGGGGGGGGGGGGGGGGGGGGGGGGGGGGGGGGAAAAAAAAAAGGGGGGGGGGGGGGGGGAAAAGGGGACTTACCCAAACCACTTCCCAATTTTATGGTGTCCGGGTAGTCATCACTTGATCCAGAGCTTGCACTGAGGGGGTACCCTCCAGCTGCACGCGCGCGCGCGCGCACAACACACCACACACACCAAAACACACCACACACACAACACAACACACCACACACACACACACACACCACGCAGCAACACAACACACACCACACACACACACACACAACAACACACAGCACACACATAACCCCAACACCACAGATAAAAATTTTCGCATGGGGAAATCTACTGTGTGCAACCCCCAATAAAAAATAAGAAGAGTGCTGAATTTGAAAGAAAATTTTTTAAAATTTTTAACAAAAAATCTTTGACACGGAAGTGAATCCCTTTAAAAAGGGTTTAAAACGGACGCACATAGCAAAACCCATCAGGGGAACCTTGGACTCACCAAAAAACGAAAAAAAAAAAATCACCAAAGGGAAAGATCGCGTCCTGCCCACCATGGAAAAAAGAAAAGAAGGAAAAGGCCCCAAACCCTAGGTCGGGGGGAGCGGCTCAAGACCTCAGTTTCTCTAGGGGCCAGCATATTAGGGGGGGCGCCCATCTCCTCTCCCTGCTGTTTTTACCCCCCGCCCCTAAAGAGGCGGGTACCCATTTACACGGGGTGAACGGGGGGAACGTATGAAGCCAAGGCGCGCAAAGGGTCACCCACCCCGGGGAAACCCGCTCGACGCGCTTAACGGGCGGGGGAAAGCGAGTGCTCCGACCACGGAGCTACCCGTCCCACACATGAGCACCCAAAAGAACCTAGAGCCTGACCCCACCCCCAGTACCAAAACTCCCCCAACGATTTTTAGGGGAAACCCCCAGGCGGTGTACGCTGCCTACATTGCAGAGAATAACGGGTTTTTAAACTTTATTTTTTTTATTTATTTTATTCTTTTATATCGAGGAAAGGGAAAAACCATGTGTTTTTTTACATCCAGTCCCCGTTGTACGGTTTGTAAATTTCGTCGCCTTTCCCCCCGGGCACACAAGGGCCTACTCTTCGAAAAGGGGAACAGGATTTAACGTGTGCGCAAATGTCTCGTGGTTCGCCAAGGGGCCTGGGTTTATGTCCACCAAGGGACTTTGGGAGAGTGGAGTGGGCACTATTTTAACTCCGAAAGAAAAAACCCCTTAAAGGGGAAATCGAACCCGGTCGCAGATTGCGACAAAATGTTCTAACCACTGGGCTATCCCGTCCCCAACTGAACGTCCATCAGGGGAAAGGGGGGGGGGAAGGGAGGGGGAAGGGGGGGCGGAGGCCGATAGCCTAGGGGTTAATGCGAGCTTGCGATCCGGGGTCACTGGCTCAACCACCAAAGAGATTTCCGTTAAAAGGGTTTTCCCCCCGGGAGTTTAACATCAGACTGACCCACTCTCTCAGAAAGCCCCTTCGGATGAGATAAAACCGATTTCCCTTTAAAAACAAACACACACCAGAGCATCTTGCCTTTTTTTAAAAAACCCTTCAGTTTTTTGGAAGGTGGTGTTGTGTGTAACCAGGTCACAGAAAACTTAAATATGTTGCAAAAGACAACCTAAAGAAGAGCAAGAACCTACGGGAAGAGCATTGAACAGAGAAGTAAACAAAAAATCGGGAAAACATGAAAAGACCAAGGGGGAATGGAAAGAAACAATGTACAGAATCAAAGAGGCCTGACAAAGAATATAGCAGAAAGCTACCAATTGTGAAAGAGCTCACCAAACAGAAACGGCAAGAGTCAGAAAACACCAGGACAAAAAAGGGGAATTTGCCTAACAGAAAAAAAGGAAATCGGGGCAAGGGAGGAATACTTTTCCAAAACTCTACAATCACAACGCTAGGTCCCCCACGTTCTCAAGCCAAGCCTAAATCGAATAAAACAATTCCCAATCACGCGAAAGTAAAGTAGAAATTAGATCGCTGAAGAAAAAAAAATCAGCAAAACGACAAACCCCACAAGCTGTCCAACACGGGAGAAAGGACAGACATCCTTAAAATATCTGCAACAAGATCGGAAACCCGGGAGAGGGGCCTACACCGGGCCCCAAACCCTCACATAACTCCCCCAAAAAGGAAACCTCCACAGTGCCAAAACTACGGGACAACACCTCATAATCATGCCAGTAAAGTCATACAAAAAGTGATCCTGAACAGGTGAAACCACGGGCAGAAGAAATCATCGCCAAGAGCAGCCGGTTTCCCCCCAAAAGAAGCACCACAGAACAGTTTTTTCAACCGAGGGTTCTGTGGAGAAATACAGCCGCATCACAAGACATCTTCCACTCTTCATGTTTTTAAAAGGGGCCTTTTCGATAGAGTATGGCAGGGACGCCTGTGGCCACCATGAACAAATCAACATGGGCCAGAACTGATCCCAACCTCAAAGAACTCTACTAAAAGGGCCACCATCAGACTCGTACGGGGCAGGGGTGGGGGGAAGGGTTTCCGTACCTCATTGGGGTCCGAGGGGGATGTCGCTGCGCCGACACTTTTTAACATTTCCTCGAACGCACATGACTGCCCCTTGGAAGCCACACAGGCACAGTCAGCATTGAGGGCGAACAACACCAACCTCAGGTTTTCCGATGACATTGACGGTCTGGCAGGGAAAAAGAAGAGGGAAATGGCCACCTATTAAAAAACTGACAAATATCCCCCGTCGGCATGGGAAAACAGTCCGGAAAAAACCAAACCAAAACAAACTGCCCCCCAACACCACCAATCACTCCAGCGGAAAGAACTGGGGACGTTGACCATTTCAAGTACCCTTGGAGCCACATAAGTGAGGAGGGGTGAAACCGAAAACCTAGCAAGAGGGCACAAAAAGCAGCAGCAAAGGCAAGACTGAAAAAAGGAGAGACAAAAATCCCTTGAAAAGGAAAAAAAAAAAAGGTAGAAATATGAAAAAACCCGGAGAAAAAAAAAAAAATAAAAGGAGGACCAAGAGAGAAAAGAAGCCCCAAACCTTGGATTAACAAAACCTTCAACCCAATAAGTGCAAAGATCACTCAAACAGGGGGGGTTTAAACCTACTGACCACGGGGAAAAAAGGGAAACCAAAAATGGAGGGGCCTAAACCGCTCAAAGGGCTTGCAAAGAATCCGCAAGAAAAAGTCCGGGAAAGAAGACGGGGGAAAGAGGAAAAGGGGGGACGACACCGGGGGGACGGGGGGGGCTTCAGGCACCCCGGAGAGACGGGGGGCCTAAGTGGGCCACGCCCCGTTTCGCCCCAGAGCCCCCCACGAAACCCCGGCGGTTACGGGCCATGGGAACCCATGAACCATGTGTGTGGTTTGGGGTGTGTGTGTGTGGTTGTGTGTGTGTGTGTGGTGTGTTGTGTTGTTGTGTGTGTGAGTGTGGTTGTTTTTGGGGTGTTTTTGTTTGTGTTGTTTTTTGTTGGTTGTGTGTGTGTGTGTGTTGTGTGTTGGGGTGGTTGTGTTGTGTGTGTGTGGGGTGTATTTTGGATGTGTGTGTGTGGTAGCTGTGCGTGTTGGCGCGCGCGCGCGGCGCGTGTTGTGTGTAGGCATTGTGTGGGTGCTGGTAGGGAAGGTGACAAAATAATTTTTTTTAATTGCATTTACACTGAGTCATCGTGCTTTAAAATCCTCCTCCAAAGTCGGAATGGGCTACGGGGTTTAAAGGGTAAATAGTCGCAACACAAAAAAATTTCCATTTGGGAAACGCCGAAACTTTAAAACCAGGAATTAAAAAAAAAAATTGTCCCTGTTCCGGAACCACCGCAATGGCCACTCCTCCAAAAAGGGGAAAGGGGTTTTAACCTGTGCGCGACATTTTTTGCGTGCACCTACAACAATGACGAGGTTTTTTTGGTTTAACAAATCCCGGACATTTATTTATTTTACTTATTTTTTTCTTTATATCGAGATAATGGGAAAAAACACTCGCGCTTTTTTTAAAAAAACACCAGCCCTGCGTATGCGTTTTGGGAATCTCGTCACTTTTCCCCCCCGGCTACAGTGGCCACCTACTCTTTTGGCTTTTTCCCCCTGAAATTTTACTTTACGCTTTAATCTTTTTTGATCGACTATGACCTCTGCTAGGGGGCTTGACTTTGCACAGTCCCTTTTGGCTGCACCCGGGGGGTATTTTGGGCCCTTTTGGGGAACACTCCAACCTGACTGTCCTTAGCCCCCTTGGCCGGAGAGTGGGGTTCTGTGTGGGCAAGGAAACCCCACTATAATCAAATTCTGCCCCAATTTCCGAAACAGCACTCCCCCCCCCTGGGTTTTGGGGGTCACGCGAAAACGACGGACTAACAACATACTACAAAGGGGTTTTAACGTACCGCAGATGTTCTGCGGGGGCCTTCGCACCCGGGGGGGCCTCGTTATATACCTCCCCAAAGGACCCACTACAAAAACAGACAAGAGAGGACTGACCCAAAGCGTACTTCTCTCCTCCCGGAAAACGGGCCCTCGTTGTTGGGTCCATCTTCAAGAAGAGGGGGATGGGCGCGATCTCCCTTTATGAAGAAGAATCCATGGGGGGCGATGTTGTAGATTTTTGAGGGTCCCGCGCGACCCTTCGACGCTGCAAGGGAGGAGTTTCGTATGGGCAAAAGAGTCGTTGGGCTGTATTTTCCTTTAAAAGGGTGAACTCTTTGTCCACCACGAGCCCTGTGTTTGGGAAAAAGGGGGAGTTTTGAACATTGAGTAAAAACAACAACGCAAAAAAGCAGAAGCGCTAGCAGCACACAGCACAGCCGCCCGCGCACAGCAGCAGCACAGCGCGCACAGCACAGCAGCAGCAACACAGAGCAGCACAGCAAAAAAATAATAACAACCAAAAAAGAAAAGCAAGAAAACCCCCAAACCCCCCGATGTTGTTCGGGAAATGGGTTTTTGAAAAAAAATTCAGGGATAATTTAGGGGGGAGGGCGGTGTGTGGTGGGTTTGGGGTGGTGGTGGTGGGGGTGGTGGTGTGTTTTGTGGTGTGTGTGTGTTTGTGGTTTTGTTTTTGTTGTTGTCTTGGGGGCGGTGGGTGATGGTGGTGGGGGAGTGATGTGTGTGTGGTTGGTTTTTTTAGCTAGTTAGTTAGTTAGTTCTTCACTTTAACCCCTTCCCAATTAGTATTCAGAGGGGAATTTTGGGGTTGTGAGTGTGGTAAGTGGGTTTTAGTGAGGGGTTTTGAGTGTGGTGGGAAATGTGGGGGGGCGGGTGTGAGGGGGATGGGGGGTGGGGGGTTAAGAGGGAGGGGGAAGTGGAACAAAAAAGAAAACACAACAAAGCAAAAACTCAACACGACATCTGACGCACTCCACCCTTGCATGCACGCATTTCATACACAACAAAAACTCTCTCTCTCTCTCTCTCTATCTATCTCTCTCTTTCTCCTACCCGTGTGGCGCGCACATGCTCTGCAAAAACACACACTCACGCACGTATACAATGATAATAAAACCCCGCACCCTTTTCCACACCGTAAAGGGGGCCCAAAAATACTGTTTGTGTGTTAAAACACACACACACACACAACACACACAACACACCACCACACACACACACACACACACCACACACACACACACACACCCCACACACACAACACACACACACCCTCTCTCCCCTGTCTTCCTCTCTCCTGTCTAACTCACTCACCCAGATCCATTCTTTGAGTTTCCGTGTTTTTCCCCTTGAGAAACGCCCCGGCATGAGGGTTTGTCAGGGGGTGGTATAGGGTTTAAACCCCGCGCCCACAAAAAAAACACTTTTTTCCCATTCATCACCACCCCCCCCCCCCCCCCCACCTCCTGAAGCGAATGTCTACCTTTCAAGGGACATAAGAAAAAGGTCTCGCCAAATGCAAACATCTGCCACATTAAACCTGTTCCCTTTCGAAAAGAGGGCCCTTGTTGCCGGTGGAAAAAAAACAAAATTGACAAAAACCCCTACACACGGGGGCTGGATGAAAAAAGGGCTGGTCTTATTTCCCTTATCCTCGATATAAAAGAATAAATACAAAAAAATAGATAAACACCCCCCCCCCCCCCACACACACACAAAACACCAGTCCAGTAGTGGACAAAAAAAAAACAACAGTCCCTTGTTCAATTCTAACCCCCAAAACACACACACACACACCACACCTCTCTCTCTTGTCTCCTCTCGTCTGTCTTCTCTCTTATATATCCCAAGGGCGGGGGCGGCTGTAAAAAACACATGGGTGCTTTTTTCATTATCAACGAAAAAAAAGTTTCCCCTGTCATTGTCATTTTCATTGTCATTGCACACACACACACACACACACACACCACACACACACACACACACACACACACACATAAAACACACACACCACACAAACACACACACACACATACACACACACACCCATACACACACACCCACACAACACACACACACACACAACACACACACACACACACACACACACACACACCACACACACACACACACACACACACAACACAACACACACACACAAACACACCCACACCACACACACACACACTAACACACACACACACACCACACAACACACACACACACACCACACAACACACCCACACACACTGACCCCCCCCCCCTGCCCCGCTCCCCCCCCGCCCCCCCCGCACACCCCCCCCCCCACCCCCCTACCCCACCCCCACCTCCCCACACCTACCCACCCACCCCCTCTTTCCCCCCCCCCCCCCCCCCCCACGACCCCCCCCCCCCCCCTTTTTTTCCTCACCCCCCCTCTCCAACACACACACACACACACACACACACACAACCACACACACACACACACACACACCACGCACGCACGTACGCACCCCCCACACACACACCACGCAGCCCAAAAACCCCCCACACCACGCCGCACACACAACCACGCACGCACGCCGCCGCACACACACACACACACACACAACACACACGCACACACACCCCGCACACACACACACGCACCACGCAGCACCCCAACACACCACACACACACCCCGACAAAAAGAAGTGCTTGTCTTACACCCGCTGAAAGTTCGCAAGGAGCGGGTGATCCTGTTTTTTAGTTAAATTCAGCATTGTAACGCGTGTTTTTCCCAAGCGTGGGCCCAAGGGCCCCACTCCCCCATACCCAAGCCCTTCCAACCAAGTTCATTGGGTTTTAAAGGGCGTTTTTTTGCGACAAGTTTAAAGTTATTTGAGGATAAGGTGTTGTTTTTTGGGGTGTGTAAGTGTGTGTTGTGTTGTTGTGTGTGTGTGTGGTTGGTGGGGTGGGGTGGGGGGATTGTGTGTGTTTGGTTTTTGGGGGGGGGGGGGGAGGGTGAGTGTTTTGTTGTGTGTGTGGGGGTGGGGGGGGGGGGGGGGGAGGGTAGTGGTGTGTGTGGTTGGGGTGGGGGGTGAGGGTGTGAGTGGTGTTGGTGTGTGTGTGGTGTGTGTGTGTGTGTGTGGTGTGTGTTGTTTTTGTGGATATGTGGGTTTGGTGGGTGGTGTTGTTGGGGG
>CM054141.1:11645844-11655844 GCA_028751875.1 Rapana venosa | reverse complement strand
CGGAACAGTTCCGTTAAGTGAATATCGGCACATATCCTTATTTAACACCTCAAAACCAGGATAGTTTGAGGATGTGTGTGTGTGCGTGTGTGTGTGTTTTGTGTGTTTGTGTGTGTGCGTGTGTGTGTGTTTGTGTGTGTGTGTGTGTGTGTGTTTGTGTGTGTGTTTGTGTGTGTTTGTGTGTTTGTGTGTGTGTGTGTTGTGTGTGTGTTTTGTGTGTGTGTTTTGTGTGTTTGTGTGTGTGTGTTTGTGTGTGTGAGTGTGTGTGTAAGGGGGTGGGTTGATGTAAGGGTGGTTGGTGGTGGTGGATGGTGGCGGCAGCGGTGTGGTGGTGATGTGTGTGTGTGTGTGTGTGTGTGTGTGTGTGTGAGGTGAGAGAGAGAGGAGAAGAGAGAGAGAGAGAGAGAGAGAGAGAGAGAGAGAAGAGAGAGAGAGAGAGAGAGAGAGAGAACTCGAGTTTGAACTCGAAGATTTTAATAAGAGTAATTGGAGAGAGAGAGAGAGAGAGAGAGAGAGAGAGAGAGAGAGAGAGAGAGAGAAGAGAGAGAGAGAGAGAGAGAGAGAAAGACAGACAGAGACAGACAGACAGACACAGAGAGACAAAGACAGACAGAGAGAGTAGACAGAAACAGAGAGAGACAGACAGACAGAGAGACACAGACACAGAGAGGAGAGAGAGAGGAGGAGAGAGAGAGAGAGAGAGAGAGAGAGAGAGAGAGACAGACAGACAGACAGAAATAGAGACAGAGAGAGAGAGAAGAGAGAGAGAGAGAGAGAGGAGAGAGGGAGAGAGAGAGAGAGAGAGACAGACAGACAGACAGACACAGAGAGACAAAGACAGACTGAGAGAGTAGACAGAAACAGAGAGAGACAGACAGACACCAGAGAGTAGAGACAGAAAGAGACAGAGAGAGACAGACAGAGAGAGTAGAACAGAGAGAGTAGAGACAGGAGAGACAGGACAAGAGAAGAGACAGCGCAAGGAGGGCAGACAAGGAGAGAAAGAAGGTAGGCTACTTGTACGTCATTAAGCTGTGCAGAACACTTCAAAGGCATGTGAGTGAGAGAGAGAGAGGAGAGAGAGAGAGAGGAGAGAGAGAGAGAGAGAGAGAGAGCGAGAGAGAGAGAGAGAGAGAGAGAGGAGAGAAGAGAGAGAGAGAGAGAGAGAAATCGTCTGCTTTCATCAAGGGCCATTGAAGGAATAGAGATCAATAGGGAGACGTTCTTTGTGAGAGCTTGAAGAATATCTATCTATCTATCTGTCTGTCTGTCTGTCTGTCTGTCTGTCTGTCTGTCTGTCTGTCTGTCTATCTATCTATCTATCTATCTATCTATCTGTCTGTCTGTCTGTCTGTGGTGTGTCTGTCTATCTGTCTGTCTGTCTGTCTGTCTGTCTGTCTATCTATCTATCTATCTGTCTGTCTGTCTGTCTGTCTGTCTGTCTGTCTATCTATCTATCTATCTAAGTTGTAATGAATAAAGAGTAGGGTGGGATCCGGACACGGACACACACACACACACACACACACACACACACACACACACACACACACACACACACACAGAGATAACTCGGATAGTTGTTCTGCTTTAAAATGTTGTTTTGTTGTTATTCTCATGCGTTAGATGTAAGTAGCAAACACGGGACGTCGGTTTCTCGTCTCATCCGAAAGACTAGGACCCAGGCCACCACTCAAGGTCTAGTGGATGGAGGAAACGTTTGGGTTCAAACAATGTATGGAACCTGTGAGTCCTCCATCGCTTTTTAGAGAGGAGGTGCGTTACCTCTAAATCACTGAACTCGTGTACACACACGCACTCACTCTCTGTCTATAACATCACTAGATAAAATTCGGGTTTTTTTAATATAGAAAAGTAACAGAAATAAGAGGAAAGAAAGGAGATGAGAGATTTTTAAAAAAAAAGTGTAAGTAAACAGAATGAACGAGAATGACAAGAATACCGAATGGAAGGCAACAACAACAAAAAAAAGCCCCCCCCCCAAAAAAAAAAACCCCAACAACTAACAACAACAACAACAACCCAAACAACTCTCGAACTTGGCTAGGAGTCAAATGATAAAACCATGCATCTTCTGTACAAGTAAAGACCCCAGGCAGCTGCACTCTGTGATGGATAGAGCAGACAGAATTCAATGCGTTCGAAACTAGTACATACATACAGACATACAGATGCCATAGCCGATCCCTCCCATGCCTTTCTTTCCAGAATTTCAGTTGTTGCCTTCGGAACGCCGTTTTCAGTGTCCCAGCAGCAGCAAAACAAACAGAAAAAAAGAAATTCTTTTTGTGCCAGTAAAGCATTCAAATTCTGAATTGACAATGATGTTGACTACCTAGTTTTTTACATTTCTCAGAGTTCCGAGTTCTGTCTGTCTATCCCTGTCTGTCTGTTTAGCTATCTGACTGTCTGCCTCTGTCTGTCTGTCTGTCTGTCTCTCTTTTACCTCCCTTCCCTTCCTCTCTACCTCTCTCTCCCCTCCATCTTCCCCCCCCCCCCTCCCCCCCCCCCCCCCCGCCCCCGCGAATCGCACGTGCGTGATAGCGTGCATGCACACACGGTGGATAAAAAAAGGAAAAACAACAGTTTGGAAAATCATTACACTGTTCTGAAATGTTTGACGTGAGACTGATGGGGAGGAGGGGGGGGGGGGGGGGGGGGGGGGGGGGGGAGGGGGGGGAGGGGGGGGGGGGGTGGGGGGAGGGGGGGGGATGGAGGAGACGCCCTTTGATCAAACAGTGACAAAGCAGTTATCGGCCCTTGAGAGTGCTCTCCCATGTTTCCCCAGCTATTATTATTACTATCCAGCTGATCACACACACACACATGAACATGATACTGATACAGGCTGCACTCCTGCTTCAAATTTTTGGGGCCACTTTCCTTCTGTTTTCCTATAATTATTACTCTGCCATTCATACCGCACGTACTAAGACATCCACCAACAATTAAAAAAAAAAACTTTCTCTCCATTGACTTTGTCTTGTTTAGAAACATTTGTCCTTATTTTTTGTGTGTAAATGAAAAATGAAATTAAGAAAGTTTGGAAAATTAAACACACACACACACACACACACACACACACACACACACACACACACACACACACACACAAACCAAACACTTTTTTGTGTGTGTAAAAGACTAGCCTATGATTTCAAACTGATGTGATTTTGCACAAATTTGGTAGGTTTGATTGAAAAAAAATTTTCAGCAAACATTGTACCCCCCTCCCCCCCACGCCCTCAGTCCTTTGTTATCTTTGTTAGCTTCTTAACCGTAATATGCATGCGCGGGGTCAACACTGTAGGAATATAGGCAATCCTCATTTGATGATTATTTCCAATTTTCTCGTGACTACCTGGTATTGCTCTGTGTCCTCAATCCCCACCCCACCACCCCCCTCCAAGAAAAAAAAGTACACTGCATTTTTTCATACTTAAAAAAAAAAAAGTGAAAATCACCAGAGAACGGCTAGGACTCTATACAAGATGCTACACGACACTTCTTGTTCTTGTTCTTGTGCTTCTCCTTCTTCACCTTCTCCTTCTTCTTCTTCTCCTTCTTCTTCTTCTCTTCTTCGTTTTTCCTTTTCCTCTTTCTCCTTCTTCTCCTCCTCCTACTGATCCTCCTTTCCTCCTTCTCCTTCTTCTTCTCCTCCTTCTTGGTTTTTCCTCCTCCTCCTCTTTCTCCTTCTTCTCCTCCTCCTTTTCCTCCTTCTCCTTCTCTTCGTTTTTCCTCCTCCTCCTCCTCTTTCTCCTTCTCCTCCTCCTACTCATCCTCTTTTCCTCCTTCTCCTTCTTCTTCGTTTTCCTCCTCCTCTCCTCTTTCTCCTTCTCCTCCTTCTCCTCCTCCTACTCATCCTCCTTTCCTTCTTCTTCTCCTTCCTTCTTTCGTTTTTCCTCCTCCTCCTCCTCTTTCTCCTTCTTCTCCTCCTCCTACTCATCCTCCTTTTCCTCCTTCTCCTTCTTCTTCGTTTTTCCTCCTCCTCCTCCTCTTTCCTCCTTCTCCTTCTTCTCCTCCTACTCATTCTCCTTTTCCTCCTTCTCCTTCTTCTTCGTTTTTTCCTCCTCCTCCTCTTTCTCCTTCTCCTTCTTCTCCTCCTACGCATCTCCTTTTCCTCCTTCCCTCTTTCTTCTTCTTTGCACTCCTCCTCTCCTCCTCGTCGTCGTCGTCCTCCTCTTCTTCTTTCTTTCTTTCTTTCTTTCTTTCCCCTTTCTTCTTTCTTCTTTTTTTTTCTTTCTTTCTTTCTTTCTTCTCTCTCGCAATTCTTTCTTTCTTCTTCTCTTCGCAATTCTTTCTTTCTTTCTTCTCTTCGCAATTCTTTCTTTCTTTCTTCTCTTGCAATTCTTTCTTTCTTCTTCTCTTCGCAATTCTTTCTTTCTTTCTTCTCTTCGCAATTCTTTCTTTCTTCTTCTTTTCGCAATTCTTTCTTTCTTCTTCTTTCGCAATTCTTTCTTTCTTCTTCTTTTCGCAATCTTTCTTTTCTTTCTTTCTTTCTTTCTCTCTTTCTTTCCTTCCTTCTTCTCTTCTTTCTTTCTTTCTTTCTTTCTTCTTTTCGCATTTCTTTCTTTTCTTTCTTTCTTTCCTTCCTTCCTTCTTCCTTTCTTTGGATGGTAGTGATGGTGGTGGTGGTAGTGGAGGGGAGGGGGGAGGCGGAGGTGAAAGAGGTCAGGGAGGATGATGATGACGACTGTGATGTGATGGCCATCTTTCTGGTTCACTGCATCAGCACTGAGGTCAGATGATGAGCTGGCCATTGGGAAGTACACCACACAGTCCGTTGTTGATGGGATGAAACAGCGGGGAGTTGGGAGGTGGGGGGGGGGGGGGGGGGTGGGGTGGGGGCAGTGGCGCAGCGGGGTGGGGATGGTGGGGGTTGTGGATGGGTGGGGGTGGGAGGTGGGGATGGGAGAGCGAGAGGGATAGAGAGAGGGAGAGTGACCGATACAAAGACAGCTATCTTTTGATACGTAAGGAGAGAGAGAGAGAGAGAGAGAGAGAGAGAGGAGAGAGAGAGAGAGGAGAGAGAGAGAGAGAGAGAGAGAGAGAGATAGACAGACAGACAGAGACAGACAGAGGACAGACAGAGAGAGAGACAGAGAGAGAGAGACAAAGAGAGAAAGAGAGAGGAGAAATAGAGAGACAGACAGAGACAGAGAGAGATCGAGAGAGGAGAAACAGAGAAAGAGAGACAGAGAGAGAGAGGGACAGAGACACAGAGAGATAGACAGACAGAGAGACAGAGAGAGAGAGAGAGAGAGACAGAGAGAGAGAGAGAGAGGGGGGGGGGGAAGATAGATTGATATTTATTTATTTATTCTTTTATATCGAGGATAATGGAATAAGCACTCATGAGAGAGAGAGAGAGAGAGAGAGAGAGAGAGAGAGAGAGAGAGAGGGTGGAGGAGAGAGAGAGAGAATAGAGAGAGGGACAGAGA
Source organism: Rapana venosa (assembly GCA_028751875.1). Taxonomy (NCBI): domain Eukaryota; kingdom Metazoa; phylum Mollusca; class Gastropoda; order Neogastropoda; family Muricidae; genus Rapana; species Rapana venosa. Next base: position 11,650,382 of record CM054141.1, on the reverse strand, counting down.
CACAGAGAGACAGACACACACACACACACACACACACACACACACACACACACACACACACACACACACACACACACAGACCCCAAAGCCCCCCCCCCCCCCACCCCAAGACAAAAGACAGACACACAGACAAAAACAGAGACTAGCCACAAGACACTTGAGGATTGCCCTTCTTAGTCCCCCTCCAAGGCTACCACTGACGTCCGTCCAGCCCCGACCATTTCGGCGTGAGCAGGTCAACAATCAATGACCCTGACCCCAATGTCCACGATTCTGCTTCACTGAACCGTGACCACCCATTTTTTTTTTAACCCCCTCCCCCGCCCCCCCCCCCCCCCCCCCCCCCCCCCCCCTTTCCCCCGCGCGCCGCTTTCTCTCAAAGTTGTTTGTGCGTTCCTCAGCTTAACACCCTAAGAGGGGGGAGTCACTCATCCAGAATAATGATGATGATGATACACTCTTTGAGTCACTGCTTCTTCTCACCCGCCTTTCCTCTGAAGTCGGAGTTTGGCTGCCTGTGTGGATGGCGAGAGGTATTTTTAAAAACAAAACAAAACCCACCCCAGTCATACACGCAAACTTTTCATCCAGTGTGCAATTGTTTCAATCTTACAGTGATTGCCACGTCTCTGAAGTCGGAGTTTGGCTGCCTATAATGGATAGCGAGAGGTACTTAGAATAAAACAGTCGTGCTCGCAAACTTCTCATTCAGTGTGCAATTGTTTCAATCTCACAGTGATTCCCAGGTCTCTGAAGTCGGAGTTTGGCTGCCTATATGGATGGCGAGAGGCACTTAAAATAAAAAGGTCGTGCTCGCAAACTTCTCATTCAGTGTGCAATGGTTTTCAATCTCACAATGATTCCCAGGTCTCTGAAGTCGGAGTTTGGCTGCCTATAATGGATGGCGAGAGGCACTTACAATAAACAGTCGTGCACGCACACTTCTCATTCAGTGTGCAATGGTTTTCAATCTCACAATGATTCCCAGGTCTCTGAAGTCGGAGTTTGGCTGCCTATATGGATGGCGAGAGGCACTTACAATAAAACAGTCGTGCTCGCAAACTTCTCATTCAGTGTGCAATGGTTTTCAATCTCACAATGATTCCCAGGTCTCTGAAGTCGGAGTTTGGCTGCCTATATGGATGGCGAGAGGCACTTACAATAAAACAGTCGTGCTCGCAAACTTCTCATTCAGTGTGCAATGGTTTTCAATCTCACAATGATTCCCAGGTCTCTGAAGTCGGAGTTTGGCTGCCTATATGGATAGCGAGGTAATGAAAAACAGTTATGCACACACACTTTTTTCTTTAAATTTTATTTATTTATTCTTTTATATCGAGGATAATGGAATAAGCACTAGTGTGCTTTTTTACATTCAGTCCCCGTGAGTATGCGGTTTTGTAAATTTTGTCATCTGTTTCCACCGGTACACAATGGCCTACTCTTCCGAAAAGCGGAACAGGATTTAACGTGTGCGCAAGATGCTCTGCATGCGTTCGAACACGGGGCCTCGGTTTATAGTCTCATCCGAAGGACTTCTCATTCAGTGTGCAATTCTTTCAATCTCACAGTGATTCCTAGGTGGGATGAATGAGTGTCAGAGTGTAGGCACATTCTGGGTGACCCCCCACAGTGTGTTAAGCTGGGGAACGCACAACAACAACAACGACAACAACAACAACAACTCACCCCATCTGGGAACTATGCGAGTTTATGGATAATTATACACTAGATGAGAAGTTTGTGTGTACAGATCTGACTCTTTTTCAAATACCCCCATCGTATAGGCAGGTATACTCCGGCTTCAGATAAGTATTTGAGCTTAAAAAGTAGAGTGTGCGTTTCTATGCTTAAGGGCTTGTCTTGGCTGAAAGCATTTTCACTCATGTGACAGACAGCAGTGATTGCTGTAGATTTCGAGGAAACGAAAAGAAAGATCCTAACACACACCACCACACACACACACCAAACACACCACACACCACAACACAACAAACCACCGACAACAAAAACCCCAAACCAACACACACACACACAACAACCATTCCAACACACACACACACACACCACACACACACACACACACAACAAAAACACCACACACAACACATACACCGCAACACAACACACACACACAACCCCGTGTGTGAACGCAGCAAACTCTTGCACACACGTTAAATCCGTTCCGCCTTTCGTAAATGGGCCGTTGTGGCCGGGGGGAAAGAGGGCGAATTGCAAAACCGCATAAAAAAGGGGACTGGATGTTTAAAAAAACCCAAACCCAGCACATGGGGGCTTATTCCATGATCCAAAAAAAAAAAAAAAAAACAAAAAAATAAAATTTCGAATAAACTCAACAACAACACACAGCATACACACATACACACACCATACACACACACACACACACACCACACACACACCCCACACACACAACACACCACACACACCCACAACTCAACAAAACCACACCACAACCAAAACACAAAACACAAAACCCCCACACACAACACAAACACACACCCCAACCACACACAACCAACACACACACAACCACACAACCAACACACAAACACAACACACCATCACCACACACACCCCCAAACCCAAACCCACCAATCCCCCCACACCCCACCAACCTCCCCCCTTCCCCCTCGCCTCCACCCCCCCCCCTTTTTCCCCCCCCCCCCCCCCCCCTCCCCCCCCACAAAAACATATACACTCACAATTAACGAAAAAACCCCATTTTAAAAATACACATTTTTTACTACCCTTCCCCCTTACAGACTAACTAAAATGTTTGCTCCCTGGGAGAAGTCTAAAAAAAATTATTCCTCCCAAACTCGCTGTCCCAATATAAAACCGGGACTGTTTTCACTAACATGTAATACAAATGTTAACATAACCCTTTATTTTTTTTCTTTTGGCAAAACTAAAATTGATCTACGTCCACCAACTCTCTAGCATTCAACTGGCACGATTTCGATGAATATACAAACAGGGATATGCAATGTTTAAAAAGGGGGCGTATACAGCTCGCACTTACACGAGAAAATGCATGCATTTAAATGGTGTGTGTATGTGCGCACACACAGACCCAACACACACAACACACACACACCCCCAAACAACGCACCCAACACACCAAACACCACACACACAAAACACACCACTTTAGCATACCGTTTTCCCCCCTCCCCCTTCCCAATTCCTCACTTCTTCCCCGGTAGATTATCCCTCAATGAAGATTGACGGGGCCAAAATACTGGGAAAAAACCTCCTACAAGGAAAAATCTCTCGTTTGGGAAATGACATAGGTAAAGGTAAAAGGAAATCCCCTAACCTTAAAGGGGTAGGGGCGAGCGTCAGAACCTCACTTCCCAGGGCCAGCGATTGAGGGCGGGCCCCCCCTCTCCCTCGCTGCTTTACCCTTCCTGACCCTAAAAGACAGGGCCCATTTACAGCTGGGTGAACTGGGGGACTGTACGAAACCAAGGGGCGCAAAAACGGTCACCCATCCAACTGGAACCACGCTCGACCGCTTAAATTTGGGTGGGGGAAAACGAATGCCCGACCCCTGAAACTATCCCGGAACGACATAAAAAAAAAAATAGAGGGGAAAAGAAGAAAAAATAATATAAGGGGGGGGTGGGGGGGGGGGGGGGGGGGGGGGGGGGGGGGGGGGGGATACCAGCAAAAAAGACACCCCCCCAAAAAAAACCCAACAACAACCCAACGAAACAAAAAAGTAAATACACAAAACATTCCTAACTAACTAACTAGCTAATTAGCTAGCTAACTAACTAACTAGATAACTAATAGATAACTAACCAACTAACTAATAACTAACCAACCAGCCAACCAACCAATCAACCAAATAACCAACCCACCAACTAACTAACTAACTGACCAACTACCCAACCAACCAACCAACCAACAACTACTAACTAACTAACTAACTAACCAATCCACCAAATAACTAACTGACCAACTGCCCAACTAACCAACCAACTAACTAACTAACTAACTTAGTTAAATAAGCAACTAGCCACCTACCTACCTACCTACCTACCTACCTAACGAACGAACGAACGAACGAACGAATCGACGAAAAAACGAACGAACAAACCAACGAACGAATGAAATAACCAACGAATAGATGAACATATAACAACAAAAATAACAATCTTCCATCCCTTCAATGTGAAAAAGATTTTTCTTTTAAATATTGAAAGAGAAAAAAATGATAGAGAAAAGATAGAATGGAAAAAAAGACTGACAGACCAAAAAGACAGAAGAAAAACAGCCAGAGAGCAAAATTATGTAAACAAGGAAGAAATTGAGAAAAAGAGCAAAAGAGAGCGGAAATGAAACTGGAATGGAATGAGTGAAGCATTGAACAAAAAGAAAAAGTACAACAAAAATAAAGAAAGATATAAATTATATATTCATATGACCTCAATCTCTCTCTCTCTCTCTCTCTCTCTCTCTCTCTCTCTCTCTCTCTCTCTCTCTCTCTCTCTCTCTCTCTCCTCTCT
>CM054141.1:11625844-11640844 GCA_028751875.1 Rapana venosa | reverse complement strand
CCCCCCCCCCCCCCCCAAAAAAAAACCCCCCCCCCAAAAAAAAAAACCAAACCCAAAAAAACCCAAAACATAAACCCCCCACAACCAAAAAAAAAAAAAAACCCAAAAATAAAGGGAAACAAAAATCTAGCAACCCAAAACAAAAAACAATCCACCAAAACACACAGCACACACACAACACACACGAAGCCCAAAGCACGAAAAACATTTCGCACGCAAAACACACACGCACGCATGCACGCCACCACACACACACCCAAAACCCCAAAACCCCCTCTTTCCCCTGCTCTCTCCCCTCTCTTCTCTCCCCCTCTCCTCTCTCTCTCTCTTCCCCTTTTAAAATAATTTTATAAATATTTTAAAAATATGTATATCCATGGGTTCACTCAACATTTCCCTTTTCCCCGTATTCCACAATCCTTTGGCCCCAAATTTTAGCCCGCCTATCAGGGAAAAAAGGATTGTGTAATGCTTGCCAAAAAGCAAAAAACAGACAGAAATATAAAAAAGACAAAAAAAAATAGAAGTGGGGGCAGACAGACAGGGGCAGACATACAAAAGAGAGAGCGAGAGAGGAAACGAGGGGAAGGGAAAGGGGAGAAAAGGGAAAAAGAGGGAGAGAGAGAGAGAGAGAGAAAGAGAGAGGGGGAGAGGGAGAGAGAAGAGAGAGAGAGAAAAGAAAAAGAGGGTAAAAGGGAGAGAAAGATTTAAAGAGAGAGAGAGGAGAGAGAGAGAGGAGGAGAGAAGAGAAAAGAGGAAAGAAGGAAAAAGAGAGAGAGAGAAGAGGGGGAGAAGAGAAAGAGGAAAAGAGAGAGGGGAGAGAGGGGAAAAAAAGGAAAAGGGGGAGGGGAGAGGAAAAAGAGAGAGAAAGGAGAGAGAGGGAAAAAGAAGAGAGAGAGAGAGACACACAAAAAAGAGAGGACCCCGGGGAAAAGGGGAGACATACAGACAGACACAGAGGAGAGAGACACACACACACAGACAGACAGACAGACCGGGGAAAAAGAGAGAAGAGAAGAGAGGGGGGAGAGAGAGAGAGAGAGACAGACAGGGCAGACAGACAGACCCCGGGAAAACGAAAGCGGAAGAAAACGTTTTGGCCAGGCGATGGCCGACCCCGTCTGGCCCTAATGTATTAAATTTCCCGCCTAGGGTCTCCTGCGACAAAGGGCACATCCACGGGTTTCATTTTAAAAAAAACGTTTATCTTGTAAATTTTGTGCGTGTACACATACACTCACAAAGCGCGCTTGCGAACCCCGCGTAATTCCCGACAACCCGAGGGGGAGACAGCAGAGGGAGAGAGAGAGGAGAGAGGGAGAAGAGGAGAGAGAGAGAGAGAGACAGCAGACAGAGAGAAACGAGAGAGAGAGAGGGGGAGGGAGAGGAGAGACAGACAACAACGACGGACAGCAGATAGACCCCTCTCCACCCCACACACCAAAACACACACACACACACACACACACACACACACAACACACACACTCCCCCCCACCCCCACCCCCACCACATGACATCTAAAATCAAAAAAAAAGACACTAAAATGAAAGAAAAATTTTTTTCACACTCACAGGGCAGTTTTTTTTGGTTTTCCCCGGGGGGCAAAATCTTATCTTTTGGGGGTGTGGCCTTTTGGGTCCCAAAAAAATCGCCATGTTGGTAAGATTTTGGCTGCTTTGGAATGAATGGGGGGAAATGGATAGCTCAGTGGTCGGAGCCTCGTTTTTTCCCCCAGCCCAAGGGGGTTTAAACAGCATCGAGCGTGGTTACCACTTGGGTGGGGTTTACCCTTTGCGCACCTTGGCTTCAGTAAAAATTCCCCCGTTCCCCCCAGTTGTTTAAAGGGTACCTGCCTCTCAAGGGGGCAGGGGAAAGGGAAAAACAGCGAGGGAGACGAGATGGGGGGCCCCCCTCAATATGCTGGCCCCAAGAAGTGGGTCTCTGAAAGCCTCGCCCCCCCCTACGCCCTTTCAGGTTATGGGATCCTTTCCCCTTTTCCTTTTTTTTACACACACACACACACCCCCCCCAACAACACCACACAAAACCCACACACCACACACACACACACACACCAAAAACACACAATATCTATCCCAAACTATCTATCTATCTTTTCTATCTTTTGTTTTGTCCCGTCCCGTTGTCTGTCTGTCGTCCCGTCCCTTTTGTCTATCTATTGTTTTGGGCTATCTATCTACTATCCCCCCTGTTTTATCTATCTTTTTTTCTGTCTATCTATCTGTCTGTCAAACTATCTTCTGTCTACTATCTATCTACTATCTATCTATTATCTATCAAACTATCTGTCTGTTATCATCTATTTTAACTTCCCATCTATCTATCTAACCCATCTTTTCTATTTTATTAAACTTCCTTTTCTATCAATCTAAACTAACTATCTATCTAACACATTTCACCTATTATTATTTTATCTTTTCTATCTATCTATCTTTCTATCTATCTTTTCTACTATCTATCGTTGTTTTAAACTATCTGTTTTTAAACTGTCAGACAAAACCCATCATCTATCTATTTTATCTATCTAAACTATCTATTACTTTTCTGTCTAATATAATATATCTATCTATCTGTTTTTCTTTTCTATTATCTAAAACCCTCCATCGATCCATCTATCTATCTATCTATCTATTTTATCTTATCTATCTATTAATTTTATCTACTAAACTATCTATCTACCTTTAAAACCCACCCACCTACCTACCTACCTAAACCCATCCATCCATCCATCCCCCCTCCCTCCCTCCCCCTCCATCCCTCCCTCCATCCATCCCTCCACCATCCATCTATTATCTATCGACTATCTACCCATTTTATTTTATATTATTGGGCCCTTTTTGAGTTTTTCGTTACTTGGGGGTGCCCCTGTTTTATGCTATGATCTAAAGCTTGAGCGAAAACCCGCCTTGGGGCCCTAGCAGCTCTGCCCACAGCCCCCAAAAAATCGATAGCCTCCCCTTCATGCCCCCCATAAAACCAAACTTGAACCCCAATCCCCTGATCAAAAAGGGAAAAGGTGATGAAGAGGGGAGAGAGAGAGAGAGTAGAGGAGGGGAGAGAGGAGAAGAGAGAGAGAGAGAGAGAGAAGAAGGAGAGAAAAGAGAGAGATTGGGGAGGAAAAGAGAGAGAGAAAAAGAGAGAGAAGATGAGAGAGAGATGAGAGAGAGAAGAGAGGAGAGAGAGAGAAAGGGGCGAAACGAGTTGGGGGGTGGGGGGGGGGACAAGGAAATTTAAAAAAAAGATCATCAAATCACCATTAACAAATTTTTTAAAAAATTTTTTATCATGAAAACAACGTTTAAGAAAAGAGAGGTTTGGGCCCAAACGTGATAAAATCATTTTTCCATAAAAATATTGACTTCTTTCGTTTTCTTAACCGTGAAAGGGTGTAGATCGGGAAAAATATAGAGTAGATAATTTAAAAAAATAAAAGCGGGAAAAATATGAAAGGGATAGCTTTCGTCTATTTTTTGATATATTCATAAAAATGCTTTTCCCGAAAAAAAAGGGAAAAAAAGATAATGAAAGGGAAATTTTAAAAATAAAAAATAAAAAAACCCGGGAAAAAAGGAAAGTTTTAAAAAAAAAAAAGAAAAGGGAAAAAAAAGAATTAAGAAAAAAATAAAAAAAAAGAAAAAAAAGGATAGATAGATAGATAGAGAGAGGGGAGGGGAGAGGGGAAGAGAAGAAGAGGGGAGAGGGAAAAGAGAAGAAGAGAGGGGAATTAAGAAAAAGAAAACATAAAAAAAAAAAATAAAATAAAAAAGAGAATCCAGAAGAACCCAAAAAAACCCCAAAAAAAAACACACAAAACAAAAGACAAGAACAGGAAAAAAAGGGCCTAAAAAAAAATTTGTTTTTAACAAGAGAACAGTTCATTCTAAGAAAGAAAGAAAAAGAGAAAAAAAAACTAAAGAAAAAAACCCCCCCCCCCCCCAAAAAAAAAAAAAAAAGAAAAAAAAAGAAAGAAAGCAAACAAGAAAGAGAAAAAAAAAAAAGGGAAAAAAAAAAAGAAAAAAAGAAAAAAAGCAAGCAAAGGGGCATAAAAAACCCAAAAAAAAAAAAAAAAGAGAAATAAAAGAAAAAACGTAAATTTTCAAAACAAAAACCCTTTATCCCCTTGCGTTCGGATCCACGTGGCCCCAAATTTCATTTTTTTTTTTTTTTTACCCGCAAAGAGAACATCTGAATCTTAAAGGAGTACATGAAAGAAATACAAGCGAAACTTTTAAAGAAAAAGTATAGCTGCGTCTATTTTTGGTCCCCCCATTCAATTTTATTTTTGCTTTTTTAAAAAAAAAAAAGCAGCACCCTTTTTGGAATTTTCAAAAGAAACACACCCCCTTTCCCTTTCCCCCTCTCTCTCTTTTTCTCTCCCCTCTCCCCCTCCCCCTTCTCTTCTCTCTCTCCCTCCCCTCTCCCCCTGTGTGCAGCATTTTCTTTTTTATTTGTGTAAAAGGCCCTTTTGAATAAAGAAAAACCTTGGTTTCTTAAAAATCATAATTTTTTTTTAACTGATTTTTTTTTGTGGTGGTTGTGGGGTTTCAATAAATTTTAGTTTTTTGAGCTTCCTTTTTTTTCTCAAAATTTTTTAAAACTAAGCAGTTTGGGGAACCCCCCTTTTATGAAAGGGACCAATTTGGGCCCATTTGTGAATAAAATTTTTCGAGGGTTTGAGTTCTCTCTCTCCCCCCCTCCCCCCTTCCCCCCCCCCTCCCCTTCTCCCCTTCCCCCTCTCTCCCCTTCCCCTTTTTCTCTCTTTCCCCCCTTTTTTCCCCTCCTCTCTCTCTTTCTTTCTCTCTCCCCTTTTCTTCCCTCTCTTTTTTCCCCCCTCTTCTCCTTCTCCTTTCTTCCCCCCTCTGTTTTTTTTCTTCCCCCTTCTCTCCCCTTTTTCCCCTTTTCTTCGTCTTCTTTCCCTTTTTGTTGTCTCCCTTTCTTCTGTCTCCTGTCCCCCATTTCCCCCCCTTCCCTTTCCCCCTTTTTCCCCCTTTTCCTTTTTTCTTCCTTTGTTGTTCCCCACCCGGGGGGTTTCCCCTTTTTTTTTTAATTTCCCTTTTGGGGGAAAGAAAACCCAAAAAATTAAAAAAAAGAGTTTAGAACCAAAAAAAAAATTTAAAAGCCGAAAAGGGAGGAAAAAACAGAGGGGAAAAAAAAAAGAGAGAAGGGGAGAGAGAGAGAAGAGTGTTAAAAAGGAAGAGAGAGGAAGGAGGAAAAAAGGAAAAAAAAGGGGAGAGAGGAAAAGGGGAAGAGAGGGGGAGAGAGAAGGAAAAAGAAAGAGGAGGAGAAAAGGGAAAAAAAAAAAACAACCAAAAAAAAATCCCCCCTCCAAACACCCCCACAACCCCCCCCCCCTTACCCCCCACCCCCCCCCCCATTCCCCCCCACCCAAAACAAACAACCCCTACCCTTTTTTCCCCCCCCCCTTCCTCCTCCCCCCCCCCCCTTCCCCCCACCCCCCCCCCCCTTTCCCAACCACATACCCACCCACCCAAAAAAAACCCCCCCCCCCCCCCCCCCCCACAACAAACACCCAAAACCTCCCCACCCCCCCAAAACACCCCCCACCCACCCCCCCCAACCCCCCCACCAAAACTACACTACACCTCCGCCCCCCCCCCCCAAAACCCCCCCCCCCCCCCCCCCCCCCCCCCCCAAACCCCCCCCCCCCCCCCCCCCCCCACAACCCAAAAAAAAACCACCCCCCCAACCCCCCCCCCCCGCCCCCCCCCCCCCCCCCCCCCCCCCCCCCCCCCCCCTACCCCCCCCCCCCCCCCACCCCCCCCTAAAAACCCCCCCAACCCCCCCCCACCCCCCACCCCCCCCCCCAAAAAAACCCCCCCCCCCCCCCCCCCCCCCCCCCACCCCCCCCCCCCACCCCCCCCCCCCCCAACAACCCCCCCCCCCCCCGCCCCCCCCCCCCCCCCCACACAACCCCCCCCCCCCAAACCACCACCCCCCACCCCCCCAAACCCCCCCCCCCCCCTAAAAAAATTTCACAAACACCCCCAACCCCCCCCCCCCCCCCCCCCCCCCCCACCCCCCCCCCACCCAACCCCCCCCCCCCCCCCCCCCCCCCCGCAACCCCCCCCCCTCCCCACCCCCCATCCCCCCCACACAAAAACAACAAGGGAAAAAACTACAACAAGAAAAACCCCCCACCACCCCCCCCCCCCCACCCCCACCCACGGGGCCCACAAACATTTTCTCAAAAAACCAATCCCCTCCCCCCTTTTTGCCAAAGAGTGTGCCCCAATCCCAGTTGACGACGATGTGGTTAGATGAAAACCCGTCACCCCCTTGACAAGTTGTTTTTCCAAACCCCTTGGCCCTTTTTAAAGGACGAGCCACACCAAAACCCCCACACACACAATACACGCGCGCGGTAGCAGCACGTAACCACACCAACACAGTAGCACGCCGCTAACCACAACACCGCACGCAGCACACACACGTAGCAGCCACACACACATCACAACGCACAAAACCAGTCTCTCTCTACACACACGCGAAACACAGACACACAACACGCTAACACACTACACTAGAATGAACCCTCCTTCCCCCCCCCACCCACACCCACACTCACAACCCCACCCACACTTCCAAACCGCCCTTTCTTTTCTCTTCACAAACACCAAAATGCATACCACATGCACAAAACACACAAACCCACATGCATACCACATGCACACACGCACTAACACATGAAAAAAGCAAATGCAATGCTTATTCCCTTGTCCATCTAAAATAAAAGTTTGACTTTGACACACACACTCATCCAAAAACCCCACTATCTATCACAAACACACAAACGCCACGCACACGCACGCACACACCACACAACCCTACACCTCCACACACACACACACACTGGCACCTACCGCCCACCCACCCACCCAAAACATCCACCCCCCCCCCGCACACAACCCACCCCACCCCGCACTCCACACACACACACACCCAAAAAGTTACATGACTTAAATGGCAAAACATATTCTGAATTGAATCTAATCTGAAATAACACACACACACACACACCACACACACACACACACACACAACACACACACAGAGACAAGCGATCTTTTCAGGGTTGCAAAAACCCTTGGGGGCACAAACTAGTTTACAACAGGCAGACAGGGCAAAAAAGACAGACAGGCAAAACAGGGCAGCCCCCCAAAACCACCAAAAAGGGGGCCTAAAAATTTTCCAAGGGGCCCACAATTCCCCTCCCCCCAAAAAAAAAAAAAGGAAAACAAAAATCCCCAAAAAAAAAAAAAGCCCCCAAAGGAAAGCCAAACCAGAGGGAAAACACAAAAAACGTCTTTAAAAAAAAGAGCCCCAACCCAAAAGGAGGGCCCCCGGCAAAAGCAATTAAAGGGCTGGGAAGAGCCCAAAGGCAAAGGGGGAAAAACTCTCCCTCCCCCTCCCCCCCTCCCCACCCCCCCCCCCCTTCCCCTTTTCTCCCCTTTCTCTCTCTCTCTCTCCCTTTTTCCCCTCTCTTTTTTTTTCGTTCTCTCCTCTCTCTCTTTTCTTTCTCTCTTTTTTTTTTCTCTCCTCTTCCCTTTTCTTTTTTTCTCTTTTTCTCTCTCTTCCCCCTTTCCTTTCTTTTTCTCTCTCTCTCTCTTTTTTTCTCTCCCCCTCTCTCTCCCCTCCCTCCTTTTTCCCCTCTCTCTTTTTCTCTCTCTCTCTTTCTCTCCCCTCTCCCCCCTTTCCCCCCTTTCCCCCCCTCTCTACTCTTTCTCTCTTTTTCTCTCTTTTTTTTCTCCCCCTCCTTTTTTCCCCCTTTCACTCTTTCCCCCTTCTTTCCCCTTTTTTCTCTTTCCCCTTTTTCTTTTCCCCCTCTCTTTCTTTCTTTTTTTCTCTCTTCTTTCTCTCTCTCTTTTTCCCCCCCCCCCCCCCCCCTCTCTCTCTCTCTCTCCTCCCCCTCTCTTCCCCTCTCCCCCTTTCCCCCCTCCCCCTCCTCTCTTTTCCCCCCTCCCTCCCCCCCCCCCTTTTCTCTCTTCTCTCTCTCTCCCCCCCCTCCCCCTCTCTCTTTCCTCTCTCTTTTTTCTCTCCCCTCTTTTCCCTTCCCCCCTTTTTCCCTCCCTCCCTTCTCTCTCTCTTTCCCCTCTCTCTTTTTCTTTTCCCCCTCTCTTTTCTCTTCTCTCTTTTCTCTCTCTCTTTTCTCTCTCTCTTCTCTCTCTCTCTCTCTCTCTCCTTTTTTCTTTCTTTCTCTTTTTTCTTTCTCTTCTCTTTCTCTATCTCTCTCTCCCTTTTTTTCCCCCCCTCCCCCCTCTCTCTCTCTTTTTCTCTTTCCTCTTTTCTCTCTCTCTCTCTTTCCCTTTCTTTCTCCCCCCCCCCCCCCTCTCTCTTTCTTTTTTTCTCTTTTCTTTCTCTCTTCACTCTCTCTCTCTCTTTCTCTCTCTCTCTCTCTTTTTTTTCTCTCTCTTTTTCTTTTTTCTCCTCTCTTCTTCCCTTCCTCTCTTTTCTCCCCTTCTTCTCTCTTCTCTCTTTCTCTCTCTTTCTTTTTCTTTTTTCCCCTCTCTCTTTTCTCTCTCTCCTTTCTCTCTCCTCTTTCTCTCTCTCTTTCTCCCTCCCTCCCCCCTCCTTTTCTCTCTTTTTCTCTCTCCCTCCCCCCCCCTCTTTCCCTCCCCCCCTCTCTCCCCTTTTTTTCTCTCTCTCTTTTCCCTTTTCTCTTTTCTTTCTTTTTTTCTTTCCCCCTCTTTCTCTCTCTCTCTCCCCATCTCTCTCCCCCTCTCTCTCTCTCTCCCCCCTCTTCCCTTTTCTCTTTCTTTCTCTTCTTTTCTTTATTCTTTCGTCTGCCCCGTGCCATATTTAAAGGGGCCGAACATGGGTTGTCAAGGCTTGGGGGGTCAGATCAATTTTATCAGATTTTTAAATGTATAAACCCCTGAATGGTGGGGCGGGGTGGTAAGGGGGCATGCGTGCGCGCGTGTGTTGGGTGTGGGTGTTTTGGGGGGGGTGGTGTGTGTGTGTTTGTGTAAAAGTGCTGGCCCCTCTGTGTTTTAAGTCCCCTCTTTACAGATTTCCCTACCAAAGTTTTTCCTCACTCAAAAGTGTGTTCTGTGTGTGGAGCGTGTGTGTGTGGGTGTGTGTGCTGCGTGTGTTGTTGTGCGTTTTGCCCTGCATGGGATGTATGTATGTATGTAAAGTGAAAGAGAAGCGAGAGAGAGGGAGAGTGAAGACAGACACAGACACGCACATGTTTGTATTCAACGTGTGAGAGAGAGAGGAGAGAATGAGAGAGAGAGAGGAGAGGATGGGGAGAGAGAGAGGAGAGAGACAGACGACAGAAAACAGACAGACAGAGACAGACAGAGAAGACAGACGGGGCAGACAGGGGTGATAATGAAATTTCAAACTAATCCTTTTTCCTACTCTTCATGCCCAAAAAAAAAAAAAAAAAAAAAAAAAAAAAAAAAAAAATTAAAAGGGAAAAAAAGGGAAAAAAAGAAAAAAAAAAAAAAAAAAAAAAAGAAAAAAAGAAAAGAAAAAAAAAAAAAGAAAAAAAAAAAGTGAACCCCTTCAAGGCTTTCCCGTAATTCAAAACCCGGGTGCAAAGTTGGGGTTATGAGGGGTGTCTGTAAAAAATTTAAACAAAAAAAGTGAACCCGGGCAGGTGAGCGAAAGGGGGGCGTGTGCACGTGAACATAGGGGCAAAGGAAACTTATATAGAGATGCCTTGCTTGTGTGTATGCAGGCAGGCAGATAGATAGACAGACAGACAGGCAGGCAGGCAGGCAGGCAGACAGATAGATAGACAGACAGGCAGGCAGATAGACAAACAGGCAGGCACACAGACAGGCAGGCAGGCAAATAGACAGGCAGGCAGGCAAATAGGTAGGCAGGCAGGTAGACAGAAAGACAGATAGACTGATAGACAAACAGGCAGGCAGGCAAGCAGATAGACGGGCAGACAGACAGGCAGACAGGCAGAGAGAAAGAGAGAGAGAGAGAGAGAGAGAGAGAGAGACAGACAGACAGACAGACAGACAGGCAGAAAGGCAGAGAGAGAGAAGAGAAAGAGAGAGAGAGAGAGAGAGAGAGAGAGAGACAGACAGACAGACAGACAGAAGAGAGAGGACAGAGACAGACAGACAGATAGATAGATAGATAGATAGATAGATAGATAGACAGACAGGCAGACAGATATAGACAGACAAGACAGACAGACAGAAGGCAGGAAGGCAGACAGGCAGGCAGGCAGACAGACAGGTCTGTATTTGGTCATCGATTGTAGTGCGTGCGTTTTTGTTTGGTTACGAAGAGAGAGAGAGAGAGAGGAGAGAGGAGAGAGAGGAGAGAGAGAGAGGAGAGAGAGAGAGAGAATGACAAATTCTTTCTTGTATTTCGAGGATAATGAATAGCACTCATGTGCTCTTTTACATCCAGAGAGAGTGAGAGAGAAAGCGAGAGAGAGAGAGAGAGAGAGAGAGAGAGAGAGAGAGAGAGAGATAGAGAGAGGAGAGAGAGAGAGAAAGAGAGAGAGAGAGAGACAGAGACATAATGTAATGTGTGTGCGTGCCGTGGTGTGTGTGTATGTGTGTGTGTGAGAGAGAGAGAGAGTACCCTTTCACGCGCGGGCGTGTTATGGTATTTAGGTGTTAATACCACCCTTGTGTATTACGTACGTGTGAATGTTATGTCTGTGCCTACGACACTAATTCTTTAACACGGTGCCAGACATTCTTAGCATGCGCTGACAAATTGCTGGAACTCAACAAGAAACTTGTTATGTCAGCAAAAAAAACAACAACCCAACAACAAAAAACCCAACCTAACTCAGCAGAACTGGTTAACCGTCATGTAACAATACTTATGTGTTGCATAAATAATGTCTTGTCTTCCTCTGAGGTCGGAGTATGGCTGCCTTATAGAGCGAAGGTGCTTGAAAAGAGTTCTACGCTCCCATCTTCTTACTCGGTGTCTATTTGCAATCTCACGGTGATTCCCAGGTGGGATGAGTTCATTTTGATACCTTCAAATCCAGCCTCAAAAAACACATTATTTTCTACCTGAGACTTTTCCCCTGATATGTGTCCTTAATTTTCAACAGCATCCTTCATCTCCTAAGTGTGTTCGCGAGTGTGTGTGTGTGTGTGTTGTGTGTGTTGTGTGTGTTTGTGTGTGTGTGTGTGTGTGTGTGTGTGTGTTGTTGTGTTGTGTTGTGTTGTTTTTGTGTTGTGTGTGTGTGTGTGTGTGTGTGTGTGTGTGTGGTGTGTGCGTGCGTACGTGCGTGGTACGTGCGCGCGCGCGCATGGATTTGAAATCTGTTGTTCATTATGTTTTAGGAGAGTTGCATGCGTGTACATGATTTGAGTGCAAGCGCTTCGATTTGTTTCTTCTTACAAGATTCAGCGCTATATAAATTCTATATATTATTATTATCATCATCATCATCATCATCATCATCATCATCATCATCATCATCATTCTTCTTCTTCTTCTTCTTCTTCTTCTTATTATTATTATCATCATCATTATCATTATGATTAGTGAGTCAGAGTGCAACATACTGGGTGATCCCTTGGGGTAATGCTGGAACAACAACAACAACAACAATAACAACACGTGTTTGTCTAACATGTATCACAATATACGTGTCAAAGAAGGAGGGTGGCCGGATGGTTAAGACGTTCACCTGCCTAACAAGTAAACCGTGAGGTTCTGGGTTTGATTCCCAGCCTCGCCCTTTCTTCCCAGTTTGACGAGAAAACAAAAAAAATCGAACTGAATGTCAAAGTCCTTCGGATGAGACTATAAACCGAGGAGACCTCGAGTGTGAACGCACGCAGAACATCTTGGGCACACATTAAAAACCTGGAATGCCACTGTGTGCCCATTTAAAAGAAATTTTTTATTTCGAGGATAATGGAATAAAACTGCACTCATGTGCTTTTTTTTTACATCCAGTCCCCGTGTGTATGCATTTTTGTGAATTTTTGTCATTCATTCCCACCGGCACACAATGGCCTACTCTTCCGAAAAGCGGAACGGGTTTTAACGTGTGCGCAAAAAAGATGTTCTGCGCGCGTTCGCACACAGGGACCTCAGTTTTATAATCTCATCCGAAGGACTTTTTAGGGGGGGGAGTGGAGTCTGCACTGATGTTAACCCCAGAGGAAAAAAAATCCTCTTGAACGGGAATCGAACTCGGGTCAGCAGATCACGAGCGCATCACGCTAACCACCAGGCTTTTAGATCCCGTCCCCCACGATTCAGGTAGCCGCATTCCGACATTGGGGATGTTGTTTTCGCTCGAAACCAGTGTGTTTCTTTTTTAAAAAAAATATTGTTTTTGGTAATGCAGTTTTTATTGGCATGAATGACCTACTTTTTTCTAGTATTTTCCCCCCTCCCTTTGCCCTGTTTCTTAGTGGTCTTAAAAAAATAGGAACACACCTGGTGCTATCATTCATTTTTTTCCCGAAAGCAAAACTGTTTTCTGGAAAAAAAACAACAACACCAACCCTCCTTACCACATTTTTATGTTGTCTGTGAGTCTCGGATTTCTTCCCTCCTCCTCTCCCCTCCTCCTCCTCCCACTTCTCTCTGTCTCTGTCTGTCTGTCTTCTTTCTCTGACTGTCTGTCTCTCTGTGTTCTGTCTGTTTGTCTCTCTTCGTGTCACTCTCTGTCTTGTGTGTCTGCTGTCTGTCTCTCTGTGTATCTGTCTGTCTCTGTTGTCTTCTGTCTGTTTTGTCTGTCTCTCTCTCTCTATGTCCGTCTGTCTGTCTGTCTCTCTTTCTCGCTCTGTCATCTGTCTTTCCGTTGTCTTCTTCTGTCTCTGTCTGTCTCTGTCTGTCTCTGTCTCTCTCCTCTGTCTGTTTCTCTCTGTCTGTCTATCTGTTTGTCTTCTGTTGTCTGTCTGTTTGTCTATCTGTTGCTATCTGTTTGTTGTTGTCTGTCTGTCTGTCTCTCTCTCTTCTGTTGCTTTTTCAGGTATAACCTGGTTTTTCTGTAACACAAAACACACGCACAAAATACCCACCCTCCTCTCTCTCTCTCACACACACCACACACATCACCACGCACGGCACATGCACGCACATACACACATACTCTCTTTTACACACACACACACACCACACACAGACCCACTACACACACACCACACACACGACGCACACCGTCGCGCGCCCACACACACACACACTACAAACACACAAACACACACTTACACACACTACCCCTACACACACTTACCACTTACACACACACACGCGCGCGCACGCACACACACACGTTAAACACACAACACACACACTTACACACACACACACACTTACACACACTACACACAAACACCCTTACACACACACACACACCACACACACACTACACACACACTTACACACACAACACAAACACACACACTATACACACACTCACACACACACCTTACACATCACCACACTATGCACACACACACACATCACTTCACACACACACTTCCACACCCACACCATCACACACTCCCTTCACACACATACACACACCTTACCCCCCGCAGCCTTAACGTCACAAGCAGTAACAACATCTCTGGTAATATGATTTTCCCAAGGAAAAATATTTTTGGACAAATCCCAAAAGTCTCATTCTCCCCCCTTCCTCTCCCCTCCCCCTCCTCTCCCCCTCCCCTCCCCCTCCCTCCCCTCCCGCCCCCAGCCCCCTCTCTCCCTCCCTCCCCCAAATTTGGTTCCTTTTTTTTTTTATATCAGGTATGACACTGTTGGAACATATCCAGGTATGTACCACTGAACTCTTTTCTGTGTCCTACTACTTTGTCTGTCGGTCTGTCTGTCTGTCTTTCTGTATGTCTGTCTCTGTGCATGTGTGTGTGTGTGTGTGTGTGTGTGTGTGTGTGTGTGTGTGTGTGTGTGTGTGAGAGAGAGAGAGAGAGAGAGAGAGAGAGAGAGAGAGAGGAGAGAGAGAGAGGCAGAGATAGAGAGAAAGAGAGAGAGAGACAGGCAGAGAGAGAGAGAGAGAGACAGGCAGAGAGACAGGCAGAGAGAGAGAGAGAGAGAGAGAGAGAGGGGGGGGGGGAGTGAGGGAGAAATGGAGAGAATCAAATCAAAGCAAATCAAAATTCTTTCATTGAGAGAGAGACAGAGAGAGACAGAGAGAGACAGAGAGAGAGAGAGAGAGAGAGAAGAGAGAGAGAGACACAGTGTGTGTGTGTATGTCGGTCTGTGTGTATGTGTGTGTGTGTGAGAGAGAGAGGAGAGAGGGAGAGAGAGAGACAGAGATACATACAGGTAGAGGGAGGGAGGGAGAGAATCAAATCAAATCAAATCAAAATTCTTTTATTGAGAGAGAGAGATAGACACAGTGTGTGAGTGTGTGTGTCCGTCTCTGTCTCTGTCTGTGTGTGTGAGAGAGACAGAGAGACAGACAGCGCAAAGATAGAGAGAGAGAGAGAGAGAGAGAGAGAGAGAGAGAGAGAGAGGAGAGAGAGAGAGAGAGAGAGAGAGAGAGAATCAAATCAAATCAAATCAAATCAAATCAAAATTCTTTCATTGAGAGAGAGAGAGATAGACACAGTGTGTGTGTGTGTGTGTGTGTGTGTGTGTGTGTGTGTGTGTGAGGATGAGAGAGAGAGAGAGAGAGAGATGAGAGAGAGAGAGAGAGAGAGAGGAGAGAGAGAGAGAGAGATGAGAGAGAAGAGGAGAGAGATGAGAGGAGAGAGAGAAGAGAGACAGAATTTCACAGTGCTTTTTAATGGGTTTTTTATCTTTATTTTATCTTTTTCAGTTTTTTCTCTTCTCTCCATTTCATCTTTTGTTTTTTTTAAAGAGGGAAGAAGACGGACAAGAACACATGCACTAACACATCACTGAACAGTGTGCATGTGCAAAAAGGGTTATGAGTGTGTGTGTGTGTGTGTTGTTGTTGTTGTTGTTGTCTTCAGTTTAACGTCTGTTCACTCTAAGTGATATCATCATCATCGTGTGTGTGTGTTGTGTGTGTGTGTG
>CM054141.1:11618344-11620844 GCA_028751875.1 Rapana venosa | reverse complement strand
GCAATTTCAATCTCACAGTGATTCCCAGGTGGGATGAGTGCAGTGAGTCAGAGTGTATGCACATTCTGGGTGACCCCCAGAGTGTTAAGCTGGGGAACGCACAGCAACAACAACAACAACAGCTATGCAGCAAGGGGATTTTTTCCCCCTGGAGTTAACATCAGTGCCGAGTCCACTACATCCCCCCCCCCCCCCCCTCCCCTAAAGTCCTTCGGATGAAACTATAAACCGAAGTCCCACGTGCGAACGCACAGAGTACAGACCATCTTACGCACACGTTAAAACCTGTTCCGCTTTTCGGAAGAGTAGGCCTGTGTGTGTTGGTGGGGAACAGGGGTGACAATTTAAAAAAACTGCATACACACAGGGAATGGATATAAAAAACACACAAAAGCACACGAGTGCGTTTTCCATTATCCTCGAAATAAAAGATTCCGCGCTATATAAATTCCATACATTATTATTATTATTATTATTAAAAGGGGAAAAAAAGTAAAATTAAAGAAAAAGCATCTTCCATAGCAATAAAAGAAAAAAGAGAAAAAAAAAGCATCTTCCACAGTTACAGCACCTGGAAGGAGGGTCCTGTGTAGAAGCTACTGGTCATGCTTTATGGCAGGGCCTGCTCTATCGTGGGGCCTGAGGGATGGTATAACTATAACTCAGGAACCTTGATCAGAGAAGAAAGGAGAGCTTGATTTTGGGTAAGAGCCAAAAAGTGGGGTTTTTTTCCTTTCCCTGTCTATGTCTGTGTATCTGTCTGTCTCTTGTCTGTCTGTCTGTCTGTCTGTCTGTCGTGCTCTTCTCTTCTCTCTCTCTCTCTCTCTCTTTTTCTCTCTCTTACGTTTTTCATGTTTGTTTGCTTTTTTAAGAATTGAAATCTATTATGCTATTGTTTAAATTAGACATGTTTGGGGCGGTTTTTTTTTTACACCTTGTTTTTTGTTGGGTTTTTTCTTTCGTTCGGGGAAAAGGAAATAGGTGGGTGGGGATGAGGGCATGGTGTAAAGAAGCTGTCAGCTTATCCATTTACCTTCAATAATAATTTTAAAAAAAGGTTCGTATACGTATTCGTATTCTCTCTTTCTCTCTCTAGTTCTCACATGTTAAATCGACCGTAAAGCTTTTTTTTTTTTTTTACAATAAACTTTGTTCATTTGCTAATTGTCTTTCTAAACCTCCTCCTTTCTCTCTGCCTGTCCGTCTCTCTCTACTCCCCCTCTCTCCCTCCCCTCTCCATCCCCTCTCCCTCCTCTCTCTCTCCTCTCTTGCTCCCCTCCCTCCCTCTCCTCCTCTCCTCTCCCTCCCTCCCCTCTCTCTTCCCTCCCTCTCTCCCTCCCTCTCCTCCCCTCCCCCTCCCCTCTCTCCCACCCACACAATCAACCAAACTAAAACAACAGTACAGTAGGCTAAACCAACGCTTCAACACCTCTCTCTCTCTCTCTCCTGTCTACACCTCCCATCCCATCCCCTTCTCCCTCCTACTCCTCTCTCCTCTACTCCTCCCATCCCTTACCTATACCCGTACCTACCTATCCTAACCCTCTCCCTTCCCTCTACCCTCTTCTGCTGCACCACCAATGCAGCCTAAGACAAAACAACGTACACTAGCAAACCAATGGCACAACACCTCTCTCTCTCTCTCTCTCTCTCTCTCTCTCTTTGCACCTGTCTGTACTAACCCCAGGAAAACAGGGCCATCTTGCAGCCCATTACCTGCTGGTGGTGAGTGGAGCGTGACAGAACCTCCTACCTACCTACCTACCTACCTACCTGTACCTACCTGTACCTATACCTATACCTTCTACTACTGTTGCTGCTGCTAATTTATGTGTGAGGTGCTTGAGTCGGCCTTTGTTTGGGTAAGGACAATTCATTTACTCTGGGTGACCTCACACGATACAATCCATCACGTGGATGCATAGATGCACAAGCGCGCCGCGCATGCACGCACACACACACACACACACACGTGCACACGCACAGAAATGGGCATGTGTAGGTGTATGAGCACACACACATCATTAATTACACCACACACACACACACACACACACACACAACAGGCGCACAAGCATAAACACACACACAACACACAGGCGCACAAGCATAAACACACACACACACAAAACACACGCGCACACACACCAACACACACACAACACACACACACAACACCACACCAACTCACAACACACACACACACACACTGGGCCTATCGTCTTAATACTATACTATCATTATTATACTGGGCCTATCTTCATAATACTGATGTTATCATATTGCATTGGCCTATTTTCATAATAGTGACCCTCTGTGAAATGTACAGCAGACCCTCATGTAAACTGTTACACACAGACACACCAAACTACAGAGGCCCTCTAGCTTACACAGTGCACCACTCTGCAACATGCACACTTACGCACACCCTTGGCTAAACTTCAAATACCTAATGTTACGGTCCTCTGTTAGCAATGGCCATCTTAGAAATGTTAGCGTG
>CM054141.1:11605844-11610844 GCA_028751875.1 Rapana venosa | reverse complement strand
CTGGAATCCACAAATGATTTATGTTTATGTTTCCCTTTATTGGTGTGTGGGTGTGTCGTGTGTGTGTGTGTGTGTGAGTGTGTGTGTGTGTGTGTGTGTGTGTGTGTGTGTGTGTAGTGTAGTGCTTGTGTGTGTGTATGTGGTGTGTGTGTAGTGTGTGTGTAAGGTGTTGTTGTTGTTGTTGTTGTCTTCATTTACACGTCTGTTTCACTCTAGTGATATTAGACGAGGGGAAATAGAAGTGTAATGGAAAGGTTAAACGAAGGGAGAGAAGGAGTGGAAGGAGAAAAGTTAAGAAAAATAGCATCAGTGTTGGTATTTGTGTGAGGAAAAAAAGTGTAAGTGTAAAGTGTGTGTGTGTGTGTGTGTGTGTGTGTGTGTGGGTAGTGTAGAGTAGTGTGTGTAGTGCTCTAGTGTGTGTAGTGTGTGTGTGTGTGTGTGTAGTGTAGTGGTGTGTCGAGTAGTGTGTGTGTGTTGTAGTGTGTGTAGTGTGTGTGTAGTGTGGGTATGTGTGTAGTGTGTGTGTGTGTCTGGTCCGTCTGTTGCTGCCTGTCGGTTTTTCTCTGTTCTGTCTGTCTCTCCCTCCTCCCCCTCCCTCCCCCTCCCCCCCCCCTCTCTTTCTCTCTCTTTCTCTCTCTCTCTCCTCATCCCTCTCTCTCTCTCTCTCTTCTCTCCTCTCTTCCTCTCTCTCTCTCTCTCTCTCTCTCTCTCTCTCTCTCTATCTCTCTCTGATAAGGGCGGGAAATCAAGATTAAAACAGCGCTTAGTAAGAATTTATCTTTTACCTCGTGAATAGAATGTTTTGCCCCCTTCCCCCCCCTCTCTCTCAATGTGTGTGTGTGTGTGGTGTGTGTGTGGTGTGTGTGTGTGTGCGTGCATACGTACAGTGTGTGTGTGTGTGTGTGTGTGTGTTTGGTGTGTGTGTATTTGTGTGTATGTGTGTGTAGTACCACTTTCTTACGTGCGTAGCTGTTGTGTTATGTGTGTATGTTTGGTTGGGGGTTTTTGTTATGTGTGGGTGTGCGTGTGAGCTGTGCGTCGGTGATGGTGAGTGAGTGTGTGTGTGGCGTGTGTGTGTGGAAGGGTGCGTGTGTATTGTGTGTGTGTAAATGCGTGCGTTCATTCGTGCGTGCACGTGTGAGTGTGTGTGAGTGATGTGTGTGTACGTGTGTGTGGTGCGTGAGTGTGTGTGAGTGTGTGTGTGTTGTGCATGGATGTGATGTGTCTGTGTGTCTCTGCAATATCCGTGGAAAGAAGACGCGAGAGAGCACCAGGAGAGAGAGAGAGGAGGAGAGAGAGGAGAGAGAGAGAGAGAGAGAGAGAGAGACAGAGAAAGAGACAGAGAGACAGAGAGAGAGAGAGACAGAGAGACGAGAGGACAGAGGAGTCAGAGACAGTGCGACAGAGACGACAGACAGCAAAGAGGCAGACAAATAGACAAACAGACAAACAGACAGATGGCAGGAGAGAGAGAGAGTGAGGAGAGAGAGAGAGGCGGAGAGAGGAAGAGTGAGAGAGGAGAGTGATGAGAGGAGAGAGAGAGAGAGAGTGACAAGACAGACAGACAGACAGCAGAACAGGACAGCGAGAAGGGGAAGGGGACTGACCAAAGCAGACGTGCTGTTGTCTACGTGAAGATTGTTGGCGTTTGGAGTTGATGAGTTAGTACAGGGTCGTCTCAGCCTCCGGAGGAGAGGAGAGAGAGAGAGAGAGAGGAGGGGGGGAGAGAGGGGGAGAGAGAGAGAGAGAGGGGGGGAGAGAGAGAGAGAGAGGGAGAGAGAGAGGGGAGGGGGAGAGAGGAGAGAGAGAGGAGAGAGGGAGGAGAGAGAGAGGGGGAGAGAGAGAGAGATGAGAGGGGGAGCGAGAGAGGGGGGAGAGAGAGGGGAAAGAGTGAGGGGGAGAGAGAGAGGGTGAGAGATGAGGGAGAGAGTGGGAGAGTGAGAGGAGAGAGGATAGCGAGAGAGGGGGGAGAGAGAGAGAGACCGAGAGGAAGAGAGAAGAGAGAGGGGGGAGAGAGGAGAGAGGAAGAGAGAGAGAGAGAGAGGTGGGGGGGAGAGGAGAGGAAGAGAGAGAGAGAGGGGGGGGGAGAGAGAGGAGGAAGAGAGCGAGAGACATAGGAGAGGAGGAGGGAGGGGGAGAGAGAGAGAAGAGAGAAAGACGAGGGAGGTGAGAGAGAGAGAAGAAAAGAGAAGGAGGAGGAGATGGGAGGACAGAGAGGAGAGACAGGAGGGAGACAGGACAGAGACAGACCAGAGACAGAGGAGAGACAAGAGAGACAAGAGAGAGAGGAGACAGACAAAAGAGGCAGACAAATAGACAAACAGCAGTCAGAGAGCGACAGAAAAAGGAAAAGAGAGAGAAGGGGAGGAAGGGGGTCTGACCCAAGCAGACGTGATGTTGTCTACGCTGAAGATTTGTTGGCGTTAGGCTGATGAGGATAGTACAGGGTCAGTCCTCAGCCTCCGGAGAGAGAGAGAGAGAGAGAGAGAGGAGAAGTGAGAGAGGAGAGGGAGGGAAGGAGGGAGGGGGAGAGATGGACGAGAGAGTGGAGAGCGAGAGAGAGAGTGAGAGAGGGGGGAGGGAGGGGAGGAGGAGATGGAGAGAGCGAGAGAGAGAATGAGAGTGGGAGAGAGAGAGAGAGAGAGAGAGAGAGAGGAGGGCGGGAGAGGAGAGGGGGGGAGAGAGAGAGGGGGGAGAAGAGAGAGAGGGGGAGAGAGAGAGAGAGAGAGGGGAAGAGAGAGAGAGAGAGAGGGGAGAAGAAAGAGAGAGGGGTGAGAGAGAGAGAGGAGAGGGGGAGAGAGGGGGGGGGAGGGAGAGGGGGAGAGAGAGGAGAGAGAGGGGGGAGGTAGAGAGAGGGGGAGAGAGAGAGAGAGAGAGGGGGAGAGGAGAGAGAAGAGGAGAGAGAGAGAGGGGGAGAGAGAGAGGGGGAAGAGAGAGAGAAGAGAGGGGGGTGGGGAGAGAGAGAGAGAGAGAGAGAGTAGAGTGGGGGGGAGAGATGAGAGGGGGAGAGGAGGGGAGAGAGAGGGAGAGATGAGGGGAGAGAGAGAGAGGGAGAGGAGATAGGGGGAGATGAGAGAGAGAGAAGAGAGAGAGAGAGAGAGAGGGGGGGAGAGAGAGGAGAGAGCGAGCGAGGAAAGAGAGAGAGAGAGGGAGATGCGAGAGACGGAGAGAAGGAGCGAGGTAGGAGAGAGAGATGCGAAAGAGAGGGGAGAGAGTGAGAGGAGGAGGGCGGGAGGAGAGGGAGAGATGGAGAGAGAGAGGAGAGAGGGGGGAGGAGAGGAGAGAGAGGTAGAGAGAGAGTGAGCAGAGGGAGAGAGAGAGAGGTGGAGAGAGAGAGGGGGGAGAGAGAGAGGGGGCAGAGAGTGAGAGGAGGGGAGAGAGAGAGGGAGAGGAGCGTAGGAGAGAGAGAAGAGAGGGGGGAGAGAGAGAGGGGGAGAAGAGAGTGGGGGGGGAGAGAGGAGGGGGCGAGGGAGGAGAGAGAGGAGAGAGGGGGGAGAGAGAGAGGGGGGGAGAGAGAGAGAGGGGTGGAGAGAGAGGGGGGAGAAGGAGGGGGGAGAGAGAGAGAGGGGGGGAGGAGAGAGAGAGGGGGAGAGAGAGAGAGGGGGGAGGAGAGGAGTTGGGGGGGAGAGAGAGAGGGGGATAGAGAGAGAGAGAGAAGGGAGAGAGAGAGAGTGAGAGGAGAGAGAGGGGGAGAGAGAGAGAGAGGGCACAGAGAGAGAGAGAGAGAGGGGGGGAGAGAGAGAGAGAGAGAGGGAGAGAGAGAGAGAGAGGAGAGAGAGAGACGGCGAGAGAGAGAGGGAGTGAGATGAGAGAGAGAAAGAGAGGGAGAGAGAGGAGAGCGAGGAGAAAGAGAAGGAGGAGGAGGAGGAGGGAGAGACGAGAGAGATGACAGAGAGAACAGAGAGGACAAACAGACAGAGGCAGAGAGAGAGAGAGAGAGAGAGAGAGAGAGAGAGGGAGGAGAGGAGACAGACAGACAAAGAGGCCAGTCAAATAGACAAACAGACACGACAGAGAGAGACCGAAAAGGAAGAGAAGGGGAAGGGGGACTGCCCAAAAGAGGACGTGTGTGATGTTGTCTACGCAGAAGATTGTTGGAGTTAGGTGATGAGGTTCAGTACAGGTCAGTCTCGCCTCCGGAGAGAGAGAGAGAGAGAGAGAGAGAGAGGAGGGGGGGGGGAGAAGAGAGGGGGAGAGAGAGTGAGCGAGGGGGGGGGGGGAGAGAGAGAGAGAGAGAGAGTGGGAGAGAGAGAGAGGGGGGGAGGGGAGAGAGAGAGAGAGGTGGGAGAGAGAGAGAGGGGGGGGAGGGGGGAGGAGAGAGGGAGAGAGAGAGAGAGGGGGGAGAGGAGAGAGAGAGGAAGAGAGAGGAGGAGAGGGGGGAGTGAGAGAGGAAGAGAGAGAAGAGAGAGGAGAGGGGGAGAGAGGAGAGAGAAGAGAGAGAGAGAGAAGAGAGAGGGGAGGTGAGAGAGGGAAGAGAGAGAGAGGAGAGAGGGGGGGAGGGAGGGAGAGAGAAGCAGAGAGAGAGAGCGGAAGAGAGTGAGAGAGAGAAGGGGGGAGAAGGAGAGAGGAAGAGAGAGAGAGGACTAGGACGAGGAGGAGGGGGGGGGGGGGGGGGAGAGAGAGAGCGAAAAGAGAAGGAGGAGGAGGAGGAGAGACAGAGAAGAGAGACAGAGAGGACAGAGGAGGAGAAGACAGAGACAGAGGGAAGAGACAGAGAGACAGAGAGAGAGAGACAGACAAAGAGGCAGAAACGAGACAAACAGACAGTCAGAGAGAGGGACAGGAACAGAGAGAAGAAGGGGGAGGGGCTGACAAAGCAGACGTGATGTTTTTCTACGCTGAAGGATTGTTGCGTTTAGAGCTGATGAGGTTATTTCAGGGTCGAGTCCTTCAGCCTCCGGAGAGAGAGAGGAGATGAGAGAGGAGAGAGAGAGAGAGAGAGAGACGAGAGAGGAGGAGAGGAGGATGGGAGGAGAGGGAGAGATGGAGGAGAGAGAGAC
>CM054141.1:11573344-11600844 GCA_028751875.1 Rapana venosa | reverse complement strand
AGAGAGACAGAAAAAGAGAGAGAGGGGAAGGGGACTGACCTAAGCGACGTGATGTTGTCTCGTGATGATTGTTGGGCGTTTAGGCTGTGAGGTTAGTAAGGGTCCAGTCCTCAGCCTCCGGAGAGAGAGAGAGAGAGAGAGGATGAGGAAGAGGAGAGGAGTGAGAGAGAGAGAGAGGAGAGAGGGGGGGAGAGAGGTGGGAGAGAGAGAGAGAGAGAGGGGGGGAGAGAGAGAGAGAGAGAGAGAGTGAAGGGAGAGAGGAGAGGGGGGGGAGGAAGAGAGTGAGAGAGGGACGGATGGAGAAGAGGGGGAGAGAGAGAGAGGGAGAGCGAGAGAGAGGGGGAGAGAGAGAGAGAGGAAGTGGAGAGAGAGAGAGGGGAGGAGAGAGAGAGAGGAAGAGTGCGAGAGAGAGAGGGGGAAGAGAGAGAGGAAGAGAGAGAGAGAGAGAGGAGGGGGGAGAGAGAGCGGAAGAGAGAGAGAGGAGAGAGGGGGGGGAGAGAGAGAGCGAGAGGAAAAAGAGAGAGAGAGCGAGAAGGGGGGAGAGAGAGAGGAAGAGAGATAGAGACTAGGACGAGGGAGGAGGAGGGGGGAGAGAGAGAGAGAATGAGAGAGAGGGAAAAGGAGAAGGAGGAGGAGGAGGGAAGTGAGGACAGAGTGAGAGACAGAGAGCAGGAGAGAGACAGACAAAGGACAGAGGGAGAGACAGAGAGACCAGAGAGAGAGAGAGACAGACAAAGAGGCAGGGACAAAATGACAAACAGACAGTCGAGAGAGACAGATAAGAGAGAGTCGGGGAAGGGATGACCAACGCAGACGTGATGTTTGTTACGCTGAAGATTGTTGGCGTTTAGGCTGATGAGGTTAGTACAGGGTCAAGTCTCAGCCTCGGAGAGAGAGAGAGAGAGGTGAGAGAGAGAGAGAGAGAGAGTGGGGGGAGAGAAGGGGAGAGAGAGAGAGAGAGAGAGAGGGTGAGGAGGAGGAGGAGGAGTAGAGAGTGAGAGAGAGGTAGGACGGGAGGAGGAGGAGGAGGGAGATGGAGAGGGAGAGAGAGAGAGGAGGAGAGGAGGAGATAGAGAGCGAGATAGAGAGGGAGAGAGCGAGAGAGGGAAGGAGAGGGCGAGAGAGAGAGAGAGGGGGGGAAGAGAGAGAAGAGAGAGTAAGCGAGAGATGAGAAAAGAGGGGGTGAAGAGAGAGAGGATAGAGAGAGAGGAGAGAGGAGGGGGAGAGGAGCGGGAAGAGAGAGAAGAGAGGGGGGAGCGAGAGAGGAAGGAGAGAAGAGAGAGAGAGGGGGGAGCGAGAGAGACGGAGAGAGAGAGAGAGGGAGGAGAGAGAGGGAGGAGAGAGAGAGAGCGTGAGCGGGAGAGAAGGAAGAGGAGAGGAGAGGGGAGGAGGAGAGAGAGTTAGAGAGGAGAGCGAGGGAGGAGACAGAGAGAGAGAGACAGGGACAGAGAGAGAAGAGACGAGAGAGGAGGGAGAGAGAGAGAGGGGAGAGAGCGAGGAGAGAAGGAGAGCGGAGGAGAAGAAGAGAGTGAGAGACAGAGAGAGAGAGAAGAGACAGAGAGAGAGAGACAGAGAGAGAGAGACAGCGAGAGAGGACAGAGAGAGAGACAGAGAGAGAACAGAGAGAGAGACAGAGAGAGACACACAGAGAGAGAGGGAGGCGAGAGAGAGAAGCGAGAGGAGAGAGGACGAGGCGAGAGGAGGAGGAGGATAGGGAGAGAGAAGCGAGAGCGAGAGATGCAGAGAGAGAGAGAGAGGTAGGGAGAGGAGGAGGGGAGTAGCGAGAGAGAGAGAGGCAGGAGGAGGAGGGAGAGAGAGAGTAGAACGAGGAGGAGAGAGAGAGACCGAGAGAGCGGAGGATGAGAGGAGAGCGAAGAGAGGAGAGGGGGAGGAGGAGAGAGAGAGAGACAGCGAGAGAGAGACAGAGAGAGAGGAGACGAGGAGGCGGAGGAGGAGAGAGAGAGAGAGAGAGAGGGAGAGTAGGACGAGGACGAGGGAGGAGGAGGAGGAGGAGGGGATAGGGAGGAGAGAGAGAAGAGAGAGAGTGAGAGAGAGAGATGTGAGAAGAGAGAGAAGAGAGAGAGAGAGAGGAGGAGGAGGAGGAGGAGGGAGAGTAGGAGGAGAGAGAGAGAGGGGAGAGAGAAGAGAGAGAGAGGAGGAGGGGAGGGAGGAGAGAGAGAGAGGAGAGTAGGAGAGGAAGAGGAGGAGCGAGGAGAGGAGGAGGAGGAGGAGGGAGAGAGAGAGGAGAGAGAGAAGCACGAGTGAGAAGAGAGATGATGATGATGATGAGTATGGGAATTTATCTATAGCGATGAATCTTGTTAAAGCAAAATCAAAGCGCCAAGAGAGAGAGAGGAGAGGAGAGAGAGAGAGAGAGAGAGAGAGAGAGAGAGAGAGGCGGATTGAGAGCGGAGAGGAGATGCAGAGAGGAGAGAGAGGCGAGGAGGAGGTCAGAGAGAGAGGAGAGAGGAGAGGTAGGTCGCAGGAGGGCGGAGAGAGGGAGCGAGAGAGAGAGAGAGAACGAGAGAGAGAGAGAGAGATGGAGGAGGAGGAAGAGAATGAGAGAGAGAGAGGAGACGAGAGAGAGAAGGAGAGAGAGAGAGAGAAGCAGAAGGGAGGAGACAGAAAACAGAGAGAGAGAAAGAGAAGAGAGACCAAAAAGGAGAGAGATAAAGCAGACGTTTCGATGTTTTCTACATTGAGTGTTGGCGTTTTGGATGAGGAGGGGCAGGTTCGTCTGGTTAGGAGAGAAAGAGTGGGGAGGGGGAGGGGGGGTGAGAGGAGGAAGTGATGGAAGAGAGCGGGAGGGAGAGAGAGACGAGAGAGAGAGGGTGGGGGAAGGGAGGTGAATGGAGAGAGGTGAGGAGAGAGAGCTGTATTGATGTTTGCTTAGTTGTATTGAATATTGAATAATAAACCATGTTTGATTGAGAGCGAGAGAGCGGACGAGACAGAGACAGTCAGACAGATAGACAGAAGACAGATCTATTGTTATACAGATTCAAATTCAAATTCAACACTTTTATTATCTTCAGAGGACAGGGATAATTCTGTGGGGTGGACGCAAGAAGAAGCAGTAATTCATCGACAAACAGGACAGACAGACAAAACAGAGACACAAGACTACTCATACATCAAAATATTTGTTTTTTAAAAATCAACACAGTCTATAAAACAATTAAACTGTCATGCCTTTATTTATAAACCCTTTGTCCAAAACATGTCAAACTTACAAATGACATTATAGACACCCCACCCCCACCCGGCCCCCAACACACACACACACCACACACCCACACACACCACACACACACCACACACACACACCCAACCCCACACACACTACACCACATACACTCAAAACAAAACAAATGACAGCAACCAAGAGATTAAGACCACGAAGCCTTTGTGTGGTGGTAAACAACATGAAACGGCAAGTGGTTGAATAAGAATACCACCCCCCCCCAAAAAAAAACAACAACCCCCAAACACCCCCCAAAAACAACAAAACCTGGCTTTAAAACATGTTGGAAAAAAAGCAATAAGAAATATGGGCGAAATGGCATTAAATAACCATTGTCCATAATGATAAACATCCCCGCACTTACAGCGCAAACTTGACGAAACAGTTGAAACAAAATGAGGGCTATGTTTAGTTGAAGCACTTAGGGATATAACAACAGCAGAATATAGGGAGATAAGTATAGGAAATTACTTGAGCATAGAACATGTTCGGTTACAAGTAGAATGTTTGTTAAAGTGAAGTCAGAAGAGGAAAGAAGAAAGAGAAAAGAGGAAAGAAAGAAAACAGTGAAGAGTTATAATTTAAGAGCTACGAGAATTCCTGACAAAGAAGGGCACGACGTTTAAAAACTCTGGAGAGATAGACAGAGCGGCAGACAGCGCGTGTGCGAGCGCGCACAAAATTCACACGAACAGACACAGGACACAGATGCAGACACAGACGCGCGCGCGCGCGCGCGCCGCACGCACGCAGCACGCACACCACACACACACACACACACACACACACACACACGTACACACAGCAACAACACAACACACAGCACCCCCCCCACACACACACACACACCAGCATCTTGGTCCAATGGTTAAACCGCTCGCTTTTCGGAGAGTAGGCCATTGTGTGCCAGTGGGAAGGGATGACAACATTTACAAAAATGCATAACACGTGGACCTATAGTTAAAAAAAGCACATGAGTGCTTATTCCATTATCTTCGAAAATAAATAGAACAAGCAGAAAATAGAATAAAACACACACACACAACGCCACACCCACACCACAAACACATCACACACAACACACACACACACACACACACACAACACAACCACACCACACACAACTCCACACAGAGATACCAAAACAAACATTCCCTATTATCCCGCTCCCCCCCCCCCCCCCCCCCCCCCCCCCCCCCCCCCCCCCCCCCCACACCCCCCCCCCCCCCCCAAGCAAGCAAAGCGGACTAAGAAGATAGATAAAACAGAAAAAAATAAATAAAAAATTGATAACGAATGAAATAAAACTGGATCTCTCTCTCTCAGACGCACTCACACAATATCACACGTGCAGGCATGCGCGGCACGTTACGCACACAGGACACACACAATGCATACACCACGCATACATGCTGACGCACGCAACGCACACGTATAATAATTATCATATACATATTATATTACATAACAATATACATAAACATATATGCCATACATATATACTTTCATATATACATTTATACTGCATACATATACATACATATATACAAATATATACGTACATACATACATATATATATACATAATACTACATACATACATACATTACAGACAGACATGACAGAGACATACTACATACATACAGCTACCTACATACCATACATACATACATACACACACTACATACATTATACAGACATACATTACATAAAAAAAGGTAAGTAAAGGATTCCATAACCTATAAGGTGTAGGGGCGAGAGGCGTCAGAGACCTCATTTCTCTAGGGCAGCTTATGAGGGCGGCGCCATCCTCCTCTCCCTCGCTGCTTTACTTCCCTGACCCTAAAGAGGGCAGGTCCCATTTACGCGGGGGAAACTGGGGGAACTGTACTGAAGCAAGGGCGCACAAAGGTACCATCCAACTGGTAACCACGCTCGACGCTGCTTAACTTGGTGGGGGAAAGCGAGTGCTCGACCACTGAGCTATCCGTCTCCCCCTACATACATACATTCATACATTTACAACACCCTCACACCCCACCCCAAAACACACACTTTACATCCTTCCCTCCTTCATAACAAAAAAATTAACGAGTTCATATACAGATCGTTAAGACGTCTCTTTTTTCATGAAAAAGTTCTGTCAAAATGGAAAGCTGAGTGAAACAGAAAAAAACTAATCCCTCAGACTTGATCAAAACATACAGACAATAAACTAACAGGACAGACAGACAGACAGAAAGGGCACAGACAGACCCCCCCCCCCCCCCCCCCCCCCCCCCCCCGCCTCATCCCTTTTGAAAATAAAAACTCCACCCCCTAACATTCCTATGAAGGTCTGTTCTGAACTTTCACAAAAGAAAGGCCCCGCCCCTACCACCCCTCCCCCCCGCCCCTTCCCCCCCCCCCCCCAACACACCCCAACCCCCCATCCCTCCCATCAATGTCTTTTCTTCCCCGGGGGCGGGGGGGGGGGGGGGGGGGGGGTTCAAGACCCTTTTCAAACCCACAAAGCCTTTGTCTGTTTCCCCCGTTGATAAAACTGGGGCCTCATTCCAGAAAACTTGGGCTTTTTGTTTTCACAGTCAAAATCTGTGGCAAGGTTTGTTTTGTGTGTGTTGTGTGTGTGTGTGGGGTGTGTGTGTTGTGTGTGTGTGTGTGGGTGTGTGTGTGTGTGTGTGTGTGTGTGTGTGTTGTGTGTTTTAAATGTGTTTGGTGTAAGTGTGTGTGTGTGTTGTGTGTAAGTGTTTTGTGTGTGTTGTGTTGTGTTTGTGTTTGTTTGTGTTTGGTGTGTGTGTGTGTGTGGAGCGAAAAGGAGAGAGAGAGAGACAGAGAGAGACAGAGAGAGACAGGGGACAGAGTGTGTGTGTGTTTTGTTGTGTGTAAGTGTTTGTGTGTAAGTGTGTGTGTATATGTGTGTGTGTGAGAGAGAGAGAGAGAGAGTGTGTTGTGTGTGTGTGTGAGTAATTTGTGTGTGTGTTGTGTTTTTGTAAGTGTTGTGTGAGTGTATGTGTGTGAGAGTGTGTAAGTGTGTGTGTTTTTGGTGTGTATGTGTGTGTGAGTGTGTGTGTGAGCGAGAGAGGAGAGAGAGAGAGAGAGAGAGTTGTGTGTGGGGTTGTGTGTGGGTGTGTGTAAAATTTGTGTGTGTGTGTGTGTGTGTGTGTGTGTTTTTGTGTGTGTGTGTGTGTGTGTGTGTGTGAGCGAGAGAGAGAGAGAGAGAGTGTGTGTGTTTTGTTGTGTGTAAGTGTGTGTGTGTGAGCGAGAGAGAGAGAGAGAGAGAGGAGAGAGAGGAGGGGAGAGATGAGAGAGAGGAGAGTGTTGTTTTTGGGTTTGGTTTTTTTGGCTTTTGTTCTGCCCCCTAGGTATGAGTCCCAGTGGACAAAATTGCTTTTATACAGGCATCCACGGTTAGTGTGTGTGTGTGAGGGAGGTGGGACAGAAAAAAGAAAGAAAGAAAGTGAGAGAGAGAGGAGAGAGGAGAGAGAGAGAGAGAGAGAGGAGAGAGAAACAATGGGAGAGAGAGAGGGAGAGAGACGGAGGGAGGGGGGGAGAGAAAGACAGAGGTAGAGAAGAGAAAGAGATAGAGACAGAAAAACAATGAGAGAGAGACGGGGGAGGGAAGAGAGAGAAAAAGAGAGAGAAAGACAGAGAGAGAGAGAAGGAGAGGTGGGACAGAGAGAGAAAGACAGAGATAGAGACAGAGAAACAATGGGAGGAGCGAGAGATAGACATACAGACAACCACACACAAACACACACACACACACACACAGAAAGTGATCGAGATAAAGAGAGAGGGGGAGAGAGAGGAGAGAGAGAGGAGAAGATTTACAGATACAGAGAAACACTGGGAGAGAAGAGGAGAGGAGAGGAAGGAGAGATGAGAGAGAGAGAGGGGGGAAGAGAGAGAGAGAGAGATGCAGAGAAAGAGAGAGATACAGAGACAGAGAGAGACAGAGATAAAAGGAGATACAGACAAATATTCTCTAAAGTATAGACAATAGACAAACATTCTCTAAAAGTATAGACAATAGACAAACCATTCTCTAAAAGTATAGACAATAGACAAACCATTCTCTAAACTCTACACAATAGACAAACCATTCTCTAAAGTCTAGACAATAGACAAACCATTCTCTAAAGTCTAGACAATAGACAAACCATTCTCTAAAGTCTAGACAAAAGAGAAACCATTCTCTAAAAGTCTAGACAATAGACAAACCATTCTCTAAAGTATAGATAATAGACAAACCATTCTCTAGACAATAGACACACCATTCTCTAAAGTACAGACAATAGACAAACCATTCTCTAAAAGTCTAGACAATAGACAAACCAGTCTCTAAAAGTATAGACAATAGACAAACCATTCTCTAAAGTCTAGACAATAGACAAACCATTCTCTAAAAGTCTAGACAATAGACAAACCATTCTCTAAAAGTATAGACAATAGACAAACCATTCTCTAAAAGTATAGACAATAGACAAACCATTTCTCTAAAGAATAGACAATAGACAAACCATTCTCTAAAAGTCTAGACAATAGACAAACCATTTTCTAAAAGTATAGACAATAGACAAACCATTCTCTAAAAGTATAGACAATAGACAAACCATTTCTCTAAAAGTATAGACAATAGACAAACCATTTCTCTAAAGTCTACACAATAGACAAACCATTCTCTAAAGCATAGACAATAGACAAACCATTCTCTAAAAGTCAAGACAATAGACAAACCATTCTCTAAAAGTATACACAATAGACAAACCATTCTCTAAAAGTCTAGACAATAGACAAACCAGTCTCTAAAAGTCTAGACAATAGACAAACCATTCTCTAAAAGTCTAGACAATAGACAAACCATTATCTAAAGTCTAGACAGTAGACAAACCATTCTCTAAAAGCACAGACAATAGACAAACCATTCTCTAAAAGCACAGACAATAGACAAACCAGTCTCTATCATAATGATCCTATCCTGCCTGCCACCAGTCAGTCCCTTGGCTGAATGAAACAGCTTCACGTGTCGTCTGAACCCACAAAATGCAGCATCGACAACACAGGGACCCCTGTCTGTGTCCAGTGTGTCCTCCATCCTCACAGCACTGGCATGGTGCCCAAGACTAACCACGTCACCCCTTCAGTCAGATCATCTATCTAGGCGAATGAACGAGGAAGGAAAGGAACACAGACAATACACAGAGATACAGGTGCACAAACACAGATATATACACACACGGGCATGAAAGCAAGCGCGCATGCATGCGTACACACATACATGCGTGCATGCACACGCACGGTCACACACACAAAATGTCAAAATAGAAAGAAAAAAGTCAAGATAGACGGTTAAGTTTGACTTGACTTGATTTCACACACACACACTCACTCACTCACACATACACACACACGCGCGCACACACACACATACACACACACACACACACACACCGCGCGCGCGCGCGCACACACACACATACACACACACACACACACACACACACACACACACACACACACACACACACACACACACAGTATAGACAATAGACAAAACGGATGAGACTATAAGCCGAGGCCCCGTGTGCGAACGCACGCAGAACATCTTGCGCACACGTTAAATCCTGTTCCGCTTTTCGTAAGAGTAGGCCATTGTGTGCCGGTGGGAACAGATGACAGAACACACGCATGCACACACACACACACAACACACACACACACACACAC
This sequence comes from Rapana venosa, assembly GCA_028751875.1. Lineage (NCBI taxonomy): Eukaryota > Metazoa > Mollusca > Gastropoda > Neogastropoda > Muricidae > Rapana > Rapana venosa. The sequence continues at coordinate 11,591,874 of CM054141.1, read as the reverse complement.
ACACACACACACACACACACACACACAGAGTCCTTCGGATGAGACCTCAAACCAAGGTCCCATGTGTGAATACACCAGAACATCTTGCGCACATGTTAAAACCTTACGTTCCGCTTTTCGGCAGAGTAGGCCATTGTGTGCCGGTGGAGACGGATGATGACAACATTGACAAAACTGCATACACACGGGGACTGGGTGTAAAAAAAGCACATACTCCTCAAACTAAAGGAATAAAACAAAATAAAAGTAAATAAATAAAAACAAAGAAACACACACACGCACACACACACGCACCCCCCCCCACCCCCCCACACACACACACACGCACTTACACCCCCCACCCACCCACCCAAACACCACCACACCCACAGACACAACACACGCACACTCACAAACACACACACACACACAGCCACACCCACAACACACAAAACACCCACACACACGCACAGTCTCCCCCCCACCCCCCACCCCCCTACCCCACCCACCCACACAAACACAAAGGTTTTTGTCACAAGACAGTGCACGCAAGCAGTCTGGATCTGACTTCTGTGTGATAATGTCAAAACAAGTCACAGATTTCTGGTTGAAGGTCACTTCACTTTGCCTTTAGCTATTCAGGAAATGTCACAGCAAAATTCACAAAATTCAATCAAGGCAGACAGGTGGAGACAGACAGACAAACAGAAGACAGAAAGAGAGAATGAATGATTGGAAGAAGGAATAAAGAGAAGGAAAGTAAGGACAGAAAGGAAGAAAGGAAGAAAGGAAGGAAGAAAGGGAGAAAAGAGCGGAAAGAAAGAAAGAACGAAGGGAAGGAAAGAAAGAAAGGAAGGAAGGAGGAAAGGAAGAAAGAAGGAAGGAAAGAAAGGAAATTGAAACCAACTGAGGAAAATCTTAAATTGAATGAAGACAGAAAAGCATAGACAGACAGAGAGTCAGAGAGACAGACAGACACACATACACACACACACACACACACACACACACACACACACACACACACACACACTACACACACACACTCGAGAACGAGTGAGAGAGAAAAGAGGGGGAGAGGGAGGGGGTGTAAAATTTTGTTTAAACCAAGATGGAGAAAGAGACAGACAGACACACACAGAGGCAGGCAGGCAGACAGGCAGACAGACAGAGACAGAATGAGTGAGAGAGAAGGGGGGGGGATTGTAAGGGGGGGGGGGGAGACAGAGAAAGAGAGGAAAACAGAGACAGAGACAGACTAAGCAACCAACCAACAGACAGACAGAAAGACAGACAGACAGACAGACAGGGTCAGAAAGAGACCAAACAAGCCACAAAACAAACAAGGGGGGAAAAAAGGAGAGAGACAATGACAATGACAATGACAAATTCTTTTATTACCGGGATAATGAATAAGTACTCGTGTGCTTTTTTTTTACATCCAGGCCCGCCCGTAGGGATGTAAATACATCTTAGTAATACTCTACTCTCTAGAAACAAAGGGAAAAAACTTTTAACAAATAAAACAAACAAATAAAAGATCCCCCAAAACAACAAACCCCCGCAAAAAAAAAAACCCAACCCCCCCACCCCCCCCCCACCAAAAACCAAAAGCAAGGACCCCCCCCCCCCCAAAAAAAAAAAATAATAATAAATAAAAAATAAAAATAAAAAAGAAGAGAGAAAAACCAAAAGAGCCAAACTTATAAAGTCATATAAAAGTGAACATCTTCAGATTGTAAAATGGTACACATAGTTGTTACAAGTAACAATAAGATATTGAGAGAGAGAGAGAGAGAGAGAGAAGATGAGAGTAAAAGGATGAGAGAGAGAGAGAGAGAGATGAGAGAGAGAGACAAACAGACAGACAGACAGACAGAGAGAGAGAGAGAGGACAGACAGACAGACAGATAGACAGATAGACAGACAGACAGGACAGTCAAACAGAACAGAGAGAGAGCGAGAGCGAGAGCGAGAGCGAGAGAGAGAGAGAGAGAGAGAGAGAGAGAGAGACCAAAGAAAATCAACAGGATGAGAAAAAAAAACTGAGGCCTGACAGGGGTCGGGGAAAGATAGCAAAGAGAAGAAGACGAAGAAGAAGGAGGATAAATGATGATGAATATACTTAGAAGAAAGACAGACAACCACTCAACTGGCTGGAAAGCAGTGCCCCCATCCCCTATTCCCCCCACCCCCACCCCACCCACCCCGATTAGCAATCGTTGCTTCCCTCCTCCTCACCCCCCCCCACCAACCCTCCCATCCCCCCCCCCCCCCCCCCAACACACACACACACAAAATCACGTTTACCGCCAAGTTCCCTAACCGCTTGATTCCTCAGCGCTTATTATCCCATTGCGGTGTCAGTAACTGGCTTTCTTGTCCCTAACTGGATTAAGATCGTTCGTTCAACTCCCAGTACCGCAAGATTTGGTGGGTCGGTGGTCTAGAGGTAACGCGCCTGCCTAGAAAGCAAAAAGTCCAGGTGGGTAGTGTGCGGTGGTTTGAATCTCCGTTTTGGTCCGAAACTTTTCCCCCATCCATGAGTGGTGGTCTGGGTGCTAGTTTTTCGGATGAGACGATACACCGAGGTCCCATGTGTTACAGAAAATTATTTAGCGGACGTAAACAGAACCCACGGCAGCAAGAGAGTTGTCCCTGGCAAAATTCTGTAGAAAAGGAGCCACTCTGATAGGAAGACAAAGACAGTTGGTGACAGGAAAAAGAAAAAAAATAGTGGGTGGCACTGCTCTTGTGGCGACGCTCTCTCTCTCCCTCAGGGAGGGAGAGCAACCCGAATTTCACGCAGAGAAATCTTCCGTGACTTAAAGTGGTATCAATGAAATTAAAAATTTAAATAAAATCGTAACTGGAAAATATTTTCAAATTCTTTAAACACATCAGGTTTTTTTTAATCAACACTCATGAAAACATGATAGAAAATATTGGCAATATAAACAAAAAGATATTACATAGATAAACATTCAGTCCAGATTGCGAACGTAAAACGAATACTCTCTGACTTTCCCAGGACAATCTGTTATTTCCCACGCTCAGAAAGACAAAAGGAAAATCGTCAGATTTAGAATCGTTTGTCTTGAGATTTGCAGTCTGTGCATTGGCAGCCCACCTGGTGAAGGAAAGAAGAAGGTACAGTTTCCACAGGAAGTAAAGGAGAAGGTGAAGTTTCCACAGGAAGTGAAGGAGAAGGTACAGTTTCCACAGGAAGTAAAGGAGAAGGTACAGTTTCCACAGGAAGTAAAGGAGAAGGTACAGTTTCCACAGGAAGTAAAGGAGAAGGTACAGTTTCCACAGGAAGTGAAGGAGAAAGTACAGTTTCCACAGGAAGTAGAAAGTGAAGGTAAAGTTTCCATAGGAAGTGAAGGAGAAGGTAAAGTTTCCACAGGAAGTAAAGGAGAAGGTACAGTTTCCACAGGAAGTAAAGGAGAAGGTACAGTTTCCACAGGAAGTGAAGGAGAAAGTACAGTTTCTACAGGAAGTAGAAAGTGAAGGTGAAGTTTCCACAGGAAGTAAAGGAGAAGGTAAAGTTTCCACAGGAAGTGAAGGAGAAGGTAAAGTTTCCACAGGAAGTGAAGGAGAAGGTACAGTTTTCACAGGAAGTAGAAAGTGAAGGTAAAGTTTCCACAGGAAGTGAAGGAGAAGGTACAGTTTTCACAGGAAGTAAAGGAGAAGGTACAGTTTCCACAGGAAGTAAAGGAGAAGGTACAGTTTCCACAGGAAGTTTCCAGACCCAAGGGAAGGAGTTCTTATCTCCCCGTTGAGAAAAGCTTGTCCACTTTAGGACAACCACCACGTTAGGACACAACATCCCATACACCCCCATCACCCACCCACCCTCACCAGAAGGGGGGGGGGGGGGTAGGAGGGGGGGGGGGCCCTTTTTTTCTGCTGACTTCCTCCTTCTATTCCTTTCATGGCTATATGCCTTCTTCATTCTTTTAGCCAGTCGATGTTTGCCATCAGTCTCTGACTGTCTGGCTGTTTGGCTGTCTGTCTGTCTCTTTGCTTCTGTCCGTCTCTTGTCTGTCTGTCTGTCTGCCTGTCTGGCTGTCTCTCTCTCAATGCCTGCCTACCTTCCTGCCTGATTGTCTATCTGTGTGCCTGTCCCTGTCTCTGTTTGCCTGCCTCCCCCCCCCCCCCCCCCCCCCCCCCCCCCCCCCCCCCCCCCCCCCTCCTCTCCCCTGTGTCTCCCCGCCTGCCCGCCTCCCCGCCCCCCCCCCCCCCCCCGCCTGCCTGCCTGCCTGCCTCACCCACTCACACGATTGATCTATTCTCCTGTGTATTGGTAACCAGCTATAGGTGACATTTGCATACACATTCGAAATGGAATGGGGGGAGAGGGTAAAAAGCAACAACAACAACGACAACAACATCCTATGTTGCCCTAGGGACTTCAGAACACGCTTACAAAGCACACAGAGAGAAAGGTTGCATACTATTCGGCGCCAGACCACAAGCTTCAATGTAAGCTTAGGGCTAGCCGAACCCTATTAACTCTGTCTTTCTCCTTCCTTGAACGCTCAGACAAGCAGCTACTGTTGTCTGTCATAATTATAAGAACGAAACTGCGATGCGCTGCGTTGCCGTAAAACGCCTGACAAGTCAGGCCCAGCATCCCAACTTCGGCGTGGGAGATACATTTTTTTTATATTAAGTTGTGTGTGGGTGTGGGGGGGGTGGGGGGGGGGGGAATTACGCAGGAGAATGGACCAAGAAGGCAGAGAATGCACCCAAGAAGGCAGGAGAATGGACCAAGAAGGCAGAGAATGGACCAAGAAGGTAAAGAATGGACCAAAGAAGGCAGAGAATGGACCAAGAAGGCAGAGAATGGACCAAGAAGGTAAAGAATGGACCAAAGAAGGCAGAGAATGGACCAAGAAGGCAGAGAATGGACCAAGAAGGTAAAGAATGGACCAAAGAAGGCAGAGAATGGACCAAGAAGGCAGAGAATGGACCAAGCAGGCAGAGAATGCAGAGAATGGACCAAGAAGGCAGAGAATGGACCAAGAGGCAGAGAATGGACCAAGAAGGCAGAGAATGGCCCAAGAAGGCAGAGAATGGACCAAGAAGGCAGAGAATGGACCAAGAAGGTAAAGAATGGACCAAAGAAGGCAGAGAATGGACCAAGAAGGCAGAGAATGGACCAAGAAGGCAGAGAATGGACCAAGCAGGCAGAGAATGCAGAGAATGGACCAAGAAGGCAAAGAATGGACCAAGAAGGCAGAGAATGGACCAAGAAGGCAGAGAATGGACCAAGAAGGCAGAGAATGGACCAAGAAGGCAGAGAATGGACCAAGAAGGTAAAGAATGGACCAAGCAGGCAGAGAATGCAGAGAATGGACCAAGAAGGCAGAGAATGGACCAAGAAGGCAGAGAATGGACCAAGAAGGCAGAGAATGGACCAAGAAGGCAGAGAATGGACCAAGAAGGCAGAGAATGGACCAAGAAGGCAGAGAATGGACCAAGAAGGCAGAGAACGGACCAAGAAGGCAGAGAATGGACCAAGCAGGCAGAGAATGCAGAGAATGGACCAAGAAGGCAGAGAATGGACCAAGAAGACAGAGAATGGACCAAGAAGGCAAATAATGGACCAAGAAGGCAGAGAACGGACCAAGACGGAGGTGACAGGAAGAAAACGAACAAAGCAGAAATAAAGAGAGGGATAGAAAAGGAGAAATTCCTTGCTCAAGAAGGTGGGGATGCTATTTAAACCTCGGTGGTACCTTACAGCGAGACACTTTTCAAAATTGACAAGTGTCAATCGCATTCACAAGAATATTTTGTTAATATTCTTGTGGCCTGTTTCAGCTGCCATCGAAAGATGCTGATGAAAACAGGAAAAAAATATGCCTGAAATATATGTTGAACAAACAACAACAACAAAAAAATATATATATATATAAATAGGAGAAACTAAATACCTACTCAATCTTAATGCCTTAGGTTTGGGGATCCTATTGAAAAAGGATGCAAGAGAGGTCATAATGTTTGTTTGTACTCGAGCCAAGAGGTCAGTCTTAGCAAGACATTGCTTGTACAAGCACAGGCGAGAGAAATCGGACACAAACTACTACTACTACTACTACTACTACTACTACTACTACTACTACTACTACTATTACTACTACTACTACTATACTACTACTACTACTACTAACAACAACAACAACAACAACAACAACAACAACAATAACAATAACAATAATAATAATAAGAAAAAGATAAGAAGAAGAAAGAAGAAGAAGAAGAACAACAAACAACAACAACAACAACGACGACGACGACGATGATGATGATGATGATCATAATAATAATAATAATAATAATAATAATTAATAATAATAATAATAATAATAATAATAATAATAAATAACTAAACGGCAGACTCTTAGAGCAGGCTTACAAGCCACAGAAGAAGAAAAAAACAAAGACGTTGCTGTTTAGCATCAGCATCTGCCATCCAGCTTAAAGTTCAGGGTAAGCTGACCCTGTTAGCAGTAGCTCTATCTACACCGTCTACTATCATAGCCCTTTGCCTGGTAGGGGGGGGGGGGGGGCGGGGGGGGGGGGGGGAGGGGGAGGGGGAGGGGAGGAGGGGGAGGGGGGAGGAGTTTATTTTTAATTTATCTAGCAAAAACAAGTTCGATGCTCATTTTTTCAACATGGCGCCCGAGTCGTGATAACACGTGACATACCGGATCAAGGTTTGAAATTATAGCGTCTTGGGTTGCGGGCCTTTTTTTTCCTTTTTTTAAAAAAAAACACACACACATACAAAACTGTTTATCTTGAAGAAATATTGCTGTGGCTAGGATGATTTTTATATGTACATTTTTTTTTAAAAGGACAATAAAAATAAAAATAAATCGGGAGTGAAACAGTTTGAAACTTCCTTCTATAACAGAAAAGTGGTGGTTGCTTTTAAAGTTTTGAAACCATTGCTTCTGCAAGCGGAGAGAGAGAGAGAACGAGCAACAATGACAATGACAAATTCTTTTATTTCGAGGATAATGAATAAGCACTCGTGTGCTTTTTTTTTACATCCAGTCCCCGCCCGTAGGGATACAACTTAATAATAACCCAATACTTATACTCTCACACAGTAGAAACAAAGGGAAATAACCCTTTAACCCCCCTCCTCAAAAAAAAAAACCCAACAAAAAACAAACAAAACAAATAAAAGAAAACCCTAAAAACACCCCCACCCCCAAAAAAAAACCAACCCCCCAAAACAAACAAACAAATAAATAAACAAACAAAAGAAAAAGAAAAAGAAAAAAGATGAAAACAAACAACAAAACAAAACCAAGAGAAAAATACAACGAAACTTATAAAGTCATAAAAATAAACATCTACACATTGTAAAATGGTACACATAGTTGTTACATATAACAATAAGATATTGAAATAAGGCGAGAGAGAGAGAGAGGAGAGAGAGGAGAGAGAGAGAGAGGAGATGAGAGAGAGAGAGAGAGAGAGAGAGAGGAGAGAGAGAGAGAGAGAGAAGGACAACAACAAGAAGCAATGGCACCCAGAAAATGCTACATCAAAGCAAAGATTTTCATGAGTATGCTAGTATGCTACTGTCACTACCAAAAAACAACAAACAACAACAAACAACAACACAACACCCAAACCACAAACCCTCATAGCAACAAGAGAGTTGTCCTTTGGAGAAAAAAAAATCATGTAGGAATAAAGAGCAGCTCTCATACAGAACTAAATTTTGTTTTTTTAATGCAGACAGGATTTTTTTTATTTTTAATGCGTGGCGCTGCTCTTGTGGTGACGCGCTCTGCCTCCCTGATGGGGTAACCTGAATTTCATGCAGAGAAATCTGCCATGACTAAAAGTAGTATACAATGCAATAGATTGCACTGCACTGCACTGCACTGCGCTGCACTACACTGCACTGCACTGCACTATGCTACATACACTACACTGCACTGCACTACACTACACAACACTACATTAGACTACACTCCACTCTACTATATTACACTACACTACACTGCACTGCACTGCACTGCACTCCACTCCACTCCATTATACTCCACTCCACTCCACTCCATTATACTCCACTCCACTCCACTATACTCCATTCCACTCCACTACATCATACTCCACTCCAATATACTCCATTCCACTCCACTCCATCATACTCCACTCCAATATACTCCATTACACTTCACTATATTATACTCCACTCCATTATACTCCATTCCACTCCACTACATTATACTCCACTCCACTGTACTCCATTCCACTCCATTATACTCCACTCCACTCCATTATACTCCAGTCCTTTCCACTACATTATACTCCACTCCACTCCATTATACTCCAGTCCATTCCACTCCATTATACTCCACTCCACTCCATTATACTCCAGTCCATTCCACTCCATTATACTCCACTCCACTCCATTATACTCCATTCCACTCCACTACATTATACTCCACTCCACATCATTCCACCCCACTCCACTCTACTCCACACCACACCCCACCCCATCCCACCCTACCCCACCCCACTCCATCCACTCACTCCACTCTACTCCATTTCACTCTACTCCACTCCTCATTACTACACTACACTACAACACAATTAATACGATACAATACAATACAACACACTACAATACAATAAATTAAAAAAACCCACAACAACAACAACCACCACAACAACCTACAATAATGATCAAATTTTAGACGGCAAAGGTGCGTGGGTGGGGTGGGGTGGTTGGGGGATGGCAACTTTCCCTCAACAACAGCACCTCCCTTCCCCCCCCCCCCCCCCCCCCACACACACACACACAGACAGGAGACAGATTACTTTGCAAACAACACAGTACTATACTAACTAACAACAGTCTCTCTCTCTATCTTTTATTCCTGATACACATATAATACTACAGAAAAGCAACTTTCGCTCAATAACATCATCCCCCCCCTCCTCCCACCACACACACACACACACACGCATACGCACACACGCACACACACACACACACACACACACACACACACACACACACACACACACACACACACACACAGGAGACAGACTACTTTGCAAACAACACAGTACTACACTAACTAACAACAGTCTCTCTCTCTCTCCGGTGGGAACAGATGACAAAATGTACAAAACCGCATACACACGGGGACTGGATATAAAAAAAACACATGAGTGCTTATTCCATTATCCTCGATAAAAAAAATTTAATCTCTCTCTCTCTCTCTCTCTCTCTCTCTCTCTCTCTCTCTCTCTCTCTCTCTCTCTCTCTCTCTCTCTCTTTCATTTTTGATACACACATAACACTACTACAGACGGAACAGACAGCCCTGCAATGTAGATGAGGACTTTGTTCAATATTCTCCACTAGCTTTGGCAAAGAATCGATTGGTTTTTGCCCAGACATGCTAGTTATTATTATTATAGAACAAGACCAGGCGAGGCAATAACCGAAACCAAAACAACAACAAAAAACCCAGAGAGAGTGAGAGAGATTTTGGGGGGGGGGGGGGGGAGGGGGAAGGAAGGGAGGGAGATGGAGAGAGAGAGAGGAGAGATGGAGAGAGAGGGAGGGAGAATGGAATGAGAGAGAGGGAGGGAAGGAGAGAGATGAGAGATAGGGAGAGGAGAGAGAGAACACAAACGCAAACGCCAGAGAGAGAGAGTGAGGAGGAGATGAGAGAGAGAGCGAGAGAGAGAGAGAGAGAGAGAGAGAGAGAGAGAGAGAGGAGAGAGAGAGAGAGAGGGGAGAGAACGCAAACGCAGAGAGAGAGGGGGGAAAAGAGGGGAGGGAGGGATGGAGAGAGAGAGGGAGAATGAGAAGAGAGAGGGGGGGGGAGGGGAGGAAAGAATGCAAACGCAGACGCAGAGAGAGAGAGGGGGAGGAGGGAGAGAGAGAGAGAGAGGGAGATTGAAAATGCAGAAGAGAGAGGAAGGGGAGAGGGATGGAGGGGGGAGGGAGAATGAGAAAGAGAGAGAGGAGAGATAGAGAATGCAAACGCAGAGAGAGAGGGGGGGGAGGGGGGGGAGGGGGGGGGAGGGGGGGGGAGGGAGAAAGTGAGTGACAGAGAGAGAGAGAGAGAAGAGGGGGGAGAGAGAGAGAGGAGAAAGAGAGAGAGGAGGGGGAGAGAGAGAGGACGCAAACGCAAACGCAGAAAAAGGGTGGGGGGGGGGGAGGGAGAAAGAGAAGAACGCAAAACACAGAGAGAGCAAACGCAGACAGAGAGACAGAGAGAGAGCGGGAGACAGCGAGAGAGAGAGAGGAGAGACAGAGAGAGAGAGAGAGAGAGAAAGAGAAGATAACATTAGGAACGGAAAAAATACGACTGGATGAAGAGGTGAGGCAACCCCAAAAAACAACAAAACACACACAACAAAAACCACACACCACACACACGCGCCACACACACACACACACATACACACACACACACACAACACACACACACACACACACACACACAACAACACACACACAACACACACAACACAAACACCAACTCAAAGGCCAGGTGAAGGAATATATAATATAAAAAATGGAGAAAAAAAAGACGTCTCCGTTTTGATGTAGAATGTTGTGATAAAAATGTCTGCCTTCGTTGATTAGCTCATGTAGAGAGAGAGAGAGAGGGGGGGGGGGGGGGGGGGGTTGGGGGGGGGGGAGGGGGGAGGGTAGAGAGGTGGTGGGGGGGATGGTGGGTGGTGTGGGGGGTGTGGTGTTTGGGGGTAGTGGGAGAGGAAGGAAGGGAGAGTTGAGATGTGTGAGGATGACTTACAGACAGATGGAAGAGAGAGGGAGAGTTTATTCTGTCCACCCTGGAAATAAATTTTGTTGTTCTTGTCATCTCACCTCCACCCACCACTCTCTCTTCTCTCTCTCTCTCTCCCTCCCCTCCTCTCTCTCTCTCTCCTCTCTCTCTCTCTCTCTCCCTCCCTCCCTTCCCCTCTCCCTCCTTCCCACATAACCAGGTCTTTTTTTTTTCTTCTCTCTCTCTCATCCATTTTTTAAAACTATGAAAAATCATATTACACTATAAGCACACTGACAAAAACACGCACATACACCCCTCCCCCCACCCCCATCCCATGCTGCAAAAAAAAAAAATTCATGTAATAATCATCATCATCACAGGGGAGGCAGGAAGAAAAGACAAGGGGCCCAGAAAAGGGGACACAGGAAATTAACTGTCCCTCAAACTCTTCCTATTACACTCCAGGGACTATTAAAAAAAAAATTTGTTAGATCGGTTAGAATGTGTGCCGGCCATGCAATTAAGCCATCCATCTGAAAAACGTAGCACTTGTGTCTTCTTAACTCATGGAACTTTAGTGGAGCTTTTCCTTTCATTTCTCACTGCATCTGTTTGTTCATGGGCGAAATATTAAAACTCTTCATTTGTAAATTTTAAAAAAATATATATAGTATGTCTGTCTGGCTGGCTGGCTGTCTGGCTAGCTGGCTGCCTGGCTGTTTGTGTGTGTGTATGTATGTGCGTGCATGTGTGTGTTTGTGTGTCTATCTGTCTGTCTGTCTGCCTGTCTGTCTGTGTGTCTATATATCTCATCATCATCATCATCATCATCATCTTCTTCTTCTTCTTCTTCTTCTTCTCATCTTTATCTTCTCTCTCTCTCTCTCTCCTCTCTCTCTCTCTCTCTCTCTCTCTCTCTCTCTCTCTCTCTCTCTTCTCTCTCTCCTCTTTTTCTCGCTCTCTCTCTCAAGCCCCAGAAAACCAGAAACCAAACTGGAACAAAAATGTCAGTACCACATGATATCACAGTCTATATACACTACCAATGTTTCTTTCACACAAGGCACAGACAGAATCATTCTTCAAATTCTTATCACCGCAGTCACACTGCACTGCTGCAACAGAACTGAAATCTAAAAATACCCCGGGGTCTGATGTGGTGATGGGGAAAATCTTATCACGCGAGAGACCCACCCACCCATCTAGGAATTACATCTCTTGCACCATCTCTCCAAAATACCCCAATACCCCCCTTCTCCTCAACCCCCCCTACGCCACCGTCTCTCACTTTAGATCTCCTCCTTCCCCTCCCCCTTGTCCCCCTGCCCTCATCTTCCTTTTGTAACAAGTTTTAAAGGCCACTGACCTCTCTACACGCAACAGGTCATGAGATTTGATCTGATACAAGAAGCTTGTTCTCTTTAGGGCGCGGGATAGCTCAGTGGTCACAGCACTCGCTTTCCCCCCCAGCCAAGGTTTAAGCAGCGTTGAGCGTTGTTACCAAGTGGATGGGTGGCCCTTCGTTTGCGCGCCTTGGCTTCAGTACAGTTCCTTCCTAGTTCACCCAGCTGTAAATGGGTACCTGCCCTCTTTAGGGTCAGGGAAGGTAAAGCAGCGAGGGAGAGGAGATGGGCGCCGCCTTCAATAATATGCTGGCCCCTGGAGAAGCTGAAGTCTCTGATGCCTCACTCCCCTACGACCTTATAGGTTATGGGACAACTTTACCTTTTAGAAGCTTGTTCGGTCGTTACATACCTCACATGAATCGAATCGCTCCGTTCCAAGTATGCTCATCTTTCTCTTCACAATGAAAAGCAAAGGTTTACATTAAAAAGAACCGATGGACGGTATTATAGCCCGAGTGGTTAAGACTCTTCAACTTTAAATCCCATAGGTCCATGAAATCATGGGTTCGAATCTTGGCAGCATATTAAGGATGGACATTTTTTTTTTTTACGATCTCCCAGGTCAAATTCAAATGCAGACCTGCCAGTGTTTTAATTCTCTTCGTGTGTGTATATACACGTGCAGAGGATGAAATATGCACGTTCAAGATCCATTCCGTAATTCATGTTTGGTGGGTTATGGAAACACAAAAATGCCCAGCAAACATCCACAAAGAGGTCGGAATGCGGCTACCTTCCTGGTGGGGCAAAACCGGTCGTATATTACGCAAAAATCTCACCATTGGTGAACCTCGGAGCTCTAGCCGAGGAACGAAAGAAAGAAAGAACGAGAGAGAGAGAGAGAGAGAGAGAAGGAGAGAGAGAGAGAGAGAGAGAGAGAGAGAGAGAGAGAGAGAGAGAGAGAGAGAGAGAGAGAGAGAGGAGAGAGACAGACAGACAATCAGACAGACAGAGAGACAGAGACAGAGACAGAGAGACACAGACAGACAGACAGACAGACAGAGACAGAGAAAAAGAAACCCAATAAAAAGAATCAGGCGGAACAGATAACCTCGTGTTCTCCCTTAAACTTTTGTATAGCACACCACTTTAAGTCACGGCAGATTTTTCTGCTGTGAAATTCGGGCTGCTCTTTCCCCCAGGGGAGAGCGCGTCGCCACAAGAGCAGCGCCACCCATTATTTTTTTTTTTTCTGTCTGCATAATTACGTATTTGGTTTCCTATCAGAGTGGTTTATTTTTTCGACAGATTTTTTGCCACGGACAACACCCTTGTTGCCGTGGGTTCTTTCACGTGCACGAAATGAATATTACACACGGGACCTCGGTATATCGTCTCACCCGAAAGCCTAGCGGCTTTTCTTCAACATAATTTTGTCAGGGACAACTCCCTTGTTGCCGTGGGTTCTTTCACGTGCACGAAATGAATATTACACACGGGACCTCGGTTTATCGTCTCATCCGAAAAAGACTAGCACCGAGTCACGGTCTTAGTGGATAGATGGGGAGGGAGGGGGGGGGAGGGGCGGGGAGAAAAGGTTCAGGCACAAAACGAGGAACTGAACCCCCCTTTCCCCCCCCCCCCCCCCCACACACACCACACACCACTTGAAACCACCCTGGACTTTTCGCTTTCTAAGCAGGTGCGTTCGTTACCTCTAGACTAGGGGGAACGGGATAGCCTAGTGGTTAGGACATTGCGCTCGCAATCTGACGACTCGGGTTCGTTTCCCGTTCAAGGGGGATATTTTCCCCTGGAGTTAACATCAGTGCAGACTCCACTCTCCCCAAAAGTCCTTCGGATGAGACTATAAACCGAGGCCCCGTGTTCGAACGCACGCAGATCATCTTGCGCATACGTTAAATCCTGTTCCGCTTTTCGTAAGAGTAGGCGATTGTGTGCCGGTGGGAACGGATGACAGAATTGACAAAACCGCATACACACGAGGACTGGATGTAAAATAAAAAAAAAAAGCACATAAGTGCTTATTCCATTATCCTCGATTTAAAAAAATTAAAAAAAAAAAAGAATAATTAGAGCAACACCGACCACAGAAAGGACAGAATAACACACAGGATAAGAGGACAATGGATGGACAAAGAAATGCAAAGGTGCAACACAGTCTGGCAGCTTCACGTGGACAATGGATACAATGGACAAAGAAATGCAAAGGTGCAGCACAGTCTGGCAGCTTCACGTGGACAATGGATACAATGGACAAAGAAATGCAAAGGTGAAGCACAGTCTGGCAGCTAGGACACAGGGGACAGAACTCCTGGCAGACTGGCATGGAAGCAGATGGCTTGATGACGACATCCAAGAAATAAACAGGGGCGTGACCCTGGCACACAAAGAGAGAGGGGAGAGAGAGGAGAGAGAGAGAGAGAGAGAGAGAGAGAGAGAGGGGAGAGAAGAGAGAGAGAGAAGGTAGGGAAAAGAGGGAGAGGGGGAGGGAACGAGAGAGAGGGAGGGGAGAGAGAGAGAGAGAGAGAGAAAGGGTTTGAGAGGGGAATGGAGAAAGCGAGGGGGAGAGAGAGGGAGAAAGAGAGAGAGAGGGGGGAGATGGGGAGAAGGGAGAGAGAGAGAGGGGAGAGGGGAGAGAGGGAGGGAGAGAGAGAGAGAGAGAGAGAGAAAAAAGGGGGGGAGAGGGAAAGGGAGAGGAAAGGGGGAAAGCGGGGAGAGAGAGGGGGGGAGAGGGAGAGAGAGAGAGGAAACGAAAGAAAGAAAAGGGAAGGAGAGAGGGGGGGGGAGGAGAAGGGGGGGTGGGGGGAGAGAGAAAAAGGGGAGAAAAGAGGAAAGAAAGGGAGAGAGGGAAGAGGGGAGAGAGAGGGGGAGAGAGAAAGAATGAAGAGAGGGAAGGAGAGGGAGAGAGGAGAGAGAAGAGAGAGAGAGAAGAGAGAGAGGAGAAGAGAAGAAGGGGAGAGAAAGAGAGAGAGAGAAAGAGAAGAGAAAAGGAGGGGAGAGAGGGAGAGGGGGGGAAAGACGGGAAATTAACCGAGGGACGGAGGGGGGGAGGATGGAGGGCTGCTATGGATAGGGGGACGCTTCACCTAGTTAATTTCCTTTTCTTCTGTTTTTGTTGTTTTTGTTTGTTTTATGTTTGTTGAAGTTTTTCCGTTCAGGGGGTATTTTCCCGGGATTTTAAACATCATGCGACTCCACTCTTCCCCCCCCCAAAAAGTCCTTCGATGAGATATAAACCAGGCCCCTTTTGGCGAACCCCGCGAACCTCGCCCCAACTTAAATTCCTTTTCCGCTTTTCGTAAAGTGGGCCCTTGTGTCCGGGGGGAAAAGGGGGAAAAGGGGTTTGACAAAACCTTAACAGGGGGACTGGAGTAAAAAAGCACTAAGTTTTATTCCTTTATCCCGATAAAAAAGAATGAATAAACTAAAAAAATTTAAAAAATACTCGTTGCCGGGGAGAAACAAAAGGGTCTATCAGAAAGAGGATCGGGGGGGCCTCCTCCCCCTCCCCTTCCTCTCCCCCTTCTCTCTCCCCTCTCCTCTTTTCTCTGTTCTCTCAATCTCTCCCCCTCTCAATCTCTCCTTCTCCGCTCTCCCTCTCTGTCTCCCAATCTCTCTCCCCTCTGTCTCTCTCCCTCTCCTCTCTCTCAACCTCTCCTCTCAACTCTCTCCCTCCACTCTTCATCTCCCCTTAAATCTTCCTCTCTCAACTCTCTCCCCCCCCCTCTCTCTCTCCCTCCTCCCTCTAAACTCTCTCTCTACTCTCCTCTCTCAACTTCTCCCTTCTCCTCTCAATCTCTCCCCCTCTCTCCCTCTCTCAATCTCTCTCCTAAATCTCTCTCCCCTTCCAATTTCTCTCCCTCCCCTTCTCTCCAAACTTCTCCCCCCTTCAATTTCTCCCCTCCTCTCTCTCAACCTTCCCTCTCTTCTAAATCCTCTCCCATTTCTCTCTCTTCAATCTTTCCCCCCCCCTCTCTCTCACCAATCTCTCTACCCCCCTTTTCTCAATCTCTCTCCCCCCTCTCTCTCTTCCCTCTCCCTCAATTTTCTCCCCCCCCCCCCCCCCCCTCTTCTCAATCCTCTCCTCCTCTTCATCCTCCCTCTCTTCAATCTCCTCCCTCTCTCTCTCCCCCCCCCCCTTTCCCTCTAAATCTCTCCCCCTTCCTCCTCCTCCCCTCTTTTCTCCCCTCTTCTCTCCCTCCTCTAAATCTCTCTCCCCTCTCTCTCTAAATCCTCTTCAATCTTCTCTCTCTCCTCTCTCTTCTCTCTCCCCCCCTCTCTCTCAACTCTCTCTCTAAATCTTCACTCAACCTCCCCCCCCCCCCCCCTCTCTCCCTCTCTCCTCTCTCTCTTCTCTCTCTTCCTCTCTTGCCCTCTGGGCAGGGGGGGCTTGCATTGCTTTGCCTTCACAAAATTCACCCTCCTTTCCTTACAGCAACCCCCCCTGTCTCCTAAACTATCCAAAACAGACAGAAAGACAGACAGACAGAAAAGATAACGACACCCCGGGCAGATAGGGGGTAACGACACCGGCGCAGCAACAAGGGAGGGGGGTGACAGACAGAGGACATCATCATCTCATCACGCGTCATCCCCTCCCATCATCATCGCGTCTCATCATCATCATCAATCTCGTCTCATCATCGGGGCGTCGCCGTCGTCGTCGCCGTATCATCACATCATCTCACATCATCATCTCATCGTCGTCGTCTCGTCGCGTCGTCGTTGTTGTTGTTGCATTTTTGTTCTGTTGTTTTAGGACAAACTCAGGTCCTAAATTAGTAGGACTATCTTTTTGCCAAGCCGATCCAGGAAAAAAAATACCAAAAAAACAAATTTTAAAAAAAAAGTTAGAAAAATTGTAACAATTTTTTTTTAAAAAAACTCCTCTGAATCGGGGTAGGCTGCCATAAATTATGGCGAGGGGGTATTTTAAAAAGTCAACACGCAAAATTCTATCCGGGTACTTTTCCCACTCACAGTGATTTTCCCCGGGGGTGGGATGATGGGTCGAGTGGGCATGTTTTGGGGGACCCCCAGGGTGAAAGCGGGGAACGCCCAAAAACAACATAAAAACAAAATCCCTCCCCCTCTGCCCCCTTCCCTCCTCTCTCTCTCTCCTCTCCCCCCCCCCCCCCTCCCTCTCTCTCTCTCGCTCTCTCTCCTCCCTCCCCCCTCCTCTCACTATTCTCTCCTGTTCTTCTCCATCCCTCCCCCCTCTCCCTCTCGCTCTCTCTCTCTCTCCCTCCCCCCTCTCTCTTCACTCTCTCTCTCTCTCCCTACCCCCCCCCCCCTCTCCCCTCACTCTCTCTCTCTCCCTCTCTCTGGGCGATCGGATTTGCCGCGCAAGTAGTTCATCTGCATAACCCATCCAACTCTTTAAGAAAATGGCCTCGTTTGTGCGTGGCCACAGAATCATAGAAAGACAGCTAGCTAATAATAATAATAATAAGGAGGAAACGGGAGTGAAGCCTCCCTCCTTCTTGTGCTAGCTGCTCGTGTGCAAGCATCCAACAGTGAGAGTTGAACTTAAGGGCTGCTGTACACTGGGCAATTTGCAACCTCACATGGACTGGGATAATGTCTGCTGAACATGTCATGACCCCACGGGTATCCATTATTGTGTATGCCTGGTGTTTGTGTAATTATTATATGCGATAATGTTATGTGTAATATCTTTTTAAAAAATATATAATTTTATATATATATATATATATATTATTATCATAACTGTCTATCTGTATGTCTGTCTGTCTATCTGTCTGTCTATCTATCATCTGTCTGTCTGTCTATCTGTCTGTCTCTGTCTATCTATCTGTCTGTCTGTCTTCTGTCTATCTGTCTGTCTTGTTTATCTATCTATCTGTCTGTCTGTCTGTCTATCTACCTGTCTGTCGTCTGTCTATCTGTCTGTCTATTCTATCTATCTATCTATCTAACTATCTGTCTGTCCTGTCTATCGTTGTCTATCTGTCGTCTATCTCGATCTATCAATCTGTCTATCTGTCTGTCTGTCTGTCTGTCCATCTATCTATCTGTCTATCTATCTATCTATCTATCTGTCTTTCTGTCTGTCTGTCTGTCTATATAAAACATCACCTTCGAAAGTCAACAAATCATATGCATAATTATAATAATTACACAAACACCAGGCATACACAATGAGTTATGCAGATTAACTACTTGCGCAGGCAAATCCGATCGCCAGAGAGAGAAGGAGAGAGAGAGAGAGAGAGGAGAAGAGAAGAGAGAGAGAGAGAGAGAGAGAGAAAAAGAGAGCGGTTGCCTGCCGTTAAGCACCTGACATATTCAGGCCACCATCCGACTTCAGCATGGGAGAAAAATCTGTTAATCTTTCTTTAAAAAAAAAGAAAGCAAGAGAATGGACCAA
>CM054141.1:11548344-11563344 GCA_028751875.1 Rapana venosa | reverse complement strand
AAATACACACACAGTGTACACACACGTGATTTTTCCCAAATTCATGATGGCAGAACACACACACACAGATACACACACAAACACACTCACAAACACACACACAGAGCTACACACAGGGATTATTACCAATTCATGATAGCAGAACACAACACACAGATACACACACACACGCACACGCGCACACGCACACACACACACACGCACACACGCACACACACACACAAACCACGCACAGCTATACGCCGTCTAATATCACAAAAAAGTGAACGGGACGAAAAATTGAAGTCAAAACAACACAGCTACACACACAACACACACACACACACACACACACACAACCACACACACACACCACACACACACACACACACAACACAACACACACACACACACAACACACACCCCACAAAACATACACACACACACAACACACACAAAACAAACACACACACACACACACCCCACCACACACACCACATAAAACACACACACACCCCACCAAAAACACACACAGCTAACACAGATCGCGAACACAGTTTGGGTATCCTTAGATCACAGGGGTTTTATTACCAATTCATGACCTTTGGGATGTCGACTTTTGTGGGAGGTCATTGATTCCATGGATGGTCAGGAATCCTCCCCCCCCCCCCCATTCCCTTTCCCCTACCCCCCCCAAAACCTCCCCCCCCCCCCCCCCCCCCCCCCCCGCCATCGCCTCCCCCATTCCCCCCACCCCCATCACACCTTTTGTTTTCGTACTCAATCTGCAACACACCAGATCGTTAGAATGATTCGCTGACGAGGCTTTGGTGATTTTGGCATCGGTGTTCATTTTGTTTGTTTCTTTCTGTCTGTCTTTTTCTTTTTCTGTCTTTCTTTCTTAGTTTGCTTGAATCTTTGAATGTGCCTGTTTCTAAGCACTCAGGGGAGAGAGAGGGGAGAGACAGAGAGAGAGGAGGGGAGAGAGAGAGAGAGAGAGAGAGAGAGAGAGAGAGAGAGAGAGAGGGGAGAGAGAGAGAGAGAACTCGAACTCTCTGAACTCTGAATCATTTAATGATTAGGCCTATGGCCCATATCACTGGGGTGTACATAAACAAATAATCACAAAGACATAGCATTTGATACAAAAACAAATACATGCATTACTAGATATTCATTAAACTTTCTCTGCTACTAGTGTGCTGCGCTTATCAAATGCTTTCATAACAAAAATTAGCAAGACGATTTTATAGTCAGTTATTTTCAGATGCAAGTAACATAGTTAACTTAAACAATGATGGACTATGTAATACTTTTTTGGCAATAAACTGTTCCCTGATGTCGGTGTATGCTGGACACACTAATCAAGGTGAATTTCTGTTTCTGTGCCGCACTGACATAATGGACACATTAGGGCTGCTTCTGACAGATCCTTCTGAAACCAGTTTATGTACTTTCAGCTGAGAGAACCTAGGCGTAATCGTATCAGACAATCCTTGCTTTTTTATGTTTAATATGTTGTAGAAAAAGTGGCACAGAAAAGTTAGATTTATATGTTGAGTACACAGTGTATCTTTCGTGACTGTGGATACTTTCTGTCCCTCCTGAAAATAAACAGCAGTTAACCGTTCCTTTAGCATTTTAATAAACATTTTCTCATCACCTATTCCTTGATTTTCCCAAGCACACTAAAACCATACTGGTACAGGAAGAAACATAATGATGAAAGCCCATGATTTTCTTGTTCCTTTCATGCAAAGAACTGACATCTTATAAGCTTTATGGGGAAGCCGCTCATCTCTCATCTGTATAACCCCCAACCAGAATCTACTGCCTTTGTGAATATGTTAACAAAAAGTGGGTATCTACCCGTTTCACTGTAAACTAGGTCATTAGGAGTTCTAATGCTCACATTTAGAAAGCGCTTGATAGAAGAGGTGTACACGTTTTAACAATTTTCAGGTCAGTATTTAATCCCAGACCTCTGCACCAAAAGTCAACATAGGCTGTATTTGTGTGTCAAATAATTTAAGAATACTTATGAGAATTTTCCCCAGTGTTTTAAGTGTCTAAAAATGCTTATGATCCCTTTTTCTTGTCGGTTTTTCCCATATCAGTCAGAGATGTGAAAATGACAATCTGGGAAGAAATTTGCCAAGATATTTTTAGCATTTACAACCTTCATGCAATCAGTACCATAGGACCATTTCTCATTAAGTGCTAAAAGACCCCATTTTAAACACAAAAATATTTCGTTTTGATAAATTTAACGTTTAGACCCAATTTTTTGTGCTGTCTCATGAAAAAATTTAGTTGCTTTTGTAAGCCACAACAGAATCTGACAAAAGAATAAATCACAGCAAACATTTTACACTTTTCAAACAAAATCAGGAAAAAAACTGGATGCCATGCCTCCAGCGGGAAAGTTTTTTGCTACTTCATCAATAAGCAGTAAAAAAAAATACGGGACATATTTCTCCCTTTTTTGACTCCCAGTGGACATGTTAAAAGACTCTGTTAATCCCCCCTAACTCAACCCTTTTCCTGCACAAGTTTACCTACTAACTATTGCTTTATCATTCTTATTCCCTTAAGTCCTTTCTTTTCCAGAACCCCTTCACGTTTTGTCCCATCTTTGGTCGAAAGCTTTTCTAAAATCTTGAAAGTACATATAACTTTTTATGATAAACCAATTGCTTTTGTATTGTTTAAAATATTGTAAAGTATGGTCGATTGTACTGTACCTTTTACGGAAGCCTGTTGGTATTCTCCTATCAATTATTTTCTTCAATCCATTTATTCAAACGGTTGTTAAGTATGTGGCTGTATACTTGCTTGAGATATTTAAAAGAGATATTCCTCGGTAGTTATCTGGGTTGTTTGTATCGCCCTTTTATGTATTGGCTGGATTACAGATTCTGTCCAGGACAGGGATAAGTTCCTGTCGAAAATAATTTATTGAAAAATTTTGTTAGATAGGGCACAAGAGATGAAGCACAATTTTTAAAGAATTCACCTATGACACCATCTGGCCCTGCAGACTTGCCATTCTTTAATGATCTTATAGCTGCATAAACTTCATTTTCAGAGATGTCCTGCTCTAATTTTTCAGTGTCAGAAGTTACATTTCCATTAATTTCAGCATTTTCAATACTTCTTCTCTCGGTCTGTTCTTGATCATTAAACAGGCCATGAAAATGTTCAAACCATTGCAACTTGCTTATAGTGTTAGTGTTTGAACTCTTTGTACTCAAATATTTCTTATTTTTGACCAAAACTCTGAAGGATTGTTAGTATTTTCTTGTAGTGAGTGAAGCAGATCGCTGCGGGTACTTTGCCTTTTTCTGCCTTAGTAATTCTTTGTACTGTCTACGGTTTTCCTGATACAATATATTGTCATCAGGGTTGTTAGTATTGTTAAATTTTCTTAATTCTGAGAGAGAGAGAGAGAGAGGAGAGAGAGAGGAGAGATGAGAAAAGGGAGAGAGAGAGAGGGAAAAGAGAGAGAGGAGAGAAGCGAGAGAGAGGGGAGAGGAGGACAAACTCAAAAGGATTTTCAAAAAAAGGCCCATTGGCCAAAATGGGGGGGGTTCCCGAAGCTTAGTATTTTGGTGGGGGTAAAAAAGCAATGAAACGCAAAATGTTATGTATAACAAAAAGTCAGCTACACAATATGATTGGATAACAATATCGGGAGAGGAGAGGAGAGAGAGAGAGAGAGGAGAAGAGAGAGAGGGGGAGAGAGGAGGAGACGGAGGAGAGCGGGGGAGAGGGAGAGAGAGAGAGAGAGAGGAGAGAGAGAGGAGAGAGTTTTTTATTCTTTTATTTCGAGGATGTCCTTTTTTTTTTTTAATCCAGCCCCCCCCAGGGGCCAAGGGCCCCCTCTTTCAAAAAAAAAAAGGCGGAATAGCTTTTAACAGAGTGCACGAGATTTTTGCACGAACAGAATTAATTATTTATTAAAATTCATTGATTATTTATTCGTTTATTTCCCGAGGAATGGAATTAAGCATCTCATGGCTTTTTTCATCTAGTCCCCGTGTGTAATGCAGTTTTTAAATTTTGTCATCCTTTCCCGAAGAGAGAAAAAACGAATTACGAATACGAAACGAAATATTTATTCAGATTTAGGCCATGGCCCCTTAGAAGGGGTGATCATACATATAACGCCACAAAATTATCGGTTCGGAAAAAATTGCTCACAGAAAACATTATTGTATCATGCAATCATTACACTCTAGGTTGTAAATGTCAAGTTTATTTCAAAGCTTTGTTAACAAACCTGCAAGGTTACATAATACGCTCTCATTTCTTGCTGCCATGAGTAGTTTTTAATCTAAAACGAATGCGTTATTATAATATTTTTGGTTGAATATACTTAGCTCTCAGATCATGAAGAACAGGACAACTCAGCATGAAATGAACTTCATTTTCTTCAGCAAAATTGACACAAACGACATGTGTTTTTCATCACTCATCATTCTGTTATATCTTTTTTCTATGACATGCAATGGCTGAACACCAAATCTAAATTTAGTAAGTGCATTTTTCACATATCTATTCATTGCAATGTCAATATAGGGTTTCCCACAATGCTCGTTGATTTAAACAATCTATATTCTGCAAATCTGTCACTTTTTTCTCAACAGGGTTTTGTGCCAGTCTTGCCATTTACAATCAACAATTCTCTGTTTAAGCATTTGATGAAATTAAAAGTATTTACAACCCCCTGATTCTCCCAGACATATGCAAATCCATAAGAGCATAGACATTTCGAATGTTGAAACCCAAGTCCTTTTTTCTAAAAATTAAGATCAAAAATATATTAACCATCTTTGTAACTTTGTATGGTAATCTGTGATCACTCATTCTAGTTAGCTTTAGCCAGTAACTAATACATTTAAACATAAGGTTTAAATAAATTGGGTATCTACCAAGTTTCCATACACAAAATCATTGGGAGTTCGAGAATCAACATTCAGGAAACGTTAAAATGCAAACAAATGAAGCTTTTCAATTTGACTGTCATTTTCAAATGCCCATATTTCGCGCCATATTGTAAAATAGATTGTACCTGGGAATCAAATTAATTTTATAAATATTTTAAACGAACTACAGTCAAGCTTATACATTACACGAAAAATAACCAGCACAGCTCTCTTTGCCCTTTTAAAACAAAATCCTGACATGCAAAAGTGAAGCTAAGTCTTGTTGAAAAGAATACTCCAAGGTATTTATATGTATTGACTACTGAAATTTTTCTTCATTACCATAGCCCCAATGTTCATGTCTAGCTAGGTAACCACCTTGCGAAAAACAAAATACTTGTCTTATTCATTTTTATTTTAACTCCAATTTCTTGCAGTGCATACAAACTATTCAACTGTCTTTGCAAACCCCACTGTGTTATAGATAGCAAGATAATAT
Organism: Rapana venosa; assembly: GCA_028751875.1. Classification (NCBI taxonomy): domain Eukaryota; kingdom Metazoa; phylum Mollusca; class Gastropoda; order Neogastropoda; family Muricidae; genus Rapana; species Rapana venosa. The sequence continues at coordinate 11,557,938 of CM054141.1, read as the reverse complement.
CGTCAGAAAAAAGTAACACAAAAATTCAGTCAAATCAAGAGAAACCCCATGCTTTCCATTTGCATAATTTCCATTGCAAGTTCGTTGACAAATAATGAAAACAAAACAGGAAACTACACACGTCACTTGCTTAACTCCCCTTGTGCAATTTACAAATTCCGTAACTTAGCTCCATTTTTATTCTCGCTTTAATTTGACTGTAACATACTCTGAATGCATTTATGCGTTTCCCTCTAATTCCATTTTTAAACAACACAGGCCAAAAGTAATTTTCTTGATACAGAATCGAAGGCTTTCTCAAAGTCTACAAATGCAAACATACAATTTTTGACCTTAGAAAAACTGTTTTTGAACTGCAGCTAACAAAGTAAATATGTGATCAATGGTAGAGTAACCCTTTTTAAATCCGGCTTGATGCTCACCTGTGATGTTATTTGTACATATCCATTCCTGCAACCTATATTGAGTACAGCACTATATAATTTACTGGCAATATTGCATAATGATATGCCCTGTAATTATTGTATTACTTATATCGCCTTTCTTAAAAAAAGGTATTATTTTTGACACCGACCATTCTTCGGGAAAAAGTACAGTTTCAAACAAATGTTTTGAATAAACTCACTAAAAAATTTAACACAGGTTCTCCAGAATATTTGAAAAATTCCCCAATCAAACCATCAGGTCCAGCTGATTTTCCATTTTTAAATTTTTCCGATAGCCCTCAATACCTCTTCCCCTTGTTATTCCCTTCATCTGGGAACTTCATCTGCTTCATTGTTTTATCTATTTCAGTTGCATAATCTACTTCTTTTTCTAGCAAACCCTTAAAATGATGAAACATTGCTCAGTGGATATAGATTTTTCGGCTGAGACTTTTTACGTGAAAACTTACCTATTTTTTTCCCAAAGCTCCCTGGTTCTTAGCAAAAACCTAATAGTTCATTTAAAATGGATTCCTTCAGTTGTTTCTTTTTTCTAATGATCATGTTTTTATACTCTCTTCTTGCTAAAACAAAAAGCTATTCTGTCTTTCTTTTGCGATGAACTTTTAAAAACCTTTTATAAAGTCTCCTTACTGTGCGCCTTGTTATTCAAACATTCATAATCAAACCAGTCCTTACGTGGCTTCCTATGAAACAAAACTTTTACTTTTCATTATTTCTGCCTGATCTTTAATGATTTCATTAAATCTGTCTATGGCTAGATTAACATTACTATCAATCACTCAGCTGTAGTGTCTATAGTTCTTTTACTTTTTCAGATTTCATTGACTCAATAAAAATTTGGGCTTGGGGTAGCCTCCACTGATTTAACAATAAACTGATCTTTACCTGCATCTATACAAAGATTAGGAGAGTTATTTTTAGAATGTATATCTAAACACAGCAGCAGGGCAAATGATCCGATTCCTTCTATCAAGAATGTTCAGTGTCATAAAATCATGAGCAAATCAAAGAAAGTTGTAGAAGTAAGGAAATAATCAACCACACTGCTTCCCTGGTCAGAAATTATGTGAAACAACCTTTCCTGGTCGTTATGGCATATTCCGTTTAAAATACATAGTCCAATTGCAGTGCACATATTAAATAATTGTCTACCATAAGAACTTATTGTGGAATCTTTGGAATGTCTTCGAATTTGATTTTCATAATTTTTTCTGAATTCTCGTGCAATTCATTTTTCATTGACCAAATCAGGGAACCCAGTCAGAAGTCCTAGCGTTCAAATCCAAAACAAAATTTGATATCAATGTCGCCCACACAAAAGCAATTTATCTACAATATTTTCTTCCAGCAAACTAAATTCCATAAGAAACATCACAAGTAGCATAGTACGGGAATTTTCAGGGGGAAGATAGGTACACACAAGCAAACATCTCTAGGAAAAGGGAAAAAAATCTTTATCAAGAAACAAAGAACATACAACAGTCACCATCATCCTTTGTGTCGAATGTAAGGAACAAGAACTTTTCTTACAAGACAATAATGCCCCTGAACACCTTCCATTTCTGTGTCAGTTTCAGGGCTGGTTTTTCAAACAGTTCATGTTTTTTTAAATAAATTAGACTCAAAATTTTCAACAAAAGTCTCAACAAGGCAAACAAAATCAAAGGAGGGAAAAATGAAGAACAAAGTCTGCATCATTCAGCTTTGACAGTATACCCACACACATTCCAATGAAGAAACGACAATTTATTTATATCAGCATCGTGTTTTCCCGAACATGTGCTGGCACTGTCATCCCCACATCCCAAAACTCTCATTCAACACACCACTATGGCTCCCATTCATCCCCGTCTTCACTCATCCCCCCCACCGCTTTCTCCCTCACCCCCTGCTACATCGTCTGCCAAAATCTTTGTATTACAGGTGTCCACAGTCCCCTTTCCCCTCAATCCCCTTCTCATCCTCCACATACACACATCTCACGCACCGACTCTTTGACCGACTGACAAACTTTATAGGTAATTTTTGCAGCTGATAAACCGTTGTTTCATACTTATACTAATGCTTTTCAGAAATTTTTCGGGTTTCCTTTTCATGTGGTATTTCAAAATTATAAACCTCTTCTTCACCCGTTGTTTTACCAGGGTTTACAAAATTGGAAAAACCAGAGTATTTTTTGCTTTTATTCGTTATGAATCATCTCCACGGAAATTCCCCCTTGTTCATTTAGCTGTTTGACTGCACGGCATGTCCAAAACCCATTTTCCCACCCTCCCCATCAGACGTGCAATGTCACTGCCCTAAAACCGGGTGGTGGGGTTTGGGTGTTGTCAGTCAATGATTTTTGTTTCAAAAGGGGCCCCCCATAAATTTGTTCCCTGGTGAAGAACAAATGGTCAAATTTTTCAACGTGGACAAAAGTTTAGAGATTTGCAGGGCCGGCCAAAGCTATTTTTTCTTTTCAGTTGGTCATCTGCATACAGGGGCGAACCGTTTCCCTTTCAATGCCGGTGGTCATAGACCATGCTGACTTTTTTTCCCTGCTGTTGGCCCCTCTTGAAATGAGGAGTCCCGCTTGTTGATCTTCTGACCCTGGGAGTGAAGTCCCTTTATTTATGAACCTCCCGTGCCCTTGAGTTGTGCCTTTTTGGGTTCAAAGTTTTTCTTTTTCCCTTAAGAGCAAAATCTTGCAACCAGGGGGGGATTTTGGGTGAGATTCGACGGTGACTTGTCGAATTTGGGGAAAAGTTTCGTCATTTCCAGCTTGTCTTGTCACGGGCGTTTACCATACCCCCACATTTCCTGCCCTGTCTCATTTTTTCTGCCTTGGAATGCCATGAATTTTGAATTGTTTTTTTTTTGATGGCCTTCCGATAATCCGTCTTTTTCTCCAACGTTTCGACTCTCGTTTTCGATCTTCATTTTCTTTTTTTCAACAGCTCGTTTTTTTCTTTAAAAAATTTCGATGAAAACCCATCCATGGTGGTTTTTTTTCATGTCAAAAATTTAGTTTTCTTCGATTGGCCCGTCACTTCTCACCCGGCTGAATTGTTTTGTTCATGTTTTATTATTTGACAGCGCTGCCATCATTTTGTGTTTAATATCCCACCCCTGCGACCGTGTTGTCGTCGCTGCATGCTGTCCTCGTGTTGCCTGTTTGAAGGGGGCTGGTTGGAGGCCCTGGGGTTCATTCAAAGTCGCCCCCACTGATGTATTAAATTTCCCTGTTAACAAAAAAAGGGGGCACACCCGTCACAAAACCCTTCCCCTCTTTTCTCAGTGCAAAACAAAAGCCCTTTAAAAAATGGTGGACTTAAAAATTTGCTCTCTTGAAAAGAAAGCCAGGTATACAGGCAAAAATCCCCCCAAAAGCCTAAAGGTAAAGTGGACGGGGATACTGCTCCCCCATCTACCCGCCAAGTGCCCCAATGGAAAGTCCTATAGAGTGAAATTTAGTAAACACAGGAAACTCTTTAAACATCCATCTGTGGTTCACTTTGATCCCCCCGTTCCGAAGAAGAGGGGAGAGGGGAAGGGGAAAAGGGAAAGGAAGGAGAGAGAGAGAGAGGAGAGACAGACAGAAGACAGAGAGACAGCAGACAGAAGACAAAGACAGACACAAGACAGACTGCAAACAGACAGACTGCAGAACAATGAACAATGAACAATGAACAATATTTTTTGCTATTTAGCAATCAGTATAGCGCTGCGGCGCGGTAACAAAAGATATCGAAACGGACGCGATACAGTGACTGGAAACCATGTCGTAATGGTATGTACATCTAGACTGATAAATTTTTGTCCGTGTCCCCCGGTTTTCAAAACAGCCTTCCTTTTTCCAGTCTGCACCGCGAAGTCGACCCCTGTAAAACCGGATGGTCCGAAAAAGATGTAATTCCGTTCAGCACGTGCCCCTGTCTCTGGGTTTTGTGTTAGAGTGCTTTCCCTTTTTCGAAGTTGGCAAGCCTGACAGTTCTTCTGGCAACAGTTTTTGTTTTTTGCTTGGGTTTTACCAGAAACACACATGTTTTCCTCGCCTTTTTCCATTACAAGAATATTCTAGGGCGATATCATCCGATTCACACATCAAATAGTTTGATTGCCTGAATCTTGAACTACAACCTTTCGAAACTGTGTGTTTCTTTTGCTGTCTCGTAATCGACGCTGCACACGTTTGTCTGTCAAGTGGACACATACTCTTTCACAATACCAGTATGAAAACCTTCAACTGTGCAGTAAATGTTTGTTCTTCGTCCACATCAGACAACTAGGAGCACACCGATCTGCTGTCTGTTGCTGGTTCACACGGCAAATCAAGTGAGTCTGTGTGGCTGGGATTTCATTTGCACTGTCGACACACAGCTCTGTGTACACGCTGGTTTGTTTTGATTCTGCATCCACTCTCTCACGATGCAGGGAGTCATGTCAGACAACACCTGCCTTCCAAAAACACTGTCCTTGTCACACTGACGACTTGCCTGTCTTTCTTGATGTTGTCTACTTCTTTGGAGTCACGACGGATTTGGGAAGGGGCACTTCTTGCGAAAATACTGAACTCGCGAATTACGGTTCACACTGGGTCCGCCTTTTCTGTTGACACTGACTTGTCAGCTGGCTTCAGTCGCAAGACGAAGAAAAACGCTGCCGTTTCCCCCCCCGCGACTTTCCAGCTCGATAGGACGTTGTCGATCAGCAGGCATTTAAAGTTGTTACTACAGTTGCTGGAAGGCCAGTAACTGACATTTTGAAGCTTAAATGCAAAAATTTGCAGCAGCTTACTAACGGCACGCCCTTTCAGTTCTCGTCCCGTCACGCCAACCGAGCGACAGACTGACAGAGAAAGACAGAGATAGAGACAGAGAAAAGGGGAGAAAAAAAACCCAAAAAACAGAATTTCCAAAGATAAATACCTTTTCCACCGGAAAGAGCCCCACCTTCCCCGGGGTGGGGGGGGGGGGGGGGGGGGGGTCGGTTTGGGGGGGGGGGGAGGTGTGTGGTGGTGGGGGGGGGAACTTGGGCACTTAGTGGTCGGGGTATAGCGTCAAAGTTGTGCCTTTTTATTAGTAAAGAAACCAAGTTGTTTCCCGTGTTCGAGCGAGCGGTTGGGGGTTTTTTGTGGGTTTTTTTTTTTTCTCAAAAGTAATCGATGCAAACCAATCTCTGAACAGTTTCGAACTGAACGAAAGGAGGACCCGGTGTTTTTTTGTGGGCCCCCGGGTGGGGGGGCGTGGGGGGGGGGGCAGGTTTTCCCCCCCCCCCCTTTCCCGGGGGGGAAAAAAAAAAAAAAAAATTTCCCTTTTTATCCCCTTTTGTTGCGCATGTAAGATGCCTTTTTTTATTTTTAAAAATGTTCCTTTTTGCGAGGGGGTTTTGGGGTTTTTTTTTTTTTTTTTGGGGTTTTTGGGGGGGGGGGTTTTGGGGGGGGGTTTTTTTTTGGGGGGGGGGGGGGGGTTTTTAATTTTTTTGGGGGGGGGGGGGGTTTTTTTTTTGGGGGGGGGGGGGGGGGTTAAAAAAAAAGGGGGGGGGTTTTGGGGGGGGGGGGCCCCCCGGGGGGGGGGGGGGGGGGGGGGGGGGGGGGGGGGGGGGTTTTTTGGGGGGGGGGGGGGGGGGGGGGGGGGGGGGGGGGGGGCCCCCTTTTTTCCCGGGGGGGGGGGGGGGGGTTTTTGGGGGGGGGAAAAAAATTTTTTTTTTGGGGGCCCCCTTTTGGAAAATTTTTGGGGGGGAAAAAACCCTTTTTTTTTTAATTGGTTTCCCCCGGGGTTCCCCGGGGGGGGTTTTTTTTTTTTTTTCCCCCCCCAAAAAAAAAAAAAACCTTTTTTTAAAAAGGGGGGCCCCCCCTTTTTTTTTTTTTAAAAATTTTAAAAAAAAAAAACCCTTTTCGGCCCCTTTGGGGGGGGGAATTTTTTTTTCCCCCCCTGTTTCCCCGGAAGGGAAAAAAACCCCCCCAAAAAAAAAGGGAAAAAAAGGCCAAAAAAAAAAAATTTCCCCGGGGTTTTTTTTTTTTTTGGGTTTCCCTTTTTTTTTCTTTTTTTTAATCCCCTTTTTTCCAAGGGGGGCTTTTTTTTTTCCCCCCAAATTTTTTTTTTTCCCCCAAAAAAAAAACCCCAAAAAATTTTTATTTGCCCAAAAAGGGTTTTTTTGGGGGCCCCCCCCCTTTTTTTTAATTTCCTTTTAAAGGGGGGGAAAAAAAAGGAAACCCCCCCCCCGGGGGGGGGCCCCCCCTTTTCCCTTTTAAAACCCCTTTTTTTCCCCTTTTTTTTTTTTCCCCCCCAAATGTTTTAAAACCCCCTTTAAAAAAAAAAAACAAAACCCCCAAAAAAAAAACCCCCCCTTTTTTCCCACCCCGGGGGGGGGGAAAATTTTTTTTTAAAAAAAGGGGGGAAAAACCCCCCCAAAAAAAAAAAAAGGGGGGGGAATTTTCCCCCTTTTTAAAAAAAAAAATTTTTTGGGAAAAAAAAACAAAAACCCCAACAACCCCCCGGGGGGGAAAAAACCCCCCCGGGAAAAAAGGGGGAAAAAAAGGGGAAAAAAAAAAAAAAAAAAAAACAAAACAAAACAAAAAAAAAGGGAAAAAAACAAAGGGGGCCAAAAACCCCCAACCAAAAAAAAAACCCAAATTTTTAAAAAAAAAAAAAAAAAAAATTTTTGGGGGGCCCCCAAAACCAAAAAAAAAAAAGGGGAAAAAAAAAAAAACCCCCCCAAAAAAAAAAAAAAGGGGCCCAAAAAAATTTTTTTTTTTTCCCCAAAAAAAATTTTTTTTGGCCCCCCAAAAATTTTTTTTCCCTCACCCCCACCCCCCCCAAAAAAAACCCAACCCTTTAAAAAAACCCAAAAAACCCCCCTTTCCCCCCCGCCCCAAAAAACCCAAAAAAACACCCAAAACCCCCAAAAAAAACCCCTTAAAAAAAAAAAAACCCCCCCCAAAAACCCCCTTTTTTTCCCCCCCCCAAAATTCAACCCCCCCCCTTTTTTTTTTTTTTTTTTTTTTAAAAAAAAAAATTTTAAAATTTTAAAAAACCCCCCCAAAAATTTTTTTTTTCCCCAACAACAACCCCAAAAAAAACCCCAAAAAAACCCCCCCCACAACCAAAAAAAAAAAACCCCGGGGGGTTTTTTCCCCCCCCAAAAAAAAACCCCCCGGGCCCCCCCCCCCCCACCCCGGCCCCAAACCCCCAAAAAAAACCCCCCCAAAAACCCCCCCCCCCCCCCCCCCCAAAAACCCCCCCCCCCTTTCCCCCAAAAAAAACCCCCCGAAAAAAGGGGGGTTAAAAAAAACCCCCCCCCCCCCTGTTCACCCGGGAAAGGGAAAAGGAAGGAAAAAAAACCCCTTTTCCCCCCCCCTTTTTCCCCCCCGGGGCCCTTTTTTTTAAAACCCCGGGGTTTTTTTTTTTGGGGGGGGGGTTTTTTTTTTTTTTTTTTTTTTTTTAAAAAACCCCCCCCCGGGGGCCCCCCCCGGGGGGGGGGGGGGGTTTTTTTTTTTTTTCCGGTTTTTTTTCCCCCCCCTTTTTGGGTTTTTTTTGGGGGGGGGGGGGTTTTTTGTGGGGGGGGGTTTTTTTTTTTGGGGGTTTTTCCCCTTTTTCCCCTTTTTTTCCCTTTTTTTTTTTTTGGGGTTTTTTTTTTTTTCCCCCCCTTTTTTTTTTTTTTCCCCTTTTTTTTTTTGGGGTTTTTTTTTTTCCCCCCTTTTTTTTTCAAAAAATTTTTTTTTTTTTTTCCCCCTGGGTTTTTTGGCCCTTTTTTTTTATTTTGTTTCAAAATTTTTTTTATTCCCAAATTTTTTTTTTTTTTTTTGGGGGGGGTTTTTTTTTTTCGACACACAGCTCTGTGTACACGCTGGTTTTTTTGATTCTGCATCCACTCTCTCACATGCAGGAGTCACTGTCAAAACAACCCTCTCTTCCAAAACACTGTCCTTGTCACACTGACGACTTGCCTGTCTTTCTGATGTTGTCTACTTCTTTGGACGTCACGACGGATTTGGGAAGGGCACTTCTTGCGAAAATACTGAACTCGCGAATTACGGTTCAGCACGGGGTTCCGCCATTTCTGTTGACACTGACTTGTCAGCTGGCTTCAGTCGCAAGACGAAGACAACGCTGCCGCTCCTCCTCCCCGCGACTTTCCAGCTCGATAGGACGTTGTCGATCAGCAGGGCATTTAAAGTTGTTACTACAGTTGCTGGAAGGCCAGTAACTGACATTTTGAAGCTTAAATGCAAAAATTTGCAGCAGCTTACTAACGGCACGCCCTTTCAGTTCTCGTCCCGTCACGCCAACCGAGCGACAGACTGACAGAGAAAGACAGAGATAGAGACAGAGAAAAGGGGAGAAAAAAAACCCAGAGAACAGAATTTCCAGAAGATAAATACGCTATTTCCACCGGAAAGAGCCCCCACCTTCCTCGGGGGTGGGGGGGGGGGGGGGGGGTCGTGGGGGGGGGGGAAGGTGTGTGTGTGGGGGGGGGTACCTATGGACAACTTAGCTGGTCGGCGTCATAAGCGTCAAAGTTATGTGCCTTTTATATTAGAAAGAAACCAAGTTGTTTCCCGTGTTCAGCGAGCGGTTTGGGGTTTTTTGTGGGTTTTTTTTTTTCTCAAAAAGTAATCGATGCAAACCAATCTCTGAACAGTTTCAGACACTGCAACGTAATGGAGGACCCGTGTCACTTCAATATTTTCTTGTCAACAAAAGGCAATTTATACCCAGCACTTAAAACTCAAGTAGCCGACTGTGCGCGTGCGCGCGTGTGTGCACATATGCACGCACGCACGCACACATGTACGCACACATGCACGCACATACACACACACACACACAAAACTCTAACCAAGAAACAAGGCAAAAAAAGAAAAACAAATTAAATACACGATTGTGTGATGCCCTGTTTCTGTTGCAGCACTGTGAAGCCATAGCCTTTTATTATTTTTAATACTGTATCACATCTTTTTGCAGATGTGGGCAGTATAGCTCAGTGGTCGGAGCACTCGCTTTTTTTTTTTTTATCCCCCTAGTCAATGTTAAGCAGCATCCAGCGTGGTTACCATGTGGATGGGTGCCAATTTGCGCGCCTTAGCTTCAATACAGTCCCCCACTTCACCCAGCAGTAAATAGGTACCTGCCGTCTTTAGGGTCAGGGAAGGTAAAAGCAG
>CM054141.1:11540844-11545844 GCA_028751875.1 Rapana venosa | reverse complement strand
GCTCTGCTCTGTTCTGTTCTTCTCACTTAACTACACTGGCCTGTTGAGGTGTAGTTAGTTATGTCATCAATCATCATTATTATTTCCTCTGTACTGTCTTTATCTTGCTCTTGTTGTTGTTGTTGTTGTTGCTGCTGCTGCTGCTGCAAGCTGCTGCTGCGGCTGTTGTTTTTTCTCTTGTTCCTGCTGTTATTGTTGTTGTGTTCATATTTGCGTAGACTCCACTCCCCACGAAAGGTCATCAGATGAAACTATAAACCCATGTCTCGTGTGCGAACGTACGCTGAACATCTTGCGCACAAGTCAGCTAAGGGTTTTATTGTTAAGTCCTATAGGGCACTTGTTGTAGTTATTGTACTTATTTTTGAATTTCAATTTTTAAAAAAATTCTGTTCTTGATTTGTTCATGTTAAGAATACTATTTTCTTTGTTATTACTATTTATTACACACCCGAGCGCGCATGCATGCAGGGACGCACACACACACACGCACACTCACACACATAGAGTAGATCTCTCTCTCTCTCTCTCTCTCTCTCTCTCTCTCTCTCTCTCTCTCTCTCTATCTATCTATCTATCTATCTATCTATCTCACATATTCAGTCTCCTATTTCAGGATCGTCTGGTATCACTTTAAGTGGAAAGACGTTAAATTGAAGACTTACTTACTTTACTCAACACCCGTTCCGCCTTTGAGGAGAGTAGGCCACTGCATGCCAGTAGGAACGGTTGACAATTTTTTTTTTAAAATGCATGTACACTGATGTCGTGTTTAGACATCATCCCCGAAGTCGGAATGCGGCAACCTTAATGGTGGGCAAAAAAAAATCCCAACCCACAACTCCCCCCCAGCCCCCCACCCCCCTACGGTCGCTTACTCCAAATCTTACTATTGGTGAGCCTTTATCTTATTCTTTCTATTTTTCAACTCCTACGATAACAGAATAAGTACTCATGCGCATTTTTACACCAAGTCCCCGTGAGTATGCAGTTATGTCCATTCGTTCACCCGTTCCCACCGGCTCACAAAATAATGGCCTACTCTTCCGGAAAAAAACAGGTTTTTAACGTGTGCGCAAGATGTTCTGCGTGCGTTCGCACACAGGGACTTCAGTTTATATCGTCTTCTCATCCGAAGAACTGTTGAGGGGGGAGGAGGGAGTGGAGTCGGAACTGATGTTAACTCCAGAGAGGGGGAAAAAAACACCACATCTTGAACGAGATTGGAACCCGGGTCAGTACAGCAGATCGCGAGTGTAATGCGCATCACTCTGTATGTTTGTCCGTCGTGTCCGACGATGACCTCCAAAACACCAGAGGAGGCAGCTGCTGTTTTGGAAACTGGGCAGAAATTTGATTATAGTGGAGATGCCTTGCCCACAGTACATCCCCACTCTCTCGGCCAAGTGGGCATAAGGACAGTCAGCGTTGGAGATGTTGTTCTCCAAAGGCCAACCAGCCCCCAGGGCTGCAGCACATAGGGACTGTGCAAGTCAAGCCTCCTAGTCAGAGAGTCATAGTCGATCACTGAAGACTAAGCTGTAAAGTGGAATTCCATGAGTGGGAAAGAAAGCCACTGGTCATACAGCCTCTCACTTTGCTGTTGCCCCCAGCGTCAATGGTTTAATCAAGAACTGTGATAAAGCCCAGGCGCTGACGGCATCACTCTAACCACCAGGCTACCCCCGTCCCCTAAGCTGTAGTGGAGGGTTGGGAAGAGACAGAGTATTACAGTGCGTGCAGTCTAGCTACGTCGTACATCAACGTGTATGGCAGTTGACCGGCCGTTGCACTTTACCTGGCTAGTGTAGTAGCAAGCATGTAGGGTATTGTGATGATGATAGTGTGTGTGTGTGTGTGTGTGTGTGTGTGTGTGTGTGTGTGTGTGGTGTGTGTGTGTGTGAGTGTGAGTGTGTGTGAGTGTGTTTTGTGTGTGTGTGTGTGTGAGTGTGTGTGATGTGTGTGTGTGTTTTACACACACAGATTGGGGGAAATGGCAGCAGTGTTTTTTTTCCCCTTGGAAAGAGGGGGGAGAGAGAGAGAGAGAGAGAGAGAGAGAGAGAGAGAGAGAGAGAGAGAGAGAGAGAGAGAGAGAGAGAGAATGTCTTTGCCAAGTTTTCTCTGTGTGTGTGTGTGTGTGTGTGTGTGTGTTGTGTTGTGTTTGTGTGTGTGTGGTGTGTGTGTGTGTGTGTTTGTGTGTGTGTGTGTGTGTGTTGTCTGTTGATGTCTGTTGTGTTGTCTGTCTCCGTTTGTCTGTCTGTCTGTTTCTCTCTCTCTGTCTCTGTCTCTGTCTCTCTCTCACACAAACACACTATCCTCGAAATAAAATGATAGAATAGAATAGACCGGAGGGAGAGAGAGAGAGAGAGAGAGAGAGAGAGAGAGAGAGAGAGAGAGAGAGAAAGAGAGAAAGAGAAATGGACAAAGAGACAGAGACAGAGAGACAGAGACAGACAGAGATACAGAGAGACAGACAGCGTAAAACATAGGAAATGTACAAGTATAACACCAGTCTCATATTCTGAAAATCGATGTCATCCACAAGAGTAAAAATATATTTATAAAAAAAGTAAATAAAACACATGAAAAAGGAAGTAGGAAATAATGTCACTTCCGCCTTCTCTAAGTGCCCCAACTCTGTTGATTTTTCTCCCTCTCTCTTTACCCCCCCACCTCCTCCCCCCCTCCCCCCGCCACTCATCTTCAAGAAGAAGGAGGAGGAGGAGGAGGAGGAGGAGGAGGAGAATTGCGAAGAAGAAGAATTGCGAAGAAGAAGAATTGCGAAGAAGAAGAAGAAGAAGAAGAAGACGAAGAAAGAAGAAGAAGAAGAAGAAAAGAAGAAGAAGAAGAAGAAGAAGAAGAAGAGAGAAGAAAAAGAATTGCGAAGAATTGCAAAGAATTGCGAAGAAGAAGAAGAAGAAGAAGAATTGTGAAGAAGAATTGCGAAGAGAAGAAGAATTGCAAAGAAGAAGAATTGCGAAGAAGAAGAATTGCGGAGAAGAATTGCGAAGAACTGCGAAGAAGAAGAAGACGAAGAATTGCGAAGAAGAATTGCGAAGAAGAAGAATTGCGAAGAATTGCGAAGAATTGGAACAAGAAGAAGAATAAGAAGAACAAGAAGAAAAAGAACAAGAAGAAGAACAACAACAAGAACAACAACAACAAGAACAAGAACACCCCAAAAAAAACACCCAAAGACTGGCAGACTCTTCCCCCACTCTGGAAAAGGACCATACATGGGAACACCACATCCGATCGATCAATACATAGGCCTACAACCGCACAGTTTCTTTCTTGAAGTGGATGTGGGGTGAGGTGGGGAGGGATGGGGGTGGGGTGGGAGTGGGGTGAGGTGGGGAGTGGGGGGGGGGGGGGGAGGGTGGGGGAGTGGGGAGGGGGGATGGTAGGTCAGAAAATGGACACCCTGCCTGTTGATGAATGCTGTTTTTGTCGTGTGGGGACAAAGCTGGAGCCGAAGAGAATTTGGAGGAAGGATTTTTGTTGTTGTTGGTAGCCTGTACTTGCCTGTGTCATTATATAGTACGGTCTATGATTGAGAAGTTTGGGTTATTTTTCCCCCGGGTATGCTGTGTCTGTCTCTGGATTGTCTATGTGTGTGTGAGTGTGTGTGTGTTTGTGTGTCTGTCTGTGTGTCTGTCTGTCTGTCTCTGTCTCTGTGTCTGTCTATCTGTCTGTGACTGTGACTGTCTGTGTGTCTGTCTCTGTCTGTCTGTGACTCTGTCTCTGTCTGACTGTCTGTCTGTCTGTCTATCTGTCTCTGTCTGTGTATCTCTGTCTCTCTGTCTGTGACTGTCTGTCTGTCTATCTGTCTGTCTGTGTCTGTCTCTGTCTGTCTGTCTGTCTGTCTGTCTATCTGTGTGTCTGTCTATCTGTCTGTCTCTGTCTGTGACTGTCTGTCTGTCTCTCTCTCTCTCTGTCTCTATCTCTCATAAGGTGGGGGGGGGGGGGGGGACTGGATTTATATCTAAATTTAAAAACCACTTAGATGCTTATTCATTATCTCAAAATACATGATTTTGCCTAACCTTCCCATGCCTTCCCCCCCTTTCCCCCCTCTCTCTCTCCACACACAACACACACACACACACACAAAAGCCACACACACACACACACACACACACACACCTATCATCTATCTATCTGTCTGTCTGTCTATATCTATCTATCTATCTGTCTGTCTGTCTATCTGTCTGTCCTATCTATCTATCTATCTATCTACGTTTGTCTGTCTGTCTATCTCATCTATTGTCTGTCTGTCTATCTATCTGTCTGTCTGTCTGTCTGTCTATCTGTCTGTCTATCTGTCTGTCTGTCAGTCTGTCTGTCTACTGTCTATCTAATCTATCAATCTATCGTCTGTCTATCTATCTTCTGTCTATCTATCTATCTACCTGTCTGTCTATCATCTACCTACCTACCTATCTATCTATCTACCTACCTATCTATCTATCTATCCACCTACCTATCTATCTACCTACCTATCTATTTATCTACCTATCTACCTATCTATCTACTTACCTATCTATCTATCTATCTATCTATCTACTTACCTACCTATCCATCTATCTATCTATCTATTTACCTACCTATCTATCTATCTACCTATCTATCTATCTGTCTATCTATCTATCTATCTATCTACCTATCAACCTATCTATCTGTCAATCTATCTATCAAATCTCTATCTCTCTATGAAGACCGTTCAAAATGAACTAGTGTAAAATAACACAGAAACAGTAGGCAGGGGGGGGAAAAAAGCACAGAAAGAAAGGGACGGGAAATGGTACGTCGATCAATAATTCTGCAAAGTGTCGAGTCTGCCAATGCCCAATGATTAATGATACCCTGGAGAATAGCACTCTCCTCCCCCCCCCCTTCCCCCCCCTCTCCCCTTCCCTCATCCCCCCCCCCCCCCCCCCCCCCCCCTTTAACCTCCTCATCTTCCAATAATTTCAATTCTCGCAACACTAGGGAAAATA
>CM054141.1:11533344-11535844 GCA_028751875.1 Rapana venosa | reverse complement strand
AGCAGCAGCAGTAGTAGTAGTAGTAGCAGCAGCAGCAGCAGCAGTAGTAGTAGTAGTAGTAGTAGTAGTAGTAGCAGCAGCAGCAGCAGCAGCAGCAGCAGCAGTAGTAGCAGTAGTAGTAGTAGTAGTAGCAGCAGCAGTATGAGTAGTAGTAGTAGTAGTAGTAGCAGCAGCAGCAGCAGCAGCAGTAGTAGCAGTAGTAGTAGTAGCAGCAGCAGCAGCAGTAGCAGCAGTAGTAGTAGTAATAGTAGCAGTAGTAGCAGCAGCAGCAGCTGTAGTAGTAGTAGCAGCAGCTGTAGTAGTTGTAGTAGCAGCAGCAGCAGCAGTAGTAGTAGCAGCAGGAGTAGTAGTAGTAGTAGTAGTAGAAATAGGAGGAGTAGTAGTAGTAGAAATAGGAGTAGTAGTAGGAGGAGGAGGATGAGGAGGAGGAGGAGGAGGAAGAGGAGGAGGAGAGGAGGAGGAGGAGGAGGGGGAGAAGAACAGGTAGTCGCAGTCGTAGTAGTCGTAGTAGTCGTAGTAGTAGTAGTAGTAGTAGTAGTAGTAGTAGTAGTAGTAGTAGTAGTAGTAGTAGTAGTAGTAGAAGATGTAGTAGAAGAAGAAGAAGAAGAAGAAGAAGAAGAAGAAGAAGAAGAAGAAGAAGAAGTAGTAGTAGTAGTAGTTGGAGGAGGAGGAGGAGGAGGAGGAGGAGGAGCAGCAGCAGCAGCAGCAGCAGCAGCAGCAGCAGCAGCAGTAGTAGTAGCAGTAGTAGGCTGGGTTTGGGGATGGGCCGCGCCACATCCGGTGATTACTACTGTCTTTCCTCCTCCCTGACATTTGTTGCCGACAGACAGTTCGGCCTAAGGTTACACACCACGGTTAGCTTTTGACAGTTGCCCGTCGATTTTCATATCATTCATCACTCTTGCATTCGTACTGCACGTATATAAAGCATCCACAGAAATAAAAACCATTTTTTTGTGTGAAAGACTAGCCCCTGATTCAAAACTCAGGACAATACGAACAAATATGGTAGGTTTGAACTTTTTGGGTTTTTTTAGCAAATACTGTACCCCCTCAGTCCTTTGTCGTCTGCTAGCTGCCTCACTACAATATGCATGCGCTGGGTCAACACTGTAGGAACACAAGCAGTCCTTATTTGATGGTTATTTCCAACTTTCTCGTGACTACCTGGTATTGCTCTATGTCCTCAATCCCAAAAACACAAGTACATAGTGCAAATTGTTTCATACTTAAAATAAAACCCTGTGAAAATCACCCCCAAAAATATTTCTGACTCCCACTCTATAAAAGATACTACATTACCCCGCAAGCTAATACAGGAGTGTAGCCTCTGCTGCTAACTGTTGGGTCTAAGAGCTGAATTTCTCTGTAGTAGGTTCCTGGTTTTCGCTTCACATACTGTGTCCATCACTCCCGCTATCCGTGTGAAGCTAGCCTTGTCTGGTCTGCCTACTTCAATGGCGATTCCATCAGTGGTCTTTTTTTTTTTTAATTTCATTTATTCTTTTATTTCGAGGATAGTGGAATAAACACTTCCGTTGCTTTTTCGTCATCCAGTCCCCGTCTGTATGCAGTTTTGAAAATGTTGTCATCCGTTCCCACCGGCACACAATGGCCTACTCTTCCGAAAAGTGGAACGGGTTTTAACGTGTGCGCAAGATGTTCTGCGTGCGTTCGCACACAGGACCTCGGTTTTTTTATAGTCTCATCCGAAGGACTTTGGGGGAAAGTGGAGTCGGCACTGATGTTAACTCCAGAGGAAAAATCCTCGTGAACGGGAATCGAACCCGGGTCAGCAGATCACGAATACAGCACTGTAACCACCAGGCTATTCCGTTCCCCGTCTAGAGGTACTGTGCCTTGCTTAGAAAACCAGATTGTTGTGGGTTCGATTCCCCTGTTTAAACTCGAAATCCCCCCCCCCCCCCCCCCCCATCTCCTAAACCCTGAATAGTGGGTGGTCTGGGTGCTAGTCTCTTTTTTTTGAGAGAGGGATGCGTTAGCTTCCTAAATAACCGATTCACGAATTCTTTGGGATTACGATTTATTGTGGTATAAGTGTTTTTATAATAATAATAATCATATAATACTACTACTACTACTACTACTACTAATAATAATAATAATAACGATGATGATGATGATGATGATGATGATGATGATGATGATGATAATAATGATGATAATAATGATGATGATGAATGATGATGATGATGAATGATGATGATGATGATGATGATGATGATGATGATGATGCTGCTGCTGCTGCTGCTGCTGCTGCTGCTGCTGCTGCTGCTGCTGCTGCTGCTGCTGCTGCTACTAATAATGATAATAATGTATGGAATTTATATAGCGCCTGAATCTTGTAAAGTAAACCAAATTGAAGCGCTTGCATTCAAATCATTGTTTGTATTATACTCATAATGCATGCACACTGTCTCTTTACATTTTTGTCAACAACGAGGACTATCTGTTAGACATGATCAAATATGTACATAAT
>CM054141.1:11523344-11528344 GCA_028751875.1 Rapana venosa | reverse complement strand
AATCACACATGTTGCGGCCTTTTGTATTATCACTACTACATCTTTTCTTTTTATCACTAATGATAACCGCTGCTACTGCTGCTGCTGCTGCTGCTGCTGCTGCTGCTGCTGCTGCTGCTGCTGCTGCTACTACTACTACAACTACTACTACTACTACTACAACTACTACTACTACTACTACTGCTGCTACTGCTACTGCTGCTGCTGCTGCTGCTACCACCACCACAGCCGCCGCTAATAATAATAATAATAATGATAAGAACAATAATAATAATATTAATAATAATAACATTAATAACAACAATTAAAATAAATGGTTATTATTATTATTATTCCACTCATTATCATTTCAATTATTATTGTGCTATTATTATTATTTCTATTATCATCATTATTACTGTTCGTGTTCTTGTTCTCATTGTTCTTGTTATTGTCTACGCTGTTTGTCCTTTTCGCTAAAGTGCGCAGACTGCAATGGTTTTGGGGTTTTTTGTCAACAAAAACTGAATTCAATTCTCAATACTACGCTACTTATTGTTTCTCGATTTCGTTTTGGGAGTGATTTTGTTGTTTATTCATTTCAGGTATTTTGTTTGTGTTTTTTCGTGTTTTAAAAAATTCTTTACTTTTCCTCTCTCTCGGGGGGGGGGGGGGGGGTTACCTAATCCCTTTGTTGTATCATTATATATTCTTGTCATTAAGTAAAGTATAAGATCAACCCTTTGTTAAAATGCCTCCACAAAACAGCACCTTCCTACCTCTGTGAATGTCTTCACCTGTACACTCCTTCTCGTTCCCTCCGCTCTGCTGCAGATACCTTGTGCTTACGAATACCTAGATTCAACCAGTCCACCGTTGGCCGTCGCTCTTTCTCTGTTTCTGGTCCATTGATCTGATATGACCTACCTCTCTCCCTTCGCCAAAAGCCTTCGTATGAAGCTTTTAAATCCGGCCTTAAGATACATTTATTTCAAACCTAAGATTCTCCCCTCTTGTTCCATCTCATTTCTGTCCCTGCCCTCAACAGCCCAAACCCCATCACCCTGCCGGAGTGTATAGCCTTTATGTGCGTGCGTGCGTGTGTGTGTATATGAGAATTTGTAAAAAAAAAAAACCACCCTATTAATTGTAACTGGCTGCATATGAATGAGTAGGATGAACGAAAGCGCTTTGATTTGGTTTGTTGCAAGATATGGTGCTATATAAATTCCATGTATTATTATTATTATCATTATTAAGTCTCCCCCTTTCGTGTGCGTGCATCTGTATATTTTTTGCCATGCGTGCGCGTGTGAGGTATGTGTGAATATTTGCACATCTTTAATTACATACACGTATGGTCTACCCTACTATATTTGTTCTTTCTCAATTATACCCTTGAGGTGAACAGTTGAAGAAGCGTTGGGTTTTAATGACAGCAATAACCTTTAAATCATCGATTGTACCTCCCTAAAGGTCCTCAACTCTGTTGGGAACTTAAAATTGAAATGTTTCATTTAACTGGTCTTTTTTTTTTAATATATACTCTCTTCAAATATTGAGCAAGAACACTAAATTGAACGATTTATAAACTGAAAGAAGACTAGTGTAAAAATACAAAACAACCCCCCCCCCCCCCCTACCCACCTTCCACGGAACAAACCAACCAAAACAAAACCCTCAAAATACACAACAAAACTTTGTTTGTGTGAAGTTCTGCCATCGAAACAGGAATTTATCTTTAAAAAACAACAACAACAAAACAACAACAACAACAGAAACAAACCGCTTTTAATCTTAAATCTATTTCCGGTAAGGGTTCTTCAGAAAATTAGGACCGGAAAAACACTGCACTACATAATCACTTTTTATTTTTATTTTTTTAAAATGTGAGTAAAATAGAGGAAAAATTTGAAAAGTGGAAGCCATAATCCCTGAAATCACTCTAGAGGTGTGGAGAGAGAACAGAGAAAGTGCCCACCATCGATTTGGATAAGAGAGAGAGGGGGGGGAGAGAGAGAAAAGAGAGAGAGAAGGGGGGGAGGAGAGAGAGAGAGAGAGAGAGAGAGAGAGAGAGAGAGAGAGAGAGAGAGAGAGAGAGAGAGAGAGAGAGAGAGATTTTTTATTTAAAATTTTTATTTTATTTTATTCTTTTATATCGAGGATAATGGAATAAGCACTTATGTGCTTTTTTACATCCAGTCCCCGTGAGTATGCGGTTTTGTCAATTCTGTCATCTGTTCCCACCGGCATGCAATGGCCTACTCTTCCGAAAAGCGGAACAGGATTTAACGTGTGCGCAAGCTGTTCTGCGTGTGTTCGCACACGGGGCCTCGGTTTATGGTCTCATCCGAAGGACTTTTGGGAAGAGTGGAGTCTGCACTGATGTGAACTCCAGGGGAAAATATCCCCCTTGAACGGGAATCAAACCCGGGTCGTCAGATTGCGAATGCAATGTTCTAACCACTAGGCTTTCCCGTCTCCCGAGAAAGAGAAGAGAGAGAGAAGTGAGAGAAGAGAAGAGAAGAGAGAGAGAAGAGAGAGAAGAGAGAGAGAGAGAGAGAGAGAGAGAGAGAGAGAAAAGAGAGAGAGAGAGAGAGAGAGAGAGAGAAGAGAGAGAGGAGGAAAAGAGAAGAGAGAGAGAGAGAGCAGAGACAGAGAGACAGAGAGAAACAGAGAGAGGAGAGAGAGAGAGACAGACAGAGGTCGGCCAATTCACCGATTAACAGCAAAAAGAGCCCCCCCCACCCCCACCCCACCCCCCCACACACACACCCCACCCCCCCCTCCCCCCCAAAAAAGGGAAAAAAGAAGTAAATCGTGAATTGAAGGAGGAAAAACAGGTTGAGCGATTATCTCATCTACACTACAAACTTGAAACAAAATGGAGGCGGAAAAAGAAGAGAATTCGATCGTTTAGAAAATAGTGAATTGGGCGAGAGAAAAACAGGTCGAGCAATTATTTTATATAGATCTACACACTTAAAACAAAAATGGAAGAGGGCGAGAAAAAAAAAGAGAACTTAATTACTGGAAATTTCTTTTTATAGGAAAAAAAGAGCAGTGATCTTACTCGCGATATGAATTTTTTTGTTTATATTACAAACAAGATCAACACATGGTAAATTCCCATGGATGAAGACTTGCGAAGAGGAAGAAGAAGAAGAAGAAGAAGAAGAAGAAGATGAGATGAGAGAATGATGAAGAAGAAGAAGAAGAAGAGAAGAAGAAGAAGAAGAAGAAAAAGAAAAGAAGAAAAGAAAAGAAGAAAACAAGAACAAGAAGAACAAGAAAGAACAAAAAAGAATAAATTGCGAAGAAGAAATAAAACAAGAACAAAAACAAGAATTGCAAAGAAGAAGCAGAGGGAAGAAAAAGAAGAAAAGAAGAAGAAGAAGAAAAGACAAGAAGAAGAAGAAGAAAAAGAAGAAGAAGAGACAACAACAACACACAACAACAACAACAACAACAACAACAGCAACAACAAGAATTGCAAAGAACAAGCAACACGGAAGAAGAAGAAAAGAAGAAAAGAAGAAGATGAGGAGGGGAAGGAGGAGGAGAGGAGGAGGGGAGAAGGATAGGAGGTGGAGGAGGAGGAGAACAAGAACAGAACAAGAACAAGAGCACAGAAATTGCAAAGAACAAGCAAACGGAAGAAGAAGAAGAGAAACAACAACAATTCCTTGTCTTTAAAAAAAAAAAATCGGAACATGTATAGCTCGTGATAAAAAGACAACATGAATTTTAATATTGCGGAACACATATACCTCGTTATATATAAAAAGACAATATAGATTAACATCCCTTTTCAATATTACTAAACACATATACATCATGATTTTAAAACAAAAAGACACTATAATAGATTAACAACCTTCTGGGCAAGGCAAAACGGCATAAGTGCATGCACTGCGCCACCAGGACATAGAGCTTTTCACATCTGTATTGATAACAATGGAGAAAACAAAACTTTGGGTGGATACAGTCCAGGGTCTCATAAATTATGTAAGCACTCACTCGTTCACAGGGAACAGGATAGCTCAGTGGTCAGAGCACTCACTTTCCCCCAAACTAAGGTTAAACAGCATCGAGCGTGGTTACCACTTGGATGGGTGACCGTTTGCGTGCCATGGCTTCAGTACAGTTCCCCCAGTTCACCCAGCTGTAAATGGGTACCTGCCCTCTTTAGGGTCAGGGAAGGTAAAGCAGCGAGGGAGAGGAGATGGGCGCCGCCCTCAATATGCTGGCCCTAGAGAAGTGAGGTCTCTGACGCCTCGCTCCCCTACGACCACAAAGGTTATGGGGACACCTTTACCTTTACCACTCGTTCATTATACACTTAAGTCTGGAGCTTATAAGGTATCTCTTTGTGTGGTCGAGTGAGGGCGAGTCATCAAGAACGCATCCACATTCAACACCTTGGGTTGAATCAGCCAAGTCTGTTGGGTGCAAATCCATTTGCCCAATTTCCCCCCCCCCCCCCCCCCCCCCCACCTGGATGTCTTTTCCACTCTGTGATAGGGGTGGAGTGTGTGGGTGTGTGTGTGTGTGGGGGGGGGGGTGATGAGGGGGGGGGGGCGAGAGCTGGGGGGGAGTGAGGGTGTGTGTGTGTGTGTGTGGGGGGGGGGGGGGGGTGGGTTTTGTGTGGGGGTGGGGGGGGGTGTGCGTGTGTTTGTGAGTGTGTTGTGTAGCGTGTGTGTGGTGAGTGTGTGTGTGTGCTTGTTTTTGGAGATACAAAATCCACTCCACAAGTGGAAATAAAATCATATGACCCTGGGAGGGGGAGGGGTAGGGAGGAGGAACAGGATAGCCTAGTGGGTTAGAGCATTTTAGCTCGTAATCTGACGTGCCCCAGACAATCAATCAACAAACAATTAAACAATCAAACAAACAAACAAAGAAACAAACGAGCTAATTGAAACCGGCAATCATGGACAAGGAATCACCTGGTCTAATCACTCAGTGGCAAAAAGGTCTCTCTCTCTCTCTCCAAGTTCGAAGAGACAAGTCACTCGCTC
>CM054141.1:11518344-11520844 GCA_028751875.1 Rapana venosa | reverse complement strand
GTGTTGTGTTGTGGTGTGGTTTGGTTTGGTGTGGTGTGGTGTGGTGTAGTGTAGTGTGGTATGGTGTGGTGTGTGGTGTGATGTGGTGTGGTTTGCTGTGGTGTCGTGTAGTGTGATGTGGTGTGGGTGGTAAAGTGTAGTGTGGTGTGGTGTGGTATTGTGTTCTGTTGTGTTGTGTTGTGTTTTGCGTATGTGTGTTTGTGTCTGTGTCTCTATACTTAATGTGTGTGTGTGTGTGTGTGTGTGTGTGTGTGTGTGTGTGTGTGTGTGTGTGTGTGTGTGTGTGTGTGTGTTTTGTGTGTGTGTGAGTGAGTGTGTGTGAGTGTGGGGTGGGGGGTGTTGTGTTACGCTGTGTTGCGGTGTGGTGTGATGTGGTGGTGGTGGTTGGGGTGTGTGTGTGTGCGTGTGTATGTGTGTGTGTGTGTGTGGGGGGGGGGGGGGATTTGTGGTGGTGGATAGGTGGGTGCGTGTGTGTGCATGTGTGTAGGTGTGTGTATGTGTGTAGGTGTGTGTGTGGGGGGGGGGGAGGGTCTGTTTGTCTTTCTGTCTGTCTGTCTGTTTGCTTGATTGTGTGTGTCTGCGTGTGTGTGTGTGTGTGTGTGTGTGTGTGTCTGCGTCAGTGTGTCTGTGTGTGTCTTAGTGTCTGTGTGTGAGTATGAGTGAGTGTGAGACAGAGACAGATAAACAGACCGACAGAGGCAAAGACAAAGAGATTATCTAAGCCACGTGTATTAGTCCCCGCCCATCCCCCCCCCCCCATTCCCCCGCCCCCCCCCCCCCCCCGCCCCCCCACCCCCCACACACACACACGCGCGCCCCCTTCCCAATTACAGATACGCTAACAGTGCAAGGTGATTCAGTGCAGTGAGTCTGGACTGCCCACCTGGTGTGTGTGTGTGTGTGTGAGTGTGTGTGTGTGTGTGAGTGGTGTGAGTGTGTGTGTGTGTGTGTGTGAGTGTGTAGTGTGTGTGTGTGTGTGTGTGTGTGTGTGTGTGTGTGTGTGTGTGTGTGTGTGTGTGTGTGTGTGTGTGTGTGTGTGTGTGTGATTGTTGAAAAGAAAGCAATACATAGTTTGAAGTATAGGGAGTAGCAATCTTTTTTTTTGAAATGATAATTTGAGATTGAACACAATTTTATTCAATGGTTGTCATTGTTTATGTAGATTATAACCTTGATATTATTCTGACAGACCATTATCTTTTAGTCTTGATATTATTTTCCCTAAGTTGCTCTCTCTCTTTCTTTCTCTCTCTCTCTCTCTCTCTCCTCTCTCTCTCTCTCTCTCTCTCTCCTCTCTCTCTCTCTCTCTCTCTCTCTCTTTCTCTCTCTATGCAAGTGCTTATTATATTATCCTCGATATAAAAGAAAAATAAACAAAATCTCTGTCTGTCTGTCTGTCTGTCTGTCTGTCTCTCTCTCTCTCTCTCTCTCTCTCTCTTTCTCTCTCTCTCACCCCTTCTCTGGTTTTTCTATTCCCACTACTTTGTGTGTGTGTGTGTGTGTTTACTCTATAATTAACTTGTTTCCTTATGTCGTATTTTTGTTCTTTCTTTTTTTCTTTTTACATAATTAGCAAAGATCGCAATCGATGCAAAAACAATTTTGTATCAGTTTACACTTTGCAGCTCAGCAGCCGTTATGTTCATGTTAATGTTCATTGTTTAATTGAGCAGCACATCATAAGTTACAAGTTTGTTGTTGCTATGACTCCAAAATGCTGTTTGTTTTCAAAGTTTATTCCCATTATTGAATAAAATCTATGACTCCAAAGTGCTGTTTGTTTTCAATATCTGTTCCCATTATTGAATAAAAACTATGATTCCAAATGGCTGTTTGTTTTCAAAGTTTGTTCCCATTATTGAATAAAAACTATGACTCCAAATTGCTGTTTGTTTTTAATATCTGTTCCTATGATTGAATAAAAACTATAACTCCAAATTGCTGTTTGTTTTCAATGTCTGTTCCTTTGATTGAATAAAAACTATGACTCCAAAATGATGTTTGTTTTCAATGTCTGTTCCCATTATTGAATAAAACTATGACTCCAAATTGCTGGGGGTTTTTTCCAAAGTTTGTTCCCACTACTGCATTAAAAAAACACCTAGTTAAACCACCACCAACAACAACCAAAAAAACATAAAAAGACATAGATTGATTAGGGAGGCAAACAAGAAAACTACAAAGAAAGGAAGAAAGAAAGAAAGAAAGATAGAACGAAAGATAGAAAGAAAGCAAGAAAGAAAGAGCGAAAGAAACAAAGAACGAACGAAAGAAAGAAAGCAAGCAAGCAAGAAAGAAAGCAATAAATAAAGAAAGAACGAAAGAAAGAAAGAAAGATAGATAGAAAGAAAGAAAGAAAGAAAGAACGAAAGATAGAACGAAAGAAAGAAAGAAAGAAAGAGCGAAAGAAACAAAGAACGAACGAAAGAAAGAAAGCAAGCAAGCAAGAAAGAAAGCAATAAATAAAGAAAGAACGAAAGAAAGAAAGATAGATAGAAAG
>CM054141.1:11505844-11513344 GCA_028751875.1 Rapana venosa | reverse complement strand
CTTTCTTTATTTCGTTCGTTTGAGGTTTTTATATAAAGAACTGTTGGTTGTCGTTTTTTCTCTCTTGTTTTTCTCTTCTCTCTTTCTTTATTTCGTTCGTTTGAGGTTTTTATATAAAGAACTGTTGGTTGTTGTTTTTTCTCTCTTGTTTTTCTCTTCTCTCTTTCTTTATTTCGTTCGATTGACGTTTTTATATAAAGAACTGTTGGTTGTCGTTTTTTCTCTCTTGTTTTTCTCTTCTCTCTTTCTTTATTTCGTTCGTTTGAGGTTTTTATATAAAGAACTGTTGGTTGTTGTTTTTTTCTCTTTGTTTTTCTCTTCTCTCTTTCTTTATTTCGTTCGATTGACGTTTTTATATAAAGAACTGTTGGTTGTTTGTTTTTTCTCTCTTGTTTTTCTCTTCTCTCTTTCTTTATTTCGTTCGTTTGAGGTTTTTATATAAAGAACTGTTGGTTGTTGTTTTTTCTCTCTTGTTTTTCTCTTCTCTCTTTCTTTATTTCGTTCGTTTGAGGTTTTTATATAAAGAACTGTTGGTTGTTGTTTTTTCTCTCTCTTTTCTTCTTTTCTCTCTTTCTTTATTTCGTTCGTTTGGCGTTTTTATATAAAGAACTATTTTTGTTCTGCAAATATTTTTAAAATTGTTTTTATTATACGCTTTATATGAAGGAGTATTACATTGCACGTTGAACACACACACACGCGCGCGTGCGCAAGCATGCATGCACGCACGCGAACACACACACTTGCGCGCACGATCGCGCGCGCGTGCACATGCGCGTGCACACACATACACATACACACACATACTAACGCACACGCACATACACACACGCAGACGCGCGCGCGTGTGCACACACTCACACACTCACACACACACACTCCACACACACACACACACACACACACACACACACACACACACACACAGGCGCCCACATTATTGCAAACGGTACATCTATAAACACTCTACTTTTCTTCTTTATGATGTGGGGGGGGGGGGGGGGGGGAGGGGGGGTAAGGTCTAATATCACAATAAGTGAAAAGACGTCAAATTGAAACATATACGCGCGCGCACACACACACACACACACACACACACACACACCACATACACGCACCACACACACACACACACACACACACACACCACATACACGCACCACACACACACACACACACACACAACACACACACCACACACACCACATACCACACACACATATACATACATACACACACACACCAGAGAAAGAAAAACAGAATTGAAATGAATAAATCCTATTTAAAGAGGGTTATGGCATAAGCAAACAGGTGTTTTTTTACAACCAGCCCTCTGGGCAAAAAAAACCCCACACACACACAAAAAACCCAAAAATCTCTGAACCAAACGACAAAGAACACAGTTTTGTTCAAGAAAAAGGAAAGAGAGACAGACAGCGAGAGAGAGAGAGAGAGAGAGAGACAGAGAGAGACAGAGAGAGAGAGAGAGACAGAGAGAGAGAGAGACACACAGAGAGAGACAGACAGACAGACAGACAGAAACAGACAGACAAAGAGACAGAGAGACAGAATACTTTTGAACTCTGACCTAATTTATTCATACAGAGGCCAATGACCTATACATCAAAGGGGCCGGGATTGATGCTGCAGTTCATGATCAACTGATCGCTAATCAAGGACACACGATAAAGGACATCTGTGACGAACACATGCAAAACCAACCCACAGCCACAAACTATAAATTACCCTGTGGGGATGCTGGGGGGTCTGTCAGTATAAACAGCATCTCTCCCCCTTCCACATTCTGGAAATTCTGTGCTAGAAATTTCCACTTTTTTTATACCTCTCTTTGTTTCTGCCTTGTTCCTTTTCTTCCTGTCACCTCACTTCTTTGTCTATTTTCTGCCTTCTTGGTCCATTGTCCTGCCGTGGTTTTTTTATTTATTCCAGAAAGACTTAAAAGATAACAATTTTCTCTTATGCCGAAGTCGGATGCGCTGGGCCTGACTTGTCAGGCGCTTAACGGCAGCGTGACGCATTTTCGCTCATATAACTGACAACAATAGTTGCTGTCTGCGCGTTCGACGAAGAAGAAGAAGAAGAAGAAGAAGAACAAGAACAAGAAGAACAAGAACAAGAAGACAAGAAGAAGAACCAGAAGAAGAATTGCGAAGAAGAAGAATTGCGAAGAAGAATTGCGAAGAAGAAGAAGAAGAAGAAGAAGAGAAGAAGAAGAAGATGATGATGATGATGATGATGATGATGATGATGATGATGATGATGATGAAGAGGAAGAATTGAGGAGAAGAAGAAGAAGAAGAAAGAAGAAGAAGAAGAAGAAGAAGAAGAAGAAGAAGAAGAAGAAGAAGAAGAAGAAGAACAAGAAGAACAAGAAGAAGAAGAAAGAAGAAGACATCTGTGACAAACAAATGCAAAACAAACCCAGACAGCCAGAAACTATAAATTACTAAAAACAAAAAAACAAACTAAAAGCAGACAAACCCAAGCTAAAAATAAATTTTAAAGCTTCATAACATCTCTTGTTTCAAAGACGTTACACATACACACACACACACACACACACACATATATATATATATATATATATATATATATATATATATATATATATATATATATATATATATATATATATATATATATATATATATATATATAGAACTGCACGCAAGGAGAAAACAAGAGTGTAACATGAATGCTTCAGGCGAGCTGACTTTTTTGGCTAGGGTATACTGTTACAGTCCCCCTCCCACACTTTACTCGTGGATCGGTGGTGGTCTAGAGGTAACACTCACTCCCCTCACCTCACCTCACCAATCCCTTGGACCGTGCTGGAGCACCACTGAAGATTTTGCAACCAGCTTCCTCCACTCCCCCGCGGTCCTCTGCTTTCTGTAGTAGCAAATCGTTCCACTCAAGGCTACTACCAGTCCACTACTCTCTGATGTTGTAGATCTTCCCATCGTGTTCTCTGTCTGCCTCTTCCACGTCTCCCTCCTTGTATGTATGTTTGTCCGTCGTGTTCGACGATGACCTCCAAAACACCAGAGGAGGCAGCTGCTGTTTTGGAAACTGGGCAGAAATGTGATTATAGTGGAGATGCCTTGCCCACAGTACATCCCCACTCTCTCGGCCAAGTGGGCATAAGGACAGTCAGCGTTGGAGATGTTCTCCAAAGGCCAGCCAGCCCCCAGGGCTGCAGCACATAAGGACTGTGCGAGTCAAGCCTCCTAGTCAGAGAGTCATAGTCGATCACTAAAGACTAAGCTGTAAAGTGGAATTCCGTGAGTGAGATAGCCACTGGTCGGTCATACAGCCTCTCACTTTGCTGTTGCCCCCAGCGTCAGTGGTTTAATCAAGAACTGTGATAAAGCTCAGGCGCGTACTGTTCCCTGTAGTAGGACAGTTTTGGCCAGTCCAAATGTACGACTGACAGGTAACGCACCTGTCTAGAAAGCGAAAAATCCAGGTTCCAAGTGTGTGGTGGTGGTGGTTCGATTCCCGTTTAGGCCAGAAACTCCCCCCCCCCCCCCTCCCATTCCCCCCAATCCACTCGACCGTGAGTGGAGGTCTGGGTGCTAGTCTTTCTGATGAGACGATAAAGCGAGGGGACCTGTGTGTTAGACATAGTTATTTAGCGCACGTTAAAGAACCCACGGCAACAAGGGTGTTATCCCTGGGGAAAAATTCTGTAGAAAAAAGCCCCAACTCTGATTAGGGAAACAAATACAGTTGCAGACAGGAAAAGAAAACAAAAATAATGGGTGGCGCTGCTCTTGTGGTGACGCGCTCTCTCTCTTCCCCAGGGAGGGAGAACAGTTTGAATTTCCCGCAGAGAAATCTGCCGTGACTTAAAGCGATGTACCAGATACAAGATAATGAGTTCCATTTGACCTGCGGTCAACCTGAAACTGTACACATGCTCTCAATCTGCAGTTTAAAAAAAGACAAAAAAAAAAAAAGAAAAAGAAAAGAGAAAGAAAGACAAGAAAAGAAGAAAAGAGAAAGAAAGAAAAGAAAAGAAAGAAAGAAAGAAAAAAAACGAAAGAAAGATGAAAGAAAGAAAGAAAGAAAGAAAAACGAAAGAAAAGATGAAAGAAAGAAAGAAAGAAAAGAAAAGAAAAGAAAGAAAGAAAAAGAAAAAAGAAAGAAAGAAAGAAAAGAAAAAGAAAAAAAGCTTTCAGTTTAAAAAAAACAAAACTACCCCAAAACAACCCTGATTGGATATCGAACAATCGTATGAACAGTTATTACAAAATAATTGAAATGCTAGACTTCAAGAAGAAACAAAATGAGAAATTGACAAATTTTGCATCGCAATAGGCCATCAGACAGAGAAAACGATGGGAAGATCTACAACATCAGAGAGTGGACTGGTAGCCTTGAGTGGAACGACATACCACAGAAAGCTGAGAACCGCGGGGAGTGGAGGAAGCTGGTTACAAAATCTTCAGGGGTGCCCCCACTGTCCGAGATAGGTGAAGGTGGTCAGTATTAAGGGTTGGGTGTCTTTAAACGCGTTTTTTTTTTCTTTTTTTATTTAGCAAAAAGGAATCTAATTCTGCCTTGATACTTCAGTGCAAGGTAGAATAAAGTTTTTAGTTTTATAATCAACCAAAAATCTCAAAAACTGACAACCTGACTGACCTCTTCCCCCAGCTGCCTAAAATCACAAATCCTAGCAGAAAAGTGGGTCAAGTGATACGCGACTCATTTCGTTGTGGAATGTCACTATTGTTTGAATGCTAGACAACAGATATTGTTACTTCTCTCTCTCTCTCTCTCTCTCTCTCTCTCTCTCTCTCTCTCTCTCTCACACACACACACACACACACACACACACACACACAGGGGTAGAGAGACAGAAAGAGAGAGAAGGAAAGAAAGAAAGAGGGACAGACAGACAGACAAAGAGAGAGACAGAGACAGAGACACTATACGATATTTATTCATAAAGGCCATGGCACCTTAGAAGGGGGTTACGCAATGCACTGTTGACAAGAGAGACAGAGACAGACAGACACAGACAGACAGACACAGACACAGACAAAGAGAGAGACAAAGAGAGAGACAGAGAGAGAGATATAGGATACGATATTTATTCATAAAGGCCATGGCCCCTTAGAAGGGGTTAGGCAAGGTACTGTTGACAAGAGAGAGAGAGACAGACAGACACAGACAGACACAGACAGACAGACACAGACAAAGAGAAAGACAGAGAGAGAGAGAGAGAGAGAGAGAGAGAGAGAGAGAGAGAGAGACAGAGAGAGAGACAGAAAGAGAGACAAAGAGAGATACGATACGATATTTATTCATAAAGGCCATGGCCCCTTAGAAGGAAGTTAAGCAAGGCACTGTTGACAAGAGAGATAGACAGACACACACACACACACACACACACAGACACAGACAGACAGAGAGAGAGACAAAGACAAAGACAAAGAGAGAGACAGAGAGAGATATATACGATACGATATTTATTCATAAAGGCCATGGCCATTTAGAAGGGGGTTACGCAAGGCGCTGTTGACAAGAGAGAGAGAGAGAGAGAGAGAGAGAGAGACAGACAGACAGACAGACACAGACAGACAGACAGAGACAAAGAGACAGACAAAGAGAGAGACAGATATATATATATATATATTATATATATATATATATATATAATATATATACGATATTTATTCATAAAGGCCATGGCCCCTTAGAAGGGGGTTAAGCAAGGCACTGGTGACAAGAGAGACAGAGACAGACAGACAGAGACACAGATAGAGAGAGACAGAGAACTAGAACTCGAACTCGAACTCGAAATCGCATATTTTAATGAGGGTAAATGGATAAGCCAGAGGCTTCTTTACACCAGGCCCTCATGGGGGGAAATTAGAGTGAAACCAAACATGAATAAACCAATAAATCAACAAACAAGATAATGACCAATAGTCATGAAATGAGATCATTCAAACTGCCACTCAATTATTGGTAAATCAAGAAATTAATGAGAGAGAGAGAGATTTTTAAAAATTCATTTATATCGAGGATAATGGAATAAACACTTATGTGCTTTTTTACATCCAGTCCCTGCGTGTATGCGGCTCTGTCACTTCTGTCATCTATTCCCACCGGCACATAATGGCCTAGTCTTACGAAAAGCGGAACAGGATTTAACGTGTGCGCAAGATGTTCTGCGTGCGTTCCCACACGGGGCCTCGATTTATAGTCTCATCCGAAGGACTTTTGGGGAGAGTGTGGAGTTTGCACTGATGTTAACTCCAGGAGAAAATATCCCCTTGAACGGGAATCGAACCTGGGTCGTCAGATTGCGAGCGCAATGTTCTAACCACTAGGCTGTCCCGTCCCCGTGTGTATGAGATGAGTCAGGAAGACAGACAGGGACAGAGACAGACAGACAGACACACACACACACACACACACACACACACACACACACACACACACAATCATACAGACCAAAGAGACGTTTGTTTGCTCTCTGAGATCCGCTACAGAATGGTGATAGCAGTAAGGAAGAAGTGGGGAGGGGGAGAGAGGGAGAGAGGGAGGGGGAGGAGAGAGAGAGAGAGAGAGAGGGAGGGGGAGGAGAGAGGGAGGGAGGGGAAGAGAGGAGAGGAGGGAAGAGAAGAACATCTGACAATGTCCCTACCTCTCGTAACTGTATCTCTAAGCCATTCAGGACAAAAATTAAACGCGTATTGCATTAGCATGTAAATCAAAGACTAGTCACACGACCACCAGAGAAATCAAGAAAAAAACACAGAAATAACCCCAAAACACACATCACACACAAGCTCACACACGCATGCACGCACACTCTCACGCACACACACACACACACACATGCTCACACACAACACACGCACGCACGCTCTCAACACACACTCACACACACACGCACGCATACACGCACACGATACTAAACTCCCACCACAACCCCCCCCCCCCTACGCCCATCCGCCTCTCCTCCCCCCCCCCCTCCCGTTCCCCCTACATGACTTTTATGGCAATAAAATATTCTGAATCTTCTGAATCACACACACCAACACCACCACCCCCACCACCACCACAACAACAACATACGCATACACACACAAACACACACACACACCAAATAAGTCTGGATGACTTAAATGGCAATAAAATATTCTGAACGTGAATCTGAATCACAAACACACACACAAAACAACACAATAAAACAAAACACACACACGCACACCAGCAACAACAATATCAACACACACAACATACAACTTAACACAACACACACAACACAAAACACACACACACATATACACACACAACACAACCGACCCAACCCGTCCAACACACACAACACAACACACACGCCACACAAACACACACACACACACACACACACAACACACCACAACACAACACAACAGACACTTACACTCTCACACACCCTCACACACACACACACAACACACACACACACACACACAC
>CM054141.1:11460261-11470261 GCA_028751875.1 Rapana venosa | reverse complement strand
TTTCTATTGGTGGACAGCTTTGACCTTGACATATTCAGATGTGAAAACCACTGACTTGTTTTTCTATTGGTGGACAGCTTTGACCTTGACATATTCAGATGTGAAAACCACTGACTTGTTTTTCTATTGGTGGACAGCTTTGACCTTGACATATTCAGATGTAACAGGATTAAACCTACATGAGACTTGATTTTTCTATTGGTGGACAGCTTTGACCTTGACATATTCAGATGTGAAAACCACTGACTTGTTTTTCTATTGGTGGACAGCTTTTACCTTGACATATTCAGATGTGAAAACCACTGACTTGTTTTTCTATCGGTGGACAGCTTTGACCTTGACATAATTATTCAAACGTGAGAAACACTGACTTGTCTTTCTATTGGTGGACAGCTTTGACCTTGACATATTCAGACATGAAAAACACTGTCCGGTCTTTGTATTGGTGGACAGCTTTGACCATGACATACTCACACGTGAGAAGCACCGACTTATCTTTCTATTAGTGGACAGCTTTGACCTTGACATATTCAAACGTGAGAAGCACCGACTTATCTTTCTATTGGTGGACAGCTTTGACCTTGACATATTCAAACGTGAGAAGCACCAACTTATCTTTCTATTGGTGGACAGCTTTGACCTTGACATACTCACACGTGAGAAGCACCGACTTATCTTTCTATTAAAGGACATCTTTGACCTTGACATATTCAAACGTGAAAAGCACCGACTTATCTTTCTATTGGTCATCTGATTCGACCGTGACTTAACTCAAAGGTGAGAAACACTGACTTCTCTCTCTCTCTAATAGTGGACTGCTTTGACCGTGACTTGATTTAAAAGGTGAACAACAACAACAACAACAAACAAAAAAGAGTTGAGTGGCTCTCTTTCACTGCAAGTTAGTCAGCCTGCGGTTGACTTGTATCGGGTCGTCTGCTGTGACCATGACAGATCCGAAGCCGGAGACCCCGGTCCCCAGCCGGTCAGGAACTCCACGTGAGCAGGCGTCATCCACCTTGGAGCAAGGAGAGGAGGAATGCTCGCCCCTGTGCTCGCCCGAGAAAGACCCTTGTCAGTTGTGGCTCGGTGGTTTAGTATTTTGTTTTGTTTGACCTTTTTCCTCCCCGTCCCCAAGACTTTGGGTCGTTTGCCGATCTTGTATATGATCCTCCAGACCGTTTATATATCCTGCTTGTCATATATCCTGCATATTGATTTTTATGATAGCTGCTGTGTATCCTCTTTCGGTGCCTGTTGGGGACTTGGTGTGTGTGAGTGTGCGAGTGTGTGTGTGTGTGTGTGTGTTGTGAGAGAGAGAGAGAGAGATCCTGTTTGTATTTGTGTTACATGTTTAGTCCTTATATTCTTTGCTTGTTGGTGTTGGAGCTTTTTTTAAACTTTTTTGCAATAGGTGGCACTTCCCTCTGCGTCATTTGCTATTTCCAGGACTTATGTAAAGGTAAAGGTAAAGGAGTCCCATAACCTATAAGGTCGTAGGGGAGCGAGGCGTCAGAGACCTCACTTCTCTAGGGCCAGCATATTGAGGGCGGCGCCCATCTCCTCTCCCTTATGTATGTATACACCTATAAAATATGTGTTCTCTTATTGTTGAAGAGCTGTCTGGAGCTCAGGTTATCTGTCTGTCTGTCTGTTGAGAGAGAGAGAGAGAGAGAGAGAGAGAGAGAGAGAGAGAGAGAGAGAGAGAGAGAGAATATCAGTTGGATGGGGATGAGAGAGGAAAGAAAAAGGAAGGAAGTCTGGTAAGAGTTAATTAAGAGTTAAGGTATCAGTTTATATATTCAGAAAGAGCCTGAAGTGGGTCTTGTATTGTAAAATCGAAAATTCACCCGTGTCAGAGCGTGTGCACACACGTTTGTGCAAGTTCCGCAGAGGTTTTGCCCATGCTGGTATAATAAGATCTTGACTGTAGTGCACTTCAGCCTCTAATAGGTGTATTGTAAAATGCAATGTATTGCTTTGCTGACATCTGCATGGGCGCCTGATAGCTTGCATATCTCTTTCTTTGTATACATGGTATATATTTTCAATGCATTTCCATGAACTCTTTGCTCTGCTTCTGCTTGCCTCGCTGTTCGTATACTGGTTATAGCTTACAGTGCATTCCCATCAACTCTCTGCTTGCTTATGTTACATTTCCTGCTGCCCACGCCTATACACTGCTTCGTGTATTCCTCTACGACCTTTCTATGTTGGTTTTTTTTTCTTTTTTTTCTTTCTAATTTTTTTTTTTGGGGGGCAGTGGGTTCCCTGGCTGTTTCCCCCCCCCCCCCCCCTTCCCACCCACCACCACCCCCATGGGTTTTTCTCTTGCAGTATTGGGTTACCCCGAACTTTTCCATTTTTACTTTGCCCTCCAGGGGTTGAGATTGGGTTTTTTGTGTGTTTTTTGGGGGTGTGTGTGTGTGTGTGGTGTGTGTGTGTGTGTGTGTGTTGTGTGTGTGTGTGTTTGTTAACAAACCCCTTCTTGGTTTTTTCTCCCTCGACCCCTGTGGAAAATCGCCCCTTTTTGGGTTTTTCGTGTATGTTCCTGCAACAAAAATGCAAAACCCCGGTCCCGCCCCCCTTCCCCCTCCTCGTTTCCCCCCTCCGCCCCGTCGGGGCCCCCTTTTAAACGTGTGGCTGCCTGGGCAAATTCATTTTTTGGGGGGGTTGTCCCTGAAAACCCCCTCTCTCCACACTGAGGGTTTTGTCAGGCCCGTGACTGGCTCCCCGGGGGTCTAGGCTCTCAAATTTTTCACGAAGGCCTTCTTGGGTTTTCGTTCGCTCTTTCCTTTTTTGGAGTGGTAGTGGTGGTTGTGGTGGTTGTGATGGTGGTGGTTGGTGGTTGGTTGGTTTGGTGGGGGGGGGGGGTGGGGGTTGTTGGTGGTGGGGTGGGGTGGGGGGATAGAGATGAGTGGTGGTTGGTTGGTGGGTTTGTTGTGGTTTTCAGGTTACTAGCGGTCATTGGTGCTAACTCTGTTCCTGTTATATCCCCCCCCCCCCCCCCCCCCCCCAAAAAAAAAAAAGAAGAAGATTATTTACATTTACAGGGTATGACCATATTCCTGTCATCAGAAAAATTTGATTATTTACATTTACAGGGTATGACCATTTTCCTGTCATCAGAAAAATGCAGAAATTTACATTTACGGGTTATGACTATATTCTTTTTACGAGAAAATTGTTGTTGTTTTTTTTTACAGGGTATAACTTTTATTTTACTTACCAGAAAAAATTACAGATATTTACATTTACAGGATGTGACTATATTCTTGTTACCAGAAAAAAATAGATATTTACAGGGTATGACCATATTCTAGTTTCCAGAAAAGTACACATATTTACATGTACAGGGTATAACTATATTTTACTTACCAGAAACCTTACCCCCCCCCCCCCCCCCCCCAACTAGATACATACATTTACAGGGTATGACTATATTCCAGTTACCAGAAAAGTATAGATATTTACATTTTCAGGCTATGACTATAATTCTAGTTACCAGAAAAGTACAGATATTTACTTTTACGGGTTCAAGTATCTCCTGTCTTCAGCTTCTTTGCCTTCTGCTTCTTTGAAAGCAGTGGCAGTTGCTTTTCCTGGATCGTCGCCTTGTGTCATGGCTTTTGAAACCATAATGGCAAAGCTTTCTGGATCGTGAAGCGGTTTATGATGCTAATAGTACACTTAACTCTAGACGTATACCTTGCCTGCATCCTCTGTAGTCAGTAAGCAGGCCCCTTCACCCGTATTAACTGTTCTGGTCTTTCTTTCTAATCATGTAGGAAATTGGTTATCTCTCTTCTTCACTGCCCGTTTCCCCTCCCTCACACCTGCAGTTAATAGCTGATCTGCTTTACAGTAGGTGGACATTGAGGTCAAGACCACATACAGTAATCACGCAGAACATGAGTATAAGACGTCAGGGACTTTTCTTTATTTCACTATCAATCGGAAGCGTGCGGTGGGTCGATCCCCGTTTGGGCCCCAAACAACTCCCCCCCCCCCCCCCCCCCCCCCCCCCCCCCCCAATCCATTAGACCATGAGTGGTGGTCTGGGTGCTGTAGTCTTTTTGATGAGATGATAAACCGAGGTCCCGTGGGTTACACATAATTAGTTAGCGCTCGTAAAAGAACCCACGGCAACAAGAGAGTTGTCCTTTACAAAATTCTGTAAAAAAAAAAAAGCCACTCTGATAAGGAAACAAATACAGTTCCAGACAGGAAAAGAAGTTAAAAAAAATAAAATAATGGGTGGCGCTGCTTTTGTGGCGATGCCTTCACCCTTGGTGGAGAGCAGCTGGAATTTCTCGCAGAGAAATCTTGCCATGACTTTTAAAGAGGTATGCCTATATAATAAAATAAAATAATAATAATAATATGATAAAATCATTTTCACAATCATCAGCTGCTACATCTTTCCCCAGTACGTCTTTTTGAACCGGCACGCAAAGCTTGGCTTTCATTCTTGACAGCAAACTCTTCTTTTCTTTTTCTTTTTCTCTGCTTTGTGCGCATGGTTTTCTCTACACACAAGAACTCCCGTCATCATAGAAAATAGGAGGTGGGTGGACAATGGTGTGGTTGTTCCTTAACGAACCTGGTTTGATCAGAAAGGAAGGGAAGGAGAGAGAGAGAGAGAGAGAGAGAGAGAGAGAGAGAGAGAGAGAGAGAGAGAGAGAAGGAGGAGGAGCTGTCTTTCATTCCTTTGACCACTTGTGCTAGCTCGTTATGCCTTGGCTTGTTGCTGTGGCCCCAAGGGTGTTGTTACTGTTGTTGTTTGCCTGTCGTGTTTTTTTGGGGTTTTTTTTTTTTTTTGGTGGGTGGACATATGATATCTTTGTGTCCGTTCATTACCCATATGTTAGGAGGGTCCTTGTGACCTCAGCAGTGTGGAGGGATCGATATTTTTTTGCTGCCAGTGTAGCGGGCAAGGGCGGAAAGGTCAGCGAAAGGGTTTGTTCAGCAGCAGGAGGAAGCTCCGTGGACCAGATATTTACCATGCATTAATCATGCCGCCAACTTAGGCTTGGCTACGATTTCCGTATGATACTTCAGCGCTGCTGGTCAGGTCTGTCTGTCTGTCTGTTGGTTTGTTAAGAGTGCCAAGGTACGTGTGTGTGTGTGTGTGTGTGTGTGTGTGTGTGTGTATGTGTGTGTGTGTGTGTGTATGTGTGTGTATGTGTGTGTGTGTGTGAGTGAGAGAGACAGAGAGAGACAGAGAGAGAGGGAGGGGGAGGGGGTAGAGGGAGAGAGAGAGAGATAACACTGAAAGTAGTTTATTGCCATTAACAATACAGTCAGAATCTGTTTGGCAAGGAGCACAATTCGAACACAGTTGGGTTTTTTTTAATGATAAAGAAACCAAACTTAATGATAACTGAAAGGGGGAGGAAAAGGAATCACTAATAAGTACATTAGAGAATGCCAATGTTTGAGAGAGAGAGAGAGACAGAGAGACACAGAATATGGTTGTGAGAGACGGAAGGATGGAGGAAGGTGGGGGGGGGGGGGGGGGAGGGAGAGAGAGAGAGAGAGAGGAGAGAGAGAGAGAGAGAGAGAATATGGTTGTGAGAGAGGGAGAGAGAATGATTGTGTGTGTGTGAGACAGAGAAAGAGAAAGAGACAGAGATATATGCTAGGGACACGACTTGTTTTTGCCATTGTCATAATGCATGATAGACTCATTCTGTCACTAATGGTCATTCTATGTGTTGATACTGAGGTTTCGAGTTTTGGAGAGAAAAAAAAGTTTGTTGTTTTTTTGTTTTTGTTTGTTCGTTGTTGTTGTTTTTCCACTGGCTTATGGTTTTGATGTACTCTGAAGCAGTAACGGTTGATTATTGTATTTGTAAACGCAATGTGGTACAAAGGGATTGTTTTCATTACTGAGGCATACAGAAAAAAAAAGTGCTTGGGATCTGGAAGTTTTAGCGTTGTTGTTTGAACTGAAACAGGTATCTGGGTATTTTGGGACATACAATGGGATTTTGGCTCACATGTGCGCATGATTACATGCATGCATGCATGCTAGGATGTGCACACACACAACACACACACACAACTTCTATCTCTCTCCATCTCACTCTGTGTCTGTCTGTCTCTCTCTCTCACACACACACTCACAGGGGACTGGGTGTAAAAAGCACATATGTGCTTATTCCATTATCCTCGAAATAAAAGAATAAAAATAAACACACACACACACACACACACACACACACACACACACACACACACACACACACACACACACAAGTCCTTCGGATGAGACTATGTGTGCGAACGCATGCAGAACATCTTGCGCACACGTTAAATCCTGTTTCGCTTTTCGAAAGAGTAGGCCATTGTGTGCCGGTGGGAACAGATGACAAAATTTACAAAACCGCATACACACGGGGACTGGGTGTAAGAAAGCACATGAGTGCTTATTCCATTATCCTCGATATGAAAGAATAAAAAAAAATCTCTGTGTGGTCTCTCCCTTTCTCTGTTTCTCTCTCTCCCCCTCTCCCTCCCTCTCTCCCCCCCCCTCCCTCCCTTCCCCCTCTCTCCCTCCCTCCCACCCTCTCTCCCTCCCTCCCCCCTCTCCCCCCCCCTACTCTCTCTCTTTCACACATATGCTTCACTTCCTTCAACATCCAACGCCCAGTATGGTATGGTATGATGATGAAAAATGCCCAGTACACCACTTCCTTCATAATCCCCAAGTTGTTCGCTTCATTTCCTTCCCCTGTCTGATCCTACCCATTTAATCCCCCCCCCCCCCCCCATCCCCTTCACCCACTGTTTGTGCCATAGGGATTTCTATAAACACCCCCCTCCAATTTCCTTTCACTTCACCTCTCATTGGGGACTTTTCATCTACAGGTTTTAAATGTGTGCTGGCCTATGTATTGTTGGTGTACATTTGGATGTAAAAAGTCAAGGTGTGTTGAACTTGTTCAGTAAGCTGATGGTGTGTGGTTGTGTGTGTGTAGTGTGTGTAGTGTGGTGTAGTGTGTGTGTGTGTGTAATGTGTGTGTGTGTTGTGTAGTGTGTGTGTGCATGCTAGCGTGCGTGCGTGCGTGCGTGAGTGTGTGTTCTTTTTTTTCCTTTGTTTTTGATCTTGTCTGAAAACGGCATGAAGCTTGTATTCATGATTACATTCCATCTTGATCTTGTTTTCTTTCAGCCTTATTAAAAATTAGCATATGCCCTCATTTTTTTTAATTTAAATTTTTACTAGCTACTCATTTCGAACCTGGTGGATTGACCTACTCTTTTATTATTATTTTTGGGGGGGAAGCCTGAATCTTGAAAAAAAATCGATGTAAGTATTGCTTGGACTGCATTTTTTCCTAATCCTGACTAAATTAAAAGGAAGAAAGAAGTGAGAATGTCAAGGATCAATAACAGAACTGCCTGTCTGATGCATCTCTACAGTGAGGTTCCCCCCCCCCCCCCCCCCCCCCCCAAGACCAAAAGCTTTGCCAGTGCCAGATTGTACATTTCAAAAAGTAGGTGATGTTTTTGAAATGTTATATTGAGATTCTCTTCACCCATTTTTTCTTTTTTTCTTCTTCTCATTTATACCTCTTTAAGTCACGAAATTTATCTGCGTGAAATTCGGGCTGCTCTCCCCGGGGAGACAGTATAACAGCCTGTTCTCGTCATACAAAATTCCTCTGAAGTCGGAGTATGTGTGCCTATATGGCAGGGTACTTAAAAGTCTACCGTACACGCAAACTTCTCCTTGGGTGTGTACGTTACAGTCTCACAGTGATTCCCAGGTGTGGCGAGTGATTTAGAGTGTGTATTTTGGTTGACCCTCCCTCCCCGAGGATGGTAAGCAGGGCTGGGGAACGCCCAACAGCAACTAAGAGCCCTTTGAGTGAATCATTGGATGATGTAGGAATTCCTTTAAATTAAATTTCCTAGAACCTTAGACCTACATCTGAAGATGTAAGCTCTAGACAGTTCAGTTTCAAATCAGTTCCTACTGTAGACCAAGGTCCTACGAGGGAGCTTACGCATAGCATCTTGCACAGTATTTGCATTTCAAAAGCCGTCCACTTTTCATAGAAGAGTAAGGCCAACACAATGGCTGGGTGGCATGGATGACCCGAACCTACCCAGCATGCATTTTATGACATGGAGGAGGGTGAGCTCCGGCGCCAGGCTGAACTGGCCTTAGACACACTTCCTGAAAGACTCCGTGCCGTCTCCTCAAGATTGTACCAGGAGTTATGAAAGAAGACTGTCAAGTCAGTCAGGTCAGTTAGATTTGTTGTTGTTGTGATTATATCCCAAGTCCCAGCCAAGTGTCAGTTAGATTTGTTGTTGTTGATTATTATCCAAGTCCCAGCCAAGTGTCAGTTAGATTTGTTTTTGTTATTATTATCCAAGTCCCAGCCAAGTGTCAGTTAGATTTGTTGTTGTTGTGATTATATCCCAAGTCCCAGCCAAGTGTCAGTTAGATTTGTTGTTGTTATTATTATCCAAGTCCCAGCCAAGTGTCAGTTAGATTTGTTGTTGTTGTGATTATTATCCAAGTCCCAGCCAAGTGTCAGTTAGATTTGTTGTTGTTGTGATTATTATCCAAGTCCCAGCCAATTGTCAGTTAGATTTGTTGTTGTTGTGATTATTATCCAAGTCCCAGCCAAGTGTCAGTTAGATTTGTTGTTGTTGTGATTATTATCCAAGTCCCAGCCAAGTGTCAGTTAGATTTGTTGTTGTTGTGATTATTATCCAAGTCCCAGCCAAGTGTCAGTTAGATTTGTTGTTGTGATTATTATCCAAGTCCCAGCCAAGTGTCAGTTAGATTTGTTGTTGTTGTGATTATTATCCAAGTCCCAGCCAAGTGTCAGTTAGATTTGTTGTTGTTGTGATTATGTCCAAGTCCCAGCCAAGTGTCAGTTAGATTTGTTGTTGTTGTGATTATTATCCAAGTCCCAGCCAAGTGTCAGTTAGATTTGTTGTTGTTGTGATTATTATCCAAGTCCCAGCCAAGTGTCAGTTAGATTTGTTGTTGTTGTGATTATTATCCAAGTCCCAGCCAAGTGTCAGTTAGATTTGTTGTTGTTGTGATTATTATCCAAGTCCCAGCCAAGTGTCAGTTAGATTTGTTGTTGTTGTGATTATTATCCAAGTCCCAGCCAAGTGTCAGTTAGATTTGTTGTTGTTGTGATTATGTCCAAGTCCCAGCCAAGTGTCATTATATCCAAGTGTAATTATATCCAAGTCCCAGCCAATTGTCAGTTAGATTTGTTGTTGTGATTATTATCCAATTATTTTGTCCATTGTCCAAGTCCCTGCCAAGTGTCAGTTAGATTTGTTGTTGTTGTGATTATATCCAGTCCCAGCCAAGTGTCAGTTAGATTTGTTGTGATTATTATCCAATTATATTGTCCATTGTCCAAGTCCCAGACTTGTTCTTGTTGTTGTGATTATTATCCAAGTGCCAGCAGAGATTTCCGAGTTTGAGGGACGAGGTCAGTCAGACCTTAGTAATGTCTAAATTCACGAAGAGGAAAATGCATGAGGAAAAGATCTGTGGCTGCAGTGACACTCATCCGTGAGAGAATGATGAGGGGCTGTAACACTTAACAGACCGAGGTTGCTGTCAAACCAGTCCTTGGCTGGTGATTTATTCCAAAAATTGATCTGTCAGAGACATCCTTTGAAGGCAGTTTCCTTCATTTCAGATTAGCAGATCTTTCACATTATGGAACCTCCCCCCCAACCCCCCCCCCCCCCCCCACAAAAAAAACCCCCACACAAACCCCCCCCCCCCCCCCCTCCACCCCACCCCAAAGCCAAATCAAAACAAAATCTTGCAGAAGACAGTTGACAAGAGCGTGTCCACTTTGGATGTACCATTCCAACAAGCTTTTGACCATTGTTCTTTCCCACAATCGATGTATGAAAATGTTAACATATCTTTACCACATGTTTTAGTTTTCAGTATTGTTTCGCAGTCTGACTGATTATATTTGTGAAGAGAGAAATGATACCA
>CM054141.1:11402761-11445261 GCA_028751875.1 Rapana venosa | reverse complement strand
TCGGGCTGCTCTCCCCGGGGAGAGCACGTCGCCACAAGAGCAGCGCCACCCCTTTTTTTTTTTTTTTTTTTTTTTTTTTGGTCTGCAACTGTATTTCTTTCCCTATCAGAGTGGCTTTTTTCTATGAATTTTGCCAGGGACAACTCTCTTGTTGCCGTGGGTTCTTTTTCGTGCGCTGCATAATTTTCTGTAACACACGGGACCTCGGTTTATCGTCTCATCCGAAAGACTAGCGCCCAGACCACCACTCATGGTCTAATGGATGGGGGAAAAGTTTCGGGCCCAGACGGATACGAACCTGGACTATTCGCTTTCTAGACAGGCGCGTTACCTCTAGACCACCGATCAAGATGTATGTATGTGTGTGGCTGGTGAGTGGATCTCTCTTCGACTTACGTGACTTAAAGTCTTCCCCTTTCAAAACCTCGACGGTGTGCAGTAATACCGTCAGTGCTTCAGGAATGAAATATTGAACAGTTCGTGGTCGGTCAGCTGTCGTTGGTCACTCTGAACGACTTCGTGTCGTGAGAGTGTTTCATTGTCCTGGTAGGGCCAGGAAGGAGGCATACATGTCAGACGTCAAAATGAGGGATATGATATGACCACAAAGCAGCCAGTTACAGATGAGGGCTTCTGTGCATTTCTACGTGTAAAGGTAGAGCGTTTACGTCTTGTGAGCAGAAGTGTGTAGACTCGGAAAAAAATAAGCCTTTTTCCCGTTTGCTCTTTGACCATTCAATTTTTTATTTATTTATTTATTTATTTATTTTTTTTTTTTTTGGGGGGGGGGGGGGGCAATGCGTGTGCACTTGCAGGCACACGCGCGCTAACACATACCCACACAACACACACACACACACACACACACACACACACACACACACACACACACACACACACACACACACCTACCTCATTGGCAATATCAACGTCAAACAATCAACCTGTTGATATATATATATATATATCTCTCTCTCTCTCTCTCTCTCTCTCTCTCTCTCTCTCTCTTTTATTATCTTTTTTTGTGCAAGAAGATGGGACAGGAATGGGAGGGGTAGACGCACTGTGAGGGTTATTTTGGACGTTGTGAGAGCCTGGGATGGGGGGGGGGGGGGGGGGGGGGGGGGGGGGGGGGGGGGCGTAGAGATATTCTTCGTATGAGAAGGCAGGAGGTAGGGGGAGGGGGGTAGAGATATTCTTCGTAAGGGAGGGGAGGGGGGGGGGGGGGGGGGGGGTAGGAGAAAGGTTTGTTTTGTCATTATGCAGATTTCCTGGGTCAGAACCTATAACTCCGAAGTGCTGTCGCATCACTCTTGTTATGTCTTGTTTATACAAAGCTGGCTAAAAGTTTCCTAATTTCCTCCTTCCCCGCCCCAAACACACACGGATAGTACACACTCACCACCTACTGCCCTCCTTCACGCACGCTCGCACGCACGCATGCACGCACGCACGCGCACACAAACAAACAACACAACACAACACACACATATGGATGGCTTGATGAAAAAAAAAAAGCATTTGCACTACTTATTCAATGTACCATCTGAAAATAAAAGTTTGACTTTCACACACACACACACACACACACAACACAACACAACACAACACAACAAACACAACACAACACAACACAACACAACACAACACACACACAACAACACAACACAACACAACACAACACACAACACAACACAATACAACACACAGATGGATGGCTTGATGAAAAATAGCATTTGCCCTGCTCATTCAATGTACCATCTGAAAATAAAAGTTTGACTTTCACTTTCACACCCACACATACACACGCACGCACGCACGCGCGCCCACACACACACACACACCACACACACACACACACACACACACACACACACACAACACACACACACACACACTCACACACTCACTCACTCACACACACTCTCTCTCAACACACACACACACACGCACACACGCACACACACACACGCACACACACACACACACACACACACACACACACACAACACACACACACACACCAAGCAAGAGAAAATTATCAGTGGCTCTCTCGAGACTGCCTCAGCAAACAATCGAATGCTTGCAAAGAGAGAGAGAGAGGACAGACAGAGACAGAGACAGAGAGAGAGACAGAGAGAAAAAGAGGAGAGAGAGAGAGAGAGAGAGAGAGAGGACACAGAGGAGAGGGGAGAGAGAGAGAGAGGGGGGGGGGGGGGAGGAGCAAAAACAAAAAGAGTCCTGTTCATTATTCCAGTCTGGTACATCAGGGAGTGGCTTTCTTCTGGTTACTGGCCTATTGTTTGTAAACCATCCTCTGGTTTTGCTCTGTGTGTTTTGTGTGTGTGTGTGTGTGTGTGTGTGTGTGTGTTTTTCGATTTTACGTCTGTTCACTCTCAGTGATATTTGATATGTGTTGAGTAAGTGTGTGTGTGTGTTGATGTGTGTGTGTGTTGTGTGTTTTGTGTGTGTGTGTGTGTGTGTGTGTGTGTGTGTGTGTGTGTGTGTGTTGTGTGTGTGTGTGTGTGTGTGTGGGGTGTGTTGATGTGTGTGTTGGTGTGTATGTGTGAGAGTGTGAGTGTTGTTTGTTTTCGATTTTACGTCTGTTCACTCTGTGATACTAGATGTGTGTGGTGTTTTCGATTTTACGTCTGTTCACTCTCAGTGATATTAGATGTGTGTGTGTCTTCATTTTACGTTGTTCACTTAAAGTGATATTAGACGATGGAGGCAGGGGGGGGGGGGGGGGGGGGGGGGGGGCAGCATAATGGGATAAGGGCTTTAAGTAGAATAGATACGTGTTGGTATAAATG
The DNA here is from genome assembly GCA_028751875.1 of Rapana venosa. NCBI lineage: Eukaryota > Metazoa > Mollusca > Gastropoda > Neogastropoda > Muricidae > Rapana > Rapana venosa. The sequence continues at coordinate 11,442,448 of CM054141.1, read as the reverse complement.
CACATTAAAAGACTATTCCAAACTATATAAACAGTATGCAAAAACATGGCAAAGAAATTTAAAAAAATTAACAAAAACCCCGAAAGTTGGAAAACAAACAATTGTGAACTACTTGTAACGGCAGCTGTAAAACAAGCAAAATGTAGATTCCGACGATATACTTTGTGTGTGTGTGTGTGTGTTGATGTTGGGTGTGTGTGTGTGTGTGTGTGTTGTGTGTGTGTGGTGTGTGTGTGTGTGTGTGTGTTGATGTGTGTGTGTGTGTGTGTGTGTTTTCGATTTTACGTCTGTTCACTCTCAAGTGATATTGATATGTGTGTGTGAGTGTGTGTGTGTGTATGTGTGTGTGTGTGTGTGTTGTGTGCGCGCGCGCGCGTGTGTGTGTGTGAGTGAGTGTGTGTGTTCTTCGATTTTCTTCTGTTCGCTCTCAGTGATATTAGATGCGTGCGTGCATCCGTGTGTGTGTGTGTGTGTTGTGTGTGTGTGTGTGTTGTATGTGTGTGTATGTGTGTTGTGTGTGCGCGCGCGCGCACGCGCGTGTTTTCTTGTCGCTTGTCTGCTGCTTGTTTTTCTTCTCACGTATTGTACTCACACTTGTCAACCCGCCAGCCATCACTCACTGCAGCATTGATTTGTGCTGTGTGTGTTTTTGTTGTCTGTAACGACTTGGCTTTTGTTGTTGTTGTTTTTGTTGGTTGTTGTTGTTTTGTGGTCGTCTCCTGCCTGCCCATACCCCCTTATTTGCATGTAAATTTTGGGTTTGATTATGAAGTTGTTGGTTGTTGTTTTTTTTAAATCCTGGGAATAGTGTATTTGATTGGGGGAAGGGCGAATGTTTTGTCCGCACATTTTCTATTTTCTGCGTCAGTTTTGAGGAAAATGTTTGGTTGGATTGCGAGAGAAAGAGAGAGAAAAAAGGAGAGAAAAGGATGACGTGATATCTTTTGTTATCTTGCTTGTTAGGGGTTTTATTTGGCAGACAACGGAAATGAAAGTGGGTGCCAGACATGAAAACAAACAAACAAACAGACAGACAAACAAACATGCACACACACATACATTCCAACACAACACAACACAACACAACACACACAGATGGATGGCTTGATGAAAAAAAAAAGAAAAGCATCTGCACTGCGTATTCAATGTACCATCTGAAAATAAAAGTGTCCCCAAAAGTCCTGCGGATGACACTATAAACCGAGGTCCCGTGTGCGAACGCACGCAGAACATCTTTGCGCACACGTGAAATCCTGTTCCGCTTTTCGTAAGAGTAGGGCATTGTGTGCCGGTGGGAACAGGTGACAGAATTTACAAAAACGTATACACGCGGGGATTGGATGTAAAAAAAGCACATAAGTGCTTATTCCATAACCCTCGATATGAAATAATTATAAAAATAAATAATAATAATAATAATACTAATAATAAAGCAAGCCACAAAGACATGAAAAGATCAGGCACCACAGTCGCTGCATTAGAGCCAAGCCAGGTTATCGCCTGCACTGGGCGCACTGGAGATAACCTGGTTTGGCTCTTTTATGTAGCGCGTGATTTGTCTGTGCAGTAAACAAGTTAGTGAGGTGGAGACATACTTTTCGGGTTGTGTGTGTGTGTGTGTGTGTGTGTGTGTGTGTTGGTGTTGTTTTTTGTTTTTAAACACTACCATGTGAGTTAACTGTGGAAAAAAAGGGCCGGAGAATGGACCAAGAAGGCATTAAATAAGACAAGAAAGAAACGACAGGAAAAAAGGGAACAAAGAGAGGGATAGAAAAAAAAAGGAATTTCTAGCACAGAGTTTCCAGAAGGTGGGGATGCTGTTTATATTGACAGGCCTCCAGCATCCCCAAGGGGGGTAAAAACAAAAAACAAAACAACAACAAAACAAAGTAAAGCCCAGCACACATCAGCCAAAAGTGAATTCTGGAACTGCGTAATGAATAATTCAACAGACTCAGCTCAGCTCAGAGACGGACTAAGAGCTAGGCCTAATGAGAATGAACTGTAACAGGCTGTGGTAGCGACCGTATCGAAATTACAGTACAACAGTGTTTCTTTCTATCGCGGTAGATGTCTCCGTGAGGAGGAAATGTGAGTGGTACAGTCAGTCGGTGGCATAGATGAGGATAATTATTAGGATCTTCTCAGCTTATGTTTGATGTACTTTTAGTGCAGGAAGGGAAAGAGATGAAAAGTTCGGTGGTAACAGACATGTCTTTGAGTTTTGTTTGCGGGGTTTTTGGGGGTCCATCTCGTATAGGTGAGAGAGAGAGAGAGAGAGAGAGAGAGAGAGAGGAGAGAGAGAGTGAGAGAGAGAGAGAGAGAGAACTCTGAACTCTGAACTCTGAAATAGTTTAATAGTACATCGGCCTTAGGCCACAATACAACAAAAGGGAGTGTTGGGGGCGGGAGAGAGAGAGGGAGAGAGAGAGAGAGAGAGAGAGAGGGAAGGAAGGAGGGAGAAGGAGAGAGACCCTGACACTGACAGTTTTATTGTCCATTCAACACAACAGCCCTGTAGACAAGGGGGCAATAACAATTTCAGATGTGTGTGTAGCATAATACTTTGCGCTTACATGTATGTTCACTGTTCACTGGTCCCGTAACCCGCCAGGGTCGTAGGGGCGCTGCATGGTGGACGAACGGTGGACCAGCTGGCTCCACTTAGCACGGTCGTGGGCGAGTGCCTGGGTGACACTGAAGTCCTCCCCTGTCCAATCACGGATGTCGTCGGCCCACTTTCTCCTCTGTCTGCCCCGTCTTCTCTTCCCCTGGACTGTTCCTTGCAGGATGGTCTTTGCAAGTCCTTCTGAGCGTGTTACGTGCCCATACCATCTGAGTTTCCTCTTTTTCGCCGTGGTCAGTAGGTCTTCATAGTCCCGCACCTGTTGGGTGATCATTCTGCGGACTTCTTGTTGGTGACATGGTCCTTGTATGAGATGCCAAGGAGCCTTCTGAGGCATCTCATTTCTACTGCTTGGATCCTCCTTTGTAGGTCTGCGTTCAGTGTCCATGCCTCACATGCGTAAAGCATGAATTGAGGTGACTAGCGCGTTTAGTAACTTTACCTTAGTTCGAGAGGGATGTTTCTGTCTCTCCATATGGTCTTCAGTCTTGCCATTGCTGCTGCTGTTTGTGCCGCTCTTGCTAGGATTTCGGTCTTCGATCCCTCCTCACTTATGATGGCTCCAAGGTACTTGAAATGGTCAACTGTCTCCAGTTCTTTTCCGCTGAGAGTGATCTTGGTGGTGATTGGCTGGGCACCTGATTGTGCCTGTGTGGTCTTCCAAGGCGTCAATCATGATGCGTTCGAGGAAAATGTTAAATAGTGTCGGCGACAGCAGACATCCCTGTCGGACCACAACTGAGGTACGGAACCATTCCCCTACCGTGCCCTGTACGAGTACTGCACTGGTGGCCTTTGAGTAGAGTTCCTTGATGGTGTGGATCAGCTTCTGGCCCATGTTGAATTTGTTCATGGTGGCACACAGAGCGTCATGCCATACTCTATCGAAGGCCTTCTTAAAATCAATGAAGACATGGAAGATGTCTTGTTGGTGCTGGCTGTATTTCTCACACAGAACCCTCAGGTTGAATATCTGTTCTGTGGTGCTTCTATTTGGGCGGAAACCGGCCTGCTCTTCGGCGATGATCTCTTCTGCCTGTGGTTTCAGCCTGTTCAGGATCACTTTCAGCATGACTTTACTGGCATGACTTATGAGGCTGATTGTCCTGTAGTTTTGGCACTGCTGGAGATTTCCTTTCTTGAGGAGAGTGATGATGAGTGATTGGGTCCATGGTGTAGGCCATCTCCGGTCTGCCAGATCTTGTTGCAGATACTTGTAAGGATGTCTGTCACTGCTTCTCCCCCGTGTTGGATCAGCTCTGCTGGGATGTTGTCGATTCCTGCTGATTTTCCTTTCTTCAGCGATCTAATTGCTACTTCTACTTCCTCGCGTAGAATTGGGAAGTTGTCTTTATTCGATGAGGCTTGGCTTGCAAGTACGCTGGAGTACATGAATGTACAGCTGAACAAATCAATTTGCCACGCACACGCCTCTCTCTCTCTCTCTCTCTCTCTCTCTCTCTCTCTCTCTCTCTCTCTCTCTCTCTCTCTCTCGCCTCTCTCTCCCTCTCCCCCTCTCTCTTTCACACACAACACACCACTTACACAATATATGATGGACCATCTGTGAACTAATTCTGTTCCCTTATCTTTTTTCTAATATTCATTGCTTCTCAGAGAGAGAGAGAGAGGGGAGGGGAGAGAGAGAGACGAGGAGAGAGAGAGAGGGAGGGAGGGAGGGAGGGAGGGAGGGAGGGAGGGAGGGAGGGAGGAGAACGAACTTTTAATTTCTGAGGGTCAAGCACAGACCCTTTTTTTTTAACACCCAGTCCTCGGGGAGAGAGAGAGGAGAGAGAGAGAGGAGTGAGAGGAGGGGAGGAGAGAGAGAGAGAGATGAAGGAGAGAGAGAGAGAGAGGATATCATGCACCCATTCCCATTCAGAGGAGGCTCTATCATTATATCATTATCTATCATTCCCTTCTTGCACGTGTCTCCACTTTTTCGTTTTCTTTCTCTGCCTCTTACATATTAAGCTTGCAGTCTTATTAACTGAGGATTTTCGGGCTCAAGTTTGCTGATTTTTGTGCGCCTCATTTGAGATCGCTGATATTGGGCTGATTAGAATCGAGGGGGTATCTATCTCGGACTCGTTTGAAGACGTTCGTGAAGGCAAAATAATGATAAGAATGGGGAATAGGGACTGTGCTTGACGTCGATTGAGTTTGGTGGTGATGTTTTTACGGGTTATACATTTGTGGTGATATTATTGACGGTGATGTCTTGTAGTTCTATGTTATTCCTTGTCTGCACTTTTCTCCTCTTGTTGTTGTTGTTTTTCTGTCTCTGTCTCTATGTACGTATGCCTTTCTGTCTTTCTGCCTCGACATACATATGTATGTATGTATGCCTTTCTCTCTCTCCTCTCTCTCTCTCTTCTCTCTCTTCTCTCTCTCTCTCTCTCTCCTCTCTCCTCTCTCTCTCTCTCTCTCCTCTCTCTCTCTCTGTGTGTCTCTGTCCTTTACTTTTCTGTGGCTCAACATATGTATGTATGTATGCCTTCTGTCTCCTTTTTTTCTTTGCCTCTAAATATGTATGTATGTATGCATGTTATGTATGTATGTATGTATGTACGTACGTACGTATGTGCATATGTATGTATGTGTATATGTATGTATGTATGCCTTTCTCTCTGTGTGTCTTTTTCTTTTCTCTGCCTCCACATATGTATGTATGTATGTATGTATATATGTATGTATGTATGCCTTTCTGTCTGTGTCTTTTTCTTTTCTCTGCCTCCACATACGTATGTATGTATGTATGTATGTATGTATGTACGTGTGTATGTATGTATGTATGTATGTACGTACGTACGTACGTATGTGCATATGTATGTATGTGTATATGTATGTATGTATGCCTTTCTGTCTGTGTCTTTTTCTTTTCTCTGCCTCCACATACGTATGTATGTATGTATGTACGTGTGTATGTATGTATGTATGTATGTATGTATGTATGTATGTATGTATGTATATATGTATGTATGTATGCCTTTCTGTCTGTGTCTTTTTCTTTTCTCTGCCTCCACATACGTAGTATGTATGATGTATGTATGTATGTATGTATGTATGTATGTATGATGTATGTATGTATGTATGTATGTATGTATGTATGTATGTATGTATGTATGCATGCCTTTCTGTCTGTCTGTCTTCCTCTTTCCCTCTTGTCCCAGCTCTTAGTGGTGGAGTTTTGTTGTGTTTTGTTTTGTTTTTGGTTTTGTCTTTCTTTCCCTACCACCTCATGATCATGACACACAGAGTCTACGCCTTCCATCATCTTTCTTTCTTCCTTTGCATGACTGGATCTCATGTCCCTCCTCCACCCCCCCCCCCCACCCCCACACACACACGCACACGCCACACACACACACACACACACACACACACACACACACACACACACCACACAACACGTTAGCTGTTTTCTTGTTGCCTCTTTTCGTTTTTTCCCCCCTCTGTTCGTTACTATCTGTTTTTATCTTTCCTTTTTTCCTTCTTCATTATTATCGGTTTTTTTGTTTTTCCCCATTATCTGTTTCTGTTTTCTCTCTCATTATCTTTGTTTTTTCCACTTTATGTCTGTTTGTGTCTCATTATTTGATTTTTTTTTTTTTTTACTCTGTTCCCCATTACCATTTTTTTGTTTTCCCCCTATTCTTTATTACCTGATATTTTTTTCAATTTCATTACTTTTTTCCCCTCTCTGTTCCTTATACCTGATTTTGTTTTCCCTCTGTTCCTCATTACCTCTTTTCTGTTTTTCCCCCTTTCCTCGTTATCTCTTGTGTTTTTTTTCCTCATTATCTCCTTTTTTTCCTCAGTTTCTTATTACCCGTTTTTTTTTTTCCTCTGTTCCTTATTACTGATGCTTTTTTCCTCCCCCTATTTTCATTACTTTTTTCCTCTCTGTCCCTATTACCTGATTTTGTTTTTCCACTGTTCCTTATTACCTATTTTAGTTTTCCCTCTTTTCCACATTACCTCTTTTTTTTGTGTTCTTCCTCTTTTCCTCTCTTGTAGGCATCTCCCGTTTTTGTTTTTCCCCATTACCTTTTTTTGGGTTTTGTTTTTCCTTTTATGATTTTGTTTTTCCTCATTACCTTTTTTGGGTTTTGTTTTTCCTCTTTTATGATTTTTGTTTTTCCTCATTACCTTTTTTGATTTTGTTTTTCCTCTTTTTATGATTTTGTTTTTCCTCATTACCTTTTTTGATTTTAGTTTTCCTCTTTTATGATTTTGTTTTTTCCTCATTACCTTTTTTGGGTTTTGTTTTTCCTCTTTTATTATTTTGTTTTTTCTCATTACCTTTTTATGGTTTTGTTTTTCGTCATTACCTTTTTAGGGTTTTGTTTTTCCTCATTACCTTTTTAGGGGTTTGTTTTTCCTCATTACCTTTTTAGGGGTTTGTTTTTCCTCATTACCTTTTTAGGGTTTTGTTTTTTCGTCATTACCTTTTTAGGGGTTTGTTTTTCGTCATTACCTTTTTAGGTTTTTTAAAATTTTAAATCTCATTACCTTTTTAGGGTTTTGTTTTTTCGTCATTACCTTTTTGGGGTTTTGTTTTTCGTCATTACCTTTTTGGGGTTTTGTTTTTCGTCATTACCTTTTTGGGGTTTTGTTTTTTCGTCATTACCTTTTTAGGGTTTTGTTTTTTCGTCATTAACCTTTTTGGGGTTTTTTTAATTTTAAATCTCATTACCTTTTTGGGGTTTTGTTTTTTCGTCATTACCTTTTTAGGGTTTTGTTTTTCCTCATTACCTTTTAGGGTTTTGTTTTTCCTCATTACCTTTTTAGGTTTTTTTTAATTTTAAATCTCATTACCTTTTTAGGGTTTAGTTTTTTTCCTCTTTTATTCATTATCCCATTTCTATGTTTCCTCCCTTTCTTGTTATTTAATTTTTTTTTTTCATTCCTTGTTATTTCTTTTTTTGTTTTTTTCCACCCCTCCTTTCCTCGTTATTTCTGTCCTGGTTTTTTCTTTTCTTCATTATTTTCCTGTTTTTTTCCCCTCTTTGTTATTTCTGTTATGTTACCCCACCCCTCCTTTCCTCGTTATTTATTTATTTATTTTTTGTTTCCCCCCCCCCCCCCCCCCCCCCCCCCCCCCCCCCCCTCCCTCCTCCTTCATTGTTATCTCATTTCTGTTGTTTTTTTTCTCTCCTAATTTCTACGAAATTTCTTTTCTGTTTTTCCTCCTTTCTTCGTCAATATTCTGGTCCGCCCCCCCCCCCCCCCCCCCCCCCCCATCCCTCCTTTTCGTAGAAATTTCATTTATGTTTTGTCCCTCCTTTCCTCGTAATTTCTTTTCTGTTTTTTTCCCCCCCCTTCTTGTAATTTCTTTTCTGTTTTTTTTCTCTTCCTTGTAATTTTTTTTGGTGTTTTCCTCCTTTCCTCGTAATTTTTTCCTTCTATTTTTCCTCCTTTCCTCGTTAATATTCTGGGTTTCCCCCCCTCCTCTTTTTCTCGAAATTTCATTTTTGTTTTTTTCTCTCTCCTTTCTTCATTATCTCTATTATGATCTCCCCCCCCCCCCCCCTCCCACCTATCCCTCTCTTTCCTCGTTATTTCTTTTCTGTTTCTCTCCCCCCCCCCCCCCCCCCCAAAGCCGCAGATCTCCACCCCCCCCCTCCACCCCCTCCCCCTCTTTACCCTCCATCACCCACCCTTCTTCCTTTGTCCTTGACCACACACGCACACACACACCATCTAAATGTATCTGTAGTGTAAACCCCCCATCCCTCCTATCCCCCCTCCCCCCCACCCATCCTCCACCTCCATCCTCCCATTTCCTTTCTGCTGCTGTGTGGTGTGGCGTGATTGTGATGTGTCCCCAAAGAATTGTGTGTGGTGTGTGTGTGTGTGTGTGTGTGTGTGTGTGTGGTGTGTGTGTGTGTTGTGTGTGTGTGTGTGAGTGAGTCAAGTCAAGTCAAATTTTTATTTCCAGATGGTACATTGAATAAGCAATCTTCTTCTTCTTCCTTTTTTGTCATGTTTCTCCCAGGGGAAGTTTGACATTGATGAGCCTTCTCCATCTATCTCTCTCTGTTTTGAGCTTCCTCCTTATTAATTTTATGCCCCTTTCTCTAAGATCATCTGCAACACAGGCAGCCCAGGTTTTGCTAGGTCTTCCCTCTGGTCTCTTTCCATCCACTACGAAGTTCATTGAATAAGACATGCATTTGCTTTTTTTTCTTCCCATCAAGCCATCTATATCTAGGAACAAAACACAACTTGTCCAATATTATCTTATATAATTGTGTGTGTGTGTCAAAGTCAAAGTCAAACTTTTATTTTCAGATGGTACATTGAATAAGCAGTGCATTTGCTTTTTTTTCATCAAGCCATCTATCTAAAGAAAGAAAAAAAAGCGAGAAAAAAATATGTATATGCAGACATAGAATAGAAAACCTAATCTATGGTAAACTATACAAATCAAACCAAAAAAAACCACACAATAACATATGCATATGTGTGTGTATAGTGGGGAGGGTGTGGCATCTTGTGTGTGTGTGTGGGGGGGGGGGGGGGGGGGGGGGGTGTGGCATCTTCCTTTCCTGACTTCTCTCCTGCTGCTGCTGCTGCTGCTGCTACACTGTACTGCCTAGTATAGTATAGCGCTAGTATAGGCTAGCAGCCACTAGTGGCCTGCCTCTGCTTGTCTGTCTCTGATGACAGAGAGAGAGCTGCTTGCTAGGCTAGGCTACTGGGAAAAATGAGCGGGCTGTTTTGTTCTGTGTGTTGTGTGTGGGGTTGGGGGTGTTGTGTTGTGTGTGTTGTTGTGTTGTGTGTGTGTTTGTGTCTGTCTGTCTGTGTCTGTCTATCTCTGTGTCTGTGTCTTTCTCTGTGTCTGTCTGTCTTTCTCTGTGTCTGTCTGTCTGTCTTTCTGTCTGTCTGTCTGTCGTCTGTCTTCTCTCTCTCTCTCTCTCTCTCTCTCTCTCTCTCTCTCTCTCTCTCTCTCTCTCTCTCTCTCTCTCTTCTTATTCCATTATCCTCGATATAAAAGAGTAATGTTTTTCAAAAGACTGTCTATGTCTGTCTCTCTCTGTCTGTCTTCCCCCCCCCCCCCCCCCCCCCCCCTCTCTGTCTCTCTCTGTCTCTGTGTTTGTCTGTCTCTACACTTCCCTACTTAGTACTACCATGTTCTTCCTTGTTCTGGCTTTCTCCACTGTGTGTGAGTAAGTGATGTAGTAGTTGTGTGTGTGTGTGTGTGTGTGTGTGGTGAGTGAGAGAGAGAGAGAGGAGAGAGAGAGAGAGAGAGAGAGAGAGAGAGAGAGAGAGAGAGAGGAGAGAGAGAGGGAGAGAGAGAGGGAGGGAGAGAGGGAGGGAGAGATTATGGTTTTTGTTCTCCTGTGTCCGATGAATTCTATAGAAATGTTTTTTTCCTTCTGTCTGTCTGTTGGTTTGTTCATTATCTCTGGCTCTGTCAGTTTGTATGATTTGTCTCTGTCTCTCAGTATGTCTCAGTCTCTCTCTCTCTCTCTCTCTCTCTCGATTTCTTGGTTTCTTAAGTCATATTATTTGTAACTGATTTTTGTTGAGGTGGTTGTGGTTATACAATAACATTTTGTTTTTTTTTATGCTTTTCCTTAGTTTTCTCACTAAAATTCTAAGCCGTTTGTCAACCCCCCCTTCATGTATGGGCCAATGGCCTTTTTGTGATTACATCTTTCGAGTTCTCTCTCTCTCTCTCTCTCTTCTCTCTCCTCTCTCTCTCTCTCTCTCTCTCTCTCTCTCTCTCTCTCTCTCTCTCTGCTCACTGTATGTATTGTGGCGGAAGGCCAATGTACATTAAACCTGTTCATGTTCTCTCTCTCTCTCTTCTCTCTCTCTCTCTCTCTCTCTCCTCTCTTTCTCTCTCTCTCTCTCTCCTCCTCAGTCTGAACAATAAACTATTTGTTTGTCTTGTCTTGTCTCTCTTCTCTCTCTCTCTCTCTTCTCTCTCTCTCTCTCTCTCTCTTCTCTCTCCTCTCTCTCTCTCCTCTCTCTCTCTCTCTCTTTCTCTCTCTCCTCTTCTCTCTCTCTCTCTCCATCCCTCTCTCTCTCCATCCCTCTCTCTCTCCCCCTCCCTCCCTCTTCTCTCTCTCTTTCCCTCTCTCCATCTCCCCCTCTCTCTCGCTCTCTCTTTCTCTACCCCCTCCCCTCTTTCCCCTCTCTCTTACAACAACAAAAAAAAAACCCGCAACAAATCCTGAAACAAATAAAATGTAATTGCGTTCCAGCAATAAACATGGTGCGAGGTTTTAGTGCAGAATAGTTGGGGATAAGTACTGAACACTGGAAGCGGTGATGGCATGTACGAACAGTTGCTGCTGCCGCTGCTGTTGGAACAATAATCGAAGTCGCTTTTTCTTTGGCATTCTGTCTGGTCTCCCTCTCCGGCTTTTCTGTTTCTCATCCTTTTGTCTCCGCTCTTCTGTCTGCCTGTCTGTCTTGTCCATCATGGAGTTGTTTATTCTGATTGGAACGGCAGTAGAGTTGGTTTTATACCCTGTTTTAATCTGTATATAGCTGATCAGTTTTAACCTGAGATTTTTAAGTGGACGAGGTGACAGCCCTGATATGACTGGCCTCTGTGGTCGGCGGGGCTATAAACAACAGGATTGGATTGGATTGGATTGAATCTGATTGTCTTCCTGTTTGTCTGTTATGGAGTTCTTTATTCCTCCATCTTCACCTTGTTTTGATTTGCTAGGGATGAAATGTGGGATGTATTTATGAGGTCGTGTGTTGATGTATGGAACGAAGTTATATAGCCTAGCACTTTAGAAGAATTGTGTTAGTTGCAGTACTCTTAGTTGTTTGTTTGTTGTTGTTTTATCTTTATGGGGTTTGTGTTGCTTCATTTGTTTGTTGTTGTTTTATCTTGTTGGGGTTTTGGTGTGTGTAAAGTTGAACAAACATGTGATGTGATTGCTTAATTTTTAGCTACATCAGTAGTGTACATTGTTGTAAATTTGTTGAATGTTTTTAGTTTTTACAAACCTGTGCATATTGTTGTAATTTGTTGGGTATTTCAAGTCATGGCAGTGCCTATTATTGTAATTTGTTGGTTATTCTAAGTTTTGTTTATGACAATGCATGTAGTTGTTGTTTGTTGGTCATTCTAAGTTATGACAGTGCATGTTATTGTAGTTTGTTGTGTGTTTCTAAGTTATGACAGTGCATGTTGTAGTAGTTTGTTGTGTGTTCTAAGTTATGACAGTGCATGTTGTTGTAGTTTGTTGTGTGTTTTATGTTATGACAGTGCATGTTGTTGTCATTGTTGTGTGTTTCTAAGTTATGACAGTGCATGTTGTTGTCATTGTTGTGTGTTTTATGTTATGACAGTGCATGTTGTTGTCATTTGTTATGTGTTTTATGTTATGACAGTGCATGTTGTTGTAGTTTGTTGTGTGTTTCTAAGTTATGACAGTGCATGTTGTTATCAATTTTGTTGTTTAAGTTATGAAAGTGCATGTATTGTAATTTGTTTGTTATTCTAAGTTATGAACATACATATTATTGTAATTTGTTTGCTAATCTAAGTGACGGCAGTATCATTGTTGTTAATTTGTTGGCTATTCTAAGTGTTGACAGTGCACAGTATTGTAATTTGGTAGTTATTTTAAGTTCCGACAGTGCATATTATTATAATTGGTTTGTTATTCTAAGTTACAACAGTATTATTGCTGTAATTTGCTGGTTATTCTAAGTTATGACAGTATATTATCCTTGTAATTTGTTTGTAAATCTAAGTTGCGACGGAATTATTGTTATACATCATTGTAACGAGTTGTTTATTCTAAGTCACGACAGTACTATTGTTGTAATTTGGTGGTAAGTTATAGCAGTGCATGTGATTGTAATTTGTTTTGTTATTCTAAGTTATGGCAATGCATATCATTGTCATTTGTTGTTTATTCTAAGATTCTTTTTAAAAACTTGTTTAAAAGTATGGACATAAGTTTGCCTTTTCTTAATAATTATCATTTTTGTTTTTTTAATGATTTTAGCAACAGACAGGCTTTACATTGGATATTATACTTGCATGGACATGTTTCGTTGATTGATTGGGTTTTTTCCTTCTTTTTTTTTGTTTGTTGGTGTGTCGTAGCTATATATGTGAATGTTGTGGTTTTTTGTGTGTGTTGGATTTTTTTTTAGCTTCAGGGAAGCAACGTTGGCAGCATGAAGGTATTTTTTTGGGTGGTTTGGGCTTCAGTGTGCTGTAGAAGTGGTGTGGTTGTGTACACACCGTGTGTGTTGATTGTATCGTCGCTGTTGGTTTGGGTGGTGTGTGTAACTGCTTGCTGTGTGGTGATTGGGCGATTGTTAAAAAAAAATGATTTGCTTATTTACAGCCTCAGTGTTTATTTGGTTTGATTATTATTGTTATTATTATTATTGTTATTTCTGCTTTTTTCGTAGTTTTAGGTTTGATTTTAATATTTCTTTTCTAGAGGTTACTTTTTCTGTCTGTCCTCTCTCCATGTTTGACCTGTCTGTCCGTCTGTCTGTCTGTCTGTCTCTTTTTTGTCTTATTTTTCTTGGTCTATTTGTCTCTGTTTGGCTTTTCTTTGTCTCTGTTTTGTTTCTGTCTCAGTGTCTCTCTTTGTCCTGTCTGTCTGTCTGTCTCTCTCTCAATCTGTCTGTTAGTATCTATCCCTGTCTCTGTCCTGTCTGGCTGTCTCTGTCTGTCTGTCTGTCTGTCTGTCTGTCTGTCTGTCTGTCTGTCTGTCTGTCTCTCTCTCTCTCTCTCTCTCTCTCTCTCTTCTCTCTCTCTCTCTCTCTCTCTCTCGCCCCCACCCCTCTCCCTTTTTCATCAGTTGCTTTGGTTTTTCTCATTTAATTTTTTTTAAATATTTTTTTTAGTATATGGTCAGCTGTATCCTGACAGTGCAATGCTTGTATCACCCTGTTCTTTTCCTCAGCAACAGTGTATCAATTAACAATTTCATATATACCTCTGTTTAGTTTTTGTATTATAAGTATACATTATACCATTTCATATGTCACACTTTACTAATTATTTTATGATACGTTCATATGTAACCTTTTAGAAAAGTTTTATTTTGGTTGTTGTTGTTTTAGTTATACCATTTTATATATCACGTTTTGCTAATTATTATTTTTTTTTATGATACATTCAAACGTAACCTTTTTTTAAATTATTATTTTTATTTATTAAAGTTTTGATTATCATGACCAATTATTCAGTCGGCAAATAAGATGACTATCATGTCATCTGTGAGCTGTATATTTGCTTAATAACATAATAATGATGTAAAGTGCTGTGTAGGTTAATTGAACCGATGTTTTAACCAATATGAAGATTAATGTAGATTTCTTGTGTCTTTCGAGATTGTGATACGCATCAGTGTTTCTGTCAGTATTGTAAAAAGTGCCCTTCATGGGATGATTTAAAGCGTTTTTGACTTGACTTTGACTTGACTTGACAAAGCAGGGTGGGTAAATGACCATGCATAGCAGACAGTACTGGACACGATCTCTTTTGAACCATGTAGCTCGTCATGTATCAACTAAAGTAGTCAGCTATCTTTCCACTCTTCTGGCAGTGGCTGCTTGTGGTTCAACGCCAGAAGAGAGGGAGTCTTTCTTCTCCTGTGGGTGTGGGAATGCTGTGTTAGTTTGGTTACCACACTAGCAGGAAGGAGACTGCTTCTGCCCTCACACTGCCAGAACAGTGGAAATGTAGTTTTAATTTTAACCCCCACAGTGTGTGTGTGTCTGTGTGTGCCACAGTCATCTTTGGTACATTTGTCACTGCAAGGGTGCACCAGTCTGCAAATCTTGCATACATACACTCACTCTTCGCACATCATAATGTAGTGTGCGTTACTCACCCTGCTTGAATTGTGTATTAGGCGCTGAAACAGATATCTTGGTGACACTCTTATGCTGTAGTAGTCTAACATGGTATATAATAATGTTTTGATAGCTCGTGTAGACCTGTACTAATTCTTTTAAAAAAATATATATATTATTAGTATATTTCGTGTATAGGTTAGCTATGATGCGTACTGGAATTTCAACCGCATTGTGAATTGAATATATTTTGGATACCGAGGATGTGAATCGTGAAGTGTTATTTTTTCCTCTTTACGATTTGTCGCAGCAATCAGTCTGCAATCTTGAATACACTTGAAAACACCCTCCTGATATCTGATCTCCACTCACCTCGTTTCTAGAGAAGAGCGGCAAACTCCTCTGAAAACCGTCGTGTAGGCTGCGGCGTGAATCGTGTGGAAGGCACATTAAACACGGGAATGGACCCCCTAACTCTGTTATCCCCCGCGAAATGTGGCAGTGTAGAATGCATTATTAAACCAGCAAAATGAAAGAGGAGTGGGGGGCGGGATTGAAGATTCAGGGCGAGTTATTTCATCCATTCGATGCGTCAGTATGAGAGTAATTTGATAACAGTCTTCGATAAAATATGATGAGGGGGTGGGGGGGATGGAAGGAAGATAGGTGTAAGGGAATTATTATCTATTCTTCGTACCCCACACATTAAATTCTGCCCTGTGCCCGTGGGAGGCATCCTGTGACATTCCTTATTTCCCGAGGCCTTTCCCCTGGGAGCGCAACTGCCCGGCTCTGCTGTGTAAGCTGGAATGCCTGATCCGATCTGAGGGCTGTTTGGAACAGAAGAAGAAAGCAGAGGATGGTAGCTGAGGTTTAGCGTCTTTCTCTGGTGTGTGGTGGTGTGTGGGGGGGGGGGGGGGGGGGGGGGTGAGAGTGGTGTGGTGTGTGTGTTGGGTGGGATTGAGTGTGTGTGTGTGGTACGTGTTGTTGTGTCTTCAATTTAACGTTGTTCACACTCGGTGATATAGGTGTGTGTGTGTCGTGTGGGGGTGTGTGAGAGTGTGTTGTGTGTGTGAGAGTGTGTGTTGTGAGGTGTGTTTGTAGTGTGTGTGTGTGTTTGTGTGGAATGTGTGTTGTATGTGTGTTTTGTAGTGTTGTTGTGTTTTGTGTGTGAGAGTGTGTTTGAGTGTGTGGTGAGATTGTGTTGTGTGTGTGTGAGGGTGTGTGTTTGTGTACGTGTGTGTGTGTGGTGTGTAGAGTGTGTGTTGTGTGTGTTGGTGTTGTGATGTAAAGGCTGTGTTTGTGTGTGTTTGCCCGCGGTGCGGGGAATGTATGCACTTGTGTGCGATGTAGGATGCAAGTATGCATAATCATGTATCGTGTATGATGCATCGCATGTGTGTGCGTGCGCGCATGCAACGTGGGTGAAGAAGCGTAGCATGCAAGTAGGTAGTATTTGTGTGATGCATGAAAGTGGCGTGGTTTGGGCTTTAATTATGCCCGCGAGTATGCTGTATGTTTTGCTCCGCACATGCACAACGAGACAAGATCAATAATCCACGTCCGTATTCCCCCAATCCATTTCCTGAGCCTCACCCGAAAGGGAGAGAGCGGTACGGAGCGAAGCCCACCCGCAGGGGGGGGGGGGCGGCGGGGGGGGTCACGCCGGGCATTCTAAACTTTGATACCACCATGAAATTGCATGTTTCTCTCTCTCCTCCCCCTGTCGCTATCCCTACCCAACCTTACCTTCTTGTGCTGTGGCCTACCCCAGTCAGCAGGATAGGCTTCTTTTTTTTTTCCCCCATGCTGGAAGAGTGGAAATCTCAAAGCCAGGGAAAGTCAGCTTTTCTCCCTATCAGCAGATGGTTGTGGTCATTGGCCTTCTTCAGCCAGCCGGCCTGGCTGCCTGGCTGCCTGACCAGGGGGGGACAGGGGTCACAGAGGCTGTGGCCGAAAATGATAGCGGCGAAACGTGATGGGGGGCGGCGACTTTTCAGATAGGCTGATCCCTAGGGTGGGATTGCATGTATGGAAATGGTTCTTTTCTTCGCCTGTGTGTGTGTGTTTGTGTGTGTTGTGTGTGTTGTGTGTGTTTGTAGTGTGTGTGTGTGTGTGGTGGTGTGTGTGTGTGTGTGACAGGAATTGTCTTTGCTGCTGGAGAAAGGAGGATTCTTATATATATATATATATATATATATATATATAATATATATATATATATATATATATATATATATATATATATATGATATCTTTTAAGTCTTTGAAAGTTTCCTGTACTTTCTTTTTTTTGACCTGGGTGATTTAGTCCAGTTTAAAAGGGTTTCCATGCTGGATGCTATTCAATTCTGAAATGGGTATCGTAAAAAGAGACAGAACAGCAAACATTTAGGGGGTGAACTTTCAGAGAAAGTAAAGACGCAGCCTGAAAATAATGTTGAGGTGGGGGTGGGGGAGGTTGGTCAGCACACAACACATAGTAGTGTTAACCAGGTCAGTGTAGTTGAAGACTGTTTCAAAAATTTTTTTTTTAGAATGTACAGCAACTTTTACTGATGGTTTTTGTTTAAAATAGCCTTTTACTGACACTAACCCTAACACGCTTTTTTTTCTCTCTCTCTCTCCAGTCTCCACAAATCCTAGATTTTGCTGTGTCTCGCTTAGCATCTTCTTTATTTTCACCACTAACACTCTCCTTCTCAAGACATGTGTTTGAACTGAGTGTGATCCCCAGTGTTGCTGTAGCTTGATAGTTTTAAGAGCACTCAGCAGATGACTTGTTTTGTGTATGCATACGTACAGACAAGTTGGGAAAGTTTTGTCTGGTTTCAAAACCTTCTCCTGTCCCCAAAACTCAGATACCAAACATTCATAATGAATTCACAGCCACAGAAACCTCAACGAGACCTTCCACAAACCCTGAACAGTTGAGATGTATTTTCTTTATGTACGTATCACGGGGATGGAATAGCTCAGTGGTCGGAGCACTCGCTTTCCCCCAGCCAAGGCTTAAGCAGTATCAAGCGTGGTTCCCAGTTGGATGGGTGACCGTTTGCGCGCCTTGGTTTCAGTACAGTCCCCCAGTTCACCCAACTGTAAATGGGTACCTGCCTCATCAGGGAAGGTACAGCAGCGAGGGAGAGGAGATGGGCACCGCCCTCAGTGTGCTGGCTCCTAGAGAAGTTGAGGTCTCTGACGCCTCGCTCCCCAACGACCTTATAGGTTATGGGAACATCTTTACCTATTTACATACTTATCATCACTCCAACCCTTTTCTCACCAGGATGCCAAAAATTCAGTTGGGGTTTGAATCCAGCAAAATCAGGCAGGCAGCTGGTAATACTATGCATTCCTGCAGAAACCTGACCTTAGGTGCCTGTGCAGATGGCATCGTTTCTGCCACTGCATGGTGTTACCAAGTGTGCAGAGCCTGCTTGGAGGGGTACCCTCCCTGCAGCTACTGCTGCTGTTGTTGTTGTTTGTTCCCAGGCAGGAGAAGTAAAGAGGCCTCTGCTAGGCATGGTAGCGATGGGATGGCCTGGCAGAAATTTGAAGACTGCTTTGCTTGTCTCTCTCTAGCGGGATGAGAGTTCTTTGAAAACTCGTCCCCTTCCTCCTCCTCCTTCCCCCTCCTCCTCCCTCCTCCTCCTTCCCCCTCCTCCTCCTCCCCCTCTTCCTCCTCCCCCTCCTCCTCCTCCTCCTCTTCCAGTGCCCTCTTTCTCAGGGTTTGATGTAGATTGAGCTGAGGGATGCAGGTGGATTGATGTAAAAGTGGTAGAGGAAGATAGATGAATGGAAATAACCTGTTCAGGATAGGGCGAATGGGTAGACATGAATCCAGAGAAAACGTCTATGGGGAGATTATGTATTGAGTTGTTTGTTTATTGACTGAGTAAGCTGGTATATGTTTGTGTATTATTATCTGCACAAAACTATATACATCTTTTCTTCTTATTTATGCATGCTTTTTTGAGTATTTCGTAATCTGCTTTTTGATACAAGATGAGTTAGAAGTTGTAAAAATGATCTTAGATCTGGTTATCTTTTTACCCTGCACCCCACTCCTCAAGAAAGGAACACCCCTCCCCCCAACCCCCCCCCCCCCCCCCAAAACAACAACAACAACAAACAAAACTAAAATACAAACTTGTCAGTCTTTCATAATGAATGTAGCCAGTTGTGTATATTGTAGTGTGAACACACAATTTTATAAACAAGTCGAATGATTTTGTGAGAGAAAAGAGTCTTAAAATCTTGAAAAGATATGGTAATGTATAGTTAACACTACAGACAGGTAAGTGTACTTTGTCCTGACAATGACCAGAGTTTGAATTGTGCCCCAAAGATTTGCCCCCAAAGCAGTTAGCCATAACAACGGAGCTATCTCACCCACGTGGGACGTTGCTTTCAATTAGCTTAATTAAAATAAGACAGGGACATCAAGTAATGAGGTGTGGTAGTGCTGGTTGTGTTAATTAGCCACCGCATTTATAACTCTGTTGCATGCACTGAAAGGGGAGTTGGGAGGGGGTGGGTGGGGGGAAGTGAGTGGATGGGGTGAGGGGGGGTATATAGATGAATGTGTTGATGCGTGTATGCAGTGAAGGTCTCTAGGTGCTAAGGGCTGACAACCCTTGATGGATAGTGACAGCCACAGCAGGGGGGCTGGGGGTAGGTGGGGTTTAGGGGGTGGGGGTGGCACTGATACAGTTCCTCTTTCATTCGCTGCACCTGGTGTGTGCTGCTTTATCAATTTGTCAAATGTCAAATGTCCAACAGAGTGGACTTTTAAAATATTAGTTCCTTTCCCCCCCCCCCCCCCCCCCCCCCCCCCCCCCTTTTTTTCTTCTTCTATCTATAGGCCGTGAAACTCGAAAAAAAGAAAGAGGAAAAAAGTGCACCTGTTGGTTCTGGTCTGAAAAGAACAGCATGTGTTTATGTTGCTTTACAGTCTATTTCTGATCAAAGCAGCATTTCTGTTTCAACCAACCAACCAAAACTAAACTAAACAAAATAACAACCAAAAAAAAAAGGGGGGGAGGGGGAGTGGAGTGGATAAATTAAGTGGGAATTCTGCCAGAAGACATAGTTTTTGGTTCCGACAGTTATGACTTGTCATATTTGTTTCCTTTTGAAAGAGAAAGAATAGGTATATTAAAACCTTTCTTGATTTTACCTAATCTCATTTTTCTCCTACCTAATGTGATAATTTGTAAACTTTTATATATATATATATATATATATATATATATATATATATATATATATATATATATTATATATATATATATATAACAACAGATCACACAGAGTGACAGTTATTAATATTGTTGATGATGAATGTAAATATATCATTGCTGCCTATGTAGAAGTCATGAACTGCCATTGGTATTAACTTAATGGTGGTGGTTGTTGCATTGATTTGAGTCCACTGAACTGAACACCTACGACTAGTCAGATGGAAATACTTTCAATGTTTAATGTTTTGTACACCAAGAATGTGAAATAATCAATTTGCAGTATGTAAACTCACGTGCTGCCCTTGTAAAACCATCAGTATACCACCAAAACAGAACATATTGTTAGTTTGAAAAATCACATTATTGAACTTGCATTTTCACCACATTCTGCATGCAACCCCTGCTTTCAGGTCTGCAGCGGAAGGGAATGAGCGCGGCGTCAGACGACACCTTGGCAGGGTCTGCTGACCGCAGTCGCCTGGAGGCCACCCCAGCGCCGCTCAGCAACCGGAAGCTGATCCTTGTCCGGAGGGGAGGGCTATGTGGACTTCAGGATGGGTAACGGCTCGCTCCAGCATCGTGCCTTTGTTTGTCTGGCCCTCTTTCTCTGCTCTCTGCCATCTTCCTGTCATCCTCCTGCTCCTCCTCGGCTGTTCTGGTGATCCCTGTGATCAAAGAAACGGCCACTTTTAGCGGTTGACGAGTTTGCTGGAAAGGGTTTTGGGTTTTTAATCAAGGAAGAATGGAAGATTGAACGAGTTGTTATGATAAAGTTTTAAGACCCCACCCAGTTGAGCTAAATTTCCGGATTTGGTGTATTGAAGATTGCGTGCTAGTTGAAGCGAAGAAGAAAAGAAAAAAAGTTCATCCAAAATTTAAAATAAAATAAAATAAAACCACCAACAACCCCCCCCCCAAAAAAAAAAAAAAAAACCCACAAAAAACAACACACACCAACAACAACAAACCCAAACAAACAAAAAAAAACACCAACAAAAAACACCACCACAAAAACAACCAGTCAAACCCACTTCCATGACTTTATTCATGTTATTGTGAAGAATCATGATGTTTTCCGCTGCTTGAAACATTTGGGACTTGCATGAACTTTCTGATTTGTAATTCAGGTTTGGAGGATAATATCAACTTCAAACTACACTTTTACAAGCTCAAGTCAGCATTTACACATTTCGTTTTTGAAGGCCTTGAAAGTGGTTACTATGTATCTAGAATTTTTTTTTTTAATTATTATTTTTTTTTATAACCAAATCTTTGATGTTTGTTACAAACCACTTTGACAAATTAGTACATCAACCTTAGCTGGTACAAATAGAATGAGGTGACCATTTTAAACATCAGCAGACATGACAAAGGATATCAGTTTTCCTTTTGAGTAGATCACAACACAAATAACTTGACCAAACTAACATTTGAACAGACAACTGATTAGCCAGACAGTGTGAATGTTGTCTTCTTGAAGCAAAACATGCATGAACATCTTGCGCACACGTTAAAACCCGTCCCGCTTTTCGGAAGAGTAGGCCAATGTGTGCCGACGGGGGAACGGATGACAAAAACTTACACAACAGCATACACACGGGGACTAGATGTAAAAAAAAAAGCAGCACGAGTGCTTATTTCGTTATCCTCGAAATAAATGAATACAATAAAGTTTTTAAAACTTGACTAAGTAAACATATGGCGGAGTCTTGATGAAACGGACACAGACACGTCTGATACAACACAGCACGATCAAAGTTTGAAAAGCTGAGAAAAACAAAACAACAACCAAAAAACTGAGATGCTGGTGTGTATGAAGGGAGGAAGGAAGGAAGAATTATGTATGAGCCAGGTTATTGGAAGCGTCTTGAGTCTCCCCCCCCCCCCCACGATTGACTATGCATGAACGTGTGGTTGTAGGCTGTGGAGATGAGACGTGTATGTATGTATGTATGTATAGTTAGTGACTGGCATACTGTGGGAAGTTATGTATGAGCTATATTGTCAGGGTACAGTTCGCAGACCCAAACCATCTGTCTGCATGCGCAGTGGTGCTCGCACAGATACACTTAACTAGCTAGGCAGATGCAGACAAATGTAAAGACACATGCACGCACGCACGTGCACACACACACATTCACTCACTCGCTTGTTTGCTCGCTCGCTTGCTCACACACACACACACACACATACACACACTCACACACACACACACACACACACACACACACACACACACATTCACTCACTCGCTTGCTCGCTCGCTTGGTCACAACACACAACAACAAACACACACACACACACACACACACACACACACACACACACACACACACACACACTTCTCTCTCTCATCTCTCTCTCTCTCTCTCTCTCTTCTTCATTCTCTTCTTCTAACTTCTCTTCTCTCTACTCTTAAAGCAAAAAAACAACTCATGCACACGCACACACAACACACAACTCACACACACACAACCCACACAACAACAACACAAACAACACCACACTCACACACACACACACAACACTCAACACAACACAACACCACACATCACACACACACACACACACACACACACTTGTAGTTCATCATATAGATGACAAAATGTGAAGTATTTGACATGTGCTTCATGTTTGAATTTCTTTTTTAAAGCTTCTTCTTTCCTAAGCATTGGGTAAAAAAAAATATAAAAAATATAAGGGTTTAGTTTCTCTATATTAGGGTTAACTGAAAAATTTGAAGGTGTTGATTGGTGGGTTCTTTTGATCCTTTAAAAAAAAAAAAAGGCTTGTGTTGTTCATCAGTTAGTGTACTTCTTCATTGAACGCTCAGACAGCAACTATCGTTGTCTGTCATATGAGCGAAAATGCGTCACGCTGCCGTTAAGCGCCTGACAAGTCAGGCCCAGCACATCCGACTTCGGCATTAGAGAAATTTGTTGTTTAAAAAAAAAAAAATGTCTGGGGGAAAAAAAGGCAGGAGAATGGACCAAGATGGCAGAAACTAGATGAGGAGGAGGTGGCAGGAAGAAAAAGAGCAAGGCAGAAACAAAGAGAGTGATAAAAAAGAGGAAGTTTCTAGCACAGAATTTCCAGAAGGTGTGGGGATGCTGTTTATACTGACAGGACCCTTCGGATGAGACTATAAACCGAGGTCCCGTGTGCGAACGCACGCAGAACATCTTGCGCACACGTTAAAACCGTACCGCTTTTCGGAAGAGTAGGCCATTGTGCGCCGGTGGGAACGGATGACAACATTTACAAAACTGCATACACACGGGGAATGGATGCAAAAAAGCACACACGTGCTTATTCCATTATCCTCATTATAAAAGAATATTTAAAAAAACATATATATATATAAAAGGACCCTGGCATTCCCACGTGGGAGTTAGCGTATAATATAAGTGGTGAAAAGTTCAGGGGGGGACGAACGGAAATCTTTCTTCGTGTCTCTTTCAGGAGTAGCAGAAGTGGCTCTTGGTTATTAGTTATATGTTGGTATTGGTGTCCCAGTCTGTCTGTGTGTTATTGTCTGTTTGTATGTCTGAAACTGTGTTTGTGATTTTGATCCTCTCCACAGGTCAAACGAGTATTTCTCCTGGTTGGGTTTTTTTTCCCTGTCTGTCTGTCTGTCTGTCTGTCTGTCTGTCTGTCTTCTCTCGTCTGTCTGTCTGTCTGTCTGTCTGTCTGTCTCTCTCTCTCTCTCTCTCTCTCTCTCTCTCTCTCTCTCTCTCTCTCTTCTCTGTCTGTCTGCTGCCTGCCTGCCTGCCTGCCTGCCTGCCTGTCTCTCTCTCTCTCTCTCTCTCTCTCTCTCTCTCTCTCTCTCTCTCTCTCTCTCTCTCTCTCTCTCTCTCTCTCTCTCTCTCTCTCTCTGGTCTTTCATGTTCTGTTTCTGTGGTTGTAGTTTTCCCAGTCTTTGGTTTGTATTGTCTGATTCCCCTGAGAACTTCTCTCTGTCTTTCACCCTGAAACCGTTTCTCTCTTCTTTCCTTTATCTCTGGATTCATTCTCTTCCCTTCCATAGCCTACTCTCTTTTTGTGTGTGTTTTGTTTTGTCCCCTGATTTTCTTTTGGGGTTTGTTTTTTTTGCTCTCTCTCTCTCTCTCTCTCTCTCTCTCTCTCCTCTCTCTCTCTCTCTCTCTCTCTCTCTCTCATCTCTCTCTCTCTCTCTCTCTCTCTCTCTTTCTTGTCAGAAAATAAATTCTGAAATCAACCTTTATAATGAATCAAAGAAGAAGAAGAAAAGATAAGTGAGGCCACAATTTATTTTTTACAAAGTGTTCAAATATATAATCACCATCCTCTTTGTGCTGCAAAGTCTCTCTCTCTGTCTCTCTCTCTCTCTCTGTCTCTCTCTCTCTCTCTCTCTCTCTCTTCTCTTTCTCTATCTCTTCTCTCTCTCCATCTCTATCTCGCCATCTCCATCTCTCTCTCTCTCTCTCTCTCTCTCTCTCTCTCTCTCTCTCTCTCTCTCTCTCTCTCTCTCTCTTTCTTTCTTCTCTCTATCTCTTCTCTCTCCATCTCTCTCTCTAATATCTCTCTCTCTCTTTCACTCTCTCAGAACATCTTGCACACACATTAAAACCTGTTCCGCTTTTCGGAAGAGTAGGCCATTGTGTCCCAGTAGGAACGGATGACAAAAATATATTTTAAAAAACTGCACACAACACACACAACACACACACACACACACACACACACACACACACACACACACACACACGGGGAGTGGATGTAAAAAATAAAAAAAAAGCATGCAGAGTGCTTATACCAGTATCCTTTGACATTGTTAAATGTCTTTTGCACAGCCCATTAGAGTATGTGTTGTAGTTACTTTATAGTTGTATCATGTTAACAATTTGTTGAATTTAAATGTTTACTCATGTTTAAGATTCCCCCCACCCCTTTAATTGCATGAAAATACCAACACACATAAATAATAAAATAATAATATATGGAATTTATATAGCGCTGAATCTTGTAAAAAACAAACAAATCGAAGCGCTTGCACTCAATCATTTACAGGCATGCAACTCTCCTTAAACATGTTACCTAATCAGTCTTTTCTCTGTACATTCCCCTCTCTGTTTTAACTTCCACTACATTTTCCACATCCCTTGTCTAATATCACTAAGAGTGAACAGACGTTAAATCGAAGACAACAACATCAACAACAACAACAACAACCATTATCCTTGAAATAAAACAATACATAAAAGAAATCTGTGTGTGTCTGAAAAGCAGGAGACGAGGAGGACAACCCAGCAGAACCAGCGGAAGTGGAGGAAGTCAAGCCAGACTGCCTGAGCAAGCTGGACAGGAGTCACCTCATCGTCTGGCAGGTCACCCTTCCGGAGTAGCCCCCCCCTGGCCCCTTCTTCTGGACAATCTCCACCCCAAACCCCCCCCTCTCCAACCATCACCACCTCCACTTCCCCTCTCTCTCTCTGTGTGACTTGCTGAAGCTCAGCAGCTAAATCCAGATTGATGGGTATGAGAGTTAGGTGGGGGGGAGGGGAGGGTATTGCTTACACCTGGGGATTATTGGGGGGGGGGAGAGGAGATTCCTAATTCTTGCTGACTGGATGACTACACCCGGGGATTATTGGGGGGAAAGAGGAGATTCCTAATTCTTGCTGACTGACTGGATGAGGGCAGAGGGTGTTGATCGCCCTACACAGCCCAGGTCCCCTGATGGAATCTTTGTGGATTACCAGTTCAGGTCCTTGTTTTTAGCTTATCATGACTCTCGTGAGTGTGTGTGTGTGTGTGGGACGTCACTTGACTTGATGCGGCTTTAGTGAGCGAGTGAGTGAGTGACTGCTGCAGGTATATGTGTGAGAAGAAATTCTCTTTTTTGGGGGTTGTATCTTTTATTACGACAACGTTTTTGTTTGTGCATGCGTGGTGCGCGCGCCAGTATTTATCAATTTTTTTTTTTTTTTAACTTAGTTTGCTTTTTAAAATATATTTTTTAATGAGAGGATGTGATTTTTTTGAGGTTTTTTTTTTCCGTTGTTGGTTGGGATTGTCTGGTCATTGAAGTGTCCAATCGCTGGCTACCCATGAATGTGTGCAATAGAGCCTGTGTGATAATGGCTGGAAGGGGAAGGGGGTGGGGGTGGGGTAGGTATATCACTGGCCTGCTGTGCTGTTTGTGGACCTGGTGCAATTACTGCTGCAAGTCTTGTTTTGCGGTTGAGGAATGGGTTGTCATGTGAGAGAGTTGTGGTTGAGAGTGGGTTGTCATGTGAGTGTTTTTGTGGTTGAGGAATGGGTTGTCATGTGAGTGAGTTGTGGTTGAGAGTGGGTTGTCATGTGAGTGAGTTGTGGTTGAGAAGGGTTGTCATGTGAGTGTTTTGTGGTTGAGGAATGGGTTGTCATTGTGAGTTGTGGTTGAGATGGGTTGTCATGTAGTGTTTGTGGTTGAGATGGGTTGTCATGTGAGGAGTTGTGGTTGAGGATGGGTTGTCATGTGAGTGAGTTGTGGTTGAGAATGGGTTGTCATGTGAGTGAGTTGTGGTTGAGAGTGGGTTGTCATGTGAGTGAGTTGTGGTTGAGAATGGGTTGTCATGTGAGTGAGTTGTGGTTGAGAATGGGTTGTCATGTGAGTTGTGGTTGAGGAATGGGTTGTCATGGGAGTTGTGGTTGAGGAATGGGTTGTCATGTGTTTTGTGGTTGAGGAATGGGTTGTCATGTGTTTTGTGGTTGAGAATGGGTTGTCATGGGAGTTGTGGTTGAGAATGGGTTGTCATGTGAGTTGTGGTTGAGAATGGGTTGTCATGTGAGTTGTGGTTGAGAATGGGTTGACCTATGAATTGTGGTTGAGGAATGGGTTGTCATGTGAGTTGTGGTTGAGGAATGGGTTGTCATGTGAGTTGTGGTTGAAAATGGATTGTCACGTGAGTGTTTTGCGGTTGAGAATGGGTTGTCATGTGAGTTGTGGTTGAGAAATGGGTTGTCATGTGAGTTGTGGTTGAGGAATGGTTTGTCATGTGAGTTGTGGTTGAGAATGGGCTGACATGTGAGTGCTTTTGTGGTTGAGATTGGGTTGACATGTGAGGCTTTATAGGGGTGCCCAGGAGACCATTGTATTCAGTGTGTTTTTGTTGGTGGGGGGGCTTGATTTCTGTGTATTTATTTGTCTGTTTCTGTGTCATGTCCTTTTGAAACCTCTTGCAATTGCTGCAACTGTCTCATTTTTGACTGTTGTCATTGCATACATGATTGTGTGATTGCTTGTGCACACACATTGTGCACACACATTGTGCACACACATATTACATACCCCGACCCCCCCCCCCCCCCCCCCCCCCCCCCATCACACACACATTTGTCTAATATCACTTAAAGTGAAAGATGTTAAATTGAAGAACACATGTCATATGCATGCACACACATACACACATGCATGCACATGCACGCACAAACATTTGGCTAATATCATTTGAAGTGGAAAGATGTTAAATTGAAGGACACACACACAAGCACACACACATACATTTACACACACACACACACAACACACACACACACACACAACACGATAATAAAAACCCTATTTTCAGGACCAATGCTGAGAATAGCATTTCATGTGAATAAATCTCACATTCTTCCCTTACACTTGACGAGAGAGGCATAGAAAGAAAGGGTGAGAAAAAAATAATAAAATGAATGAGAAATTGTGGAGAAGAACATTTATTGCCCATAAGGTCCAGAACAAATATTTATAAATAAAAAGAAAGACCGGAAAAAGAGAGAGAGAAAAAGAGTGAGGATTTATGAAGAAGAAAGGGGATTTAACCCCAACTTAACCCTAAAACACACTGCATCCATGCGCGCACACACACACTCACACACACACACACACTCTCACTCACTCACTCACCCCACACATGCATGCACGCACGCACGTGGGCGCGCATACACACACAGTCTCTCTCACCCACCCACCCACACGCTCACTCACTCACTCATCCACCCACCCCACCCACCCACCTTCACATACACACACACACACACACACACACACACACACACACACACACACACACACACACACACACACACACACACACACACACACACACACACACTCACTCACTCACTCACTCACTCATCCATCCACCTTCACACACACCACACACACACACACACACACACACACACACACACACACACACACACACACACACACACTCACTCACTCACTCACTCACTCACTCACTCACTCACTCACTCATCCATCCATCCACCTTCACACACTCACACACACACACACACACACACACACACACACACACACACACACACACACACACACTCACTCACTCACTCACTCACTCACTCACTCACTCACTCACCCATCCATCCATCCATCCACCTTCACACACTCACTCGCACACACACACACACACACACACACACGATCCTTCTTGTCTTGTATTCTCTCCCGCCACTTTTTTTATATTTTATTTTTTTTAAGTGGTAGTTGGAGAGAGACAGACAGACAGACAGACAGACAGACAGACAGACAGACAGAGTTGTGCTGTGTGCATGTCCTGATGCCTGCTCCTCCATCATGTCCCATGTCAGGGGTCCTGATAACTTCCCTCCCTCCCTCCCTCCCTCTCCCTCCCTCCCTCCTTCCTCCCTCCCTTCCTCCATCCCTCCCTCCCTCCCACTGCTGGCAAAGGATGCTCTATTTTGGGCCTGAGAAAGACACTGGCTTCTTGTGTTTACCCCTTCTAGTGAGCCGGACACAGACATGCATCATTGTCTTTGTGTGGAAGGTGGGATTGTTGGTGTGTGTGTGTGTGTGTGTGTGTGGGGGGGGGGGGGGGGGTGAAGGGGGTGGGGGGGGGAGTGAGTGGGGAGGTGTTGGTATGGGTGTTTTGGGGGGGAGGGTGTGGGTGGGGTTGGGGGCTGTGTGTGTGTGTGTTGGGGGTGGGAGTTGTGTGTGTGTGTGTGTGTTTTATTCTTTTTCTTTGTTTTTTTTGTTGTTGCTTGCCTGGGTTTTTTTTCTTACCCCCCCCCCCTCCCTTCTCAATTTTAGCCCATGGTGTGACAGTATAGTCACCAGTATTCACTAAGGGTGTGCGTGTGTGCGAGCGTGCGTGTGTGTAGTGTGTGTGTGTGTTTTCACTGGCTTTTTTAAGTTTATAAATATGATGATGCATGGTGTGACATCGTAGTAAATCAGTATTCATTGAGGTTGTATGTTTTGTGTGCGTGCATGCGTGAGTGTATGCATGCATGTGTGCATGCGTGTGTGTATGTGTGTGTGTGTGTGTGGAGGTGCTGTTTTGTAAATAAAGTGTCTGAACTCCTTGGCTTGATACTTAGCAGCATCCTTTTCCCTCCCCCTACCCCCCACCCCCCCCTCCTCCTCCCATGTAGTTTAGTGTGTGTGTGCATGCAGGTCAGGTTGTATGTATGTAAATGTGTACGCATGCATGCATGTTGTATGGATGTACATGTGTACGCATGCGTATTGTATGTATGTACATGTGTTCGCATGCATGTTGTATGTATATACATGTGTACACATGCAGGTTGTATGGATGTACATGTGTATACATGCATGCGTGTTGTATGGATGTACATGTGTATGCATGTATGTTGTATGTTTATACATGTGTACGCATGCATGTTGTATGTATATACATGTGTACGCATGCAGGTTGTATGGATGTACATGTGTAATGCATGCAGGTTGTATGTATGTACATGTTTGCGCATGCAGGTTGCCAAGTGCTTGCAAGCATATGCGTTCAAGATGAATTATTGTATTTTATACAGATTTAAACTACTTTGGGGATGACTTGTGTGTGGAGAGGGTATCCTGGATTATTTTGGTTATAAGTATTTTCACACTATAGGATATGAATAATACGTGAGGGATTTAGATCCTAAATGATAACAAAAGGGGTTTAGATCCTAAATAATACAAGAGGGATTGGGATCGTGAATAATACAAGAGGGATTTGGATCCTAAGTCTCTGTGTGTGGTCGTAGAATTTATCAGATGTTGAATGAAATATGTACAGTTTTCAGTTGTTTTTTTTTTTCCAAGCTGAAAAAAAGCTAATGAAATGCTCTGTATATATTAAGTCTGCATATGTGTGAAGCAGAAGTGTGTTGACTTGTGAAAGAAAAAAAAAAAGGAAAAATAAGGTCAGCTGCCTGTATCTATTCGCTTTATAAATTATTTTCAGAATGATTGTGGGGTATGTACACAGCATTCTTGATATCTTTGATCCAAATTTTACTTTGAGGTCAGTATGATGCTTATGTGTGCAATTTATATTATATATCGTATTAGAAATTTAGTTTGCTGAATTGAATAATCGGTTCGTCTAGACCTTTTGGGTTTCTTTTTCTTTTGTGTGCTTTTTAAATCATCATTTATTATGCTTATTTTCTGTTATTGTTTGTTTGCTTATGGATAGAATCACCAGGCCTCTGAGGTTCATTTTCATTTATCATTTTCTGTTATGGATTTCATTATATTAAAAAAAAGTCAGAATTTGGTCACTGTTTGTTTTTTCGAAGCCATCGTTTTGCTGCTGCTAGAGAGAGGTATCTGTATGTCTACTTGCTAAGCCTGAGAAAAAATTGTCAAATTTACCAACATTTGAAAAAATCAGTGGATTGCTTTCTTACATAAACATATATAAATGAGTATATGTATATCAGAAGTATATCTTATTGCTTGTATATTTATCTCTTTATTCTTTTCATTATTTGTAGTTGTGAACTCCAAAGATATCAAAAGAATTGTTATTACTTTTCAAAAGTCAGTACTTTGACAATCAGTATATAAGTGTCTTTATGAAATATGTCTGTACCTGTACTAATGCTTAAAAGGTAATGTCATTCTGTAAGGAAACTATGCTTTAGAGGAAAGCTACTTATGTTCAGAAATAAATAAATATATAAATGGAGGGTGGGAATCAAAATAATATTGTGACATTCATTTGAAAGATTTCATCACAACAAATACGAAAGCAACAACAAAACAACCACCACTACCACTCAAAAAACCCCAAACAACACCAAAAAATTCGCAAAAAAGGAATTTTGATCACAGGAAAAACACTAAGAAACATTTTAGACAATTTCAGAATGAAAACTTCGGATTGGTGGGGAATATTTTTAAGCACTAAAAACAGTTAGTTTTTGTGTCTGGCACTTGTCCTTGTTACCTGTCTCAAAGTAATCTAAGTCATCATGTCTCAAATATTTGAAGTCACTGAGTAACACAGTACTAAGCGTTCATCGTTAAACATATGATCAGGGCATTAGACTGAAAAGCATGATAACATTGTAGGACTGTGAACTTTTTCGCAACATTTTACAATTCTTTTTCTTCTTGTTTTTTTTTCTTTTTTTTTTTTAACTACAAAAGGATGTGGGGTTCCAATATCCTATGTATTTGCATTGTTTTAATGTAATCATTTTAAAACAGTTTTGAATCTGGATCAGATCACAAAGAGTATTTTTCCTGATAAGATTATATATCTTTATGTCAAGCCTTTGTTTGTTTGGTTTGTTTTTTTTATAAAGGGAAGAGGGGTATGATATATGATACCCTTCTCACTGGGTTAACTTATGAATTTATAAAGAAAAGTGTATATGACACTAAGTGATTTCTTTGGAACAGTTTCTTGTCAAGTCAAAGTCAAGTCAAAAACACTTTAATCATCCTATGAAGGGTAATTCGTTTTTTTGAATAGGATAATCTTAGAGTTTTTGGAACTGAAAACTCGCTGCTATTTATCATCATTCTTATTATTATTGATGTTATTATCATAAGTATTTTACGCAGTTTTTGGTTTGGCTGCATGTAGAAAATATTGATAAACTTTGACCAGCTATATGAATCTAATCCTTGGGCAATAATGTGATATGTCTGTGTCAGTGCTTTGGTTTGTTCTTACACGATATAGCGCTATATAAATTTAGTATATTATTATTATTCTTTAGGTGTGCCCCTTGTCATAGGGAAAGTCAGGTAGGATTCTTTTTCTTCATGTTTCTGTTGGTGCTACTACAGGTGTATCAGATGTACAGAAATTTCAGTGAAAAGGCATACAAAAGAGCTGTACAAAAACTTTTTTTCTTTTTCTTTTTTTCCCATCTTTTGTTTCTCTTGCTTGGTTTTTTTGGTTTATTTTCTTACTCTTTTTCTTTACTTGTTTTTTTTGTTTTGTTTTTTTGGAAACTGATCAAATATTCAGCTATTAATTCATGTATTCATCAACTTACATATTTATTCAACTCTGCAATGTACATAATTAAGAAAATTGGCTGTAAACTACATGAGGAAGACAAATTGGTGCAATCCCCTATGTGTGAGAGCATCTCTGTGTGTGTATGTCTGAGTGTATACGCAAAGATGCATGCCTGCATTCTTACCTATGAATGAAACGGAGAGAAAATGATGATATAATTAACAATAGAGGTGGGGAACGGAACACTTAAATAAGCTTTGAAGGTGGTGTGTGTTAGTGACGGCACTCTGTACAGCTCACTCATAAGCCAAATCATACTCACTGCCAATTGATCTACATTGAGCAGGAGACACATCCAAAATCTGGTTTTTACTTCCGAATCAACATCGTGTGACTGACTCCTATCCAGCAATGTGAGATTGTCTCGGTAACGTTGACTTTTGTGAAGAATTCCGAGTTGTCATTTTGCGAACTTTGGGACAGCATAACCAGGATAGTGACCTTGTATCGGCAAATTGTGTGACCCTGTCATTTGCATATTATCAAGTCGGAATGCTTTATTAACTGTAGAGGGAGTGTGAAATCGATGCACGTGCTTTAAAAAAAACAGCAACAAAAGGCCTGAACATGTTGAATGCTTTGTTGTGAAAGGTGAGTTCTATCGCATGGTGTTTCTTTTTGTTTTTTTTCTCACCAAAGTTTCTAATCTAACACGCAGTTATTGATTTATTGATTGATTCTGATCAGCAATGGTGGTTGAAATAAAATACGGAATAAATTTTTTTTTGGCAAAATGAAAATTGTGTGTGTGTTTGGATTAGAATGAATGGATGTGTTGAGCTTTGTAAATGCGACTGACCCCTCTCCCCGCCCCTTCCCCCCCCCCCCCCCCCCCCTCCCAACTCAAGCCAACTCAAACAAAAACAACCAACCAAGCAATGAACAAAAAATACCCAAAGCCAAACAAACAAAAATGAAATCGAATAAAATCAATGATTTTGAGCAAACAAACGCACACATGCACTCTCTGTGTCTCTGTCTGTCTGTCTGTCTGTCTCTTCTGTCTCTCTCTCTCTCTCTCTCTCTCTCTCTCTACACACACACCACACACACACACACACACACACACACACACACACATCACACACACACACACACACACAGTGCAGGCTATTATTAACTTCTTCGTCAAACACTCGGCAACTATTTTCTTCTGTCACATGAGCAAAAACGCATTGCTTATTTTATTTTGTTCTTGTATATCGAGGATTTGGAATAAGCACTTATGTGCTTTTTTTTTTTTTTACATCCAGTCCCCGTGTGTATGCGGTTTTGTAAATTTTGTCATCTGTTCCCACCGGCACACAATGGCTTACTCTTACGAAAAGCGGAACAGGATTTAACGTGTGCGTAAGATGTTAAGCGCCTGACCAGTCAGGCTCGGCACTTCTGACTTCAGCACAGGAGATAATGTTTATCTTTTATTAAAGTCTTTCTGGAAACAAAAGAAAGAAAAAACCCTCAGGAGAATGGACCAAGAAGGCAGAAAATAGACAAAATGGACAGAAAAGAGGGAATTCCTAGCACAGAGTTTCCAAAAGACAAAAAAAAAAAAAAATGGTGGGGATGCAATTTATATCGACACGCCCCCTACTTCCTCCACCCCGGCATCCCTACGGGGGTGGTGGTGGTGGGGGGGGGGGGGGGAGGAAAGGGGTTGGGAAGGGGGAGGTGGGAATCACAATGAAACCTACAAACGGAATTAACTTCCAGCTCAATTAACAGTTTAAAGAAGAAACCACATCCGTGATTGGTCTCATAGGCTTGAGGGGGCTGCATTATTAATATTAACAACACAAGACACCCAGATGGTTCAACTAACGCACCATGTTCTCAACCATCTGCTCTCCTGTCACTGTGTAATGATTATACTGACTACTGCACTGAAGGTGAAGCATGATTCAATGGACAGTCTTACTAGCATGCGGGTTCGATTCCCGTTCAAGGGGATATTTTCCCCTGGAGTTAACATGCCTTTGTTTGTGCTAGTCTTTCGAATGAGACGATAAACCGAAGTCCCGTGTGCTATTAAGCGCACGTAAAAGAAACAACACGGCAACAAGAGACTTGTCCCTGGCAAAATTCTGTAGACAAAAAGCCACTCTGATTGGGAAACAATTACAGTTACAGACAAGAAAAGACAAGAAAAATAACGGGTGGCGCTGCTCTTGTGTGCGCAAGATGTTCTGCGTGCGTTCGCACACGGGGCCTCGGTTTATAGTCTCATCCGAAGGACTTTTGGGGAGAGTGGGGTCTGCACTGATGTTAACTCCAGTGAAATTCAGGCTGCTCTCTCCGGGGGAGAGCGCTTCGCCACACACACACACACACACACAGAGGTTATACACCTTAGCAGGATGCTGGGGATTTGGGCTGTTGAAGGCAGGGACAGTTATGAGATAAGACGGGAGAAGAAAATCTGAGCGAAAACTGAATGCGTTGCACTGCCGTTAAGCGCCTGAACTGAAGTAAGCGGGTGCTATATAGTCCTAGCGGTGCACAGTGTATTATTGCACTGTACTGGATTGTGTACCTGTTTCATTCACAACAGATTTATTTTCCAGTGTGAAATTTGGGCTGCTCTCTCTCTCTCTCTCTCTCTCTGGGGAGAGTGTGTCCTTTAAAAAAAAAAAAAGAAAGAAAAAGTCTATGTTCATTGTTTTCCCCTTTTGGTTACACTCCTGAATTAGCTTGCGTGTCATGTAGTATCTTCTATAGAGTACTAGTCGGGGATTTTGGGGTGATTTTTACAGATTTTTTTAAAGTATGAAAAAAATGCACTCTGTTTTTTTTTGGTGTTTTGTTTGGTTTGGTTTTTTTTTTTTTTAGGGGGATGGGGTGTGTGTTGAGGACATAGAGCAATACCAGGTAGTCACGAGAAAGTTGAAAATGATCATCAGATGAGGATTGCCTGTATTCCCACAGTGTTGACAGTGTGAGTGTTGGCATTTTGTCATCCGTTCCAACCGGCACACGATGACCTTACTCTTACAAAAAGCGGAACGGGTTTTAACGTGTGCGCAAGATGTTCTGCGTGCGTTCGCACTCGGGACCTCGGTTTATAGTTTCATCCGAAGGACTTTTAGGTGGAGTGGAGTCAGCACTGATGTTAACTCCAGAGGAAAAATCCTCTTGAACGAGATTCGAACCCGGGTCAGCAGATGATGAGCGCAGTGCGCATCACTCTAACCACCAGGCTATCCACAGAGAGACAGAGACAGAGAGAGAGAGAGAGAGAAGAGAGAGAGAGAGAGAGAGAGAGAGAGAGAGAGAGAGAGCACCTGCCAACGGCATTAACATCACTTCAATTAACGTACAAAAAAAACCCAAACAAAACCCGACGTTGGTGATTTATCTCCAGCTCAGAACAGCATTAATAATGGATACCCACACCCAGACAGCCCCCCTATAGCTGTATTTATGTACCTGTAGTTATTGCCTGTCTACAAAGCGAAAAGTCCGGGTAGGAAGTGTGCGGTGGTTCAATCCCCGTTTGGGCCCGAAACTTTTCCCCCCATCCATTAGACCATGAGTGGTGGTCTACGTCTGGGCGCTAGTCTTTTGGATGAGATGGATAAACCGAGGTGCCGTGTGTTACACAAAATTAAGCAGCGCACGTAAAGGAACCCACGGCAACAAGAGAGTTGTCCCTGGCAAAAATTTTGTAGAAAAAGCCACTCTGATAGGGAAACAAAAATAGTTGCAGACACACACACACACAAAAGGTGGCGCTGCTCTTGTGACGACGCGCTCACCCGGGGAGAGCAGCCCGAATTTCACGCAGAGAAATCTCGTGACTTAAAGTGGTATAAATAAATAAATGAATAAATGTCCCAAACCATCTGCTTCCAGTCGTTGTATGAATAGGGATACTCAACCTACCCACATTAGACCGTACGGCTGCTCACCATTGATGTTGCTGACTCATTACTATGAGTGGAACAGAATACATATTGTAAGTACAGAGTGTATGAAGTTAAAGTAAACAATCTTTGGAATGCACTGCTCCACTCAATGACACAATGACAACGACAATGACAAATTCTTTTATTTCGAGGATAATGAATAAGCACCCATGTGCTTTTTTACATCCAGTCCCCGCCCTTAGGGATATGAAAGAGAGGAGAGAGAGAGAGAGGAGAGAGAGAGAGAGAGAGTTGGGATGAGAATGGTGTGGTGTGTGTGTTTGAACCTAAGACTGTTGGAGTTTTTTGTCCACCTGCTCAGTATGTATTGTATTGTATTGCATTGGTTTGTGTTGTATCAGTTTGTATTGTAACAAGAGAGTTGTCCCGGGCAAAATTCTGTAGAGAAAAAAAAGTCACTCTGATAGGGAAACAAATACAATTGCAGACAGGACAAGTAAAAAAATAAAAAAATAAAGGGTGGCGCTGCTCTTGTGGCGACGCGCTCTCTCCGGGGAGAGCATCCCGAATTTCACGCAGAGAAATTTGCCGTGACTGAAAATGGTATGAAATGAAATGAAAAGAAATATTGTATTGGTTTGTAATGTATTGATTTGTATTGTATTGATTTGTATTGTATCGTGCTATAATTATTGTATTGCATTGCATTGTTGTGTATTGTATTATATTGGTGGCATAGCTCTTTCAGTCACAGCAGAATTCTCCGTATAAAATTCACAAGAGCAAAGTCATCCATTTGATTCTCCTATACGTTTGTGCATCTGTTTCTTTGCAACTGGAATTTTCTTTTTTTTTTTTGGCTGCAGAATTTTACCAGATAAAACTTTCTTGTCACCCTGGATTCTTTCACGTGCACTGAACGTATGCTGCACACGGTAACTTCGACTGATTGTTGGTTGTCACATCCAAAAGACTAGCACCCAGACCACCACCACTCACGATGTAGTAAATGGAAGAAAAAAAGAGTTGAGGGAGGGTCGAAGCGGGAATCGAACCTATGACATCTTTTTTTTCTAGATGGGTGCGTTACATTGGACAAGTGATTCACACTCGAAGTTTGTAGAGATGAAAAGAAAAATGGTTAAAGAAACAGAAAGAAAGAAAGAAAAGATGTGAGGAAGGAGAAAGTATTGTTTTCTACAAGTCGAAGAACGGAACAGCATACACAAATATCAAGAAAATTTTGTAATGGTGATAGGGTTACTTTACTTTGTCAGTAGTTACGTGTTTTGTTATATATATATATATATATATATTATATATATATATATATATATATATATATATATTATATATATTATATATATATTATATATATGTATATCTCTATATATATATACACACACACACACACACATATATATTATATATATATACATTTATACATACATACATACATACATACATACATTACATACATACACACACACATACATACATACACACACACATACATACATACACACACACACACATACTACCTACACACACAATTAAAATACAAATAAACATGAATAGGTCACACTACCCCTCTCTGCCCCCCCCCCCCCTTTCCCCTTCCCACACAATCACCACCATCCTTATCTCCACCCCATCCCCCCCCCCCCCCCCCAAACAACAACAACAGCAGCAAAACACCACCAACAACAGCAGCAAAACAACAACTCAACATGCCATTATCCCAACAATACCAAGGCCAACACACAGTCATTCCCAACATCACTGCACAGGTGATGCTAAGTATTGGCCACTGGTGGGTTGCATTATTCATACAGACAGATTCGCCCAAGGCTGTGGATTTTTCAACAAGCAGTCTGTCTGTCTGTCTGTCTCTCCTGTGTATTCTGTATGTCTGTCGATTGAAGCCCGCACACACAGAGATGTATGTATGTTTGTCCCTCATGTCCAACGATGACCTCCAAAACAGCAGAGGAGGCAGCTGCTGTTTTGGAAACTGGGCAGAAATTTGATTAT
The DNA here is from genome assembly GCA_028751875.1 of Rapana venosa. Lineage (NCBI taxonomy): Eukaryota > Metazoa > Mollusca > Gastropoda > Neogastropoda > Muricidae > Rapana > Rapana venosa. The sequence goes on along the minus strand of CM054141.1, from coordinate 11,404,575 downwards.
AGTGGAGATGCCTTGCCCACAGTACATCCCTACTCTCTCGGCCAAGTGGGCATAAGGACAGTCAGTGTTGGAGATGTTCTCCAAAGACCAACCAGCCCCCAGGGCTGCAGCACATAAGGACTGTGTGAGTCAAGCCTCCTAGTCAGAGAGTCATAGTCGATCACTAAAGACTAAGCTGTAAAGTGGAATTCCATGAGTGGGAAAGCCACTGGTCATACAGCCTCTCACTTTGCTGTTGCCCCCAGCGTCAATGGTTTAATCAAAAACTGTGATAAAGCCCAGGCCCTGACAGAGATACACACACAGACACACACATATACACACGCCCCACGGCACACACACACACATGCACACATACACAGAGAAAACACACAGACACAAACACGCGCATGCATGCACGGGCACACACCCATACACACACACACACACACACACCCTCTCTCAAATATGAAGATATAAATAAACAGGCTGCCCTTCTCACCACCTGCTACCAGCACAATCCCACACAGTCCCCCTTACACACCCCACCCACACCATCCTTACCACCACTGCATATCCCTCCTCCCTCTTCCCACGCACAACAACAACAAAACAACAACTCAACATGCCATTATCCCAACAATACCAAGGCCAACACACAGTCATTCCGAACATCACTGCAAAGGTGATGCTAAATACTGGGGACTGGTGGTTGCATTATTCATACAGACAGATTCGCTCAAGGCTACACGTATTTTAACAAGCAGTCTGTCTGTCTGTATCTCCTGTATATTCTGTATGTCTGTCGTTTGTGTGGGAGGGCATGCACACACACATACACAAACACCCAGAGAGAGAGAGAGAAAGAGAGAGAGAGAGAGAGAGAGAGAGAGAGAGGAGAGAGAGAGAGCAAAGACACACACAGACTCAGCACACACACCACACCGCATTATACACACACCACACACTCATATACATACATGCACACGCACACACAGAGACACACACACACCACCAACTGCACCACACTACACAACACATACCACTCTACACACTCGCATACATACATGCACACAGACACACACACACGCACACGCACACACGCACGCACACACCGCACCACACTAAACACACAGAAAACACAAAGACACACAGACACACAGACACACACACAAAATACACAACATACATTCATACATACATACACTCTCTTTCTCTTCCTCTAACATTATAAATAAACAACATGTATAGGCACACTACCCCTCTCTGCCACCCCTACTCCCCACACAATCACACAATTACCACCATCCTTATCTCCACTCCACCCCATCCCTCCACCTTCCCACGCACAACAACAACAACAGCAAAACAACAACTCAACATGCCATTATCCCAACAATACCAAGGCCAACACACAGTCATTCCCAACATCACTGCACAGGTGATGCTAAATATTGGCCACTGGTGGATTGCATTATTCATACAGACAGATTCACCCAAGGCTACACGTTTTTTAAATAAGCAGTCTGTCTGTCTGTCTCTCTTGTCATGTTCTGTATGTCTGTCGATTGAAGCTGATACATACATGCACGCACACACACACAGACAAGTGGGGGCACAGAGAGGGAGAGAGAAAACACAGACACACACACACTCGCACATACAACCCACCACCACCCCCGCTGCCACCACTACCACCACACTACTCACACACACAACCACCACCACCACACCACACCACACACACGCAACACCACACACACACACACACAACACACGCACGCGCGCGCGCGCACACATGCACACCACCACCACCACCCCCACCACCTCACACA
>CM054141.1:11385261-11397761 GCA_028751875.1 Rapana venosa | reverse complement strand
CTATTAGGAATTGCAAAGATTCAAACTTATGACCTATAGTTTCAGAAACATTCGAATTAGAAGTGCTCTCTTGACGTGATGTGTGTGTGTGTGGGATGGGGGGGGGGGAGTCAGTATAAATAGCAAAATTTTGCTTCTAATTCCCTCTTTTCTGTCCCTCTCTTTGTTTCTTCTTGTTCCTGTTCTTCCTGTCACCTCCTTCTTGTCTATTTTCTGCCTTCTCGCTCCATTCTTCTGCCTTTTCTTTTCAGAAAGACTTCAAAGATAGCAATTCTCTCCCACTCTGAAGTCAGATACACTGGGCCTGACTAGTCAGGCGCTTAACGGCAGCACAACACATTTTCGCTCATATGACAGTCTGAGCGTTCGAAGAAGAAGAAGAAGGAGAAGAGTGAAATTTTATCCACTTAGCTATTGTACATGTCTGAAAGACAGATACAATATAACAAAGACATTAAATAAAAAACCAAGATAAAATAATAATAATACGGAATAACAAATGACGGCATAACAACTGAAGCCATCCTTGCATGCGGAGAAACGGGAGTTAAGTGGCTCACCATCATCTTCCAGAAAGCATGGGAAGAGAGGAAAGTACCAATGGACTGGCAAAATGCAATAGTGGTGCCAATTTGGAAGAAGAAGGGCAGCAAGAGAGACTGCAGCACCTACAGAGGCATTTCACTTCTGAGCCATGTAGGGAAAATGTATGCAAAGATTCTGGAACAGCGCACAAGAGCTAAAGCAGAACACCTACTGAGCAATGCCCAGTTTGGCTTTCGGAAAGGAAGACGGTGCACAGATGCCATTTTCGCACTCCGACAGCTGTGTGAAAGAGCCATCGAATACAACCAAGACCTGCATACAGTATTCGTTGACCAAGAAAAAGCTTTCGACCGAGTCAACAGAGACAAGCTCTGGAAGATCCTGGAGCAGTACGACGTGAAGGGGCAGTTGCTTGATAACATCAGAGCAATCTATGCCAACAGTATGAGCGCAGTCCGAACAGCCAGTGGAACATCCGACTGGTTCCCGGTTACATCAGGGGTCAGGCAAGGCTGCGTACTCTCCCCCCTTCTCTTCGTGATCTACATGGACCAGATTACAAAGGAAGCCAACCCAGATCCTGAGGCCCTGAACGAACTATTATTTGCTGACGACCAGTCCCTGATGAATCAGAACAAAGCAGCTCTTCAAGAACACACAGACCAACTCAACACAAGCTGCGAGAGGTATGACATGAAGATCAGTATCACCAAAACAGAAGTTATGTCTGTCAGCAGAAATCCAGGAAAGCTGGACATCAACATCAACGGCACCCAGCTGAAACAGACCAAAGAATTTAAATACCTTGGCAGCCTCTTCACTGAAGATGGAAAATTGGACAGAGAGATAGAAACAAGATGCCAGAAAGCGAATGCAGTCAGTTACCAACTTGCCCCCCTTCTAAAACATCCCAGCATCCCAATGAGCACCAAGGCAAAACTCATCAACGCCATCTTCGTTCCAACACTCACATACCAGTGTCAGACATGGGCCCTAACAAAAGCCTTAGAGAGAAAAACTGGTCACATGTGAAATGCGCTGCCTGAGAAAAGCTGTCAACAAGACCAGACGCGACAAGATCAAGAATGAGGTGATCAGAGACATGGTTGGACTAACACCAATTCTCCACCATATCGAACAACAAAGGATCAGGTGGTTTGGTCACCTCACTAGAATGCCGCCCAAACAACCAGCCCTACGGGCATACACCATCAAATACAATGGCTGGAAAGCCAGAGGTAGACCAAGGAGACGATGGAGCGACTCCGTGGCTGACACCCTGCGAGCCCATGACCTGTCACTACATCAAGCCTCCCGCCTAGCTGCAGACAGACGTCTGTGTCTCCCCGCGACGCCGAAGGGCACCAGCGGCAGATGAAAGAAAAAAGAAGAAGAAGACGGAATAACAAATGAAATAGAAGACACTTACCGTTTTCAATTAAGGACAAAGTGTCAATTTCAAGCTGAAGACAAGATGATCGATAACAATGAGGATTTTGCGTTAATTTGCCTCTTTCCATCCAAGTTGTTTTGAATCTTGTTAGCTATTGCCTGAAAATTATGGGGTCATTAGACACTCTGCACTACCCAGAGTGGGAGGGAATGGCCTTTAGAACGATTCGTATGCCACGAAACACGATCATGTTTGAAGATAAGGGTTGTGAAGATAAGGGTTGTGATTTTTATGTTGGAAGAATGAATTTTGCATTGAAAAGGAAAAAAATTGCAAGAAATAGTACCCATGTACTTCTATGCTTTTGTTGTTTTGTTTTTTTTTAATCATATAAGAATATCAAACATAAGTCTGTTCTTTTCGGGTTTTTAGTTTTTACTTGTATGGGCTTTTTTATTACGTAAATATGTTACGTTTTATGTTACGTTAATATGGTAAATGTAGATCTGTTCCTTTTTGGGGGAGGGGTGGGGTGGGGGTGGGGGGGGGGGGTCTTTGTTTTTGTTGCAATTCAGCTTGTTTGGGGGTTTTGTTTGTTTGGTTGCCGATTTTTAACTTTCTTCTATTTTTTAACGTGTGTATTGTAATTTCATATTTGCCATATTAGGCAAAAATCAGCACACAATCAGAAAGAAAAGCAAACGATTGGCGATCAAGCCAAATACGAAATCAACACCCTTAAACATGTACGTTATTTTTATTTAAAGACTCTGTTTTTTCTGTTAACGCATTAAATAGTCATGGACTGTTAGCCAGTGTCACCACTGTGTCACCAGTGTCACCACTGTGTCACCAGTGTCACCAGTGTAACCTCTGTTAGGTTCAAATATTGCTTACATCCAAAATCAATAATTTTGGTAGTCAGGCTAGTCATTATTTTAATATTAACAGCACTCCTTGCTCCTTTTCATTAAGTTTGAGACAATCTTTGGGGTTTTGAAAGCAGCAAAAAATGACATGTTCACTCTGTTAAGAGTAATTTGGATACTCACATGAAAGTTCGTGATGATAAGAATACAAGATTCAAGATTTAATTCACCTTTGGACCCCTCTTGGGGCATAAAGGATTTCAGTAAATGCTATCAACTGTAACGAGCGTAATGTGCATCCACAAAAATGCAAAACATTTACAACACTGTGTGTGACAAGAAATAGAAATGTAGTCAAGTCAAGTCAAAAACACTTTAATCATCCCATGACGGGCAATTACAATACTGACAGGCACATGGATACGTATCATAATCTCGAAAAACACAAGAAAGCTACATTTCATATCCGTTTAAAACATTCCAAGATAACTTCAAAATAAAATTTTAAAAGTCCACCTTTTCATCAGGGATAAAGACACGAGCAATCTCCAATCATCAGCCATCAAACAGACATTCAGCATCCATTATGTAATTCTGTAACTCCCTGACTCATCAGAAAGAAAAACGGAGAAAATCCTGTCTTGTCTTCAGCAGAATGCAGATTCAGTTCTACCACACCACCCCCTCCCTCCCACTTACCCCCCCCCCCCCCCCCCCCCTCTGTCCACCTACCCCCTCCCCCCCTTTTTCTAGTCCAGCAAGATCAATAACTCTGACACCACAGCCCTTCTTTTACAGTCTCCCTCTTCCCCCCCCACACCTTCCTTCCCCTCAGCTTCCTGTGTCAAATAGCAATGTCCGTTCTTATGCTTGGTCTGGCTTGCATCCTTTTCCTTGCATCCTCTTGTGTTTGGTTAGTTGGTTGGTTGGTTGGTTGGTTGGTTGGCTGGATGGCTAGTCAGTTAGTTGGTTGGTTGGTTGGTTGGGTGGGTGGGTGGCTGGTTAGGTGGTTGGTTGGGTGGTTGGTTAGTTGGTTAGGTGGTTGGTTGGTGGTTGGTTGGGTGGGTGGTTTGTTGGTTGGTTAGGTGGTTGGTTGGTTGGGTGGCTGGTTGGCTGGTTGGTTGGCTAGTCAGTTGGTTGAGTGGTTGGTTGGTTGGGTGGGTGGGTGGCTGGTCAGTTGGTTAGTGGTTGGTTGGGTGGGTGGCTGGTTGGTTGGTTGATTGGTTGGTTGGTTAGGTTGGTTGGTTGATTGATTGGTTGGCTGGCTGGCTGGTTGGTTGGCTTGTTTGTTGGTTGGTGATTGGTTGGTTGAATGTGTGGTTGGTTGGACAGCCCTCTCTCCTTCCCCCTACCTGCTCCCTTTTTTCCATCTGAAGACTGTTTCCATTGAGCTGACACTGCAAAAACCCTGAGTGCCCGTTTAAAATTTAGTTATTATGTAGTTCTTCCAGTGACTCATGAAGATATGGTGTTGGACTGGAAGTTCTTCTTCTTCTTTGTCGAACGCTCAGACAGCAACTATTGTTGTTTGTCATATGAGAGAAATTGCATTGCGCTGCCGTTAAGCGCCTGACAAGTCAGGACCAGCACATCTGACTTCGGCATGGGAAAGAATCGTTATCTTTTAAGTCTTTCTTGGGAAAAAAAAAGGCAGGAGAATGGACCAAGAAGGCAGAAAATAGACGAGAAGGAGGTGACGAGAAGAAAAGGAACAAGGCAGAAACAAAGAGAGGGATAGAAAAGAGTGAAATTCCTAGCACAGAATTTCCAGAAGGTGGGGATGCTTTTTATACTGATAGGTCCCTGGCATCCCCATGGGGAAGGACTTGAAGTTCGATCCATAGTTTCAATGTTGTAGCCTAAGCCGAGTCTGATTCCTGTTTCCATTTCTGTTTCTTTTGTCAATGTTTGGCATATGGAGAGTAAGACCATCATTTTTTTTTTATATCGAGGATAATGGAATGAGCACTTGTGTGCTTTTTTTTACATCCAGTCCCCGTGTGTATGCGGTTTTGTAAAGTTTGTCATCTGTTCCCACCGGCACACAATGGCCTACTCTTTCGAAAAGCGGAACAGGATTTAACATGTGTGCAAGATGTTTTGCATGCGTTTGCACACGGGGCCTCAGTTTATAGTCTCATTCGAAGGACTTTGACATTCAGTTCGAATTTTTGTCAAACTGGGAAGAAAGGGCGAGGCTGGGATTTGAACCCAGAACCTCACGATTTACTTGTTGGCAGGCAAACGTCTTAACCATCCTGCCACCTTGTTTCCTTCAAAGCATAGCAGATTGAGAGGAGCATGGGTTAGGGTATGGGGTAAAGATGGGGGTGGGGGTCTCCATCGTCATGATGGTGTTTCTGAATAGAGCAGGCAATGAAAGAAAAAGACTTTTATTTTCATGTGATGTGTTTGAATGTTTTAACTTCACCAATGCACGCAAAAGAGTCATTGTGAAGAGTCCAGAAATAGAATGGTATAAAAGCACGAACTAAGGGACAAACTGGTATAAAAGTACACACTTAGGGACAAACTGGTATAAAAGTACACACTTAGGGAGAAACTGATATAAAAGTACACACTTAGGGAGAAACTGGTATAAAAGTACACACTTAGGGAGAAACTGGTATAAAAGTACACACTTAGGGACAAACTGGTATAAAAGTACACACTTAGGGACAAACTGGTATAAAAGTACACACTTAGGGACAAAATGGTATAAAAGTACACACTTAGGGACAAACTGGTATAAAAGTACACACTTAGGGACAAACAGGTATAAAAGTACAGACAGGAACAAACTGGTACAAAAGTACAGACTTAGGGACAAACTGGTATAAAAGTACACACTTAGGGACCAACTGGTACAAAAGTACACACTTAGGGACCAACTGGTACAAAAGTACACACTTAGGGCCAAACTATAGATAGAACAAATCCAGTGCTAATCAGCATTACATAATCCTTTAGATTGAGGTCAATGACTGGATCAAGCATCATCTTAGCCCTCTGTATTACACAGTCACTGGCATGCCAGACACAGGTAAAGAGCATTCTTTGACTGGCAGGTTTAGTTTAAGAACCAGGCCCCACACAGAGCAGCACAAGAAGCAACAATAAAATCTAGGATTACACTGCTGCCGTTCTGGTTTCTTTAGTTAAAGTCTGATGTTGTTTTATATAGGGGGCTTATCCATAGCCTTCTTTTTAGGGTCTCAGCTTACTTTACAAAGTTATCTTCATCTAAGTCTTCTCAAGTGAGAGACACTGTAATGCCTCAGCATTTAATAGCCTCTATTTAGATCTTTCCTTTTCGTGTGTGAACAATCAGCATGCTGGGTCTTTGTCATTCATGCTACATGTTACAGCTTGCCTATTGGTTCGTGACAGAAAGGTTTTTGACATGTATTCAGGATGATAATTATGTTTCCGATTTATTCCTTTATCTGTTTTGGCAGGAGCAGGATGGGATTGGGGGGTGGGGTGACTTTGTGGGATGTGAAGAAGAGGGGTGGGGTGACTTTGTGGGATGTGGAGAAGAGGGGTGGGGGGTGACTTTGTGGGATGTGAAGAAGAGGGGTGGGGGTGGGGTGACTTTGTGGGATGTGGAGAAGAGGGGTGGGGTGACTTTGTGGGATGTGGAGAAGAGGGGTGGGGTGACTTTGTGGGATGTGAAGAAGAGGGGTGGGGTGGGGTGACTTTGCGGGATGCGGAGAAGAGGGGTGGGGTGACTTTGTGGGATGTGAAGAAGAGGGTGGGGTGGGGTGACTTTGTGGAATGTGAAGAAGAGGGTGGGGGTGGGTGACTTTGTGGGATGTGGAGAAGAGGGGTGGGGTGACTTTGTGGGATGTGAAGAAGAGGGCGGGGGTGGGGTGACTTTGCGGGATGCGGAGAAGAGGGGTGGGGTGACTTTGTGGGATGTGAAGAAGAGGGGTGGGGTGACTTTGTGGGATGCGGAGAAGAGGGTGGGGTGACTTTGTGGGATGTGAAGAAGAGGGTGGGGGTGGGGACTATGTGGGACGTGAAGAAGAGGGGTGGGGTGACTTTGTGGGATGTGAAGAAGAGGGGTGGGGGTGACTTTGTGGGATGTGAAGAAGAGGGATGGGGTGACTTTGTGGGATGTGAAGGAGAGGGGTGGGGTGACTTTGTGGGATGTGAAGAAGAGGGGTGGGGGTGACTTTGTGGGATGCGAAGAAGAAGGATGGGGTGGGGTGACTTTGTGGGATGTGAAGAAGAGGGGTGGGGGTGACTTTGTGGGATGCGAAGAAGAGGGATGGGGTGGGGTGACTTTGTGGGATGTGAAGAAGAGGGTGGGGCGACTTTGTGGGATGTGAAGAAGAGGGGTGGGGTGACTTTGTGGGATGTGAAGAAGAGGGGTGGGTGACTTTTCAGGATGTGAAGAAGAGGGGTGGGGGTGACTTTGTGGGATGTGAAGAAGAGGGGTGGGGGTGACTTTGTGGGATGTGAAGAAGAGGGGTGGGGTGACTGCGGGATGTGAAGAAGAGGGGTGGGGTGACTTTGTGGGATGTGAAGAAGAGGGGTGGGGGTGGGGTGACTGTGGGATGTGAAGAATGCTAACACTGTTTAAATGCAAGTACCAATGAATCTATCCAAAGGCCCTACTTAACGACTTTCCCTGTTGCAGGTCTTTTTCCTTGTCTATCTACGTTAATGGACGTCAAAGCTGAGTTGTCAGTGCTGAGTGGAAGGGCTAAAGGCGCTGTAGAATTCCCAATCAAGGGACTGGAATAAAACCTGTCTTTGAATAACAATAGAAGTTTTTGTAGACACTAGACAGGAAACCAGTTTTGTGGTCTGATGTGGATTGCCAGTTCCCCATTTCAGTTGGAAGTTGGATAGATGTTTTCAGTCAAAAATTAGTTAAAATGTTTTTTCGAATTTGAAAGGTGACTTCTTTCAAAAGTATTTGGTTGTGTATTGGTCAAGCATCTGTAAAGCTGATTGGAATTTCTCAGCAATGTAGTAAAGTGTACTGGAATATTTGTCTGCAATGTGGTGCAGCATAGATGAAATATTTCACAGCAGCGGGGTGTAGTATAGAGGGAATATTTGCAGGGAATTACTTTTAAGGAAGCCAAGACCTAGGTGTGCATGGTTTACTTCCTTGACAGATACAGACACCCATCGGCTAACTAAGCACTCAACTAATGCACAGAACAACACAGTATTACAAATGGAATCCTCCATTGAAAACACAAACAACCCTCAAAGAACAGTCAGCGTTTGATGCAGATTGTAATTTTCCAGATCTTTCAGCTCAGTGGATACTACTGTCCGAAGCCTTCATCCCTTCTCTGTGCATTAACAGGTTCAACATCAAAGCAAATACCGTGCTAAGTGTTATCCCAGTCCCTGTCAGGAAGCTGTGAGTTGTGAAAGTATGAAAACACCCGGCTTTCGCCCCCATTACCTTTATCTTGTCATGGGAATAGTGAGAGTTAGCGCCAGAGGATAGGGTTGGAACGTAAAGTAATCATGGTTCTATGGCTAGTTTAGCTAGAACTTACTGAGAAAAGCTCTGGAGGAATCGAGTGTATGCAGGCCTTTAGCAAATACAAAGAATGAAATGTGTTGGAACTGGAGGAATGGAGTGTATACAGGCCTTTAGCTAATACAAAGAATGAAATGTGTTGGAACTGTGCAGAGTAATACTGTTTGATGTGGGCAAATTCTGTCCACTGTATCCCTCTTTCCATGATGATGTTCTTGTTTCGCTTTTTCTTCCTTTGGTGCTTTTGGGGTGTCTTTTGTTGTTGTGATAATGGTTTGTTTTAATGTGTTGTTTATGCCAGATATTTCTTCATTTTCCTTTGCCCATAACAAGTTGTCATATTTTTTCTTTCATTCTTCTTTGAAGAAGAAAATGGGATGACAGAGACTGGCTTTTTTTTTATTTTAAAGAAGTAGGATAAGAGATACAGGTGGGTTTCTTTTTTCTTTCTAAAGAAAATAAATGACTGGGATGAAAGAGAGATAGGCAAATATGCCATTGCCTTTCAGTTAACTGATGTATTTGCGTTCCAGTGACCAATCTGATTTAACCAAACACACCAGTATACATGTATTTGTGTTTCACTTACCAATTTAACCAAACGCACCAAAGTGTATAGCTATATTTATTTATTTATTTGTGTTCCAGTGACCAATTTAAGCAGACGCAAAAATGTGTGTTACTTGTAACAGAATGAAAGCATTCCATCATACATTGACACCTTCCACACATACCTTGCACACACAGTGGCAGTCAGAAAGTTGGAGTGGGGTGGGTGGGTAGGAGGGAGAAATGTGGTCTGTAAAATCTGCTGCAATGACAGCTGCACAAGAATAGAACAGAATTTCAGGGGTATAGTCCAACTGTAAAGTCAGAAATATTGGAGGATAAAGAAGTGGAGTGGCTGAATGGCAGAATTTTGTGCAGTGCTGTATATAGTAGTAGTAGTGAAGTGCTTTGACTTTTCAATGGTAATGGAGTTAACTTCTTAAATCCTTCCTTTCTTCCTTCCCCTTCCTTTCTTCCTTCCTTTCTTCCTTCCTTTCTTCCTTCCTTCCTTCCTTCTTTCCTTCCTTTCTTCCTTCCTCCCCTCCCCCTTCTTTCTTTCTTTCTTTTTTCCTTTCTTTCTTTCTTTCTTTCTTTCTTTTCTCTTCTTGAAGAAGAATGCAAAAGAAATAGTGGTGGTAGACAATGTTGTAAATGTATTGCTTTACAGCCACCTACACATTTCATAAACTTTGCATTCAGTAAATGAACTGTCTATGATCTGGATAAAATCATTAATAGTCTGGGACAAACAACTTGAAAGCTGTAAAGTCATTAAGCATATCAGAAACATTTTCAGTTCAATTTTTCAGACTGGATTTTCTCTGTTGATTCCAATTTTTCCTATTTTTATGACCCAAAGTAGGGCTTCCTCAGATTTCCCTCATTCTTGTAAACACATGTATTGTAAGTAGGGGTGAACAAGAAGATCAAGTTTGTCACACTTTGATTAAGCCCAGCAGTACATTTAACAAACCTCTGAATGTCTTGTACCAAGTCTCAGTTTAACATTTTTAGTTTCGTAGTCATATACTTACATAGTTAGTGATATTGGCCATGATGATAAAGTCTGCATACTCCAAGCCTAGAAGTATAATTACCCAACATCTGAATAGATAGTGTCCCCTTTCAGTTTTGAAAAGGAGGCTTGGGGAGTGGAAGGAAGCCTGTGGAGAAAATGGAAGAGCCCAAAATAGCAGCGAGTTGTGTGAGCTGGCTGTCGGTGTTGTTGGCGTGAGTGGATAAGAAAGTGGAGCTGTCATTTACAGGGAGGAGTAATGTCTTGTTGATTTTCTTAGACTACATAGCAGGGTGCCTTACAGTTACAATACAATGAGGGACTCTTGAATACAGAGTACTGTAGTGTACTTATTGTGTCTGTTTATCTGTTTGTGTGTATGTGTGTGTATGTGTGTGTTGTGTGTGTATCTTTGTAAGAAGGTCAAAGAGAGAGAGAGAGAGAGAGAGAGAGAGAGAGAGAGAGAGAGAATGACTATGACAATGACAATGGTTTATTGTGGTAAGCTTTCAAGCCCATTCACAAGGGGACAATGGGAAGAAGACTGGGCACAAACACATATTTAACCAAGAAGTAAAAACAATTCACAACTACCCAAATAAACATCATGACATGGATTCCATATTATGGTTTAACAACTGCAACAAACATAGGTACATAGTAAACTATGATTATTTGAATTTTTAACAGAGCCAAAACAATGAACAAGCTTTACCAGCCATTCAGCAGGACTGATAGAGAGCGAGAGAGAGAGAGAGAGAGAGAGAGAGAGAGAGAGACAAAATAAAATGAGAGACATTGAACCTATTCACTTGCTGATCTTGTATAAAAAATTCATGAAAACTGAAGATGGATAACAATGAGAAAACTGTGCTAATTTGTCTCTTTCCATCCAAGTTGTTTTAAAACTTTTTTGGCCATTGCCTGGAAAATATGGGGACATTAAACACACTAGAATTGGCCAGAGTGGGATGAAATGGCTTCCAGAACAATGTGTAAGCCATGAAACACAATAGCTTGTGTCTGAAGAGAAGCATAAAATGTTCACATTGAGGGAATAATTTTTATGATGAAAGCAAAAAATATGCAGAAAACATTATCCATTTACTTATTGCTTTCTTTATTATGTAAATGCATTTGAAAGTACATCTCTCCTCTTTGAGATTTTTGGATTTGATTTGGTTTTTGATTGTGCCTGTTTGGTTGCCAATTTTAGCTTTTTTATATATGTATTGTAGTTTCACGTCTGTTATAGAAGGTGGGGCAGGGTGGGGTGGGGGGGGGGGGGAGGGAAGAATGACACACGACTTACAAAGAAAAAAAAAGAAATAACAATAACCCCCCAAAAACAAACAAACAAACAAACAAACAAACAAACAAACAAACCCCAGACCAAATACAAAACCCATCTCCATAAAATACCAACATCTTTTTCTTTGAAGATGGTGTCTTTTCTTGCTGACACATTTGGCCATGGACTAGTGGCTGCTTTCAGAAAGACTCAAACACATCAATTTTAAGTGTACAAGAAAATAACTATACTAGCATTCATGTTAATTACTTTTTTTTTCACAAGAATATTACTCTGTTGTTAACTTCAACAAATATTCATAGGATATTCCTTGACCTTCACCTATCCCATAATCATATGGACCGTGGGGGCACCACAGAAGATTTTGCAACCAGCTTCCTCCACTCCCCGCGGTCCTCTGCTTTCCATAACAAATCGTTCCACTCAAGGCCAGTCCTCTCTCTGATGTTGTCTTCCCCTTGTTTTCTCTGTCTGCCTCTTCGTCTCCCTCCTTGTACTGTTCCCTGTGGGACAGTCTTGGCCAATCCAGATGTTCGTATGACGTGCCCCTACCACTTTAGTTTGCAATTTTTCACTGAAGTCAGGAGCTCTTCATATGGTCCCATGGCGTTTTTATATGCTGGTTTTCACTTCTTCATTAGTGATGTGATCTCTGTATCTCCTACAGAGATCATAGGATCTAGAATGGTCAAAATGATTTGTTTACCCCGTTAAATAGTATTTTAATATACAGTAACCATCCTTTGTGGGCAACCATGAATTTGTACAGCATCAATGCAAACCTGATCAGAGTCATCAAACAGCTGTACAGCGAGGCCACCAGTGCAGTGTACTACAACAACAACATTGGAGAATGGTTTCGAACAACAGTTGGAGTAAGGCAGGGCTGTCTACTCTCACCCACTCTTTTCAACATCTTCCTTGAGAGAATCATGGCTGATGCACTGGAACATCATGAAGGATCAGTCAGCATTGGTGGCAGAACGATCACAAACCTCCGCTTCGCAGATGACATTGATGGAATAGCAGGATCAGAAAAAAAGCTTGCCAGCCTAACAGAACACTTGAATAAGGCCTCCAAAACATACGGCATGGAAATCAGTGCAGAGAAGACCAAACTGACGACTAATAACACCAACAGCATTAGCACTGATATCAGGGTTAATGACCAGAAGCTGGAAACAGTTCAAAGCTTCAAGTACCTGGGAGCCATTGTATCAGACCAGGGATCCAAGCCAGAAGTAGTATGCAGGACTGCACAGACAGTAACAGCTTTGTCAAAACTAAACACCATCTGGAGAGAT
>CM054141.1:11367761-11380261 GCA_028751875.1 Rapana venosa | reverse complement strand
GTAGAAAAACCCTCCTATGAAGAATGAAATGGTGTGGAACAGCGCAGAGTACCCGGTTTGTTTGATGTTGTAAATTCTTTCTAATGCAGTTCTCTTTCCTTCATCATGGACTTTTTCTTCTCATGTGGATTTTTGTAATGTTTCGTTTTGATTTCTTAATTTTTGGTATTTTTTTCTTTTCCATTTCTTCTTCTTCTGCTTCTTTTTCTTCTTCTTCTTCTTCTTCTTCTTCTTCCTTCTCTCTTCTTCTTCTTCTTCCTCTCCTCCTCCTTCTTCTCTTCCTCTTCTTCCTCCTCCTTCTTATTCTAATTAACTATGCTGTTTTTTTTCCTTTCTTTAAATAACTATTCTGTTTTTCTTTCTTTCTTTAACTAACTATGCTGTTTCTGTTCCTTTCTTTAATCAACTATTCTGTTTTTCTGCTTGTCTTTTAAAGAAAAACGTACAGGAGCAAATGTGCCAAAGCCCTGAAGTTTGTATGCGTTTGGCATTCCAGAGATCAGTTTAAGCAAACACGCTGATTTAAATGTATTTGCATTCTAGTGACCAATTTAGCATTCTAATGTGTATGTCTTTACGCTCCAGTAACCAATTGAAGCAAACACTCCCATGTGTATTATTCCAATCAGTGACGTGAAACAGCACGAAGACATTCCGTCATGCTCCGCCACCGCCACCCCCCCTACCCTCTCTCTCTCTCTCTCTCACACACACACACACACACACCACACACACACACACACGGACACACATACACACACTTACACACGGACACACACACACACACACTTACACACATACTTACACACAGATACACACACACACACACCACACAACCAACCAACCACCACTTGTTGGACAATGGCTTGATGGAGAAAAAAAAAGCAAATGCATTGCTTATTCAGCGTACCATTTGGAAATAAAAAGTTGACTTGATTTCACTCACTCGCGCACACACACACACAGACAACACCCTCCCCTCTTGCCCCCCCACCGCCCACACACACACCTTGTACATGCAGCACAAATCAGTGAATGCCGCTAAAGCGATGAGTGGAAAAGCAATCATGGAGTCTGACATACAGCTGCAGTAAGAGCTGTACAGGCAGAACACCGACATTTCACACGTAACAACCCTCAGAAATGCAGCAGCAAAACAAAGCTGTTTTAACTAAACATATTCAATGTAAAGATGGTAAAGGCAAAGGTGTCCCATAACCTATATGGTCATAAGGGAGCGAGGCGTCAGAGACCTCACTTCTCTAGGGCCAGCATATTGAGGGCGGCGCCCATCTCCTCTCCCTCGCTGCTTGACCTTCCCAGACCCTAAAGAGGGCAGGTACCCATTTACAGCCGGGTGAACTGGGGAACTGTACTGAAGCCAAGGCGCGCAAACGGTCACCCATCCAATTGGTTACCACGCTCGATGATACTTAACATTGGCTGGGGAGAAAGCAAATGATCCGACCACTGAGCTATAGAAACAAAACACCACACAATCATCAAGGGACACGTATAAAACCAGTCTTTCAATGATATGTACAAGTCGGTATTCATACACAGGACTGATCTGTTTGGGACTAAATTATGAAGCGAAGAAAAAGTTCCAGATGTGCAGATTCCACACTGGTACTGTATGAACCCGTGGAGAGTCACGCGAAACATCAAAAGCGACAAGTCGGTTCTAAGTATTCTCTAGAGGTACTCTTCTATTACCCAGATCTCTATTTCAGCTGTCCGGGAGCTGGTGAAAGCAAAGCACTAACACATCCAGCAGGCATCCATCCTCCCACGCTTGCCTCTAGGCAACTCTCTCCATTTCTTCATAGACAGGCCATGCACGATATGAGTACCAGAACGAAAGTTTGGGAAAGCCATCATGGTTGTAGCCACTGATGAGTAGAGAATTACACCACAGCAAGGTGGAATAAATCGGAGAAATACTGCCTTGAACTGTTGCCGTTGTGTATATGTTGTTGTTGTTGTTGTTGTTGTTGTTGTGCGTTCCCCAGCTTAACACTCTTGGGGGTCACCCAGAATATGCATACACTCTGACTCACTCATCCCACCTGGGAATCACTGTGAGATTGAAATTGCACATTGAATGAGAGGTTTGCGTGTATGACTGCTTTGAAGTATTATTGCCATATAGGCAGACATACTCCGACTTCAGAGGATTTTTTTTCTCCTTTAAAGGAGAGTGCAGGTTGTTATGTTAAGAGCTTGTCATGGCTGAAGGCAATCTCAAAACACAACATTTTACAACATAACAACATTTTAGTGTAGGCCTTGGCAATTAGCTGACATCAATAACTGATATAGCTTTTGGTTTGGGCCACGTTGTGTATATTATAACACTGTATTGCCTAGTATTGTATTGTGTTAT
The DNA here is from genome assembly GCA_028751875.1 of Rapana venosa. Taxonomy (NCBI): domain Eukaryota; kingdom Metazoa; phylum Mollusca; class Gastropoda; order Neogastropoda; family Muricidae; genus Rapana; species Rapana venosa. The sequence goes on along the minus strand of CM054141.1, from coordinate 11,377,875 downwards.
GTCGTATTGTATTGCATTGTATTATTGTATTGTATTTCACTTTCAGTCTTGGCAGATTTCTCTGCTGAAATTCGAGCTGCTTCCCTCTTTGAAATCGAGAACAATCAGAACACCGGGATTCACCGTATGCAACCGTTTTTTCCCCCCACCACAAAGGTAGCCGCATTCCGACTTCGGGCCTGTATGCAGGGTATGTTCGCGTTTCCTTAACCCACTGAACGCTGACAAGAATTACAGTATCTTTATCTTGCATATTTTGATGTTCTGCATGTGTATGTACACGAAAGGAAGTAAGGCACTGGCAGGTCTGCACTTGTAGTTGACCTGGGAGGTCGCAAAATCTCCATCCTTGATTCACCAGACGCCGCCGAGATTCGAACCTACGACTTCATGAGTCCACGGGATTGAAGTCGAACGGTCTTAACCACTTGGCTATGATATCCGTCCATCAGTTCATATAAGACTGGAACTACACTTTTCTCTCTCTGTCTCCCTACCAACATTTCTTAACATTCAAATACTGGATTTATGTGCGTCCTTTGATGACTGTGGGGTCTCTCTTCCCCTCCCCCCCCCCTCTCTCTCTCTCTCTCTCTCTCTCCTCTCTCTCTCTCTCTCTCTCTCCTCTCTCTCTCTCTCTCTCTCTCTCTCTCTCTCCCATTTCTTATCATTCGAAGATTGGTTTTATATGTGTCCTTTGATGACTGTGGGGTATTTGTTTCTACACAAATCTTCTCCCCTCTCCCTCTCTCTCTCTCTCTCTTCTTCTCTCTCTCTCTCTCTCTCTCTCTCTCTCTCTCTCTCTCTCTCTCTCTCTCTCTCTCTGCGAATGCGAATGCGAAAGTTTTATTCATTATAGGCCTTGGCCCCTCATGAAGGGGGTGTGTGTATATAATCAACATTCCAAAACGTGTTGCATAAGAAACATTTATGAACAGAAAAATAATACCTCAAGTACAGATAGTATTTCTAATTTTAAAAGCTTTATACAAATAAATTGCTAGTCGCTTATTAATGCGTTCGTTAGTAGATGACATAAGTATGCAAAGTCTAAACATGGAAGGACAGCTCACATATTTTTGCGGTATCAACTGAGTTCTAAGATCATTTAACATAGGACAACATAATAAAAAATGGACTTTGTTATCGACAAACCCCTTACATAATGGACAAAGAAGATTTGTAACACAGTATTGTCTATAGCGAAGATTGTGCACAAACAATTCAGACACTCCAAATCTAAATGTTGTCATAATATGTTTAAGATGTCTATCCATGTTCATTGACAAATATACAGGAATTTTACCTAATAAACTAAACTGCCTATACACACTAAAACGATCACTCTCCTGAATATGACTGGAACACTCCTGCCACCTACAATCTATCAATCTAGTGCGCAGTACACGTATAAACCCATTTATATCCTCTGAAACTTTCGCATTCTCTCTCTCTCTCTGTGCAATGCAAACCCTTGAAAATAAAGATCATTCATTCATTCATTCATTCATTCCCTCCCCTCACCCCTCACCCCCCCCCCCCCCCCAACAACAGCTAAACTTCCACTTTCATCAACGCAATAGAGAGGAAGATGAAAGAAAACGGGCAACAGTGAGATGGAGCCACTCCATAGATTGCTTGGCATTTGCAGTTAAACAGCTTTAACCTTCTTCATATCCCACAAAGCCAGCAATCCCGCCCCATCCCTCTGTCGCCAAAATGAATACAAGAACAATCCAACACACATAACATTTTGAACACACAACAACAATTCAAACACATAACATTTTGTACATACAACACAAATCAAACACATAACATTTTGTACATACATACAACAACAATTTCGACGCATAGCATTTTGTACACACAACAACAATTTCGACGCATACAATTTTGTACACAACAACATTCGATGCATACAATTTTGTACATACAACAACAATTTCGACGCATACAATTTTGTACACAACAACATTTCACGCATAACATTTTGTACACACAACAACAATTCAAACACATAACATTTTGTACATAAAACAACAATTCAAACACATAACACTTTGTACATACTATAATTCGAGCACATAACATTTTGTACATACAAAAACAATTCAAAAACATAACATTTTGTAAATATATAGAACAACAATTCGAACACAAACATTTTGTACATACTATAATTCAAACACATAACATTTTGTACATACAACAACAATTCGAACACATAACATTTTGTACATACTATAATTCAAACACATAATATTTTGTACATATAACAACAATTCAAACATATAACATTTTGTACATACAACAGCAATTCAAACATATAACATTTTGTACGTACAACAACAATTCAAGCACATAATATTTTGTACATACAACAACAATTCAAACATGTAACATTTTGTACATACAACAACAATTCAAACATGTAACATTTTGTACATACAACAACAATTCAAACATGTAACATTTTGTACGTACAACAACAATTAAAACACCTAACATTTTGTACATACAACAACAATAATTGAAACACATAACATTTTGTACATACAACAATTCAAACACATAACATTTTGTAAATATATACAACAATAATTCAAACACAGAACATTTTGTAAATACAACAACAATTCAAACACATAACATTTTGTACATACAACAACAATCCAACACACATAACATTTTGTACACACAACAATTCAAGCACATAACATATTGTACACACAACGACTATTCAAACACATAACATTTTGTACGCACAACAACAATTCAAGCACATAACATTTTGTACATACTACAACAATTCAAACACATAACATTTTGTAACTACAACAACAATTCAAACATAACATTTTGTGTACATGTTTAAAAGAAATCTTTCATGAAAAAATTGGCAAGCTTGGCCTATGGCGTGGATGATAAAAACATACCTATGATGGGGAAACAAATACACACGCAGGTAGGAAAATGAAAAAAAAAGGGTGGCGCTGCTCTTGTGGCGACGTGCTCTCCCCTGGGTAGAGCAGCCCGAATTTCACGCAGAGAAATCTGCCGTAACATGAGAAGTGGTAAGGTTAAGGTAAAGATAAAGGTGCCCCATAACCTAAGTGGTCGTAGGGTAGCGAGGCGTCAGAGACCTCAACTTCTCCAGGGGCCAGCATATTGAGGGCGGCGCCCATCTCCTCTCCCTCGCTACTTACTTTCCTTGACCCCAAAGAGACATATACCTATTTACACTGGGTGAACTGGGGGAACTGTACTGAAGCCAAGGCGCGCAAACGGTCACCCATCCAAGTGGTAACCACGCTCGATGCTGCTTAACCTTGGTTGAGGGAAAGCAAGTGCTCTGACCACTGAGCTATCCTGTCCTCTACACTCAACTAACTTTACAAAACAGTACTAATCTCAGTCATCTGGTCATGTACTGTACAATGGTTTTCAGTTAGATCTTTACTGGTGCACAAACAAGCATACTGTATTAATTTTGTGTACCACTTCTTATGGGGATGGGATAGCTCAGTGGTCAGAGCTCTCGCTTTCCCCTAGCCAAGGTTAAGCAGCATCGAGTGTGGTTACCAAGTGGATCGATGACCGTTTGCGCGCCTTGGCTTCAGTACAGTTCCCCCAGTTCACCCAGCTGTAAATGGGTACCTGCCCTCTTTAGGGTCAGGGAAGGTAAAGCAGCGAGGGAGAGGAGAAGGGAGCCGCGCTCAATATCCTGGCCCCTAGAGAAGTTGAGGTCTCTGACGCCTCGCTCTCCTACGACCTTATAGGTTATGGGACTCCTTTACCTTTATATCTTACAGGGGCCCACAAATAATGCAGCAAACATTGGCCTGTAACCAGTCCAGGTTTAGGCAAACAATACCAGCCCTGACTGATGAAGCCAGAAGGGCAGGCAGTAGTGTCGTGTCGTGTCGTGTCGTGTCGTGTAGTGTCCTGTCGTGTAGTGTAATCCTATACGTCATTGTTGCGCCTTGTGCTGTGCTGCTCTGTGTGGGGTCTGGCTGTAAAACTCAATCTGCTAGTCACAGAATGTAGACTACTAATCATGTGTGTGTGTGTGTGTGTGTGTGTGTGTGTGTGTGTGTGTGTGTGTGTGTGTGTGTGTGTGTGTGCGAGTGTGTTGTGTGTTTGTGTGTGTGTGTGTGTGTGCGTGCTCAACCTGATAGTCAAGAATGTACATGTACACTACTTGTATGTGTGCGTGCGTATGTGTGTGTGTGCGTGTGTGTGTGTTTGTGTGCGTGCGGCGTGCTGCTGTGTCGTGCGTGCGTGCGTGTGTGTTTTTGTGTGTGTGTGTGTGTATGCGTGCTCAACCTGATAGTCAAAGAATGTACATGTACACTACATGTGTGTGCGTGCGCGTGTGCGCGCTCTCGTGCTAATGCGTCCATATGTGTAGCATGGTAAACAATTATTAAGTCAGTCGTTGACCTCAACACAAAGAAACCGCGCAGGGTTAATTTATTGACACTGAGTAGTATAATAATAATAATAATAATAATAATAATAAAAAGAAAAGAAGAAGAAGAAATGGAATTTATATAGCGCTACATCTTGCAGAGACAAATCAAAGCCCTTGCACTCAACTCGTTCTTGCACAGTCATACAACCAGTATTAATTAATAGTTCCAACAAGTCCAAATGTACACACACACGCGCGCGCGCGCGCACACACACACACACACACACACACACTGCACACACACACACACGCACACACACACACACACACACACACACACACACATAAAGATACACACCCTGGCAGGGCAGTAGAATCTTGGCTGTTGAAGGCAGGGAAAAACTATGAGATGAAGCAGGAGAGGAAAATCTTAGGTTTGAAATAAATATGTCTTGAGACTGGATTTAAAAGTGTCATAAGAAGGCTTTTGGCGGAGAGAGAGAGGGAGAGAGGGAGGTCATACCAGATCGATGGACCAGAAATAGAGAAAGAGCGACGGCTAATGGTGGATTGGTTGAATCTAGGTATTCGTAAGGACAAAGTATCTGCAGCAGAGCGGAGAGTCCTGGCTTTTTGAAACTGGCCTATACACAACTTGTTTTCAGTCTGTACTTTCATACTTAAAACATTTACATGGATCGGTGGTCTAGAGGCAACGCCCCTGCCTAGAAAGCGAAAAATCCAGGTCGGAAGTGTGCGGTGGTTCAAATCCCGTTTGGGCCCGAAACTTTCCCCCCATCCATTAGACCATGAGTGGTGGTCTGGGTACTATCTTTCGGATGAGACGAGAAACCGAGGTCCCGTGTGTTACTCGTAATTATATAGCGCACGTAAAAGAACCACAAGAGTAGTTGTCCCTGGCAAAATTCTGTAGAAAAAAAGCCACTCTGATAAGGAAACGAATACATTTGCAGACAGGAAAAAGAAAAAAAAATGGGTGGCGCTGCTCTTGTGGCGACGCGCTCTCCCCGGGGAGAGCAGCCCGAATTTCACGCAGAGAAATCTGCCGTGACTTTAAGTGGCATAAATAAATATAAATTAAAAAAAAAAAATTTTCTGGAGTTTTCGCTTAGGTTCCTTCACGTACATTAGTAAGAGTTCACAATTCAGACACCTCAAGTACAAAAGTAACGAAAACATTTTTCTTTCACAATCGTTGTCTATCTCCACTGGGCAAAATCATGAAACCAGAAACCAGAATGGAAACAGAAATATTCTTCTTCTTCATCGAACTCTCAGACAGCAACTATTGTTGTCTGACATATGAGCAAAAATGCGTTGCGCTGCCGTTAAGCGCCTGACAAGACAGGCCCAGCACATCCGACTTCGACGTGGGAGAGAAAATCTTCTTAGTCTTTCTGGAAAAAAGGGTAGGAGAATGGACCAAGAAGGCACAAAATAGACGAAAAGGAGATTGCCAGGATGAAATGGAACAAGGCAGGAACAAAGAATGGGATAGAAAAGAGGGAATTCCTGGCCCAGAATTTCCAGAAAGTGGGGATGCTATTTATTTTGACAGGCCCCCAGCATCCCCAGGGGAAGCTTGTTCTCGGTCTGTACTTTTATACTTGGTACATTTTCATGTGCATTGGCAGAGTCGAACATTCAGGCATCTCAAACAAAAATTAATGAAATGTCTTGTCGTTTCAGGGTCTTTTTCTCCACTGAGCGAATCCTGAAATTAGGACACTGAAATCAGACTCCACTTACTACAGTAAAACTGTGGATATAGCTTTCAATCCAGCGACATGAGCCACCGGGAGAGTGTGAAATAAAAGAAAAATTAGGCTTCACTTGGAACGTGGAGCTTTTATAGCGTCAGCACAATTAAAAAAGGTAAAGGTGTCCCATAACCTATGTGGTCGTAGAGGGAGCGAGGCATCAGAGACCTCACTTCTCCAGGGGCCAGTATATTGAGGGCGGTGCCCATCTCCTCTCCCTCGCTGTTTTACCTTTCCCTGACCCTAAAGAGAGCAGGTATCCATTTACAGCTGGGTGAACTGGGGGAACTGTTTTGAAGCCAAGGCCCACAAATGATCACCCATCCAATTGGAAACCACGCTGGATGCTGCTTAACATTGGCCTGGGGGAAAGCGAGTGCTCTGACCACTGAGCTATCCCGTCCCCATTGAAACACTTAAAAAAAAACGAGGGATGGGGTGGGAGCTGTCCTTGGGGGGAACAGCTCTGGGCAGGTCTTGTATTTGATGGATTTGAGATTGCTTCAAGGGGACGGGATAGCTCAGTGGTCGGAGCACTCGCTTTCCCCCAGCCAAGTTAAGCAGCGTCGAGCGTGGTTACCAGTTGGATGGGTGACCGTTTGCGCGCCTTGGCTTCAGTACAGTTCCCCCAGTTCACCCAGCTGTAAATGGGTACCTGCCCTCTTTAGGGTCAGGGAAGGTAAAGCAGCGAGGGAGAGGAGATGGGCGCGCCCTCAATATGCTGGCCCTAGAGAAGTGAGGTCTCTGACGCCTCGCTCCCCTACGACCTTATAGGTTATGGGACTCCTTTACCTTTTTAGATTGCTTCACACCTGATGGTATTAATCCACGTAATACTTTATTTATTTTTATTTATTTATTTTATTCTTTTATATCAAGGATAATGGAATAAGCACTGATGTGCTTTTTTTTACATCTAGTCCCCGTGAGTATGCGGTTTTGTAAATTCTGTCATCTGTTCCCACCGGCACACAATGGCCTACTCTTACGATTAGCGGAACAGGATTTAACGTGTGCGCAAGATGTTCTGCGTGCGTTCACACACAGGGCCTCGGTTTATAGTCTCGTCCGAAGGACTTTTGGGGAGAGTGGAGTCTGCACTGATGTTAACTCCAGGAGAAAATATCCCCTTTGAACGGGAATCCAACCCGGGTCGTCAGATTGCGAGCGCAATGTTCTAACCACTCGGCTCTCCCGTCCCCCATCTGTGATGTTGGTATTATGGGTAGGATCTGGGAGTATGGGGAGGTGGGGGGGGGGGGGAGTGGTTGAGTGGAAGGGAGTAGGGAATATAACTGAGAGAAGGAGGATATTGTTGTAGTCGTTGTTGTTGTTGTTGGTGTTGTTGTTGTCGTGCGTTCCCCAGCTTAACACTCTGGGGGGTCACCCAGAATGTGCGTACACTCTGACTCAACTCATCCCACCTGGGAATCACTGTGAGATGGAAATCGCACCACTGAATGAGAAGTTTTCGTTTATGTGGCTGTTTTTAAGTATACCTCGCCATATAGGCAGCCATACTCCGACTTCAGGCGATTTTTTTTCTCATTTTAAAGGAGAGAGAGCAGGTTGTTGTGTTGAGAGCTTGTCATGGCTGAAGGCAATCTCAACACACAACATTTTTACAACATAACAACATTTTAGTGTAGGCCTTGACAGTTAGCTGACCTCAATAACTGGCACAGCTTTTGGCCTGGGCCGAGAATGAGAATACTAGGCAGACCTTATTTTTGATCAATTATGTTGGCATTGCTGTTATCAGGCTTGTTTTTACTGGCATGTCAATGCTTACGTGCTTGCTTTCTTGCTACTTCGAATCAGACTGGATGGGGACTGGATGTAAAAAAGCACATGAGTGCTTATTCCATTATCCTCGATATAAAAAGAATAAATAAAAAAAATCAGATGAGTTCTTTCCCCTTCCATCATCAACTCGATTTCTCTCCATGTTTTCTCTGAAAAGAAAACTCACTTTTGTTCTCCTCCACCTTCGTCTTCTCATTCTTCCTATTATTTATTTTCGTCCTTCCTTTCTTTGTAGTCATGTTCACGCCCACACGTCCTCCTCCTCCTCCTCTCCCCCCCCCCTCCCCCCAGCCCCCCCCCCTTCACCCCCTCTAACTGTTCCGTCAGTTAGTGATCCTGAAGAGAATTGAATGGAGGGCATTTCTGGCCACGTCTGCTGTAAGGTCTCATTGTCAGGCATGGCAACAGTCAGCAGACGATCACTGCCTCGCTTTGGAAACCAGACATGCGCATAAACCAGCTTTGATGACAGGCACCTAGCTTGTAAGGGGAGGGCCCCCCTCACCCCCCCTCCATCCGCCCACCTTGTGATGTTGGTTCTTGGGTTGTTGTTTGGGTTTTGTTTTTTTTAGGTCGTGAGTAGTAGTAATGATGATGATGATGATGATGATGGTGATGATGGTGACGATGATGATGATGATGATGATGATGATGGTGATGATGATGATGAGAGCAGTGATCATGACAACTATAAAAACAACAACAACAACAACAGCACTACTACTGCTGCTGCTGCTGCTGCTGCTACTACTGCTGCTGCTGCTACTACTACTACTACTACTACACTACGCTGCTGCTGCTGCTGCTGCTGCTGCTGCTGCTGCTGCTGCTACTACTGCTGCTGCTGCTGCTGCTGCTGCTGCTGCTACTACTACTACTACTACTACTACTATTACTACTACTACTACTACTGCTGCTGCTGCTGCTGCTGCTGCTGCTGCTGCTGCTGCTGCTGCTAGAATAATGATGAGGAGGATGAGCAGGATGACGATAATGATGAGGAGAACAAGGGGGATGAGGAGAAGAGGAGGAGGAGGAGAGGAGGAGGAGGGGAAGGAGAGGAAGGAGGAGGAGGAGGAGGAGGAGGAGGAGGAGAGTAAACAAAAAGCAACTCATGTTCACAAATATATTCCATGAGTATAATGTTACACTCCACATCATTCAAGCACATCCATATTACATCCAGCCTTTCCCCTCTCCCCAAACAAAAATATGCTGAACCCACTGTCATGGTGAGGTGTCGTACACATTTGTTCCATGACCAACCAACCAACCAACCAACCAACCAACCAACCAACCAACCAACCAACCACCCATCCAACCAACCAACCACCCAACCAACCAACCACCCACCCACCCAATCAACCAACCAACCACCCAACCATCCAACCAACCAACCACCCACCCACCCAATCAACCAACCATCCAACCAACCAACCACCCACCCACCCAACCAACCAGCCACCCTCCCACCCACCCACCCACCCACCCACCCAACCAACCAACCAACCAACCAGCCAACCAACCAACCAACCAACCAACCAACCGACCAACCCACCCACCCACCCACCCAAAGACAGTATTCAGGATAAAAGCATCTAGGTCAGACGTCTGTGCAGAAAAAAACAACGTACAGAACGATTTGACAGAATCTCAGGAAGCTGAGGGAGGAGGGTGGAGGGGAGGAGGGGAGGTAGAGAGAGAGAGGGGGGGGGGGGGGGGGCTGGGGGGAGATTGCAAAAGAACGGCTGTGGTGTCGTGGTGTCAATGTCATCGATCGTGAAGAGCTATGACCAGCAATGCATAAAAAAAATGGGGGGTGGTGGTGGTGGTGTGGTGGTGGGGGGGGGGGGGGGGGGGGGACTGGATAAGATAACTGCCTGGCTAGTGTAACTGAATCTGCATGTTTTTGCTGAAGAAGCGACAAAGGATTTTTTTCTGTCTTCTTCTTTTTATTTTCTGTTGTGTGAGTTAGGAAAGGAGAATTATATAACTAAAGCTGAATGTTCAATCTATGATATTGTTGTGACTGAAGATTGCCTGTGTTTTATTCCAGTTTGTATCTCTTTGAGTTGAGTGTTGTTCTTTTCATCCCGAAACTGTTTTGTAG
>CM054141.1:11342761-11362761 GCA_028751875.1 Rapana venosa | reverse complement strand
ATAAAGACTGTCGTATGCCCAAACAAATCACAACAAAACACAGCTAAAAACAAAAACTCAGTTCACCTACCACTTCCCCAGGTACCAACAAAAAAATAACCTATTAAACAAAAGTTATTGATGAAGTATACCTATATGTTAAACTTCCACCACAAAAATACAAACAACAAGCAACATCTAAATCAAACTTTTTAAAAACCAAAATGGGTAGATAGGAATTTTTGAAACTTTAAAGAAGTTAAATATAAGTTTTGTTAAAGCATAGATCACTCAAAAATTACATACAAATATTATATTGAATAGCACCAATGAGCTTTTCCCTTAAGTTAATCACATCTTTTTAACAAAATTTCCCTTTAAAGAGAGAGAGGGAGAGAGGAGAGAAGAAAAAAAAGAGAAAGAGAGGAGAAGACAATGCCCAATGACAATTTTTATTTCATAAAAGAAAACACTCACTTTTTACATCCATCCCGCCCTAGGAAACAAAAAAACAACCAAAAGACCCACCCCAGAAAAAAAGGGAGTAATTAAAAAAAAAACAAAACAAACAATAATCAAAAAAGACCAAAAATAAAGAAACCCCAAAAAACACCCAACCCACAAAAAAAAGAAAACAAAAAAAACCCACCCCCAAAAAAAAAAAAAAAAAAAAAATAAAGGAAAAAAACCCCCAAAAAACCCACAAAAAAAAAGAACAAAAAAAAAAAAAACAAACAAACAACAACAACAAAAAAGGGAAAAAAGCAAAAAAAACAACACAAAGAAAAACCCCCCATAAAAACCACAAAAAACAAAAACAGTCATAAAGATAAACATCACACATTGTAACATGGTACACATGGTTGTCACACGTAACAATAAGATATTGAAATGGGCGTTCCACGAAATTCAATACAGAGAGAGAGAGAGAGAGGAAAGAGAGAAGAGAAGGAGGAGGGTGGGGGCGCGCGCGCAGGTTGTGTGTGTGTGTGTGTGTGGTTGTGTCCTGTTTAACTTTTTTCCCTGTTTTGAGTTTTGGGACAAATAATGACCGTAAAAATAGCCCCTTTTTCCTCCCCTTCCTTATTTGTGCGTAAAAAATTGTGGTGTGTTTGTTTTTTTGTTTTGTGTGTGTGTCCGTGCGCGCGCGCGCACGCCCCAGCTTCAATCGACAGGCAAAACAAGTCATAACAGAAGAGACAGACAACCGACTGGAATAGAATACTGTTGGATGGATCTCTGTTAAATTTATGCAACCACCAATCCCCCATTGTTTAATTTTCATCTGCGCAGAAGTTTTTAATTCTGTCAGCCCTGGTTTGTTTTTGTTTTTGTTGTTTTGTTGTTGATGTGTTGTTAAAACCCTGCTATTTTCGTGTTGTTTTTTGTTGTTGTATGGGTGGTAAGGTGGGTGTGGGTGTTAGTGATCGTACTGGGTAGTGGTAAGAGGAGTAGGGGGGGGTTTGGAGTGGGTGGAGGTTTGGGGGAGGCTGTGCAGGAATGCATCCTGACTAAGTTTATATGAAAAATATTTTTTTCTTTTTTGGGGTGGTTTTTGGTGTGTGTGTGTGTGTGGGGTGTGTGTGGGTGTGTGTGTGGTGTGTGCCTCCATACCCCAAAAGGGGTGAAAGGACTTAAATCTTGAATCTTAAATCTTGTGTTTGTGTGTGTTTATTTGATTTGGTTTCTTTTATTCTTTTATGTCGAGGATAATGGAATAAGCACTTATGTAGGGTTTTTTGTAACATCCAGTCCCCGTGTGTATGCAGTTTTTGGTGGTAAATTTGTCACCCGTTCCCACTGGCACACTATGGCCTACTCTTCGAAAAGCGGAACGGGTTTTTTAGCGTATGCGCAAGATGTTCTGCGTGCGTTCGCACACGGGACCTCAGTTTATGATTTCATCCGAAGTACTGTTGGAGGGAGTGGAGTCGGCACTGATGTTAACTCCAGAGGGAAAATCCTCTTGAAACGAAAACGAACCCGGTGTGTGTGTGTGGTGTGGTGTGTGGGGTGTGTGGTGTGTGTGTTGTTGTGTGTGTGTGGCGCGTGCGTGTGCGTGTTGTGTGTGTGTGTGTGGTGTGGTGTTGTGTGTGGTGTGTTGTGCGCGAGTCTGTGTGTGAGAGAGATTTAAATTTGTAAAAATTATTTTTAAAAATATTTGTTGATATCGAGGATAATGGAATAAGCACTCATGTGCTTTTTTTTTACATTCAGTCCCCGTGTGTATGCAGTTTTGTAAATTCTGTCATCCGTTCCCACCGGCACACAATGGCCTATTCTTACAAAAAGCGGAACAGAATTTAACGCGTGGCGGAAGATGTTCTGCGTGCGTTCGCACACACGGGACCTCGGGTTTATAGTCTCATCCGAAGGGCTTCCCAAGAGAGAGAGAGAGGGAAGAGAAAGAGAAGAGAGAGAGAGAGAAAAGAGAGGAGAGAGAGAGAGAGAGGAGAGAGAGAGAGAGAGAAAGAGAGAGAGAGAGAGAGAGAGAGAGAGAGAAAAATGACAAACAAACACGAGGAATAATGAATAAACACTCCCCGGCACACCAGCCCGCCCCGTAGGGATACACAAAATGAAAACCCCAAAAAGTAGTAAAAGGAAGAAGGGGAGAAGAGAGAATAAAAGAGGAAAAAAAAAGGAAGACCCCAACCCAGGGCGGAAGACAAAGACCAAAACCCCAGACATAAATGAAAAAAAAACCCACCGCCCCCAAAATCAACCGGGCTATACAAAAAGGTTTTGCAAGTTGTGAGAAAACCAGAGATTCACTAACTAACAACTGCCAAGGCCTAAAAAAAAAAAAGGTAAAGGAGTCCCATACCCTATGTGGTCGTAGGGGAGCGAGGCGTCAGAGACCTCACTTCTCTAGGGCCAGCATATTGAGGGCAGTGGCGCCCATCTCCTCTCCCTCGCTGCTTTACATCCAGCCAAGGCCTACTACTACATTAAAACGGTGTTCTGTTGGTCAAAATGTTTCTTGTGTTGAGATTGGCCTTCAGCCAGGACAAAAAGCTCTTAATTAAACTTAACAACCTGCACTCTCCTCTCTCTCTCTCTCTTCTCTCTCTCTCTCTCTCTCTCTCTCTCCTTCTCCTCCTCTCTCTCTCTCTCTCTCTCTCTCTCTCCTCTCTTCTCTCCTTGAAACGAGAGAGGGAAAAACAAAATCCTCTGAAGGCGGAGTATGGCTGCCTATATATGGCGAGGTACTTGAAAACGGTCATACACGGCAAACTTCTCTCTCTCTCTCTCTCTTCTCCCTCATCTCTCTCTCATCTCTCCACTCTCATCTCTCTCTCCCTCCTCTCCTCTCTCTCTCTCTCTCTCAGTGTGAATTTCAATCTCACAGTGATTCCTAGGTGGGATGGGTGAGTCAGAGTGTATGCGCATTCTGAGTGACGCCCTAGAGTGTTAAGCTGGGGAACGCACAACACCAACAACAACAAACATTCGACTTGTAAATCCCCGGTGGGGGTGCTAGGGGCCTGTCAGTATAAACAGCATCCCCCACCTCCTGGAAATTCTGTGCTAGGAATTCCCTCTTTTCTATCCCTCTCTTTGTTTCTGCCTTGTTCCTTTTCTTCCTGTCACCTTGTTTATTTTCTGGCTCGTGGGTCCACTCTTTTACCCGTTTTTCTCCTAGATGGTACATTGAAGAAGCAATGCATTTGCTTTAAAAAAAAAAAAATTAAGTATGAATCTAAGAAGTGTGTGTGTGTGTGTTGTGTTGTGTGTGTGTGTGTGTGTGTGTGTGTGTGTGTGTGTGTGTGTGTGTGTGTGTGTGTGTGTGTGTGTGTGTGTGTGATTCAGATTCAGAATATTTTATTACCATTTAAGTCATGTAGACTTATCTGACACAACAACTACATAAATTGTGTGTGTGTGTGTGTGTGTGTGTGTGGTGTGTGTGTGTGTGTGTGTGTGTGTGTGTGTGTGTGTGTGTGTGTGTGTGTGTGTGTTGTATGAGAGAGAAGTCAAGTCAAGTCAAAATGATCTTTATTGAGAATAAAAGAGTAAACTTACAAGCTTTCTTTCATTCCTCCTTCCCCCCTGTGTGTGTGTGTGGTGTGTGTGTGTGTGTGTGTGTGTGTGTTGTTGTGTGTGTGTATGTGTGTGTGTGTGTGTATGTGTGTGTGTGTGTGTGTGTGTGCGTGCGTGTGTGTGTCTGTGTGTGTGTGTGTACGTGTGAAGGGCGACGATGCATGACAGAATGCTTACGTACTGTTGTCACGAGTCACTGACTGCCACACAGTGATTTGAACGGTATGCATTACAGGAGTGTGTTTGCTTCAGTTGGGCACTAGAGTGTAGGCAGTGCTACTGGAGGTAAGACGATAGACAGAGCGTTCAGAACAAACACTGATCAACACTCTTAAGACATAGATATAGATTCTCTTTCACATGTAGTCAGCATGTATGTTTTGCTTACATCAGTCGCTGGAATACAAAACACACACACACACACACACACATACACACATGTACATATTCAATGTACCATCTGGAAATAAAATTTTGACTTGACTTGACTTGACACACACACACACACACACACACACACACACACACACACACACACACACACACACACACACACACACACACACATACACACACACACACGCACGCGCGCGCGCACGCACGCACGCACGCACGCACGCCGCACGCAACACACACACACACACACACACACACAATCATTGTTGTGTTTACTTGAATCGGTCACTACAACATTCTTTCTTCTTTCTTTCTTCTTTTATTTCGAGGATAATGGAATAAGCATTCCTGTGCTTTTTTCATCCAGTCCCCGTGTGTATGCAGTTTTGTAAATTTTGTCATCCCTTCCCACCGGCACACAATGACCTACTCTTCCGAGAAGCAGAACGGGTTTTAACGTGTGCGTAAGATGTTCTGCGTGCGTTCTCACACGGGACCTCGGTTTGTAGTCTCATCCGAAGGACTTTTGGGGAGAGTGGAGTCGGCACTGATGTTAACTCCAAAGGAAAAAATCCTCTTGAACTGGAATCGAACTCGGGTCAGCAGATCACGAATACATCACGCTAACCACCAGGCTATCCCGTTCTCTATCACACGTAGTAGCACACAGTTATCTGAAGTCGAACGGTTCGAGTCCCAGCCTTGCCCTTTCTTCCCAGTTTGACGAGAGAGAAAAAAATCAATCAAACTGAATATCAAGTCCTTCGGATGAGACTAGAAACCGAGGCCCCGTGTGCGAATACACGCAGAAGCTCTTGCACACACAAGTTAAGGCCTGTTCCACATTTCGGAAGAGTAGGCCATTTCGTGCCGGTAGGAATGGAGGACAAAATTTAAAAATAAAACCGCATGTACACAGATGTCGCGTTTGGACACCATCTCCGAAGTCGGAATGCGGCTACCTTAATGGAGGGGGAGATAAACGGTCACATACGCAAAAATCCCACCATTGGTGAATCTTGGAGCTCAAGCCGAGGAATGAAAAATAATACAGAGATATCCTGCAACGCCACCCGACCATATGAAGAGCTCCTGACTTCAGTGAAAAAAACCAGCAAACTAAAGTGGTACGGGCACGTCACACCAACATCTGGACTGGCCAAGACTGTCCTGAAGGGAGCAGTACAAGGAGGCAGACAGAAGAGGCAGACAGAGAAAACGATGGGAAGTCAACATCAGAGAGTGGACTGACTGGCCTTGAGTTCCAGAACGAATTGCTACGGAAAGCAGAGGATTGCAAGGAGTGAAGGAAGCTGGTTGCAAAATCTTCAGTGGTGTCCCTCACGGTCCACGGGAGTAGAGGATAGGGGATGGTGAAGGAAGGTCCTACAACTCTGGAATGTCTCAGCTCACTCCGTCATCACCATCACAGTCATGCGACTGGGCAAACGTATGCTGATCACGCTTCATAAAACAACCAACTAAGTCACCTATCCTAAAATGCAATGATCAAAGGAACGAACAAGTGAAGGCGCTAACTAGTCAACCTACCAAATGGCGACCCAGGCAGCCAATGAACCAACCAGCTAACCAACCAGTCAGTCAGCCATTAGCCAACCTATCAAGCAAGTGATCAGTAGTCCAACCAACTTATCAACCAAAACACCAACCAGCCAACCTACCAATCAATCAATCAACCAACCAATCAAGCAAGCAAGCAACCAACAAGTTAGCCAACCAGTCAGCCATTATCCTGTAAATCAACCGACTTACCAGTCAGCCAACTATCCCCCAACCAACCAAACCAATCAACCAACCAGCCAACCACCAACCAACCAACCAAACCAAGAAACCAACCAACCAACCAACCAACCAACCAACTAATCAACCAACCAAACCAAACCAACCAACCAACCAAACCAAAACCAAACCAAAACCAAACCAACCCGCCCAACAAGCTAAGTTCTCACCAAGACAGCAGCAAGCCATCACTAGGCCTAGCGGCGACACAGTCTTCTGCCAAGGCGCAGACGAGTGTTGTGCGCATGCGCACCAGTGCTGCGCAATACGCGTCTTTTTGCCGCAAAGGGCTTGGAAATGCCGAGAAGCAAAAGGTTGGGAGGGGAGCGGGAAGAGGTGGGGGTGGAGGTGGGGCTGGGGGGGGGGGGGGGGGGGGGGGGGGGGGGGGGGGGGGGGGGGGAGGGGGGGGGGGGGGGGGGAGGTGAGGGCACACAGTAATTAGTCTCTGAAGGCTCTGGCCATCCTTCCCTGCCTCAGACATAACTAAAGGTTGCTCTCCCCACCACGCTGATTATTACAACCTAAACCCTCCTCGTCTGCTCTACAGGCCTCAGAGCAATACGTATTAACTTTCTTGCTGAAAATAATGTAAATGTTGCTAATATTTGGGAGTGGGTGATGGAGGGAGGGTGGTGGGGGTGGCGAGCGGACTGACAGCTTTACTGTCGCATAAACTATATCAGAATGTCATTTTTTTTCTTTTAAAAGGGCAGGTTGTAAGATCGAGAGATGTGAGGCAGAAGTGATCGTGACTGGCATGTTCGTAACGTTTACAGCTCCTGACTTCAGTGGAAAAAACGCAAACTTGAGCGGTACGGGCACGTCACACAAACGAACATCTGGACTGGCCAAGACTGTCCTACTAAGGGAACAGTACAAGGAGGGAGACGAAGAGGCAGACAGAGAGAAAACGATGGGAAGACAACATCAGAGAGTGGACTGGTAGCCTTGAGTAGAACGAATAGCTACGGAAAGCAGAGGACTGCGGGGAGTGGAGGAAGCTGGTTGCAAAATCTTCAGTGGTTCCCCCACGGTCTACAGGACTACGGGATAGGTGGAGGTGAAGGGAGGTTTAGAGCTTTGCTGAGGCCTAGGATTTGGCACACGATTGCCAGAAACGTACAAAAGCTGGTGTTTTCGTCAGTACAGCATTCCTACCACCAGCCTTGGCCAACTCCACCCCTCACCCCCCAAGTCGTTCGGATGAGACTGTAAACCGAGGTCCCATGTGCGAACGCACGCAGAACATTTTGTGCACACGTTAAAAACCGTTCCGCTTTTCGGAAGAGTAGGCCATTGTGTGCCGGTGGGAATGGATGACAAAATTGACAAAACTGCATAAACACGGGGACTGGATGTAACAAACCCCACATGATTGCTTACTCCATTATCCTCGAAATAACATTAAAAAATATAATAATAAAGGGACTTGTGAAGTGAGGGTGTAAAATTGATTACGAAATGCGATTTTGTTTTATTTTGTTTTGTTTGATGGGGTTCTTTTTTTGCCATGGTCATTTTGAATTTATAAGTGGTTCCAGTCGTAAGTGTATTAATTTTATCATCAGTAGAGCCTAGTTCCATTCATTCGCTGTGCAGATTCAAATCCCTGTAGCGAAGCTTTAAGAGGGAAGATTGTCAATGAAGAAGTGTATTAGAAATATACTGGGTTTTTTCAGTTTTAAAAGGCCGTCTGGCCCATATGAACAGAAAATATGCAAGTATGATAGAATCTGGTGAGTAATTAGGTTACACAACAATAGGCTTTTAGTGCAGTATAAGCATACTAACATAAAATGTTCACATTGTTCCAGAGATTGTTCTTCTTCGTCGTCGAACGCTCAGACAGCAACTATTGTTGTCTGTTATATCAGCGAAAATGCGTCATGCTGCCGTTAAGCGCCTGACAAGTCAGACCCAGCGCTTCCCGCTTGGGGCATAAGAGAGTAATGTTATTTTTTGTCTTTCTGAAAATAAATGGCAGGAGAACGGACCAAGAAGGCAGAAAATAGACAAGGAGGTGACAAGAAGGAAAGGTACAAAGGCAGAAACAAAGAGAGGGATAGAAAAGAGGAAATTCCTGGCACAGAATTTCCAGAAGGTGGGGATGCTATTTATATTGACAGACCCCCTCGCATCCCTACGCGGGAGTTTTAAGAGACTCTAAGCATCACAGTTCTTAGCTCCGAGGCAAGAACATTAATTTTTTGTTTTTTGATTTCAATGATTCGATAATGTGCATAGCAGTTCTGAAAACTGATTTCTCTCTCATGTTGTTGGAACTGAAATTCAGAGAAGAAGTGCATTCTATTGTATTGTATTGTACTGCATTGTATTGTTTTGTATTGCATTGTATTGGTGTATATGGTGGATCGGTGGTCTAGAGGTAACGCGCCTGTCTAGAAAGCGAAAAGTCCGGGTCCGAAGTGTGCGGCGGTTCGTACCCCGTTTGGACCGGAAATTTTTCCCCCATCCATTAGACCATGAGTGGTGGTCTGGGCGCTAGTCTTTCGGATGAGACGATAAACCGAGGTCCCGTGTGTTACACGTAATTATTTAGCGCACGAAAAAAAAACCCGCGGCAACAAGAGAGTTGTCCCTGGCAAAATTCTTTAAAAAAAAGCCATTTCTGATAGGGAAACAAATACAGCTGCAGAAAAAAAAAAAAAGGTGAAAAAGGGGGGCGCAGCGCTAAGTGGCGACGCGTTCTCCCGCTCTCCCCGGGGAGAGCAGCCCGAATTTCACGGAGAGATCTGCCGTGACTTAAAGTGGTATGAAATAAAATCTGAGCGCTTTGATTTGTTGCTTTACAAGATTCAGCGCTATATAAATTCCATACATTATTATTATTATTATTATTGTATTGTACTGTATTGTATTGTATTGTATTGTATTGTATTGTACTGCAGTGTATCATTTTGTATAAACACTTTCAGTCGCGGCAGATTTATCTCTGAATGAAATTGGAACAACTCTCCCCAAAAGAGAACCTGTCGCCACAAAAGCAGCGCCACCTTTTTCTTTCCTTTTTAAAAAAATCCTGCTTTAATATATATTTGTTTCCATGTGTTGCTCTACAGAAGTGGACCAGGTCTAACTCTCTTGTTTCTGAAAGATTTTTTTTTAACGCGCACTAAATGTGTGCTGCACATAGGTGGACCCTGATTTATCGTTTTACATAAAAGACTGGCACCCATTACTTTAAAGGCTAATGGATGGGGGGAAAAACGTTAAGGGTCAAACGGGAATCGAACCAGCAACTTCTCGCTATTTACGGAAGCATTTCCTCTTAACCACTCACCAAAAAGGAATATGGATTTCTAACAAAGTTGACTTGACTCTTTTTGTGTGTGTGTGTGTGACAAGCTTTGAAATGAAGTGTCCATTTTTGACAAGCGAAAGCTTAGACAGTTATTTCAGGCGAAATGAAGAGTCAGTCTTTCATGTCTATTTCCAGGAAGTGATGGTTGTAACTTTTGGCTATAACTGACTCTCTTGTCCACCTTCAGACTTCAGACTTCGAGGATTTCACCGTCACCGTCACCGATCCCTCAGATTCCGAATCCTTTGGGGCACCTTCGAAGCTTTTGTCAACCCCCTTTCTCCAGTCCTCGCGTCTCTCAGCCGCCCTCAGGGTGTCTCTCAGCTCCATGTCTGTCCACTCTCGAATGTTGTCCTCCCATCTCTTCCTTTGTCTGCCTCTTCTTCTTCTTCCTCCCCTCACTGTGCCTTGTAGGATTGTTTTAGCAAGACCTAGAGGAGCGTGTGACATGACCAAACCACTTCAGTTTTCGTTGTCTGACGAGTGTTTGAAGGTCAGTATAGGGTCCGATTTCAATGCGGATGCGTCTCTTGACTTCTTCATTCGTGATTCGAGGATTTATTTCAGGAAAAAACCCTGGGGATACATAGAGGTTAACAATAATCATTAAAAGTCCAAGGAAGTCCAGGAAAGACAACATCAGAGAGTGGACCAGCCTTGAGTGGAACGGAAAGCAGAGGACCGCGTGGAGTGGAGGAAGCTGGTTGCAAAATCTTCATCAGTGCACCCCACGGTCCACGGGACTACGAGTTAGGTGAAGTGAGGTGAGGTGTTAGAAGCAGCAGATATGGGGGTGTAGAAGGACTTATAGAAACATTGATGCATTATAAGACTGTATATTGACTGTATTACATCAGTATTTCAAACAATATACCCTGATAGTAGATACACACACACACACAAACACGCACACGCACGCACCAACAGCACGCACCCACCACGCACGCACACACACACACACACACACACACACTCAACAATGCCACACACTAGAACCAAAACCACACACAACACACAACACACAAAAAACGCACGGTCACCACACAACCACATCGCAGCACACAATCCACACCACGCAGCTAGAAACCAAAATTCCATTCGCAAGAAATTCCCACACAGCACACAAAACAAAACTCAGCCACTTGTATTTACACACACACACACACACGACACTCCCACCTCACATCCACACCACCCCACACTCCACACCCACCCCACCCCCCCACCACACCACACCACACACCACACCACACCACACACACCAACCACACCACACCCCACCACACCACACCCACACCCACGCACACACCCACTCCACTAACCCTCAAAACCACCCAACCCCACCACCACACACGCCACACCATCCACACCCCACCACTCGTCACACAACTCATGCTACCACCACTCCACCCACCCCATCCACCACAGCCCCACACACACACCACCTCACGACCGAGTCATCCATGCACTGGAACACCCTCCCCACCCCACCACCCACCCCCCACACCCCACACTGCCCCCCCTTAACAAGAGGACCCGTGCAGGATAATCTTGCACACAGGAACAAGCTTCTCCACTTAATGGGCCAATCGACTAGTGTGCCATCGCCCCCGCGAGCATAATTCAGCAATGCTCTATGGGCTATGCAGCGATGTCGTCTTCCCATGTCTTCTAGAGAAGTCCTAAAAAAAAAATGTCACCACTGTTCTTTTGGCAAGACTTTCGAGGTTATAAACAGTGAGACTTTGGTATACGACCCACGAGCCGTCAGTTTCGCCCCCACGCCCTTCCCCCCCACCCGCTAACCCTCCCGCATTCAGCTCCTCTCAAGCTGCATCCTTTCTTCAATCCACCCACTAGTGTGCTAGACTGAGCAGAAAGTGACCGCACTTTCTTGCACTTGGTAAAAGTAAGAGGTTGATTTTAGCACGGGGCCTTGGACTGTTGACTGAGTTGTGCTGGATTTGTGCGCTGTGGACCCAAGGCTCTTAGGCATCTCGTACAAAGACCACATTAAAAAAAAAAAAATTTTTTTATATCGAGGATAATGGAATAAGCTCTAACGTGCTTTTTTTTGCATCCAGTCCCCGTGTGTATACGGTTTTGTAAATTGTCATCTGTTCCCACCGACACACAATGGCCTACTCTTACGAAAAGCGGAACAGGTTTTAACGTGTGCGCAAGATGTTCTGCGTGCGTTCGCACACGGGGCCTCGGTTTATAGTCTCATCCGAAGGACTTAACCACATCACGAATGAAGAAGTCAAGAGACGCATCCGCATTGAAATCGGGCCCTACCTATACTGACCTTCAAACACTCGTCAGACAACGAAAACTGAAGTGGTTTGGTCATGTCACTCGCTTCTCTAGGTCTTGCTAAAACAATCCTACAAGGCACAGTGAGGGGAGGAAGAAGAAGAAGAGGCAGACAAAGGAAGAGATGGGAGGACAACATTCGAGAGTGGACAGACATGGAGCTGAGAGACACCCTGAGGGCGGCTGAGAGAAGAGAGGACTGGAGAAAGGTGGTTGACAAAGCTTCGAAGGCGCCCCAAAGGATTCGGAATCTGAGGGATCGGTGAGGGTGACGGACGGACGGACCGTTCTTGCCTACCATCTAGGTAGCCGCAATTCGACGTCGTGGACGATGTCTAAATACAACACCAGTGTGCATACATTTTTTTTTTATTTAAAAGTGTTGTCGTCCGTTCCTACCAGTACGGAGAGGCCTACTCTTCTAAAAGGTGGAACGGGTGTAACGTGTATGCGGTAAAATGTTCTGCGTGCGTTTGCACACGGGACTTTGATTTATAGTCTCACCCAAAGGACTTTCAAATCCAAAGGACTTCCTCAAATGATGATGATGATAATGATGATGAAGATGATGATGATATTGAAAGAGAGAGAGACAGACAGACAAACAGAGAGAGAGAGAGAGACAGACAGACAGACAGACAGACACATCAAATCAAATCAAGACACAGAGAGAGACAGAGACAGAGAGACAGAGAAAAAGATCAAATCAAAGAGAAAGATCAAATCAATGAAATCAAATCAAGACAGACACATCAAATCCAAAACAATTCAACTCAACTCAAATCAAATAGAGATAGAGAGAGATAGAGACAGACAGACAGACAAATAGAAACAGAGACAGACAGAGAGAGATTGTATGGCAGGGCAAGGTAACATTGTGCCTGACAGCTAGGGTCACCGTGTGTGTTGTGTGGTGTGGTTGATGTGTGTGGGTGATGTGGTGTGGTGTGGTGTGGTGTGGTGTGATGTGGTGTGGTGTGATGTGGTGTGGTGTGGTGTGGTGTGGTGTGGTGTGGTGTGATGGGTGTGGTGTGATGTGGTGGTGTGGTGTGGTGTGGTCCTTCCGTCCAGTCCTTGCATTGTGTGACTACAGCTGGTAAGACCCCCCCCCCCCCCCCCCCCACCCCACCCCCCCGCCCCCTACCTTCCTATCTGCCTGCCTGCCTGCCTGCCTGCCTGCCTGCTGTCTCTCTTTATGTTAGATCAGCTGATGTCAATGAAATTTCGTCTGTCCGCCTGTCTGGCTGGCTGGCTGGCTGTCTGTCTGTCTGGCTGGCTGGCTGGCTGTCTGTCTGGCTGGCTGGCTGTCTGCCTGTCTGGCTGGCTGGCTGTCTGTCTGTCTGGCTGGCTGGCTGGCTGTCTGCCTGCTTGTCTGTCTGTCTGTCTGCCTGTCTGTCGGTCTGTCTCTCTGCTTTTCTGTCTGTCTATCTGGCTGCCTGCCTGTGTGTCTTCTGTGTGTCTGTCTGTCTGCCTGTCTGTCTGTCTATCTGGTTGCCTGCCTGTGTGTCTTCTGTGTTGTGTGTGTGTGTGTGTGTGTGTGTGTGTGTGTGTGTGTGTGTGTGTGTGTGTGTTCTGTCTGTCTGTCTATCTGGCTGCCTGCCTGTGTGTCGTCTGTGTGTCTGTGTGTGTTCTGTCTGTCTGTCTGTGTGTCTGCCTGCCTGTCTGTCTGTCTATCTGTCTGTCTGTCTGTCTGTCTGTCTGTCTCTGTCTGTCTGTCTGTCTGCCTGTCTGTCTGCCTGTCTGTCTGTCTGTCTCTCTGCCTGTCTGTCTGCCTATCTGGCTGGTTGCCTGTGTGTCTTCTGTGTGTCTGTGTATCTGTCTACCTTGTCTGCTTTCTTTTCATGTTACAGTACTCTTGATATCAATGAACTTTTGTCTGTCTGTCTATCTGCCTGTCTCACTCCTCTGTGTGTGTGCACAGAGAGAGAGAGAGAGAGAGAGAGAGAGAGAGAGAGAGAGAGAGAGGATAGGGGAGGTGTGTGTGTATGTGATCATATAATTATACATCTTATTTGGTGGACAGAGAGGCAGACAGACGAATGGATCGACAGAAAGAAAGATAGATAGATAGAAAGATAGATACATAGATAGATACATAGATAGACAGATAGGCAGGCAAATAGGTAGATAGATAGATAGATAGTAGGCAAACAGATATAGATATATACAAATAGATGTGCATAGAATGAGAGAGTGAGAGAGAGGGGAGAGAGAGAGAGAGAGAGAGAGAGAGAGGAGAGAGAGAGAGAGGAACACACACACACGTTTACCCCCCCCCCCCCCCCCCCCAAACACACACAGAGTAACACACACACACAGAGTACACACACACACACAAACACACAACACACAACACACAAAACACACACACACACACAACACACACCAACACAACACAAACACGCACAGAGTATTCACACACGCATACACGCGCGCGCGCACGCACGAACGCGCGCGAGCGCGCACACAACACATACATACACACACACACACGTATATACCCCCCCCCCCCCCACACACACACACCTCTCCCCCCCCCCACACACACACACCCTCCCTCCCCCCCCCTCTCCCACACACACCCTCACACACACACACCCATACCCCCACACACAAAACACAGAAGACAAGACAGATATTGCCTGAGTGACAGAGAGAGAGAGAAAGAGAAAGAGCCATTTTTACCCCTTTGTTTCCCTAAATTGAATTTGGAGGGTGGGGTCGGGGGTAGTGGTAGTGGGGGTGGTGGTGGGGGGGGGGGGTGGGGGGGGGCGGGGGGGGGGGGGGCTGCTAGACAGAGGTCTGAGGGCCATAGCCAACGCTGTCATCGATTACCTCCTCTTTGCTTGGAAGAACACAGCAGTTATCAGTTCATAGCTCTGAATCTGCAGTATTTCCCACTGTATGGGTTGTGTTAGGTTGGGTTGTGGTGGGTTGTGTTGGGTTGTGGGGGGTTGTGTGGGGTTGTGGTGGTTGGTTGGGTTGTGGGGGGGTTGGTTGGGTTGGGGTGGGTGGGGTTGGGTTTTGGGTGTGTGGGGTAGGTTGGGTTGGTGGGGTGTGTTTTGGGTTTGGGGTTGGGTTTGGGGTGGTTTGGGTTGTGTTTGGTTGGGGTTGGGGGTTTGGTTGTGGTTGGTGGTTGGGTTGGGTTGTGGTGGGTTGGGTTGTGGTGGGTTGGGTTGTGTGGTGGGGGTTGGGTTTGGTGATGGTGTTGGGTTGGGTTGTGGTTGGGTTGTGTGTGTGTTGTTTGTGGTGGGTTGGGTTGGTTGGGGGGTTGGGTTGTGTGGGTTGGGTTGTGTTGTGGTGGATTGGTTGTGGTGGGTTGGGTTTGGTGGGTTGGGTGGTGGTTGTGGTTGAGTTGTGTGGGGTGGGTTGGGTTGTGGTGAGTTGGGTTGGGTTGTGGTGGGTTGGGTTGTGGTTGGGTTGTGTTGTGGTGGGTTGGGTTGTGGTGGGTTGATTTTGTGGGGTTGGGTTGGGTTGTGGTGGGTTGAGTTGTGTGGGGTTGGGTTGGTTGTGGTGGGTTAGGTTGGGTTGTGGGGGGTTAGGTTGGGTTGTGTGGGTTGCGTTGGGTTGTGTGGGGTAGGGTTGGGTTGGGTTGGGTTGGGTTGGGTTGTGTTTGTGGGTTGGTTGTGGTAGGGTTGGGTTGTGTGGTTGGGTTGTGTGTGTTTGGGTTGGGGGTGTGTGTGGTTGGGTTGGGTTGTGGTGGTTGGGTTGGGTTGTGGTGGGTTGGATTGAGTTGTGTGGGGTTGGTTGGGTTGTGGTGGGTTGTGTTGTGTGGATTGGGTTGTGGTGGGTTGGGTTGTGGGGGGTTGGGTTGTGTGGGATTGGGTTGGGGTTGTGATGGTTGGGTTGTGATGGGTTGTGTTGTGTTGGGTTGTGTTGTGTGGGTTGTGTGGGATTTGTTGGGTTGTGATGGGTTTTTTGTTGTGTTGGGTTGGGTTGGGTTGGATTGTGTGGGGTTGGGTTAGGTTGGGCTGTGGTAGATTGGATTGTGTGGGGTTGTGTTGGGTTGTGTTGGTTGGATTGTGTGGGGTTGGGTTTGGTTGTGGTGGTTGGATTGTGTGGGGTTGGTTGGGTTTGGTGGGTTGGATTGTGTGGGGTTGGGTTGGGTTGTGGTGGGTTGTGTTGTGTTGTGAGGGGTTGTGTTGGTTGTGTTGTGTTGTGGTGAGTTGGGTTGGTTTTTTAGTGTTGTGTTGTATTAATTTGTATTGCATTTGTGGTATGGTGTTGTTTTAGGATGTATTGTGTTGTGCTTTGTTGTGTTGTATTATGTTGTATTGTATGGGTTGTGTTGTACGGTATGTGTTGCATTGTGTAGCATTGTATGTTTTGCATTTACATGGGATTGCATTTTTTGGTATTGTGTTATTGTATCGCAAGGCTTTAAATTGTATTGCATTGCACAAATTTACAGCATCAACCAACCAACTAACCCACCCTCCCACTAACCACCAACCAAGCAAAACGGAATCAATACTATAATAGTGGGTAGTACCTACCTATGCCACCCACCAGTAAGGCTCTTTATGCAAAAAGGGGAGGCCAAATTTGGAGAGTTCAAGAACAACCCGTTCTAACTAAACCTTGAAGGAGCTGGTATTCTTGCAATCAGTCCACTCCTCCTATCTTCACCACAGACCACAGGTAAACAGTGTTGTCCCTGAGGCAATACTGAATATAGCTGTCCTAGCCCACTGTGGTCCACTTAGTTGGGGCCCATTAATCAATTAATTAATTGCACTGGTTGAAGCCTTGCTCGACTTTCAGGCCTAAAACCTTTGTTTTCTCTTCTTGTTCCTGGCTAGAGCTCTGAGGTTTACCAATGGTGAAAATTTGGGTATGGGACTGTTTTTGTGTGTGTGTTTTTTTCTAACCTGCCAGTAAGGCAGCCATTTTCCGACTGCGGGGATGGTGTCAAAATGCGGCATCTGTGAGCATGTCTTGTTTGGTTTTTGTGTTTTTTTTCCCACAATTTTTATTTTTATTTTTTTACAATTTTGTCATCTGTTCTGACCAGCAGGAAATGGCCTACTCTTCTGAAAGGCAGAACTTGTTTTTAACGTGTGGGCAAGATGTTCTGCGTGCGTTTGCACACAAGGGGAGGGGGGGGGGCTTGGTTCATTGTCTCATCCAAACAACTTTTGGGGGGAGTAGAGTCAGTACCAATGTTAACTCCAGGGCGGGTTAAAAACAAAAAAAAAGGTCGTACACAAAATCTCACCTATTGGTGAACCTTGGAGCTCGTGCCCAGGAACGAGAGATAAAAAAACCAACACGTTTTAAGGCCTGAAAGTGGAACTAAGCTTCAGCCAGTGACATTAATTGATTAATGGACCCCAACTAAGTGGACCACAGCGGGCTAGGACAGCTATATTCAGTATTGCCTCAGGGACAACTCTGTTTACCTGCGGTCTGCAATGGAGACAGGAGGAGCGAACTGATTACAAGAATACCAGCTCCTTCTAGGGTTAATTAGAACGTGTTGGATTCTTTCAAATTTCCCAAAATGGGCGCCTTGCTGGTGGCTTGAGCTGGGCCGTCAGGTCAGGAGCTAAATGTTCTAACCGCTAGGCTATATATATCCACCCAACCACCAATTCAAATTAATCCATTGTACACAGCAGATTTGGAAATGGTTAATATTGCGACACAGAAAAGAATGGGTAGGTAGTTCACAATTAAAATGTCAGACCTTGACATTATAGTGTAGATGGACTTTGGACAGGGTTATTTTTATTTATTTATTTATTTATTTATTTATTATATATTATTTGTTTTTTACTTTTCCTCCTTTGGAAACTGGGTTGGCCATTCCCTGTCAATAACACTTTTGGAAATCAAAGGTCAAGCACGAGGGAAGAGAAGGACGTGTTTGCTTCTGATTGGTTGATAATGAGAACAAATATCTGGCCCACGCTTCCAAAATGGCGGACAAGTCTAGTCTGTCTTTATCTCTGCGCTACAAGTCAAGTGTCTATGGGAATCCTGTCTGTCGTAATTACTGCCTGCCCCCTGGGTATGAGAGGACCAGCCAGAGATAAGAATGCCCATGAGACAGTCTGCCTTCCTCTGCAGTCTCTCATCAACTGACTGACTGGCTTTGCAAATAGGAAGAAGGTTAAAAAAACAAAACTTAGTTGGTAATAACGATAATGATGGTGATGATGATGATAATAATAATAATAATGACAATGAAAATTTATGATAATACTTATAACACTACTACTACTACTACTACTACTACTACTACTCCTACGCCTCCTACAACTACTACAACTACTACACCAACCTCCGCCCCTCCCTGCTACTACTACCACCACCACCACACACCACCACCACCACCACACTACTACTACTACTACTACTAACTATTTCAACTACTACACTACTACTACTAACAATAACAGCAACAACAACAACAGTGAATAAAAAAATAATGTTAATAATAATGATTGCAGTGTCAACTCTTCATCAGGAGGTCATGCTTTGTGCTCAGAACCCTCCAGTCATAGCACATGAAACAACCTAGTAAAAAGGGCATTCCCCTCCCCCCCCCTCCACCCTCCCCCCCCCCCCCCCCCCCCCACGTCCTGTGGTTAGAACATTGCCTACCCCGCGCCCCCATCCATCTCCATCTCGTACAATCTCCCCCCCCCCCCCCCCCCACCCCCCACCCCCTTTTCCGCCCCTCATAAAAAAGAAAGAGTGGAGAGAATAGTGTGGTGAGAGAATCGAGTTCATCTTCTATATTCATCATCTCATCCTTGCTCCCATAACCCCCTCCAGGTCGTAGGGGCACTGCAGTGACGAACGTTGAAACCAGTTGGCTCCATTTGCGGCGGTTGTGGGCCAGAGCCTGGGTTGTGGAGAAGCTCTTTCCTGGTCCTTTTAAATGATGTTGTCTGCCCATTTCTTCTTCAGCCTGCCTCGCTTTCTCTTCCCCTGCACTGTTCCTTGCAGTATGGTTTTGGAGAGCCCATCTGATCTTGTCACATGTCCATATAATATTCTATATTAGAGTAAAAAAAAAATCACCATAACATCCGTCAAACAATCTGCTTTTGTTAGAGTTTTTTTTTTATATCTTGGAGTTTTTTAAAAACATTTTTTTACTCCCACATCCATTCAATCATCATCAATTTGCCCCACTAGCCTAAAGCTATTCAAATTCAGTTCTTTGTTGGTTTTTATTTATTTTCTTTTTTGGGCACAGAGGGAATAAAGTTCACAAGGTGGGCTTGGGAAAGAAGAACAATGGCTACATCACCCGCAGCATATATATCCCTGTTTTCTTGTATGTGTGTGTGTGTGTGTGCCCGCGCCCGGGTACGTGCGTGTGTGTGTGTGTGTGTGTGTGTGTGTAACAAATTGCATTTCAGAAATTGATTGTTGTACTTATTTCCTCATTTGTTTCTGCAGGCTATGCTGCAGAAACCTTTGCTGCCCAAGGCTGTAGCTTGCTCAAGTTCATTAATTTTGTTTCTCACAGGATCTTTCACAAATAACATCATCATGTTGGCCCATCCTTCTATTGCTTCCTATGGCATCCTTTTCTAGTCACAAGCTTGGTTTTGCCCAAGGCTACTTAATTAGGGGATGGGATAGCTCAGTGGTCGGAGCACTCGCTTTCCCCCCAGCCAAGGTTAAGCAGCGTCGAGCGTGGTTACCAGTTGGATGGGTGACCGTTTGCGTGCTTTGGCTTCAGAACAGCTCCCCCAGTTCACCCAGCTGTAAATGGGTACCTGCCCTCTTTAGGGTCAGGGAAGGTAAAGCAGCGAGGAAGAGGAGATGGGCGCCGCCCTCAATATGCTGGCCCCTAGAGAAGTGAGGTCTCTGACGTCCCGCTCCCCTACGACCTTATAGGTTATGGGACACCTTTACCCTTTTTCAAAAAATTCAATTATTGCTTTAGAAGAAGTGTGTATAGGTAAGGTGTTGTTTGGGTAGACAAAAGATATAGTTTTGTGGTGTTGTGGCGATACGCCATGCACGCCTTGGGCTTCGTTCTTTTTAGGAAAGCGTTTTATTCATCAAGAGAAATGAAGAGAGCTCAATTCTGTGTATTTTCTCTCTCTCTCTCTCTCTCTCTCTCTCTCTCTGTGTCCATAGCACACAACCTCCCTCTACCCAATCAGAAATGACAATG
>CM054141.1:11332761-11337761 GCA_028751875.1 Rapana venosa | reverse complement strand
GCTTTGATTTGTTGCTTTACTAGATTCAGCGCTATATAAATTCCATACATTATTATTAATATTATTAGGGAAAGATGGGGATGGGGTGGGGGTGGGGAATATAATGTGAAATGGAGAACGGGAGGGATTGGATATTTTGGGGTGTGTTTCTTCTTTCGTGAGATGGTACGGCTCAGTCTCTGCAGTGAAGGTTGCAGTCCAGTTGTACCTTCTGGGTGAAGTCCTGTCTGTCTGTGTGTCTGTCTGTCTGTGTGTCTGTCTATCTATCTATCTATCTATCTATCTATCTTTGTATATATCTATGTATCTATCTATGTATCTATCTATGTATCTATGTGTCTATCTATGTATCTATCTTTGTATCTATGTATCTATCTATGTATCTATCTATGTATCTATGTGTCTATCTATGTATCTATCTATTTGTCTGTCTATGTATCTATGTATGTATGTATGTATATACTTATATATCTATGTATGTATCTATCTATCTATCTATCTATACATCTATGTATCTATCTATGTATCTATCTATGTATCTATGTATGTATGTATCTATCTTTCTATCTATCTATCTGTCTGTCTATCTATGTATCTATCTATCTTTCTATCTATCTATCTACCTATCTATACACAGAGGGGAGAGATAGAAATAGAGAGACAGAGAGAGAGAGAGACAGACAAGAGAGAGACAGAAAGAGAGAGACAGAAAGAGAGAAGAGAGAGAAGAGAGAGAGAGAGAGAGAGAGAGAGAGAGAGAGAGAGAGAAGAGAGAGAGAGAGAGAGAAGAGAGAGAGAGAGACATAGAGAGAAAGAGAGCTACACAGAATTTCTGGTACTGATTTTAAAAACATTTTTGCGCCGAAGCGGGATGTGCCGGGCCTGACTTAACAGGAGCTTAACGGCAGCGCAACCCATTTTTTCCCGCTCAAATTGACAGACAACACTAGTTACCGTCTGACCATTCAACGACGACGACGACGACGAAGAAGAAAACAGTTTGGTTGGTGAGAGAGCCTAATGGTTAGAACGTTGTACAATTAAATAGCGGGATGTGTAGAGGTTTAAACATGAGCGCAAGACGTGCTCCTGTATGCCTACGTGACGGCCTGGGGTTTATAGACTTGTGAGGGCCTGGGGTGGTGGGGGTGGGGGTGGGGGGGGGGTGGATGGGGGGTGGGGGGTGGGGTGGGGGTGGGGGAGTCGTATCCAGGGTGGAAGCACAGGAGTGATAAGTCGTGAGTTCAATTCCCTGATTTGAGCTTGGACTTTTCCCCCCGTCTAATACACCTTGAGCTTAGTGGTCTGGTAACTATTTTGGTTTTTGGTTTGTTTGGGTTGGTTTTGTTTTAATGAGACAACTGAAAGTGGTATACACTACGCTGCTATGCTATGCTATACTATGCTATGCTACGCTGCGCTGTGCTACACTACGCTACACTACACTGTATGGGCACTGCGCTGCACTTTACTACACTAACACTATGCTAAGCTATACTATGCTACGCTGCACTACAGTACACCACAACTTCACTATTCTACGCTACACTACACTGTATTACACTGTACTGCACTACACTGCACTACACTACACGACACGACACTACACTACACTACACTTCACTAAACGACACTACCTACACTACACCATGCTACAGTACACTACACTGCACTTCATTACACTATGCTACGCTACACTACACCACACTATGCTACTGTACGCTGCACTACACTACACTACACTACATTGGACTGCACTGCACTACACTACACTACACTACACTACACGACACGACACGACACGACACGACACGACACTACACCATGCTACACTACACTACACTGCACTTCATTACACTATGCTTCGCTACACTACACCACACTATGCTACTGTACGCTGCACTACACTACACTCCGCTTCGGTACCCTACACTACACTACATTGGACTGCACTGTCAACTACACTACACTACACTACGTACGCTACACTACACTACACTACACTACGCTACCTACACCACACCACACCACACCACACCACACCACAACGCGAAACACTATAACACAATACAACGCTTTAAAAACATTTCCTCAGTCATTCATTCTTTCATTTCAAGCATAATAGTATCACCACTCAAGCAATGTACACTTCAGAACTATAAGCGACGACGTAATACCTACTCCGAGTGAATGGCATGCTCTACCACCTTCGGTGTGAAAATCTGGAAGGGCAAAGTAAGGAAGAAGAAACAGCACAGGCTTCCAGTTAATCTCCAAGACCAACAGAGACCTGCTGACCCGGTAAACCCATACCCGAAGCGTGAAAATCCTTGGCCCACTGACACACACACACACACACACACACACACACACACACAGAGTCCAGTTTTCCAGTGAGGAAAAATCACAAATACTGGAGGTCACTTGGCTCTCCTTAATTCCTTCTTGCTGTAGAACTTGAGCCAAGGTCCAAACTTCGTCAGAGTATTGCTGTAACATTTCATCCTTTCACTAGGATCCCCAAACATAAGATACAAAGATTCACTAGGGGTTTATTTTCTCCTATTTATGGTTTTTTTTGGGTGCAACATGTATTTTAACAGATTTTCTTTCTCTTTTTATCATCATCTTTCGATGGCAGCTTTAAACAAAAGGAAACGGTGTCAGTACAGTCCCCAAGTTCTTACGATTGACAGACAACCTTCATTGCAACCTGTGAGAGATCAATGACCATTTAGGAATTGTTCTGCAAGCTCTGACCCAGACCAAACAAGATTGTTTATGTTGTTGTTGTTGTTGTTGTTGCTGCTGTTGTGTTGTGCGTTTCCCAGCTTAACACTCTGGGGGTCACAGAGAATGTGCATACACTCTGATTCACCCATCCCACCTGGGTATCACTGTGAGATTGAAATTGCACCCTGAACTTCCTTCTATACTTTCTGCATTCTTTTCTGACAAAGTCCGCAACATTCGCTCTAGTTTGGATCAGACTCCTTTTCAGCTGCAATTTCTGACCCCCAATTTTTTCTTTTCATTTCCCTCTTGTTTTCTTTCATCAGCAATGCTTCTCTTTTCACTCTGTGCCTTCCACAGCTTATACCACTATCACAAAAATAGTAAACTCATACACTTCTTTCAGAATTGTTCCAACAGCTCTCAAAACTGCAATAGTTACACCTCTACTCAAAAAGCACGACCTGATCCTAAAACTCTGAAGAATTAAAGCCTTATCCAACTATCGTCATCTCTAAGTCCTTGAAAAAGTTGTTCTGATACAATCAACATCCATCTTCATTCAAACAGTCTCCTTCCCCCTTTTCAGTCTGCCTATCGCGCCAACCACAGCACGGAAACCACCCTAGTCCACACCTTAAACACGCTTCTACATTGGTCTGACTCAGGAAAAATCTCCCTTCTCACTCTTCTCGACTTATCTGCAGCCTTCGACACTATAGACCACTCAATTCTTCTCTCCCGTCTCCAAAAAATACTTTTGGTATTAAAGGCACAGCCCTCACTGGTTCAGTTCATACCTTACAGATCGATTCCACACAGTTGCAGTAAACAAGATTCATCAACACTTGCCAAACTGGAATGTGGAGTCCCACAGGGATAAGTTATTGGCCCTGTTCTTTTCACTCTCTATACTGCTCCTCTTTCACATATAATAAATCGCCATCAGATCAACCATCATTTTTTATGCAGATGACTCTAAAATTCTTAGCAGTGATACTCCTGAAAATCTTCCCTCTCTCTTGATTAATATGTCCTATTGCCTTCAAGATATCCAAAATTGGATGTTACAGAACAAGTTACAGCTAAACGCAGATAAAACCGAAGCCATGCTTGTAGGGACCAAACACAAACTCTCTTCCATCACAACAGCTTCAATAGAATTCGCTCATACGTCCGTCCCTCTATCTACTTCTGTGAAATATCTAGGGGTCTTATAGACAACACACTTCCATGCAAAAATTCATCACCCAAACCTGCCAGTCGTGCTACTATCAATTGCGGCGCATCAGTGCAGTTTGAAAGTACCTGTCCACTGATGCAGTATCCAAACTAGTCACGTCTCTCATTCTCTCACGTCTGGACTATTGCAATTCTCTTCTGGCTGGTCTGCCAGCATCATCTATCCACTCCCTTCAACGTCTACAAAACTCTGCAGCTCGCCTAGTCCTCAGAAAGAAAAAATATGAGCACATTACTCCTCTCTTGCGATCTCTCCACTGGTTGCCTGTGCCACAGAGAGTAAACTATAAGATCAGTACCCTCTGTTACAAATGTCTCCACAAAACAGCACCTTCCTACCTCTGTCTTCACTTGTACACTCCTTCTCGTTCCCTCCGCTCTGCTGCAGATACCTTGTGCTTAAGAATACCTAGATTCAACCAGTCCACCGTTGGCCGTCGCTCTTTCTCTGTTTCTGGTCCATTGATCTGGAATGACCTCCCTCTCTCCCTTCGCCAAAAGCCTTCTTATGGCGCTTTTATATCAGGCCTCAAGACACATTTATTTCAAAGCTAAGATTCTCCCCTCTTGTTCCATTTCATTTTTGTCCCTGCCCTCAACAGCTAAAACCCCATAACCCTGTCGGAGAGTAAACCTTTATGTGTGTGTGTGGGTGTGCGTGTGTGTGTGTGTGCGTGCGTGCGTGCGAGCGTGTGTGTATACATTTGAACTTGTAAAAAACCCTCAACCCCAACGTATTAATTGTAACTGGCTGCATGTGAATGAGTAGGATGAATGAAAGCGCTTTCATTTGCTTTGTTGCAAGATATAGCGCTATATAAATTCCATGTATTGTTATTATTGTTATTGAATAGAAAGTTTGCGTGTATGGCTGTTTTTAAGTACCTCGCCATATAGGCAGCCCTACTCCGACTTCAGAGGATTTGTTCTTCTTTAAAGGAGAGTGCAGGTTGTCATGTTAAGAGATTGCTTGTCATGGCTGAAGGCAATCTCAACACAACATTTTACAACATTTTAATGTAGGC
>CM054141.1:11313727-11332261 GCA_028751875.1 Rapana venosa | reverse complement strand
AAAAAACCCAGAAAAAAATTTTCTTTTAAAAGAGGGGACAAAATTTAAGAACCCTAAGAAAATTTCCCGACTACTTTCACCAACAAAAAAAAAAAAAAAAAACCCCAAAAAACCCCCTAAAAACCCCCGAACCCATCCAAGTAAATTCCAGACTACAACAAAACAAAAAAACACCAAAAAACCCCCAAAACCCCCAAAAAAAGGCCCAAAAAACCCTCAAGAAACTTCCCAGCTCATAAAACAAAAAAACAAAAAAAACAACAAAACCCAAAAAAAACCAAAAGGCCCCAGAAAAACCCACCCAAAAGTAAACTTCCGACTACAACAAAAAAAAAAACAAAAAAAAACCCAACCCCAAAAAAAACCCCCCAAAAAGGCCCCAGAACCACCCCAATAAATTTCCCAGACTACAACAAACAAAAAAAAAACAAAACCCAAAACCCCCCCCCCCTAAAAAAGGCCCCAGAACCCATCCAAGTAAACTTCCAGAAAACAACACAACAAAAACAAAAAAAAAACCTTAATAAACAAAAAAACCCCCTAAAAACCCCCCAGAAACCCACCCAGTAAATTTCCCAGACTAATAAAACCCAACAAACAAAAAAAAAAAAAAACCCCCCCAACCCCCCTAAAAAGGCCCCGCCCCCATAAGCAAATTCGTCATACCCCAACAAAAAAAAAAAACAAACAAAAAAACCCCAAACCTCCCTAAAAAGGCCCAGAACCCACCCAAGCAAACTTCCGACTACATACAACACAACAAAACAACAAAAAAACCAAAAAACCCCAAAAACCTCCCCCCTAAAAGGCCCCCCCCGCTCCTGCCTGACCTTCCATTTCCCGCCTTCCTCCACTTCGTATTGTCCTTCAGAGAGGTCGGGCCTCGGGATGTGCACCATCCCCGGCC
This sequence comes from Rapana venosa, assembly GCA_028751875.1. Lineage (NCBI taxonomy): Eukaryota > Metazoa > Mollusca > Gastropoda > Neogastropoda > Muricidae > Rapana > Rapana venosa. The sequence continues at coordinate 11,331,354 of CM054141.1, read as the reverse complement.
CCCCCGTGGACCCCATGATGGGGCAGGGTAGTCGTTTGGCCCACACGTCGAACTTGAAGCGCCGCGTGCCCAAAATGCCGCCAGCACCGTCCCGTGTGCACGCCCCGCGATGTTGCCCGCCCCTTTGTTGTCCTCGTCGAACCCCTTGATGGCCCGGATCTTCCCAGCCCCATCTTGACGCAGCATCGGGTGGGGGGGGCTGGGTTTTCGGGGCCCCCTCCCACGCTGTGCATTTCCCCCAGGGTGCTGATTTCTCGCAGTTGGCCTCCGGCAGAGCTTGTCGAAGCGCCGAAGGGTCTTTTTGGGAGGCCCCCCAGAGCCGGGGGTCTTGTTGGAGGGACATCTTGGTGAAGCCCACGATGTCGGCGAAGAGGATGCGACGTTCCCCATCTGGTTCATGTAAAGGGAGCGGAAAGATGATCTCGCCCCTGACGCGTTGGCCCCGGTTCCTTTCTTGGGGTTTCCCCCCTCCCCCCCCCCTCCTCCCCGCCACCCCGTCCGCGTCCCCCCTTCCTTGTCCGAGCGCGGGGGTCATGACTGGTGGGCCCCAGGCTTGGGATAGGGTGGATATGTTTCCGGTTCAGCTTCTGGCCCGCCAGGTCCCCCCCCGGCCATGACGCACTGCACCATTTCCCAGAAGTTTTGCCCCCGGTGCGGCCCGGGTGACGATAAAGATGTGGATCCCAGCAGGGCAGACAGGTGGGCGGCCCTTTGCTGACCAAAATCCCCCCCTTTATGGGCTGGAAAGCGGTACACCACCGACACTGTAAGCCCCCGAGTAAAAGATGCCCAGGGGGCGCAGACGTAGGGGCATGGGGGAGGTGTAAAAGAGGAGAAGGAGCTCCACGGAGGCGGCAAACGTGCGAGGAGGGGATGTCCGATCCTAAAAGGCGAAGGCGCCAGCGAGCCCCCACAAAAAGGACAGCGCGACGGGGTGGGCATCACCACCCGCTCTCCCGGGGGAAAGCGGGGTTTTAAAGAGCAGGAGGGCCGCCGCCACAACCCGAGCGCCAGGGAGCCCACCAGGGAAGGCACCCACTGGAGGTCCCTCGGGGCCCGAAGAACGCCCCGGCCAGCGCCGCCGCAGGAGTACACCAGGCCCCTTGGAGGGCGGCGGGTGTTGGGGAAAATGTGTGCAGCCCTCCTTCTCCCGGGGGGCCGAGGAAATTGGGGGTTTCCCCCAGCTGCCCCGGGGACCCCCCGCTCGAAGAGCCCGGTGCGGGCCGGGCCCACCCCGGGGCCGTCCCTGGGCCCTGTTCTTGGCCGGGGGGGTGAACCCTCACCTGCCGACCTCCCCGCCCCGGGAGGAGCTGGCGTAGCGTGCCCCGCTGCCGCTGTTGCCCCTGCTGTTGTTTCCGCGGGTGTTGTGTTTTGCCGCGCCCCGGTAGGCTGTCCCCCTTGGAAGCCCCCATCGTCGGGGGGACTCCCCTGGGGGTGGGGAAGCGTTTCTTTTCTTTTTCCTTTCTTTTTTGCCTTTCTTTTTCCTGCCTTTTTGCCTTTCTTCCTGTCTTTTTCTTTTCCCTTTTTCCTTCCCCACTTCCTTTCTTTTCCTTCTCCTTCCTTCCTCCCCCCTTCCCCCTTCTTCCTGCCTTCTTTCCTAACTTCCTTCTTTCCTCCTTCTTTCTCCTCCTTCCCCTTTTTTTCCTCTTCCTTCCTTTCCCTTTCCCCCTTTTTCCTTTCCTTCCCCCTTTTTCCCACCTTCTCTCCTCTCTTCACGGGGCGGGCCTCACACCCCCACACACAACAAACCCCCACACAGCTATCCCGGTCACCCAAAACCAAAACAAACACTAACACACATGACTGATGAAAATGAACCCATACACTCAGCATGTCAGGTAAGTAAATAGGGAGGGGGTTGGTTCGGGTAGGTAGAGAAAGGGGTGTTGGTGTGTTGGGTGTGTGGGGGTGTGGGGGGGGGGTGTGGATGAGCGAGCAAGGTTCCCAACAGACAGCCTCAGCGAGCGGGGGGGTGACTGCGCGGAGAAGCAGCAAAAACCCCTGGGGCGTTTTTGTTCACTGGGGCCGGCTAGGGCCCGGGAGTGGGGGGGGGGTTGGAGGAGGCAGGGGGGGGGCGTGATCGCCGCTCTGATGAGCTTGGCCCAAGTTGTGGAGTGGTGTGGTTTTGGGTTTGGGGGTGTTGTGGTGGGTTGTTGGTGGGGGGTTGGGTTGGTGGGTTTTGGGTTGGGTTTGGTGGTGGGGGGTGGTGGTGGCTGCTGAGGGGTGGGTTTTGGCTTTGGGGTGGCTTTTTGGACTTTGGAGTAGAACGGGTCGTATTCCCCAGGGGTTCCGCAAAGTATCACCCAAAACCCCCGGGTGCTGCAGCGGCTTGCCATCCCCCGGCTTTTCCTTCCCGTCCCTTTTTTTGGTTTTTTTTTTTTGTTTTGTCCGACGGCCAAGGAAAAAAAACCCCGCCACTGCTGCTAAGGGACTGCACCGTACCCAACAATCCCGCACTTTCCTTACGCCCCAAAATAGCAGTTTACACATCGAGGGCCCCAGTGTAGTTAACAACTTCGGAAAAACCACTTACCAAATCTACAACACTGAACACTCAACACCACAGGAAAAAGTTTTCCCCCTCCCCCACCCCGAAACCCCGTGTCGGAACAGATCGAAGCCAGGTCGCTGGTACTGGCTAGTTCCCCCCCTACCCACCTTACCAACCACCACCACTGAAGTGAAACAAGCAATGAGTGTTCCGGTTTTGGGTTTGTGGGGGGTTTTTAATAAGGAGAAAAAAAAAACCCCAAACAGAAAAGAGCAGGCAGAGAGACGAACGCCCCCACTGGTCCGTTGTCCCCCCACTTGTAGGGGCCCCCCCGGTTAATGCGTTCTTGCGCGTGTGCTTTCTTGGTTGCCTGTTGATACCGTTACCTGCGCTGATAGCTGTTGATAGTGTCACACACACCACACCACACCACACAACACCACACACACGCACGCACCAACCAGAGGCACACGCTGCTGCTGCTATTATTACTATACCACCACACTGGGCTAGTCCTTATGCCACGGTGTTGAGAATTGAACTGACAGACAAAATGCAGCAGTCAGTAGTAGTAGTGGTCGTAGTAGGCCTAGTATACAAGAAGGGGGTAGGTGGTATAGTTGTAGAGGCTAGGAGTAGCTCCAAGTCCATGTGTGAGAGTGAGTGAGTGAGTGAGAGAGAGCGAGAGAGACAAGGGCGACGGCAGACTGTGGTATGAGAGTGGAGAGAAAGAAGGAAAAGCCGTGCCTGCCGCAGCTGAATATTTTGCTAGTGCTGCTCTTCTTCTCCCTCTGTGTGGTGTGTGTGTGTGTGTGTGTGTGTGTTGTGCGCGCGCGGCGTGTGTGTGTGTCTGAGAGAGAGAGCGTGTGTGTGTGTCTGAGAGAGAGAGAGCGTGGTGTGAGTGTGGGTGTGGTGTGTGTGTGTGTGGAGGGAGGGGACTGGGGCGTGTGTGTGTGTGTTGGTATGTCTGGCCCCTTTACTGGGGATAGGGGTGGGGGTGGTGGGGATATGATGGCCTTTTACTGTCTCCTGTTCCCTCCCTCCTTACCCCCCCCCCCCCCCCCCCCCCCCCCCCCCCCCAAGACTGTGCACAGTTCCCACACAACTACTGCTAGGCTAGCATGCCTTGCCAAATGTTCCTCCACACACACCGCTTGATACACACACACTGGTACAAGAATTCCAGCGACAAACATGCACGCAAACAAGCAAGCAAGCAAGCGCATACACACGCACACAGTCACATAGTCACACACATAGTCACACACATAGTCACACACACACACAGAGAGAAGCCCGTCTAAAATCACTAAATGTGAATAGACGTTAAACTGAAGATCACACACAGTCACAACACACACAGTCACACATACACAGTCATACACACACACAGTCACACACACACAGTCACACACCAGTCACACACACACAGAGTCATACACACAGTCACACACACACAGTCACACACACAGTCACACACACACACACACATACACACACACGTAGGGGGACGGGATAGCCTGGTGGTTAGAGTGATGTATTCGTGATCTGCTGACCCGGGTTCGATTCTCGTTCAAGAGGATTTTTCCTCTGGAGTTAACATCAGTGCCGACTCCACTCCCAACCCCCCACCCCCACCCCCACCCCCCCCAAAAAAAGTCCTTCGGATGAGACTAAAAACCGAGGTCCTGTGTGCGAACGCACGCAGAACATCTTGCGCACATATTAAAACCCGTTCCTCTGTTCGGAAGAGTAGGCCATTGTGTGCCGGTGGGAACGGATAACAAAAATGACAAAACTGCATACACACGGGGACTGGGGCTAAAAGAGCACATGAGTGTTTATTCCATTATCTTCGAAATAAAATAATAAATAAAGAGAATAAATAAATAAAATACAACACACATACAGCATACAACACACACACACACACACACACACACACACACACACACACACACACACGTGCGCGCGCGCGCTATAAGTCAAGCCTTGCTTTCTCAGGAAGAACATTGTGCAATAATCTAACTCCCTTTTCTTAAAATCAGCTCCTTCGAAACAAACGTTTAAGAAACTCTTGAAGAAACATCTGATGGACAAATTGTAAATCCACTTTTATACTCGAGGCTACCTTATAATTATCTGGCTGCTTTGTTGTTTTTCCTACCTTTGTTTATTATGTATTTTCTTCATTTGTCTGTATGACTTGAGCTTGTGTTGTACTGTCGTGATTTTTTTGTTTTGTTTTATCTTGCATTGTGAGGTCTGGATTTATTTTTTAAAATCCTTATTTATTTTTGTTCTTTTCAACATTGTTTTGGAATGTTTTTATAAGTCAGTTTTCTTCTTTTCTTTGTGAGGCGGGGTAAAGAGTGTTGTGTAAACATAATTTTTTTCCCTCAAAAATTTTTCATTTTTATTGTTCACACAACATGCACACACGCACCCCTCCGCATCAACTGGCGCCCCAGCAGTTCTGTTAGCTTGAGTGAAAAAGGCAAAGTACAGCGAAATGACAAAAACAAGGGTCCCGATCTATTTTTTGCTATGTAAAAACGCTAGTTCGACAAGGGTCACGGAGAAGGCGCGACACGCCCCTTTAGGTCGCAAATCACGACAAATCCAAGTAAAAACGCGGGAAACCTTTTTCACGGCAATTTTAAAATGAAAAATAAACAGTCTCAAGGTCAACCAAAATGTTCACCTCTTAGTTTGAAGGCGACATTCTACTACTTGTGGAAAGGGGACCCCCTTGGAAGACGGTGGAGCCAAAACCCCGGGTTTTGGGCGGCGCCGGCTTGGGTTGGGGGAAATTTTGGGGGGTGAAAACGAACCCAAACGGGAAAAGACCGCCCCCCAAGGCAGCCAGCCCCTTCCCGGCCCCCCTTTAAGGGCAGACCCCCCCAATCTTCGGGGAGAAGTAAACCCGGAACCCCTCCAGACCGAAGGTCAGTGAAACTAAATACAGGGCTTGGAACCAAAAAAGAACCTGACAAAAATGAAAACAAACTTTGAGCAAAACCCAAACTGACGTCACAGCTTTTTGTACAAAAGAAAACTCTGATCTGCCCTTTGTCATCCTTCCCCGGCTCGTTCTAAATGGGTTTAATCCCAAAACGTCTGGGACAGTCGTATGGATTAAGGTAAAAAAGAGAAAGTCAGTAAAAACCAATGACATTCCCGATTTTAATTTTACCCCTTATATGCAAAAACCACATGCTGTGTTTTTCTTGTGGGAAAAAATATCTAAAAAAAGTGGATCCCCGAGGCAGCAAAACCGGGTTAGTAATGTGAAGCAGATTTTGGTTTCCCTTTCCAGAGACAAAATTGTCATTAGCAAGATTGCTCCTCTAAAAAACCAAAGTCTTGATAAGGGAACTTTCGCAATATTGCCCCCGGGTTTACCTTTAACAAGTACATTTGTCTCCCAGTAAATATGTCCCCTTTATCATTACAAAGATTTCTTTCATCCAAATGCAAAAGGTCCAGTAATGGCTAAAAAAAATTGGAAGGCATGCCATGCATTTTTTTGGGCAAAAGAAAAGAGGAGACCAAGAGCCAATTTCACCCCATAAACCTTCATCCAGTACCACCTATCCCTTTTGAGGGACCACTACCGACCGTTTTAAACCCAGCCACATTTATAAACATGTTCCCCAGGGGGACTCCCCAGGGTGGAGAAAACATGCTCGTTAACAGTTTGTGTGGTGAAAAATCATTTTGAATGGTGACTTTTTGTTTGTTTTTGCTTTGCCCAGCTATAGTTTGGAACAGTAAAAAGCACTGTGTTTCTGCTCAATCCTCAGCGTGCTCTACACGCCCTGTTACTTTGTTGTTTTGTTTTTTTTTTATTTTTTTTTAATTGAATTATTGAATTTTTATTTAAAGTGTATTTGGGCATTTTTAAATTTAGTATTTTTTTGGTTACCCCCAAACATTTTTAATTTGTGTGTTTATTTATTTTTTATTAGTTGGGGCTTTTTGTGTAAAATGTCTCAAAAAAAACTCATTTAATGCTTAAGTCATGCGGGAATGCTGGGACCATCTCCAGGAATTTACCATTTTAGTTAACACCTTTTAGTAACGCTATAAAGTTCATCCTGCAGTCCCTAAACGTAAAGAAGTGTAAATTCCCAAAGGGACTTCAAGGTTATACTACCCCCCTGTTCTGAATACGTGGATGTGTTGGAAAAGCAATACGCAATATTATACAAAAGGAATGTTATAGTGCTGTTGTTCCCCCTATGCCTAAGATATCCCAGATTCATATTGTGCGCTGCAGTGAAAAAGTTTCGATATAACTTTGTTTCAGTATATTTGCCTAAGGGACTAAATGCTATAATACAGAATGGGCACTCATTACAGTTTTCGAAATGGGGGTAGAGGGGACTTCAATGTCAGCACCCTTTTGGGATAAAGGAAGTTTCCATCCCTGCAATCGTTTTTTAAAAAATAAAAAGATGGAAAGCGGGATCGGAAAAGGCGCCAGCCTAAAAAAACACTTGAATAAGGCCTCAAAAATACGGCTTGGAGATCAGTGCAGAGAAGCCCAAATGATGATAATAACCCAACGGCATTAGCACGATATGGGGGTAATGCCCGAAGGGGAAAAACTTTTCAAAGCTTCAAAGTACCCGGGAGCCATTTATCAGACCAGGGACCCAAGCCGAAGTGGGGTATGCAGGTTTTAAAAGAAAATAACAGCTTTTCAAACTAAACACCATCTGGAGAGTAAATATCTCATTTCTCCAAGTGGGGTAAGCGCTCCTTGTCTATCCATATTTCTGTATCCCGGGAAATCATGGACCCTGACTGCAGATTTGGGGGAAGAGTACGGCAGTGGAGATGAGATGCTTTGGAGACCCCTTTGGCATCTCCTAAAAAAGACCACTAAGCAACGAAGCGTGCATAACAGAATTCAGCAAACCTTGGACCCTATGGCCCTTTTAACGATTTTAAAAAAAGCTTTTTAAATTTAAATGGTTTAGGGGATGCACAAGCCCCAAGGAATTAAAAAGACTTTTTGAAAGGACTGTCCAAGGAGGAAAAGAAGAGGAGCCCAAAGGAAGGCGGGGAGGATAAATCAGCGAATGGACAGGCCTAGAATCAAAAAAAACCCTGAGAAAGGCAGAACAGAGAGAGGAATGGGGGGGAATGGTTTTTTGAGTTTTGAGGGTGCCCCCGGTCGTCAGACTACGGGCAGTAGAAAACGATTCTTGTCTATCCCCTACTAAATATGGAGTGTCCCCAGAATCCAAACATTCTAATCAAAAGGGCATCGGATTAGATTGTCTTTAATTCTTCTGCTCTTGCACCTGAATGTGGGGCAATTAGGAAGCACAGGGGGAATGATCTTTTCCCTTTTTTGGTTATTTTTAATAAAATTGCCAGCCCCCTGAAAAACCTAAAAAAGTTAAATCCAAATTTAATTTAAAAAGAAGCTAATTGGAAAAAGTTTAAAAAATTTATCCTTGCAGCCTAAAAATACAAACAGCTTGGATTCTTAAAACTAGATGAATTTTATTCTATTTTATAATGCCATCATTCAAGTGCTTAATCAACCCCAAACCTTTAAAAATCTTTAAAATCGGGAAAAGTTCGGGAAATGTTTGGTGGCACCTGTTGAAGGAAGGTGACCAACAAACGTTTAATGTTAAAACATTTTAAAAAAAAACGCCAGAAAAAACCATAAAAAAAGAAGCAGGCAAAAAACTATAGCAACATGTCATGTCGGCGAAACGAAAAATTTTTTTTCGTTTTTTCGAGCGAAGTTCAAATCATAAAGTCTTAACAAAGTGTGGCAAAAATTTCATGAAAAGAGAAAAAGGTGTGACTTTAAAAACTTGTCCAATTAAACTTAAAAACAAAGAATTTCCAACCAATGCAGAAAAGGCTGAGGCCTTTGCAAAAATGTTCTGAGTTATGCGTATGAAGGCCTCTCACTAAAAACACTAAATAAGCAAGCTGGGAAAAAAAAGAAAAAAAATTTAAAAACCCCTTTTTTGATAATACTGAATACATAAATGTCCAATAAAAAAACAATGAAGTAAAAATTATTATTTTCCCCCTTTTAATAAAAAAACTTCTGTTGGTTAGATGCCATTCCCAAAGATATGCTTAAACAGTTACCCGAAAACTTCATTCTTTTAATGCATAAAATTTTCCCAAAAATGTTGGATGAAGTGCAAGCCCAAAGAATGGAAGCAGTTATTATTATTCCCATTCATAAGCAAGGAAAGCCTAAAACTGATAAACTGCTATAGGCCCTGACTGACTTCTAACTTTTTTTTAGTTATGGAGAAAATTTATAAAAAGGGTTGTGTATTCTGTCAGAAAAAATAAGTAGTTCCCGTCATCAAGCAGGCTTTCAAAAAGGTTTGTCAGCAATTGATAACTTAGTTTAACTACAACACAGGTCAAACAACATTTGGGAAGAAAAAAATCTCGCAAATTTTTTGATGTAAAGAAAAACCTACGACAAGTTTGGAGCTAAATTGCTGAATAAATGAAGATATTGGTTTTTCTGGGATTTTTTTATTATTAAAAACTTTTTATATAACAGAAATATGCAAGTGAGGTAGGGAAGAAAATTCAAACTTAGGTCATTGCATATGGATTACACAGGGTTCAGTTATAGCCCCTTTCTTTTTAATATATTTTCTGTATGATTTTCCACAAAATTGTCTAAAAACGTTGTCTGGTGCAGTATGCTATGATATATGTTTGGGTGAAAATCCTATGAAGTGTGCTACAACAAAAAGGGGATAAAATATACCAAAAAGTATTCAAAAGGAGTAGTAATTTAATAAATATATTTTTTAAAATAGCCTGACATTATCTTCGGAAAAAAAAAAAAAAACATTTGCTTTTTTTTAATAATGGCAGTGTCCAGTACATGCCCAGTTTTTCTATTGGGGGGAGCCACAATTCGTATAAAAAATATGGTAAAAATTTTTAGGGATTCACCTTACATCAAAATTAACTTGGGAAAGTCTATTGGATAATTTTAACAAAAGCAAGGAAAAGCATTAATTTTCTTAAAAAGGTTAGCAGACGTCCTGGGGGCAAGTTTTTTCCTCTTAAAAAGCTTGTTAAGTACTTGTACGTTCCAAAAATGCTTATGGAAAGAAGTCTTTTCAGTGCTCCTAATTTTCTACTTTAAAAAACTCCAAGTTGATTGTTAAGGGGTAAAACTTTTATTGGGTCCATTCCATGCAAAAAACCATAGGAACTTATAAGGAAATTGGGGAACTTCCCCTAGCTAAATACGACAATTTTTTTGCGCCAAAAAATGTTTTTTAAGGCAGAATGACGAAAAAATTTTTTCTTTTAGTGAATTAAAGTTCAAGAGAAACGAATTTTTCCAAAAAAGTAAACAATTTTTTTTTGGGTTTTAAGCCCATTGGACTTTTGTATCAGACCCCTTTCAAAAATTTTAAAATTAATAATTAATTTTTGAAAAACAAAAAAAAGCTTTACATGTCCTTCATGGGAGTGAATTTAAAGCCTGTTTTTACATAGAAAATATTAATGAAAAAAAGAATGAAAATCAAAAAAATCATGGTTTCAGATGTTTACAGTCGCTTTTAAAATAAATTGCTGATGTTAAAAGTTTATAGGTTTGGGTCTGTTTTAAAAATCATGCACAGGCTCTGTTTTTTCTACCAGATTTTAAATGAGAAAAGTACTATTTGGTAAACATCGTTCAATATTTTCAGCGAATTATTCAGTCTTTGGGTCTTAAATATATTCTTTTATTTTCCCTTTTCCATTTTTTTTCTTGGCTTTGGTTGACTCCAAATCAGTATTGTATGCTTTTAAAAAAATCCCACACTTCAAGAAGGTCTCCGAATTATTTTTGAAATTAAATTTGCATACACATCCTAAATTTTAAAAGGTTTCCCGTATCTTTTTTTTTGGGTGCCTTTAGGAATTTTTTTTAAATGTGGGTGGAGCTGCAAAAAAAAAAGGGGAAGCATAATTGGAAAACGAAGAACGGATGTTCCCTTATCTCTCAGGAAGGATCCCTTATTAGAACAAACTTTATGGGTAAGTTTAAAAAACTGATCAAATTTAGGAACAAAATTTAAAAGTTGTTTTGACCATGCCCATATTTCTTTTTTTTGGTTTTCTCAAAAATTTATTCGGGTTTTTTGACCGTGAGAAGGTTAATTCACTTTTTTTAGAATGAAATTAAAGCATTCCTTACAAAATTTTTAAACATTTTTAGATGTCTATGTGGGGATCATATTTCCCAAAATCCTATCATATTTGACTGCCATTGTAAAACTTTTTTTCCCACATTTTTTTACAGTTCTGGAAAAAGTATTTTAAAATTCAAAGCTATCCTTTGCCTTTTCCAGTGTTTATTGCATAGTCCACTTGATATTATTTTTTTCATTATTGTTATTTCATGTTTCCACTTGTTTAGTTTTTTTTTTGCTCCTGTTTTTAAAATATTTCATTACTTTTTTTTGGGTTTTTCTTTCGGGGGGGAGGGGGTTGCTTTTTTTCACTTTTTTTTTATTTTGGGGGTTTTTTCAACCCAACCTGATGCTATTTCTTAACCCTTTTTTCCTTCCACTCTTTCTTTTCCCTTTTTTAACTTCCCTTTCACTTTCATTTCCCCCGTCTAATATCATTAGAGTGAACAGAGTTAAAATTTAAGACAACAAAACAACGCAGCAGCACGAAGCGCGCGCCCGCGACAACAACACACACACAAATACAAACACCACCACAAACCCACACACAAATACACACAAAACACACACACACACACACAAAAAAACCACCAGAAACACACACAAACACACAAACCACACAGACAACCACACACACACACACACCAAACCACACACACACCACCACAACCACCACACACACCCCATCCCCCCTTTGGAAATTCTGTGCTAGAAATGCTCTTTTTCTATCCCTCTCTTTTTTTTTCCTTGTCCCATTTCTTCCTGTCACCTCCTTTTGTCTGTTTTTTGCCTTCTTGGTCCTTCTCCGCCTTTGTTTTCCCAAAAAAGCTTAAAAAATAACCCTTCCTCCCCTGCTGTGGGTCGCTGTGGGGTGATTTTTCAGGCGCTTTTAAAAGGCCCGCGAAAGCTTTTTGCTCATTGACGACAACGTTTTTGTTCTGAGCGTTTGACGAAGAAAAAGAAGGGAAAAAATAAGATAAACAAAAAAGGGAGCGTTACCGGCAACCCAAAAAAAACAAAAAAGAAAAAATTTGTTTAAAAAAAACAAAGCAAATTTTTCAAAATTTTTATGGTAAAAAAGAAAAAAAATTTTGGTGAACAGAGAAAAAAAAGTCTGTTTAAAGGTGTCGTATAACCCATAAGGGCGTAGGGAAACGAGGGTTAGCGGGGTCAACTTTCCCGGGGTCAGCTATTTAGGGCGGCGCCCATCTCCTTCCCTCGCTGTTTTACCTTCCCTGACCCTAAGAGGCAGGTACCCTTTACAGCTGGGGTGAACTGGGGTGTACTGGACCCAAAGGCGCGCAAACGGTCTCCCACCAAGTGGTAACCAGCTCGCGTGCTTACCTTGGGGGGGGAAAGCGGTCTTGATCACGGCTATCCCCCCCCTTTTGTCTACTTTAACTTGAAATATTATTACAGTTCTGGTGTTTTTTAAAAGATACTGTCGCAAAAACGACTTGGATGCTCTTGGGTTTTTGGGGGTTTTGTTGTTTTCTTTTGTTTATTTATTTGTTTTTTGGGGGTGGGTTGTTGGGGGGGGGGGGGGGGGGGTGAGGAAAGGGGGGGGGGTTGGCTGTTTTTGTTGTTGCTGTTTTTTGGGGTTTTTTTGTTGTGAGGTTTGGGGGTTGCTTTTTGTTTGTTTTTTTGTGGGCTTGTAGTTTGGGGTTTGGGGGGTTTTTGTTTGTTTGTTTGGGGTGGGTTTTTTTTGGGGGGGGGTCTTTGGGGGTGGGTGGGGGTGGGTCTTTTTGATAAAAATAAAACAAAAGGGAGAAGCTTTCTTCAACTTATAGAGTTCACTGGTCAAAGAAAATGTTTAAAATTGACGGCCTTTTTAACCCGCTCCAGACTTAAGTATAGAAGGATTGGGTAAAAAAAGGAAGGATACACGTTTTGAAAAACGGGTGCAGAGCACGCTAATAGTTTTCCCCTAACCAAATTTCGTATGTATCTTTGGTTCCCAAAATACAGTTTTTTTTTCCAAACTGGATGCGAAAAATTTTTTTAATGTTTGTACCTGTAGAATTTGCAGAAAACACACGTGTCTTTTTTTTTACGCACGAAATTCTCCGCAGTGGCAAAAAGTCGTGAAGGACGACCCGAGAGAGAGGGGAGGGGGGGTGGGGGGGGGGAGCAGAGGGGGGAGGGGAAAGAGAGAGGGGGAAAAGAGGAGAGGGGGGACGGGGAGGGGGGGAGAGAGAAAGAGAGAGGGGGGGACAGGAGGGAATCAGAGAAGAAAGGGGGAGGGGGGGAGAGAGGGGAGAGGGGAGAGGGGGAGAGGAGGGAGGGAGAAAACAGACAGACAGCCCCCGGACAGACAGAGACAGGTTGTGATGTTTCCAAACATCATGTTTACTTATTGTTCCTTTCCGAGGGAGAAAAGGGGGGAGAGGGGGGAGGGGGGAGAAGAGGGCAGAAGACGAAGACAGGACGAAGCAAAAAAGAAGAAGACAGGACAGACAGATTGTCGATGTATTCAAACATCATGTTGACTTTTTTTTCCCTTTCCCGTTTTTGTGAATGGTCTTTCCATGTTATTCCCCTCGTTTGTTTTCCCTTTTGTGTAATTTAATTTTTGGGAAAGTTGTGATAGTTTTACTGCCCACATCTGCAAATTTGGTGGTTCTAATTCATGTCCCCTAAGGGTTGGGTTTTTTTTGAAAAAATCTTGAATCTTTGGGGGAGGGATGCGAGACGGGGCAGCCCGGGGTTAGAGTGAAAGCGCTTTTCGTCGGATTATGACCCCCTGTTCGATCTTGCTCAAAAGGGGAATATTTCGTCTTGGTTAAAATCGTGCTGACTCCACTCTCCCCCCCCCACCCCCAAACCCCCCCCCCCCCCCCCAAGAAAGTCCTGGAAGACTATGAAAACCCAATCACGTGGCGAAAGCACGAAAAACATTTGCGCCACGTTGAAAAAACCCGTCCGTTTTAGGAAAAGTAGGCCTTGTGTGTCGGTGGGAAAGGTGACAAGAGTACAAGACTGCTACAATGGGGGCTGAAAGTAAAAAATAAAAGCACTGAATGATTTCCATTATTCTCGAATTTAATTTTTTTTTAATCTTGGCCCCCGGCCAAAAAGTGTGTCAGTGATTTTGGGGCAGTAATTGCCAAGGCCTACATTAAAATGTTGTAAAATGTTGTGTTGAGATTGCCTTCAGCCATGACAAGCTCTTAACATGACAACCTGCACTCTCCTTTAAAGAAGAACAAATCCTCTGAAGTCGGAGTAGGGCTGCCTATATGGCGAGGTACTTAAAAACAGCCATACACGCAAACTTTCTATTCAATAACAATAATAACAATACATGGAATTTATTAGCGCTATATCTTGCAAACAAAGCAAATGAAAGCGCTTTCATTCATCCTACTCATTCACATGCAGCCAGTTACAATTAATACGTTGGGGTTGAGGGTTTTTTACAAGTTCAAATGTATACACACACGCTCGCACGCACGCACGCACACACACACACACGCACACCCACACACACACATAAAGGTTTACTCTCCGACAGGGTTATGGGGTTTTAGCTGTTGAGGGCAGGGACAAAAATGAAATGGAACAAGAGGGAGAATCTTACCTTTGAAAATAAATGTGTCTTGAGGCCTGATATAAAAGCGCCATAAGAAGGCTTTTGGCGAAGGGATGATGAGGGAGGTCATTCCAGATCAATGGACCAGAAACAGAGAAAGAGCGACGGCCAACGGTGGACTGGTTGAATCTAGGTATTCTTAAGCACAAGGTATCTATCTGCAGCAGAGCGGAGGGAACGAGAAGGAGTGTACAAGTGAAGACAGAGGTAGGAAGGTGCTGTTTTGTGGAGACATTTGTAACAGAGGGTACTGATCTTATAGTTTACTCTCTGTGGCACAGGCAACCAGTGGAGAGATCGCAAGAGAGGAGTAATATAATGTGCTCATATTTTTTCTTTCTGAGGACTAGGCGAGCTGCAGAGTTTTGTAGACGTTGAAGGGAGTGGATAGATGATGCTGGCAGACCAGCCAGAAGAGAATTGCAATAGTCCAGACGTGAGAGAATGAGAGACGTGACTAGTTTGGATACTGCATCAGTGGACAGGTACTTTCAAACTGCACTGATGCGCCGCAATTGATAGTAGCACGACTGGCAGGTTTGGGTGATGAATTTTTGCATGGAAAGTGTGTTGTCTATAATGACCCCTAGATATTTCACAGAAGTAGATAGAGGGACGGACGTATGAGCGAATTCTATTGAAGCTGTTGTGATGGAAAGAGAGTTTGTGTTTGGTCCCTACAAGCATGGCTTCGGTTTTATCTGCGTTTAGCTGTAACTTGTTCTGTAACATCCAATTTTGGATATCTTGAAGGCAATAGGACATATTAATCAAGAGAGAGGGAAGATTTTCAGGAGTATCACTGCTAAGAATTTTAGAGTCATCTGCATAAAAAATGATGGTTGATCTGATGGCGATTTATTATATGTGAAAGAGGAGCAGTGTAGAAAGTGAAAAGAACAGGGCCGAGAACTGATCTCTGTGGGACTCCACATTCCAGTTTGGCAGGTGTTGATTGAATCTTGTTTACTGCAACTGTGTGGAATCGGTCTGTAAGGTATGAACTGAACCAGGTGAAGGCTGTGCCTTTAATACCAAAAGTATTTTGGAGACGGGAGAGAAGAATTGAGTGGTCTATAGTGTCGAAGGCTGCAGATAAGTCGAGAAGAGTGAGAAGGGGAGATTTTTCCTGAGTCAGATGAGTGTAGAAGCGTGTTTACGGTGTGGACTAGGGTGGTGTTGGTGCTGTGGTTGGCGCGACAGGCAGACCGAAAAGGGGGAAGGAGACTGTTTGAATGAAGATGGATGTTGATTTGTATCAGAACAACTTTTTCAAGGACTTGAGAGATGAGCGATAGGTTGGATACAGGTCTTTAATTCTTCAGAGTTTTAGGATCCAGGTCGTGCTTTTTGAGTAGAGGTGTAACTATTGCAGTTTTGAGAGCTGTTGGAACAATTCCTGAAAGAAGTTATGAGTTTACTATTTCTGTGATAGTGGGTATAAGCTGTGGAAGGCACAGAGTGAAAAGAGAAGCTTGCTGGATGAAAGAAAAGAAGAGGAGTGCCAGAAAATTGGGGGTCAGAAATTGCAAGCTGAAAAGGAGTCTGATCCAAACTAGAGCGAATGTTGCGGACTTTGTCAGAAAAGAATGCAGAAAGTATAGAAGGAAGTTCAGTGTGCAATTTCAATCTCACAGTGATACCCAGGTGGGATGGGTGAATCAGAGTGTATGCACATTCTCTGTGACCCCCAGAGTGTTAAGCTGGGAAACGCACAACACAACAACAACAACAACATTTAAAAAAAATCTTGTTTGGTCTGGGTCAGAGCTTGCAGAACAATTCCTAAATGGTCATTTATCTCTCACAGGTTGCAATGAAGGTTGTCTGTCAATCGTAAGAACTCGGGGACTGTACTGACACCGTTTCCTTTTGTTTAAAGCTGCCATCGAAAGATGATGATAAAAAGAGAAAGAAAATCTGTTTAAAATATATGTTGCACCCAAAAAAAACCCCATAAATAGGAGAAAATAACCCCCTAGCGAATCTTTCTGCCTTATGTTTGGGGATCCTAGTGAAAGGATGAAATGTTACAGCAATACTCTGACGAAGTTTGGACCTTGGCTCAAGTTCTACAGCAAGAAGGAATTAAGGAGAGCCAAGTGACCTCCAGTATTTGTGATTTTTCCTCACTGGAAAACTGGACTCTGTGTGTGTGTGTGTGTGTGTGTGTGTGTGTGTGTGTCAGTGGGCCAAGGATTTTCACGCTTCGGGTATGGGTTTACCGGGTCAGCAGGTCTCTGTTGGTCTTGGAGATTAACAGAAGCCTGTGCTGTTTCTTCTTCCTTACTTTGCCCTTCCAGATTTTCACACCGAAGGTGGTAGAGCATGCCATTCACTCGGAGTAGGTATTACGTCGTCGCTTATAGTTCTGAAGTGAACATTGCTTGAGTGGTGATACTATTATGCTTGAAATGAAAGAATGAATAACTGAGGAAATGTTTTTAAAGCGTTGTATTGTGTTATAGTGTTTTGTGGTGTGGTGTGGTGTGGTGCGGTGTGGTGTGGTGTGGTGTGGTGTAGCGTAGTGTAGTGTAGTGTAGTTCAGTGCAGTCCAATGTAGTGTAGTGTAGGGTACCGAAGCGGAGTGTAGTGTAGTGTAGTGTAGTGCAGCGTAGAGTAGCATAGTGTGGTCTAGTGTAGCGTAGCATGGTGTAATGAAGTGCAGTGTAGTGTAGTGTAGCATGGTGTAGTGTAGTGTAGCATGGTGTAGTGTAGTGTCGCGTCGTGTGGTGTAGTGTAGTGTAGTGTAGGGTACCGAAGCGGAGTGTAGTGTAGTGCAGCGTAGAGTAGCATAGTGTGGTGTAGTATAGCGTAGCATAGTGTAATGAAGTGCAGTGTAGTGTAGTGTAGCATAGAGTAGTGTAGTGTAGCATGGTGTAGTGTAGTGTAGTGTAGTGCAGTGTAGTGCAGTGCAGTGTAATGCAGTGTAGTCTAGTGTAGTGTAGCGTAGCATACTGAAATGTAGTGTACTGTAGTGCAGCGTAGCATACTATAGCTTAGCATAGTATTAGTGTAGTAAAGTGCAGTGCAGTGCCCATGCAGTGTAGTGTAGCGTAGTGTAGCACAGCGCAGCGTAGCATAGCATAGCATAGCATAGCATAGCAGCGTAGTGTATACCACTTTCAGTTGTCTCATTAAAAAAACCAAAAAACAACAACAACCAAAAACCAAAATAGCTACCAGACCACTAAGCTCAAGGTGTATTAGACGGGGGTAAAAAGTCCAAGCTCAAATCGGGGAATTGAACTCACGACTTATCACTCCTGTGTTTCCCCCCGGGATACGACCCCCCCACTCCCACCCCCCCCCCCCTTTTTTATCCCCACCCCCAACTCCC
>CM054141.1:11296227-11308727 GCA_028751875.1 Rapana venosa | reverse complement strand
TGTCTACCCAAACAACACCTTACCTATACACACTTCTTCTAAAGCAATAATTGAATTTTTTGAAAAAGGGTAAAGGTGTCCCATAACCTATAAGGTCGTAGGGGAGCGGGACGTCAGAGACCTCACTTCTCTAGGGGCCAGCATATTGAGGGCGGCGCCCATCTCCTCTTCCTCGCTGCTTTACCTTCCCTGACCCTAAAGAGGGCAGGTACCCATTTACAGCTGGGTGAACTGGGGGAGCTGTTCTGAAGCCAAAGCACGCAAACGGTCACCCATCCAACTGGTAACCACGCTCGACGCTGCTTAACCTTGGCTGGGGGGAAAGCGAGTGCTCCGACCACTGAGTTATCCCATCCCCTAATTAAGTAGCCTTGGGCAAAACCAAGCTTGTGACTAGAAAAGGATGCCATAGGAAGCAATAGAAGGATGGGCCAACATGATGATGTTATTTGTGAAAGATCCTGTGAGAAACAAAATTAATGAACTTGAGCAAGCTACAGCCTTGGGCAGCAAAGGTTTCTGCAGCATAGCCTGCAGAAACAAATGAGGAAATAAGTACAACAATCAATTTCTGAAATGCAATTTGTTACACACACACACACGCGCACGTACGCGGGCGCGGGCACACACACACACACACACACACACACACATACAAGAAAACACGGATATATATGCTGCGGGTGATGTAGCCATTGTTCTTCTTTCCCAAGCCCACCTTGTGAACTTTATTCCCTCTGTGCCCAAAAAAGAAAATAAATAAAAACCAACAAAGAACTGAATTTGAATAGCTTTAGGCTAGTGGGGCAAATTTGATGATGATTGAATCGATGTGGGAGTTTAAAAAAGTTTTTAAAAATCCAAGATATTTTTTTAAAAACTCTAACAAAAGCAGATTGTTTGACGGATGTTATGGTGATTTTTTTTTTACTCTAATATAGAATATTATATGGACATGTGACAAGATCAGATGGGCTCTCCAAAACCATACTGCAAGGAACAGTGCAGGGGAAGAGAAAGCGAGGCAGGCTGAAGAAGAAATGGGCAGACAACATCCCTGAAACGGACCAGGAAGAGCTTCTCCACAACCCAGGCTCTGGCCCACAACCGCCGCAAATGGAGCCAACTGGTGCAACGTTCGTCACTGCAGTGCCCCTACGACCCTGGAGGGGGTTATGGGAGCAGATGAGATGAGATGATGAATATAGAAGATGAACTCGATTCTCTCACCACACTATTCTCTCCACTCTTTCTTTTTTGTGAGGGGCGGAAAAGGGGGGTGGGGGGGTGGGGGGGGGGGGGGGGGGGGGGCAAGCCCCATTGTACGAGATTCGAACGAACACAGATCAGAAGATCAAGAGCGCAGTAGGCAATGTTCTAACCACCAGGCTATCCCGTGGGAGGGGAGGGGGGGGAGGAGGAGAAGAATTGCCCATTTATTACTAGGTTGTTTCATGTGCTATGCACTGGAGTGGAATACCTGAGCACAAAGCACTGACCTCCTGATGCAAGAGTTTGACACTGCACAATCATTATTATTAACATTATTATTCTTATTCTTACTGTTGTTGTTGTTGCTGTTATTGTTAGTAGTAGTAGTAGTAGTAGTAGTAGTAGTAGTAGTAGTAGTAGTGGTGGTGGTGGTGGTGGTGGTGGTGGTGGTAGTAGCCTTAGCAGCAGCAGCAGCAGCAGCAGCAGTAGTAGTAGTAGTAGTAGTAGTAGTAGTAGTAGTGGTAGTAGTAGTAGTAGTAGTAGTAGTAGTAGTAGTAGTAGTAGTGTTATAAGTATTATCATAAATTTTCATTGTCATTATTATTATTATTATCATCATCATCACCATCATTATCGTTATTACCAACTAAGTTTTGTTTTTTTAACCTTCTTCCTATTTGCAAAGCCAGTCAGTCAGTTGATGAGAGACTGCAGAGGAAGGCAGACTGTCTCATGGCATTCTATCTCTGGCTGGTCTCTCATACCCAGGGGGCAGGCAGTAATTAACGACAGACAGGGATTCCCATAGACACTTGACTTGTGCGCAGAGATAAAGACAGACTAGACTTGTCCGCCATTTTGGAAGCGTGGGCCGATATTTGTTCTCATTATCAACCAATCAGAAGCAAACACGTCCTTTCTTCCCTCGTTTCTTGACTTTGATTTCCAAAAGTGTTATTGACAGGGAATGGCCAACCCAGTTTCCAAAGGAGGAAAAGTAAAAAACAAATAATATATAATAAATTAATAAATAAATAAATAAATAAAAATAACCCTGTCCAAAGTCCATCTACACTATAATGTCAAGGTCTGACATTTTAATTGTGAACTACCTACCCATTCTTTTCTGTGTCGCCAATATTAACCATTTCCAAATCTGCTGTGTACAATGGATTAATTTGAATTGGTGGTTGGGTGGATATATATGCCTAGCGGTTAGAACATTAGCTCCTGACCTGACGGCCCAGCTCAAGCCACCAGCAAGGCGCCCATTTTGGGAAATTTGGAAGAATCCAACACGTTCTAATTAACCCTAGAAGGAGCTGGTATTCTTGCAATCAGTCCGCTCCTCCTGTCTCCACTGCAGACCTCAGATAAACAGTGTTGTCCCTGAGGCAATACTGAATATAGCAGCCCTAGCCCGCTGTGGTCCGCTTAGTCGGGGTCCATTAATCAATTAATGTCACTGGCTGAAGCTTAGTTCCACTTTCAGGCCTAAAACGTGTTGTTTTTTTAATCTCTCATTCCTAGGCAAGAGCTCCAAGGTTCACCAATGGTGAGATTTTGTGTATGCGACCTTTTTTTTGTTTTTAACCCGCCCTGGAGTTAACATTGGTACTGACTCTACTCCCCCCAAAAGTTGTTTGGATGAGATAATGAACCCCCCCCCCCCCCCCCCCCCCCCCCCCCCCCCCCCCACCCCCCCCCCCCCCCCCCCCCCCCCCCCCCCCCCCCCCCCCCCCCCCCCCCCCCCCTGTGTGCAAACGCACGCAGAACATCTTGCGCACACATTAAAGACAAGTTCTGCCTTTCAGAAGAGTAGGCCATTTCCTGCTGGTCAGAACAGATGACAAAATTGTAAAAAAAATATTTAAAAAATTGTGAAAAAAACACAAAAACCAAAGAAGACATGCTCACAGATGCCGCATTTTGACACCATCCCCGCAGTCGGAAAATGGCTGCCTTACTGGCAGGTTAGAAAAAAACACACACACAAAAACAGTCCCATACCCAAATTTTCACCATTGGGAAACCTCAGAGCTCTAGCCAGGAACAAGAAGAGAAAACGACCCTTTTAGGCCTAAAAGTCGAGGTAAGCTTCAACCAGTGCAATTAATTAATTGATTAATGGACCCCAACTAAGTGGACCACAGTGGGCTAGGACAGCTATATTCAGTATTGCCTCAGGGACAACACTGTTTACCTGTGTCTGTGGTAAAGATAGGAGGAGTGGATTTGATTTGAAAGAATCCCCTCCTTCAAGGTTTAGTTGAACGGGTTGGTTCTTGAACTCTCCAAATTTGGCCTCCCCTTTTTGCATAAAGAGCCTTACTGGTGGGTGGCATAGTAGGTCTACCCCTATTATAGTATGATTCCGTTTTTGCTTGGTTGGTGGTTAGTGGGTGGGGTGGTTGGGTTGGTTGGTTGATGCTGTAAATTTGTGCAATGCAATACAATTTAAAGCCTTGTGATACAATAACAATACCAAAAAATGCAATCCCATGTAAATGCAAACATACAATGCTACACAATGGGAAAAGCATACCGTACAACACAACCCATACAATACAACATAATACAACACAACAAAGCACAACACAATACATCCTAAAACAACACCATACACAAAATGCAATACAAATTAATACAAAAGCAACACTAAAAACCCAAAACCCCAAATCCCACAACACAACACAACCCAACACAACCCCTCACAACACAACCACAACCCACCCAAACCCAACCCAACCCCCCACAATCCAACCCACCACAACCCAACCAACCCCCCACAATCCAACCCACCACAACCCAAACCAACCCCACATAATCCAACCCAACACAAACCCCAAAACAACCCCACAATCCAATCTACACACGCCCAAAACCCAACCCAACCCACACAATTTCCCAAACCCCAACCCAACTCAACACAACACAACAAACCCCTCACAACCCAAAAAATCCCACCAAACCCACACAACACAACCCCAACACAACACAACCCATCACAACCCAACCCATCACAACCCAACCCAATCCCACACAACCCAACCCACCACAACCCAACCCACCACAACCCAATCCCACACAACACAACCCACCACAACCCAATCCAACCCCACACAACTCAATCCAACCCACCACAACCCAACCCAACCCACCACAACCCAACCCAACCACACACACCCCAACCCAAACACACACAACCCAACCCACACAACCCACCCACCACAACCCACCCACACAACACAACCACCACAACCCAACCCACCCAACCAACCCTACCCCACACAACCACGCAACCCACCACAACCCAACCTAACCCACCACAACCCAACCCCAACCCACCACAACCAACCCAACCCCACACACTCAACCACCACAACCCAACCCAACCCCCACAACTCAACCCACCACAACCCAACCACCACAACACAAACCAACACAACCCAACCACCACAACCCAACCCAACTCACCACAACCCAACCCAACCCCACACACACAACCACAACCACCACCCAACCCAACCCAACCCCACCCCACACAACCCAATCCACCACAACACAACCCAACCCCACACAACCCAACCCCACACAACCCAACCCACCACAACACAACACAACCCACCACAACCCAACCCAACCCCACACAACCCAACCACCACAACCCAACCCACCACAACCCAACCACCACAACCCAACCACACACAACCCAACCAACCCAACCCACCACAATCCAACCAACCACAACACAACCCAACCCCAACACACAACCACACCACCACCCAACCCTACCCACACAACCCAACACAACCCAACCCAACCACCAAACCCAACCCAACCCCACCACAACCCAACCACCCACCACAACCCAACACAACCCACCACAACCCAACACAACCCACCACAACCCAACCTAACACAACCCACTACAGTGGGAAATACTGCAGATTCAGAGCTATGAACTGATAACTGCTGTGTTCTTCCAAAGCAAAGAGGAGGTATTCGAGGGACAGCTTTGGCTATGGCCCTCAACCTCTGTCTAGCAGCCCCCCCCCCGCCCCCCCCCCCCCCCCCACCACCCACCCCCCACTACCCTACCCCCGACCCCCACCCTCCAAATTCAATTTAGGAAACAAAGGGTTAAAAAATGGCTCTTTCTCTTTCTCTCTCTCTCTGTCACTCGGGCAATATCTGTCTTGTCTTCTGTGTGTGTGTGGGGGGGGTATGGGTGTGTGTGTGTGAGGGTGTTTTGTGGGAGAGGGGGGGGGGAGGGGGTGGTGTGTGGTGGGGGGGGGAGAGGTGTGTGTGTGTGGGGGGGGGGGGGGGTATATACGTTTTGTGTGTGTGTATGTGTATGTGTGTGTGTGCGCGCTCGCGCGCTTTTCGTGCGTCGCGGGGCGGTGTATGCGTGGGTGAATACTCTGTGCGTGTTTTTGTGTGTGTGTTGTGTGTGTGTGTGTGTGTTAGTGTGTGGTGTTTTACTCTGTGTGTGTGTGTGTACTCTGTGTGTGTTTGGGTGGGGGGGGGGGGTTAAACGTGTGTGTGTGTCTCCCTCTCTCTCTCTCTCTCTCTCTCTCTCTCTCCCCTCTCTCTCACTCTCTCTTCTATGCACATCTTTTTGTATATATCTAAAATTGTTTGCCTATATCATCTATCATCTAACCTTTTTGCCTGCCTATCGTCTATCTATGTATTATTTTATGAATCTATTTTTCCCCTATCTATCTTTCTTTTTCTTCGATCCATTCGTCTGTCTGCCTCTCTGTCCACCAAAAAAGATGTATAATTATATGATCACATACACACACACCTCCCCTATCTCTCTCTCTCTCTCTCTCTCTCTCTCTCTCTCTCTCTCTCTCTCTCTCTCTCTCTCTCTGTGTGCACACACACAGAGGAGTGAGACAGGCAGATAGACAGACAGACAAAATTTCTTTGATATCAAGAGTACTGTAACATAAAAAGAAAGAGAAAGGTAGACAGATACACAGACACACAGAAGACACACAGGCAACCAGCCAGATAGGCAGACAAAACAGGCAGAGAGACAGACAGACAGACAGGCGAAGACAGGAGCAGACAGACAGACAGGCAGACAGCAGACAGACAGAAGATGGGACAGACAGACAGCAGGCAGAACACAGACAGGACAGACAGACACCAACAGACACACAGCGACACACAGGCAGGCAGCCAGATAGACAGACAGACAGACACACACACACACACACAACACACACACACACACACCCCACACACACACCACACACACAAAACAGAAGACACACAGGCAGGCAACCAGATAGACAGACAGACAGGCAGACAGACAGACAACAGAAGACACACAGGCAGGCAGCCAGATAGACAGACAGAAAAGCAGGAGACAGACCGGACAGACAGGCGACTGAAGACAGACAAAGCAGGCAGACAGCCAGCCACCCAGCCAGACAGACAGACAGCCAGCCAGCCAGACAGGCAGACACCCAGCCAGCCAGACAGACAGCCAGCCAGCCAGACAGACAGACAGACAGCAGCCAGCAGCCAGACAGGCGGACAGACGAAATTTCATTGACATCAGCTGATCTAACATAAAGAGAGACAGCAGGCAGGCAGGGCAGGCAGCAGATAGGAAGGTAGGGGCGTGGGGGGGGTGGTGGTGGGGGGGTGGGGGGGGGTGGGTCTTACCAGCTGTTAGTCACACAATGCAAGACTGGACGGAAGGACCAACCACACCACACCACACCACATCACACCACACCCCATCACACCACAAACCCCACCACACCACCCCACACCCCCACCACATCACACCACACCACATCACACCACACCACACCACACCACCCACTCCACCACACACATCACACCAACCCCCAACAACACCACACGGTGACCCTAGCTGTCAGGCACACATGTTACCCTTGCCCTGCCCTACAATCTCTCTCTGTTTTGTCTCTGTTTCTATTGTTGTCGTCTGTCTCTATCTCTCTCATCTCTATTTGATTTTAGTTGAGTTGGAATTTTTTTGGATTTGATGTGTCTGTCTTGATTTGATTTTTATTTGATTTGATCTTTCTCTTTGATTTGATCTTTTTCTCTGTCTCTCTGTCTTGTCTCTCTCTGTGTCTTGATTTGATTTGATTGTCTGTCTGTCTGTCTTTGTCTGTTCTTCTCTCTCTCTCTGTTTGTCTGTTTTGTCCTCTCTCTTTCAATATCATTTATCATCTTCATCATCAAATTATCTTCATCTTCATTTGAGGAAGTCCTTTGGATTTGAAAGTCCTTTGGGTGAGCTATAAATCAAAGTCCCGTGTGCAAAACGCACGCAAAAACATTTTACCGCATACACGTACACCCTTTCCCACCTTTTAGAAGAGTAGGCCTCTCCGTACTGGTGGGAAAACGGACGACAACACTTTTAAAAAAAAAAAAAATGTATGCACACTGGTGTTGTATTTAGACATCGCCCACGACGTCGAATTGCGGCTCCCTAGATGGTAGGCAAGAACGGTCCGTCCGTCCGTCACCCTCACCGATCCCTCAGATTCCGATCCTTTGGGGCGCCTTTTGAAGCTTTGTAACCACCTTTCTCCAGTCCTCTCTTCTCTCGCCGCCCTCGGGGTGTCTCTCGCTCCATGTCTGTCCACTCTCGAATGTTGTCCCCATCTCTTCCTTGTCTGCCTCTTTTTTCTTCTTCCTCCCCCCCACTGTGCCTTGTAGGATTGTTTTAGCAAGACCTAGAAAAGCGAGTGACATGACCAAACCACTTCATTTTTCGTTGTCTGACGAGTGTTTGAGGTCAGTATAGGTAGGGCCCGATTTCAATGGGATGCGTCTCTTGACTTCTTCATTCGTGATGTGGTTAAGTCCTTCGGATGAGACTATAAACCGAGGCCCCGCGTGCGAACGCACGCAGAACATCTTGCGCACACGTTAAAACCTGTTCCGCTTTTCGTAAGAGTAGGCCATTGGTGTGTCGGTGGAACAGATGACAATTTACAAAACCGTTTTCCCACAGGGGGGACTGGATGCAAAAAAAAGCACGTTAGAGCTTTTTCCCATTATCCTCGATATAAAAAAATTTTTTTTTTTTAAATGTGGTCTTTGTACGAGATGCCTAAGAGCCTTGGGTCCACAGCGCACAAATCCAGCACAACTCAGTCAACAGTCCAAGGCCCCGTGCTAAAATCAACCTCTTACTTTTACCAAGTGCAAGGCAAGTGCGGTCACTTTCTGCTTCAGTTAGCACCAGCTAGCTGGGATGGAATGGAAGAATGGATAGCAGCTGAGAGGAGCTGAATGCGGGGGGGGGGGGGGGGGGCGGGGGGGGGGGGGGGGGGGGGAACGACGGCTGGGGGTCACCCCGTTCGGCTCTTGTAAACGGGAAGCCTTTTTTCAAAAGAACAGGGTGACTTTTTTTTAAGGACTTCTCTAGAAAGACATGGGAAGACGACATCGCTGCATAGACCCATAGAGCATTGCTGAGACCCGGGGCGTTGGCACTTCGATTGGCCATAGTGGAGAAAACTGGTGTTCTGAGTGCAGTTTCCCTGCACGGGCCTCTCTTAGTTAAGGGGACTAGTGTGGTGTGGTGTGGTGTGGTGTGGTGTGGTGTGGTGTGGTGTGGTGTGGTGTGGTGTGGGGGGTGTGGTGGGGTGGTGGGGTGGGGTGGGGGAGGGGTTTTGGTGGGGTTTTGGATGGTGTGGTGTGGTGGGTTGTGAGGTGGGGTGTGGTGGGGTGTGTTGGTGTGGTGGGTGTGGTGTGGGTGGGGTGGTGGGGTGTGGTGGGGGTGTGGTGTGGTGTGGTTTTGGTGTGGTTTTGGTGTGGTGTGGTGTGGTGGGGTGGGTTTTTGGTGGGGTGGGGAGGTGTGGGTTGGTGGTGGGTGGAGTGGTGTGAGTGGAGTGGAGTGTAAACACAAGTGGCTGAGTTAGTTCTTTGTGTGACTGTGCATAAAATTTACCTTTGCGAAATGGAATATTTGGGTTTTATGCTTGGCATTTGCTCTAGCAAGAATGTGTGTGTGTGTGTGTGTGTGTGTTTGGTGTGTTGTGTGTGTGTGTGTGTGTGTTGGTGTGTGGTTTGTGTGTGTGTGTGTGGTGCATGCGTGGGTTTGTGTGCGTGCATGCGTGCGTGCGTGTTTGTGTGTGTGTGTGTAAATACTATCTATCAGGTGTACTCTTTAAAATATGACTGTACAGTGCAATGAACAGGCTATAATGCATCAATGTTTCTATAAGTCCTTCTACACCCCCATATCTGCTGCTTCCAACACCTCACCTCACTTCACCTAACCCGTAGTCCCAACCAACTTCCTCCACTCCACGCGGTCCTCTGCTTTCCGTTCCACTCAAGGCTGGTCCACTCTCTGATGTTGTCTTTCCTGGACTTCCTTGGACTTTTAATGATTATTGTTAACTTCTATGTATTCCCAGGGGGTTTTTTTTCCTGAAATAAATCCTCGAATCACGAATGAAGAAGTCAAGAGACGCATCCGCAATGAAATCGGCCTCTACCTATATTGACCTTCAAACACTCGTCAGACAACGAAAACTGAAGTGCTTTGGTCACGTCACACGCTCCTCTGGTCTTGCTAAAACAATCCTACAAGGCACAGTGAGGGGAGGAAGAAGAAGAAGAGGCAGACAAAGGAAGAGATGGGAGGACAACATTCGAGAGTGGACAGACATGGAGCTGAGAGACACCCTGAGGGCGGCTGAGAGACGCGAGGACTGGAGAAAGGGGTTGACAAAAGCTTCGAAAGGGGCCCCAAAGGATCGGAATCTGAGGGATCGGTGCGGTGACGGTGAAATCCTCGAAATGAAGTCTGAAGGTGGACAAGAGATCAGTTAAAGCCAAAATTAAACCATCACTTCCTGGAAATGACTGAAAGACTGATCTTCATTCGCCTGAAAAAAAACTGTCTAGCTTTCGCTTTTCAAAAAAAGGACCTTCATTCAAAAATTGTCACACCCACCACAAAAAAGAGTAAGTCAACTTTTTTAGAAAAACCCCATTCCCTTTTTGGTGAGGTTAAGGGAAATGCTTCCGTAATAGCGGAAGTTGCTTTTTCGTTCCCTTTGCCCCCTTAAGTTTTTCCCCCAAATCCATTTCCTTTTTAAGTATTGGGGTCCCAGCTTTTATGTAAAACGTAAATCGGGGGTTCCCATGTGGAAATTAGTGCGCGAAAAAAATTTTTTCGAAACAAGGAGTTAGACGGCCCCATTTCGTAGGAAAAAACAGGGAAAAAATATTTTTAAAAGCGGGATTTTTTTAAAAAGGAAAAAAAAGGTGGGCTGCTTTTTGGGGCGAAGGTTCCTTTTTGGGGAGAGTTGCCAATTTCATTCAGGATAAATCTGCCGAGAAAGTGTTTATACAAATATAAATGCAGTACAAAATACAAACAATACATCAATACTAAATACAAAATAATAATAATAATAAGATGGAATTTTATAGCGTACTGAAAGCAACAAAAAAAAAGCGCTAGATTTTTTTCATCCTTTTGTACGGCAGACTCTCCTTAAAAATTCGGGTGTTTCCCCCCGGGGGGCGGGAAAAAACGGGGCCCCATTTAGCGCTGCCCCCCCTTTCCCCTTTTTTTTTTTTCTGCAGTGATTTTTTCCCCTACAGAGTGGCTTTTTTTAAGAATTTGCCAGGGACAACTTCTTGTTGCCGGGGTTTTTTTTTTTGTGCGCAAAATAATTACGTGTCACCGGGCCCTGGGTTTTTATCGTTCTCCGAAGCTAGCGCCCAAAACCCCCCACCGGGTCAAAGGATGGGGGAAAAATTTTCCCGGCCCAAAACGGGGTACAAACCCCGCACATTGGGGACCGGATTTTCGTTTTCTAGCGGGCGTTCCCTCTAGACCCGATCACCCTATACACCAAACAAAGCAAAACAAAAAAATACAATGCGTACAAATACAAAAACAATAGAATGCACTTTTCTCTGAAATTTTAGTTCCCAAAAAACATGGAGAGAAAAACGTTTTTAGAACTGTATGCACATTATGAAACATTGAAATCAAAAAAAAAAAAAAATTAAGTTTTTGGGAGCTAGAATGTGATGCTTGATTCTTTAAAATCCCGGTAGGGATGCGAGGGGGTCTGTCAATTAAAGCCCCCACCTTCTGGAAATTTTGTGCCGGGAATTTTTCCCTTTTTTTCCCTCTCTTTGTTTCTGTTTGTCCTTTCCTTCTTGTCACCTCCTGCATTTTCTGCCTTTTGGTCCCTTCTCCCGCCATTTATTTTCAGAAAGACAAAAAAAAACATTACTCTCTTATTTTCCCCCAAAGGGGGAAACGCTGGGGCTGACTTGTCGGCGCTTAACGGCAGATGACGCATTTTCGTGTATAACAGAAAAAATAGTTGCTGTCTGAGCGTTCGACGACGAAGAAGAACAATCTCTGGGAAAAATGTGAACATTTTATGTTGTATGTTATATGCATAAAAGTAATTTTTGTGTAAACCAAATTACTCACCGATTCTATCATCTGCTATTTTTTTGTTTTATGGGCCAGACGGCCTTTTAAAAATGAAAAAACCAGTATTTTCTAATACATTTTCATTGACAATCTTCCCTCTTAAAGCTTGCTAAGGGATTTGAATCTGCACAGCGAAAGAATGGAACTGGTTACTGATGATAATTAATACATTACGACTGGAACCCTTATAAATTCAAAATGACCCTGGCAAAAAAAAAAACCCATCAAAAAAAAACAAAAAAAAAACAAATTTCGCATTTGTAATCAATTTTACACCCTCCTTACAAGTCCCCTTTTTTATTATATTTTTTTTAAAGTTATTTCGAGGGAAAAGGGTAAACAATATGTGGGGTTTTTTAATCCGTCCCCGTGTTTTTGCAGTTTTGTCAATTTTGTCATCCTTCCCACCGGAAAAACAATGGCCCACTCTTCCGAAAAGCGGAAAAAAAGGTTTTTAACGTTACAAAATTTCTTTCGGTCGGTTAAAAAAAGGACCTCGGTTTACGTCCCAACGCTTGGTGGGGGGTGGGGGGGGGGGGGGGGGGGGGGGGGGGTGCCCGTTGGCCCAAAGGCTGGTGGGGGAATGCTGACTGACGAAAACACCAGGGTTTTGTACGTTTTGGGAATCGTGTTTCCAAATCCTAGGCCCCAGCAAAACTCTAAACCTCCCTTTACTCCCTTCCGTAGTCGTAGACCCTGGGGGAACCCTGAAGATTTTGCAACAGTTCCCACCCCGCAGTCCCCTGCTTTCCGTAGCTATTCGTTCTACTCAAAGGTACCAGCCCTCTTGTGTTGTTTCCCT
>CM054141.1:11228896-11295727 GCA_028751875.1 Rapana venosa | reverse complement strand
TGGGAAATTTTAGAGCAGTAGTTGTATAAGTTGTTGAAATTTGTAGCGTAGTAATTTTTTGTGTAATTTTTTTGCGTATTGTAGTGTTTTTGTAGTTTTTGTAATTATATAGTAGTTGTAGTAGTTTTTGTTATGTGCAGTTTTGTAATAGTTTGAAAATTTATAGTAATTTGTTGTTGTGAATTTGCGGTTGGTCGTAGTTGTTGTAAATGTAGCATAGTTGTGTATTTGTTTAGTTGTTGTAATTGGCCACCGGCATCTTCATAAACCACCCGCCAAGGAACGCTCGGAAATTGCCTGGATGGCCCGAAATTAAAAAGGGGAAAAGGAAAATCGGGACACATGGGTTAGCGAGGAGTGGGATCTTCGTCAAACAGAACGAGTAACCTCCCGTGTGACCCCCAAAAGAGGAGACTGTGTTCGAAGGGAATGTAGCCTCTGGGGCAAAACCCCTACTCTCCCCGGTCCAAATATTCGGAACCCCGGCATTTGATGATGAACCAAAAATATAGAAAGTGTGATTGTGGAAGATGAGAACTGATGGTCAATAAGAAAAATGTGAGAAAAATGGGGGAAAAAAGAGAAGTGAGCGTTAAGGTGTGTGTGTGGTGTGTTGTGTGTGTGTGGTTGTGGGTGTGTGTGTGAGTGTGTGTTTGGGGTGGGGGTGTGGGGGGGGGGGCACAGTGGTATAGGGACATGTCTGGGTGGGGGGTTTTTTATGTAATTTGAGTATATGTTATTGTGTATATGCGTGGTGTGGTGTGGGTGTGGGGTTTTGTGTTTGTGTGTGCTTGCTTATATATTATGGCGATTAGGGATTGTGTTTTTTGGGGTATATGCTACAATGGTAATATGAAAAGAGTGTTATGAGTGTTATGCACATTGTGGTATGTTTGTGGTGTGGTGTGTTTTTGTGTGAATAATGTGTGATATTGTGTATGTTGGTATGGATGTATGGATGTGTGTTATGTCATATGTTTTTTTCAGAACCTATTGGGACCAATTTGGAAATATGTGGAAAATGATTTGGAAACCGGGTTTAACTCTTATGCTTCATTTTTGTGTGGGGTGTTTGGGCGTGAGAGTGTTTTCGCAGTGTGTGTCATGAAGGGCCGTCGGTGCGGCGTGTCATACGTAAGGTGTTTTTGGAGGGCCATCGAACTATTGTGTGGTATACCTTCATGCAGGAGAGAGGGAGAGAGGGGGGGGGAGAAGAGAGAAAAGGAGAGGCGCGGTGTTTTGTGTGTGAGTGTTTTTGCATGCCTATACGATGTGTGCGTGGATGCGTGTGCTGTGATGTGGGTGTGGATCCATGTTGAAATAGAGCGGGGGACCAAAATCGGAACCCCTTTTTTATGTGGGGGGGCCGGTTTGGGGGGTTGGGGCCCCTGGTCACGTGCTGTTTTTGCATCGAAAGCGGGGAGCGCCCCTTGTTGAATACGCAGTTTTAGCCCTTTGTTGACCTTCCTGCTTTTTTCTTTTTCCCCCCCCCCCCCCCCCCCCCGTTTTGGGGAAAAATGTTTTTGTGATACAAATGCTTGCGATTTTTTTCTGTTTCTTTGTAACATGTCCTTCTTTGAAATTTTTTGCATTTCTTTTTTTTAAAATGGTTTATTTGTTTACCTATTTTTTTAAATTTGCCAGACAAGAGCAATTTCATCCCATTTTGTTTTGTGGCCCTTGCACTTTCCCTTTTTTTTGTTTTGTGTTTAGGCTGTGATTTGAATGGCGTAATGTGGTATGTATCGTGCAAGGATTGGCATGCATTATTCTAAAGCCTTGGGCCCAAAAACAAAAAACTACTTTTTTGATCGTCCTGATTTCAATTTCAAATTTGTCATGCCTTCCCACCCCTTAAAAAAATTGTCAGTGTTTGTACTTTCTTGCTTCTTTTGGGCAAAAAAGAAATTCAATAAAAGCTCTTCCTATTGACCACACAGATTGGTTCATTATAACACAGGGATATAAGGTTCAGTCTCCACTCAGGGTTTTGCACTTACTTTTTTTTTTGGGGTTGGAGATTAGAAAAAACCCGGCCCAACTCCTAAAAAATGTTTTTAAAAATTGTGCCATAAATCAAAAAGTATTGAAAAAGATTAATGATACAATCAGAATAAAACAATATCGAATAATTTAAGTATCTGAAACTTTTGGCTTTCTGAAAGGGACCAAACAGTTCAATTCCCTGACCAATTTTCATCCCATCGGGTTGACAGACCGCTCCCCACAGGGTGGAGTGCTTTTTATGTTGAAAAAAATTTTTGTATGAAAACTGGCCTGTTTTCACTCAGCGTTTTGGAACCGTGGGATTGAAACAAAACTAGATCAGGGGGTAATTAATCGGATCTTTCATGTCCCCTAACTGGGAAGTTGATTACGGGAAAACAAATAGAAAAGAGCATTGCAATGTTAATAACACTTTACTAAATTTCCCTTTATTTTTGGGCGACTTTAACACAAATTCCTAGATACCCCGTCCCCCATTTAGTTGCCCTTTCTAATGTTATCAGCTAAAAAATTTTAACTAATAAACCACAGGGTTAACTGATTTAACACATTTTGTTTAGATCTGATCATTAACGGGTCCGCCCCTAGTACACTCAGTTGAAGTTTTCCCACTATCTGTAGCGACCACGGGTTTTCCTTGCCCACTGTCAGAAATAAAATTACAAAGAACGCGTTTAAAACGAATAATTTTAACTACAACAAACTAGATAAAACTAAATTTTTAATCTGTTTTTGGGAAATGAAGGGGACGAAGTTATTTTGCGAAAACCCAGATGAATGCTGGATGTTTCAAAGGTTCTCATGGAAAAAGTCATTTTGTATGCCAGTTAAAAAATTTCTGTTGTCCGAAAGATGTACCCCGGATGACAGTTTAGATTAGAAGTTAATTGCCCCAAAGCAAGGTTATTCACAGAACTGCTAAATTAACTAAAACACCCGAAAAGGGGCTTGTTTTCCCCATTTCGGAACTATGTGAATTTTTTACAAAGAAAAAGGCAGCAGAATACACCCCAGAACTAGAAGCAAGGTTTCAACCCCTCCACTTTGGAAAAAGGAGTGGTGGGAAAAGTGAAACTGTTTTTGAAAAAAAAAGGAATAGTGCCAACGAAATCCCTCCCATTTTGTATAAAAACACCCTGTTCTATTTAAGTAGGATAAGGGAAAAATTTTCAAAAGCTTTTTCATTTCCCAGTCTACCCGGAAAAAGAGACGTGACCCCCCTAATTTCCTTTTTTTGAAAAGGAAAAAAACGATATTTTGCTGTCAGCTTCTGAAATTGGAAAAAAGTCTTCTTAACCTGGATACGAATAAAAACGTAGATTGATTTTGTTCACAAAAAATCTTAAAATCCTTACCATCATTTTAAAAACCCCTTACTAATCTCTTTAAAGAAGTCTAAAAGAATGTAGGTTCCCCCAAAACTTTTGGAAAACAGCTTTGTAAAACCTATTCATAAAAAGCATCAAAAGAACTAGTAACAATATAGACCAATTTTATTGTTAAATTCGTTGGAAAGGTTTTTGAAAAATGTATTCACTCAAAAGTGTATCGTTCCCATCATCTAACCACATCTTTTTCCCCTTCCAATCATTTTACTCCCGGAGACTCCCCGTGAAACCCGTTACTCTGTAATAAAAGTTCTTTTTTCCTTTTTATTTGGGTTCAAAACAAGCAGTGTTTTTGAATTCAAAAACTTCGACGGTTGGCACAAGGGGTTTACACAAAATGAAAGTTTGGGAACTAGTAAATTATTTGACTGGTTTATGACTATTTCAAACCTACCCGCATATTAAAAAAGGTAATACTCAGATTTTAAAATGATAATGCCGGGGTTCCCCAGGGATCTTTAGGTCCCCTTTATTTCTAAATTTTTTTTAAAATTTATATTGGAACAATATAGAACTGTATAAGACTTTTTTGCTGACATACTGCATGTCTTTAGCAGTAAACATCCAAACATTCGGCCGAAACACTTAATTTATTTAGAAAAAAAGTTCTTGGGCCCAAATGCTGGAAAGTTAGTTTTAATGCAGACAAAACAGAAACTCTTTAAATTTTTTCTCGCAACAAAAAATGACCTACCATTCATTTGATTCAAATTGCCTTCAAAATAAAAGTTGCACAAACACTTTGTTTCATTTTCAGGAAATTTCAAAGGGGTGAGCATATAAAAAAAAAAATAAATACTGTAATATGTTGGTTTTTGCCTCAAAAGCTATAACAAAACTTCAGGGAAAACACTTAAAACAATGTACCATCATTTTACTCCCCCATTTCGATATGCGACTTGTGTGGGGAAAATTGTACCGAAACCAGTCCAAATCATTAGAAAGTTGCAGTTTACGCAATCGAACTATGTAGGAGCTTTTTCGTGGCAAAATCACGAAAAATTTTCCCAAAAGGGCTGGATTCGTATTAAAGACGAAAGAACAAACACAAACTTGTCAATATCACAAATGGTAAATGGTTTATGTCCCCCCTATTTGTTGATTTGTTCCTGCCTGTAAAACAGATAAATCCCTATCATAGAAGAAGGCCTTTTTAAGCAGCTTGCCCCGGTGCACCCCAGAATTATATAAAAAATTTTCATTCCTTCTACTACTGTATTGTGGAACTCTTTCCAATTGATTAAAAAAAGTCATTCTTTAAGTCAGTCAAAAAGTATTTTTCTGAACGTCCCTTGTACCTTTGTATTTTTTCATGGTGAAAGGAAAAAAAGTATTTCATTGTCGCCCTTGACTCGGAAAAATGTTAAAAAATTTTATATGTTTCTCGCCCCATAGCAAAAAATCCTCAGGCCTGTGGAAAAAGCGCAAGGAAGCCGAAAAACATTTGGTTTTTCCCCAACTTTTTCTAGTACGTGCTACCAATTTCCTCCCCTTCCCCTGGTATGTTCATTTCCAAAATTTTTTTTATCAGGGGCCCTGAATTTTGTATGAAAAAAAACATTTATATTTTTGAATTTTCCATCAGTTTTATTGATTCAAAAGATTTTTTGTGTGTTTCTTGTCGGGTGGTAGCCCGTTTTAGGTTGTCTTCTTTTCCGGCGGAGGTATTAATTAACCTTCTTGCTCTCCCCCCTGTATGGTGATTGTTGAAAAAAAAGCAAGAAAAAATTTTGTAGTAGTGAATAGAAATTTTTTTCAATATTACTGACAAAATACACGATTTTTATTTTTTAATAATTGTCCGCTTATGTAAAATTATATCCTTGGATTATATTAACAATAGCATTTTTGGCCTTGTGGGTGTTATTTTCCTAATTTCTCTCTCTCTCTGTGGTTTCTTCCATTCCAACTATTTTTGTTTGTTTTTATGTGTGTTTATTCTCAAATTGATTGTTTCTTTTGTGTTGTTTTCCTTTTTTCTTACTTAGCAAAGATTGTAATTTAGAAAATGTTTGTTTTGTTGGTTTACATTTTTTTGCTCAGCAGCCGTTTTTTCATGTTAATCTTATTGTTTTAAATTTACCACCATAAGCTACAAGTTGTTTTTGCTATGATTCCCAAAAAGCTGTTTGTTTTCAATGCTTATACTCATTTCTGAATAAAAACTATTTTAAACCAATTGTAGCGTATTTGAAGTGTTTGTGTAATTGTAGCAGTGTTGTAGTGTTGTTGTATTGTAGCGTAGTTGTATAGTTGTTGTAAATTTTAGCAGTTGTTGTAGTGTTTTGTAACTGTAGCAGTAGTATGGTATTGCTGTAATTGTGCAGTAGTTGTAGTAGTGTTGTTTTTAAATTGTAGCAGGATGTTGTAGTAGTTGTTTTATTTGTATCCTTAGTTTTGTGTAGTTTTTGTAAATTTTAGCAGTAGTAGTAGTTGTTGTTGTAATTGAGGAGTAGTTTTTGGGGGTATTGCTAAAATTGTAGCAGTTAGAGTTGTTGTAAATTTTAAACAGTAGTTAGTAATTGTAGCAGAAAAAAAAAAAAACCCCTAAAAAATTTTAGCAGTTTTTTTTTTTTAAATTTGGGGTTTTTTGGGTTTTTTTTGGAAAAAAAATTTTTTTTTTTTTTTTTTTTTAAATTTTTTTTTTTTGGGGTTTTTTTTTTGGATTAGTAGATTTGGGTTTTAAAAATTTTTTAAGTTGTTTTTTTTTTTGGGGGTTTTTTAAAAATTTTTTTTTTTTTTTTTTTGGGGTTTTTTAATAAAAAATTTTTTTTTTTGGGGGGAAAAAAGTTTTTATTTTTAATTTTTTTGGTAAAAAAATTTTTTTTTGGGGGGAAAAATTTTTTTTGGGGGGTTTTTTTGGTAGGTTTTTTTTAGTTTTTTTTGTAAATTTTTTTTTTTTTTAATTTTTTTAAAGGGGTTTTTTAAAAAAAAAAAGGGTTTAATTTTTTTATTTTTTTTTTTTTTAAAAAAAAAAAAAAATTTTTTTTTTTGGGTTTTTTAAAAAAAAAACCAAAGTGGGAATTTGAAAAGGGAGTATTTGGGAAAGGTAAAAAATTAAAAAAAGAAAAGGTTTTTGTGGGGGGGGTTTTTTTTTTTTTTTTTTTTTTGGGGGAAAAAATTTTTGAAATTTTTTTTTTAAAAAATTTTTTTGGAAAAGGAAAATTTGTTTTTTTTTTTGGGTTTTTTGGGGGTTTTTTTTAAAAAAAAAAAAGGTTTTTTAAATTTTTTTTTTTTTTTTTTATTTTTAAAAAAATTGTTTTTTTTTTTCCATTGAAAATTTTTTTTTTTAAGATTTTGGGTAGTAGTTGTTTTTTTTTTTTTTTTAAAAAAATTTCATTTTTTATTTTTTTTTTTAAAAAATTTTTAAAAAGGGTTTTTTTTTTTTGGGGGGGGAAAAATTTTTTTTTTTTTTTTTTAAAAAAAAGTTTTTGGGGGGGGGTTTTTTTGGGGGTTTTTTTTTTAAATTGGGTTTTTTTTTTTTTTTTAAAAAAAAAATTTTTTTTAAAAAAAAAAGGGGGTTTTTTAAAATTGGGAAAAGGGGGGGGTTTTTTTTTTTTTGGGGTTTTTTTTTTTTGGAAGATTTTAAAAAATTTTTTACCAATTTTTAATTTTTTTTTTTTTTTTTTTTTTAAATTTTTTTTTTTGGGGTAAAAAAAAAAAAAATTTTTAATTGGGCCTTTTTTTTTGGGGTTTTTAAATTTTTAAAAAAAAAATTTTTTTTGGGTTTTTTAAAAAATTTTTTTTTTGAAATTTTTTTTTTTAAAAATTTTTTTTTAAAATATGGGGGGTTTTGGTGTTTGTTGAAATTTAGCAGTTTTTTGGGTTTTTAAATTAAAAAATTTTTTTTTTTTGGGAAAAATTTTTTGAAATTTTTAAATTTGGGGTTTTTGAAATTTGGAATTTTTTTTTGTTTTTGAATTTTTGATTATTTGTTTTTTTGGAAAAAATTTAAAAAATTTTTGTTTTTTTTTTGAAGGGGGGAAAAAAATTTTTTTGGGGAAAATTTTTTTAAAAAAAAAAAAATTTTTTTTTTGGGGGGGTTTTTTTTTTTTTTTTTGGGAAAAATTTAATTTTTAAAAAAAAAAAAATTTTTTTTTTTTAAAAAAATTAAATTTGTTTTTTTAAAAAAAAAAATTTAAAAAAGGGGTTTTTTTAAATTTTGGTTTTTTTTTTTTTAAAAAAATATTTGTTTTTTTTTTTTTTTTTTTTTTTTTTTTTAAAAATTTTTGGGGGTTTTTTTATTTTTTTAAAGTTTTTGTAAGGAAAAAGGGAAAATTTTTTTTTTTTTGAGAAAAGTTTTTTAAAAATTTTAAGTAAAATTGGTATTTTTTTAAAAAAAGGAAAAAATTTTTTTTTTCCCTTTTTTTAAAATTTTTTTTAAATTTTTTTTTTTTGGAAAAAATTTTTTTTTTTTAAGATTTTTCCTTGGTTTTTGTTTTTTGGAAATTTTTTTTGGGGGAAATTTTTTAAAAAAAAAGGGGAAATTTTTGAATTTTTGATTTTTTTAAAAAAAATTTTTTTAAAAAATTTTTTTTTTGGGTTTGTTTTTTTTTTTGTTTTGGGGAAAAAATTTTGGTTTTTTTTAAAAAGTTTTTGGGGGGGGTTTTTTTTTTGGAAAAAAATTTTTTTTTTTAAAAAACTTTTTTGGAAAGGGGTTTTTTTTGGGGGGGGGTTGGCCTTTTTTTTTTTTAAAAAAAGGGGGAATTGTTTTTTTT
This sequence comes from Rapana venosa, assembly GCA_028751875.1. Lineage (NCBI taxonomy): Eukaryota > Metazoa > Mollusca > Gastropoda > Neogastropoda > Muricidae > Rapana > Rapana venosa. Next base: position 11,287,614 of record CM054141.1, on the reverse strand, counting down.
TTAAAAAAAAAAAGGGGGGTTTGTAAAAAAAAAATTTTGTTTTTTTTAAATTTTTTTTTTTTTTTTTTTTAAAAAAATTTTTTTTTTTTTTAAAAATTGTGGGTTTTTAAAATTTTTTTAAATTTTTTTTTTGGGGAAGTTTTTTTTTTTTTTTTTTAAAAAAAAATTTTTTAAATTTAAATTTTTTGGGGTTTTTAAAAAAAAAAATTTTTTTTTTTTAAAAAAAAATTTTTTGAAAAGTCAGTATTGAATTTTTTTTTTTTTTTTTAATTTTTTTTTTTGGTTTTTGAAATTTTTTTTTTTTTTTAAAAAAAAAATTTTTTTTTGGGGGGAAAAAATTTTTTTTTTTTAAGGGGGGGTTTTTTTTTTTTAAAATTTTAAAAATTTTTTTTTAAAAGGGGGGTTTTTTTTTGAAAAATTTTTTGGGGGTTTTGGAAGTTTTTTTTTAAAAAAATTTTTTTTTTTTTTTTAAAAAAATTTTGGTTTTTGTTTTTTTTTTTTTTTTTGGGGGGGAAAAGGTATTGTACTTTTTTTTATTGAAAGGTTTTTTAAAAAAATTTTTTTTTGGGGAAAAATTTTTTTTTTTTAAAAAGGTTTTTTTTTTGGGGGGGTTTTTTTTTTTTTTTTAATTTAGGTTTTTTTAAAATTTTTAATTTTATTTTTTGGTTTTTTTTTTTTGGGGAGGGGTTTTTTTTCTTTTTTTTTAAAAATTTTTTTTGGGGTTTTTTTAAATTGTTTTTTTTAAAATTTGTTTTTTTTAAAAAAAAATTTTTGAATTTTTTTAAATTTTTTTTTTTTAAAAAAAAATTTTTTAAATTTTTTTGAAATGGAATTTAAAAATTGTGGGTTTGAAATTTTTTTTTTTTTTAAAAAAAAAAAATTTTTTAAAATTTTTAATTTAGTTTGGTTTTAAAAAAAAAAAATTTTTTTGTAAATTTTTTGGGGAAATTGAAAAAATTTTTTTTAAAAAAAGGGGGGTTTATTGGGAAAATTTAAAAAAAAAAATTTTTTTTTTTTTTTTGGGGGGGGGGAAATTAAATTTTTGTTTTGTAGGGGTTTTAAATTTTTTTGGAATTTTTTTTTTTTTTTAAAAAAAAAAAAAATTTTTTTTTTTTTTTTTTTTTTTTGGGGGGGTTTTTTTTTAAAAAACCCCCCCAGAAAATTTTTGTTTAAGGGGGGGTTTTTTTTTTTTTAAAAAAAATTTTTTTTTAAAGGAAAGTTTTTTTTAAAAATTTTTTAAAAGTAGTTTTTAAAATTTTTTTTTTTAAAATTTTTTTTTAAAAAAAAACTTTTTTAATTTTAAGTATTTTTTTTTTTTTTTTTTTGGGGGGGTTTTTTTTTTTTTTTTAAAAAAAAAATTTTTTTTTTTTGGGGTTTGAAGAAAATTTTTTTTTAAAAAAAGTATTTTTTTAAATTTTGATTATTTGGAAATTTTTTTTTAAATTTGTTTTTTTTTAAAAAAAATTTTTAAGGGTTTTTTTTTTTTTTTTTTTTTTTGGGGTGAAATTTTTTTTTTTTTAAAAAAATTAAAAATTTTTGTAATTGGGGGAAAAAAATTTTAGTGTTTTTTAAATTTTTTAAAAATTTTTTTTTTTTGGGGAAAATTTAAAAGGTTTTTTTTTTTTTGGGGTGGGTTGTTGAAAATTTTTTTTTTTTTTTTTTTTTTTTTTTTTTTTTTAGTTTTTTTTTTTTTTAAAAAATTTTTTTTTTTTTGGGGTTTTTTTTGGAAATTGTTTTTTTGGGGGGGGGGGGGTTTTTTTTTTTTTAATTTGTAGCAAAGAAAATAGTATTTTTTAAAAATTTAAGGTTTTTTTGTTTTTTTGGGGGGTTTTTTTTTTAAAAAATTTTGAAATTGAAAAAAAAAAAATTTTTTTTTTTCCCAAAAATTTTGGTTTTTAAAAAAATTTTTTTTTAAATTTTTTTTTTTGGGGGTTTTTTTTTGTTTTTTTGGGGGGTTTTTTTTTTTGGGTTTTTTTTTTTAAAGAGAAAATTTTTTTTTAAAATTTTTTTTTAAAAGTTTTTTTTTTGGGAAAAGTTTTTTTTTTTTAAAAAAAGGGGGAAAAATTTTTTTTAATTTTTTTTGAAAATTTTTTTTTTTTTAAAAAAAAAAGGGGTTTTGTTTTTGGGGGGTTTTAAAAAATTTTTTGGGGTTTTTTTTTTTTAAGAAAAGGGGAATTGGGGGTTTTTTTAAGAAAGGGGGGGGTTTTTTTTTAAAGTTTTTTTTGGGGGGGGGAAAAAAAAAAAAGTGGGGTTTTTTGTAGTTTTTTTTTTTTTTTTTTAAAAAAAAATTTTTTTTTTTTAAAAAGGAATTTTTTTTTTAATTAAAAGGGGAAGTTTTTTTTTTTAAAAATTTTTTTTTAAAGGGGGGTTTTTAAAAAAAAATTTTTTTTTAAGAAAATTTTTGTAAAAAAAAAAAAAAAATTTTAATTGGATTTTTAAAAAAAAAAAGGGGGGGTTTTTTTTGGAAAATTTTTAAAAAAATTTTTTTTTTTTTTGGGGAAATTTTTTTTTTAAAATTTTTTTTTTTTAAAAAGGGGGGGGGGAAAAATTTTTTTTTTTGGGGTTTTTTTTTTTTTTTGGGAAAGAGAAATTTTTTTTTTTTTTAAAAAAAAAATTTTTGGGTTTTTGTAAGTTTTTTTAAATTTGGGGGGGAAAAAAATTTTAAAAGTTTTTTTTTTAAAAAACGGGGTTTTTTTTTTTTTTTTTAAAATTTGTAAAAAATTTTTTTTTTTTTTTTAAAAATTTTGGGGAAAAAAATTTTTTTTTTTTTTTTTTTTAAAAAATTTTGAAATTGGGGGGAAAAAAGTATTTTTTTAAAAAATTTTTTTTTGTAAAATTTTTAAAAAAAAAAAAATTATTTTTTTTTTAAAATTTTTAAAATTTTTGGTTTTTTTAAAAAGTAAAAATTTTTTTTAATTTTAAAGTTTTTTTTTAAAAAAAAATTTTTTGTAAAAAAATTTTTTTTTTTTGGAATTTTTTTAGGTTTTTTTTTTTTTTTTTTTTTAATTTTTTTTTTTTTTTAAAAAAAATTTTTAAAAAATTTTTTTTTTTGGGAAAGAATTTGTTTTTTTGAAAGGTAGTTTTTAGTAGTTTTTTTTTTTTTTTTAAAAAATTTTTAAAAAACCTTTTTAAAAGTTTGTTTAAAATTTTTTTTGGGGGGGGGGTTTTTTTTTTTTTTTTTAAAAAAAATTTTTATTTTAATTAAAAATTTTTTTTTGGGTAGGGGGTTTTTTGAAATTGTAAAAAAAAAAAAAAAATTTTTTTTTTTTTTGTTTTTTTTTAAATTTTTTTTGTAAAAAAAATTTTTTTTTAATTGTTTTTTTTTTTTTTTTTAAAAAATTTTTTTTTTTTTTTTTTTTTAAAAAAAAAAAAAAAATTTTTTTTAAAAATTTTTAAATTTTTTTTGGAATTTTTTTTTTTAAATTTGTTTTTAAAAAAAGGGATTTGTTTTTTTTTTTAAAAAAATTTTGGGGTTTTTAAAAAAAGGTTTAAATTTTTTTAAAATTTTTAAAATTTTTTTTTTTTTTTTGAAATTTTTTTTTTTGAAAAATTTTGAAAAAATTTTTTTTTTTAGGTTTTTTTTTTTTAAAAAAAAAAATTTTTTTTTTTTGGGGTTTTTTAAAAAAAAAATTTTTTTTTGGGGGTTTTTTTTTTTTTTTTTTTTTTTTTTTTTTTTTAAAAAAAATTTTTAAAAAATTTTTTTTTTTTTTTTTTTTTGGGGGGTTTTTTTTTTTTGGGGGAAATATTTTTTTTTTAAGGATTTTTTAGTATTTTTTTTTAAAAAAAAATTTTTTTTTTTAAAGGAAAAATTTTTTTTTTTTTTTTTTTTGGGGGGTTTTTTGGGAAAATTTGGAATTTAGAGTAGGGGGGGGGTTTTAATTTAAAGATTAGTTTTTTTTAAATTTGAAGATTTTTTTAATTTTTTAAGGAAAGGTATTTTGGGGGGTTTTTGTAAAAAAAATTTTTTTTTTTTTAAAAATTTTTAAATTTTTTTAAAAAAAAATTTTTTTTTTAAAAAAATTTTTAAAAAGGTTTTTTTAAATTTTTTTTTTTTTTTTTTTTTAAAAAAAAGGGGTTTTTAAATTTTTTTAAAAGGTTTTTTTTTGGGAGAAGTTTTTGTTGTTTTTTTTTTTTTTTTTCCCTTTTTTTTTTTAAAAATTTGGGGGGGTTTTTTTTTGTTTTTTTAAAAGAAGTATTTGTTTTTTTTTTTTTTTTTTTAAAAAATTTTTTTGGAAAGGGGTAGGGGGTTTTTTGGGGGGGGGTTTTTTTTTTTTTTTTTGGGGAAAAAGAAATTTAAATTTTTTTAAATATTTTGTAGGTTTTTTTTAAAAAATTTTTTGTAGGGGTTTTTTTTTTTTTTTTTGTTTTTTTTGGATTTGTAAAAAAAGGTTTTTTTTTTTAAAAAAAATTTTTTTGAAATTTTTAAAATTTTTTTTTTTTTGGGGGGGGGAAAAAAAATTTTTTTTTTTTTTAAAAGGGGTTTTTTTTTTTTTTTTTTAAAAAATTTTTTTTTTTTGTTTTTTTAAAAGAGTTTTTTAATTTGTTTTTTTTTCTTTTTTTTTGTTTTTAAAAAAATATTAAATTAGGGGGTTTTGGGGGGTTTTTTTTGTTTTTAAAAAAAATTTTAGTTTTTTTTTAAAAAAAAAATTTTTTTTTTTTTTGAAGGGTTTTTAAAAAAAAATTTTTTTTTTTAAAAAAGGGGTAAAAAAAAAAAATTTTTTTTTTTTTTTTTTTTTTTAAAAAGCAGTAGTTTTTTGTTTTAAATTTTTTTTTAAAAAAATTTTTGGGAAATTGGTTTTTTTTTTAATTTTTTTTTTTGGGAAATTTTGGGAAATTTTTTTTTTTTTTTTGGGGTTTTTTTGGGGGTTTTTTTTTTTGTTTTTTTAATTTTTTTGGGGGAAAAAAAAAAGTAAAAAATTTTTTGGGGGGGAAAAAGGGGGAAAATTTTTTTTTTTTTTTTTAAAAATTTTTTTTTAAAAAAAAAAATTTTTAAAAGGGTTTTTAAAAAAGGGTTTGAAAAAGGGTTTTTTTAAAAAAAAATTTTTTTTGGTGGGTTTTTTAAAAATTTGGGGGGAAAAAAAAAATTTTTTTTTTTTTTTTTTTTTTTTGGGGGGGGGTTTTTTAAAAAAAGTTTTGAAATTTTAAAAAAAATTTTTTTGTTTTTTGAAATTTTTAAAATTTTTAAAAAAAAAAAAATTTTTTTTTTAAAAAATTTTTTTTTTTTTTTTTTTTTTTTTTGGGGGTTTTTTTTTTTTTTTGGGTTGAAATTTTTAAATTTTAAAAAAAAAAAAAAAAAAAAAACAAAAAAATTTTTTAAAAAAAAATTTTAAAATTTTTTTTTTTTTTTTAAAAGGGGGGGGGTTTTTTTTTTTTGGGTTTTTTTAAATTAAGCAATTTAAAAAGGGGGAAAAAAAAAATTTTTTTTTAAATTTAAAAATTTTTTTAAAAAATTTTTTTTTTGGTTTTTTTTGGGGGGGTTTTTTTTTGGGGTTTTTTTTTTTTTTTAAAAAATTTTTTTTTTTTAAAGGGGAATGTTTTTTTTTAAAAAATTTTTTTTGGGTTTTGGGGAAAAAGGGTTTGGGTTTTTTAATTTTTTTTTTTTTTAAAAATTTTTAAAAAAAAACCAAAATGGGGAAAAAATTTTTTTTTTTTTTTGGTTTTAGGGGAAATTTTTGGGGTTTTTAATTTTTTTAAAAAAATTTTTTTTTGTTTTTTGGGGGGGTTTGGGGAAATTTGTGGGGTTTTTTTAAATTTTTTTTTTTTTTTTTTTGGTTTTTGTTTTTTTTTTTTTAAAAAATTTTTTGGGGGTTTTTTGAAAAAAATTTTAAATTTTTTAAAAGTTTTTTTTTGGGTTTTTTGGAGTTTTTTAATTGTAAAAAGAAAAATTTTTTTTTTTGGGTTTTTTTTTTTAATTTTTTTTAAAAAAATTGGGGGTTTTCCTTTTAAGTTTTTTTTTTTTTAAAAAAAAAAGGGAAATTAAAAAAAATTTTTTTTTAAAATTTGAAGTTTTTTTTAAATTTTTAAAAGGGGGGTTTTTTTTTTTAATTTTTTGAAATTTTTTTTTTTTTTTTTTTTTAAAAAAAATTTTTTTTTTAAAAAGGGAATTTTTTTTTTTGGTTTTGGGAATTTTAAAAAAATTTTTTTTTTTTTTTGGAAGATTTTTAAAAAATTTGGGGTTTTTTTTTTTTTTTTTTTTTTTTTTGGGGTTTTAATTTTTTTTATTTTTTTTAAAATTTTTTTTAAAAATTTTTTTTTTTTTTTAAAGGGAAATTTTTTTGTTTTTGTTTTTTAAAAAGTATTTTTTTGGGGTTTTGGGGGGTTTTTTTTTTTTTTTTTTTTAAAAAAATTTTTTTTTTTTAAAATTTTTTTTTTTGGAAAAAAAATTTTTTGTTTTTAAAAAATTTTTTTAAAAAATTTTTTTTTTTTGGGGTTTTTTTTTTTAAAAAAATTTTTTTTAAAATTTTTTTTTTTTTCCTTTTTTAGCGGGGGGAAAAAAAAATTTTTTTTTAAGTAAAATTTTTTTTTTTTTTTTTTAAAAAATTTTTTTTTGGGGAAAGGGGGGGGTTTTTTTTTTTTTTTTTTTGGGGAATTTTTTTTTTTTTTTTTTTGGGGGGTTGGGTTTTTTTTTTTTTTTTTTTGTTTTGGAAAAAAGGGGGTTTTTTTTTTTAAAAGAAAATTTTTTAAAATTTTTTTTAAAAAAAAATTTTTAATTTTTTTGGGTTTTTTTTTTTGGTAAAAAATTTTAAAGTTTTTTTTTGGGGTTTTTTTTTTAAAATTGGTAAAAAAAATTTTTTTAAAAAAAAAGGAATTTAAAAAAGTTTTTAAAGGAAAAGGGGGTTTTTTTTTCCAGTTTTTTTTGGGGTTGGTTTTTTTTTTTAAAAAAAGGAAAAAAATTTAAAAAAAAAAGGGGGGGTTTTTTTTTTTTTAAAAAAAAAAAAAAAATTTTTTAAAAAAATTTTTTTTTTTTTTGGGGGGAAAAAAACAAAAAGGGTTTTGGTTTAAAAGTTTTTTTAGAAAATTTTTTTTTGTTTAATTTTAGCGGTAGTATTTAGTTTTTGTAGTGGAAAAAATTTGATTGATTCCTTTTGAAAAGATGTTGTAGTTTTTTTAAAAAATTTGTAGCAAAAGTTGATGTAGATTTGAAATTTTTAAACCCAAAATTTGAAATAGTTGTTTTTTAATGAAAACAGAAAGTTGAAAATTTTTGTTTTTTAAATTTTTTAAAGATTGTAGTAGTTTTTTTAAAAGGGTAGCAGAAAAGGTTAAAATTTTCTTTGAACAGGGGCCCCCATAAGCCATTATTTTTTTTGTAGCTTTAATGAAATTTTGTTTTTTTCAGAAAATTTTGAAGGGTAGTTTGTCCCCATTATTAGAGTTGGTAAATGTACACCTTGGTGATTTTGAAGAAAAGAGGAGTAAATTTGTTTTTAAGGGCAAAAGACCGAGGGGAAAAGAAAATTTTTTGGTAAGAGTTTTGACCCCCTAAAAATTCCCCGGGTTCCCCCAATTTACCCATAGTTGTAATTGTTAAGGCGTAGCAGTAGTATTTTAAGAAGAAGTAGTTTTTTTTGAAAATTGGTGCTTATTTGTAAAAAATTTGTTTTGTAATTGTAGAAATAGTTGTAGAATTTTTTTAAATTTTTGAAAGTATAGTATTATTTTGTTTTTGAAACAGTAGTTGTAGTATTTGTTGAAATTGTGAAGTAGTTTTGAAGTTTTGAAATTGAAGCATGGTATTTGTTGTTGAATTGTACCCGTAGTAGAAAGGTATTTGTTGTTAAATGTAGCAGTATTTTAGTATTTGTTTTAATTTAGCGTAGTTGTAGTAGTTTGTTTTAATTTGTTCATTTTTGTAAAAAGTTTTTGTAATTGAAGCAGTATTTTGTTTTAAGTTTTGAACCTGTAGCAGTTTTTGAAAGTGGTTGTTTTTTTGTTTAATTGTAGCAGTATTTGTAGTAGTAGTATTTGTTTTATATTATAAAAATTAATAAAAATAAAAATAATGTATGGAATTTATTAGGTGAATTCTTTGAAAAGCAAAAAAATAAAGGTAAATTTTTTTTCATCCCAATTTTTTTAAAGCACTGAGATTTTTGTAAATTTGATAGTAGTTTAGTAAAAATTTGTTGAAATTTTTAGCGGTAGTAGTATTTGTTTTTTAAATTGTAGAAAGTAGAAAAGTAGTTTTTGAATTGTTGAATAGTAGAATTTTTTAGTTGTTGAAATTTTGAAAGAATTTTAGTGTATTTATTTCTTGTAATTTTAAAAAGCAGTAAAAGCTTTGTTTTTTTTGTAATTTTGCAGTAGGTAGTATTGTTGAATTTATAGCATAAAAAAAGAATTTTTGGAAAAAGGTGGGCAGTAGGTTTTGTGGGTTTGTTTGTTTTTTAGCATGTAAGTAGTAGTTGTGGTATTAGCAGATTGGAAATTTTGTAATTGGGGGAGTGGGGAAAGAGGTTTAAATTTTTCCCCCAAGGAAAAAGTGAGGGGAAATGAAGCAAGTAGAGTTGGGTTAAAACATCGGATAGGGGAAAAAATTTAGCAGTAGTTTAATTTTTTGAAATTTGTACCAGTGGGTTGTGGGTAGTTTTTTGTAATTGTAGCAGTAGTTTAGTATATTTTTTTGTTGAAATTTGTAGAAATTTGATGAAATTGTAAAAAGGCATTGTGAAATTTTTGGTAATTGTGGGCAGAAAGTTGTATAGTTGTTGTAATTTTGTAGAAATAGTTTTGTAAAGTTTTTTAAATTGTGCAGTTTTGAAAAATTTTTTGGTTTTTTTTGTACCGAAGTAGAAATGTTTTTTTTGTATTTTTGCAGTAGGAATAGTTTTTGGCTTGTAGCAGTAGTTTTATAGTTTTTTAAATTGTTGCATGAAATAGTATTTTTTTGGGTTGAATTGGTTGCAGTAGTGTTTATTTGTTGTAATTGAGCATTTTTTGGTAGAAGTTTGTTTGAAATTTTGTAGCAGTAGTTGGTAGTGATTTTTTGTAATTTAAAAAAATTGTAGAATTTAAATTTTGCGCGGTTTTAAAAAAAAAGGTAGTTTTTAAATTTACCCTTAATTAAGGAGTTTTTTTGTTAATTGTAAAATATTTGAAATAGAAGTTGTAATTTTTCCCTAGTTTAAGTAGTTTTTAATTTGTACAAAATTTAGTAGTAGTTTTTGGTAATTTTTCCCAAGTAGAATTATTTGTGTAAAATAGCAGTAGTTGTATAGTTTTGAAATTGAGCAGAAAAAGGTATTTTTTTAAAAATTTGGAATCAGTAGTTGTAGTAGTTTTTTAATTTGGGTTCAGTAGTTGTAGTAGTTTTTTTGAAAATTTGGCAGTAGTAGAAATTGTTGAAAAATTGTAGCAGTAGTTGGGATTTGAAAAATTGTAGCATTTATTTTGTGGGGGGGTTGTTGAAATTGTACCCGAAATTTAGAAAGGTTTGTAATTGTGCAGAGTTGTAGAAGTTTTGTAATTGTAGCGTAGTGGGATTTAGTTGTAATTGTAGCATTAGTTTTAAGTAGTATTTTTAAAAATTAAAGCGTATTTTTTAGAAAAGAAATTGTTGTAATTGAGTAGTATCGTATTTAAGTGGGTTTTGTAATTTTAGCTTTAGTTGTAGAAATTTTGAAAATTTGGGAAGAAGTTGTCATTTTTTAATTTTTAAGCATAGTTTGTAAAATATTTTAATTGAAGCAGTAGTTTTTGAAATTAGTTGAAATTTGCAGTAAAAAAAGTAGTTGAAAAAATTTAGCAGAAAGTAGAAAAGTTTTTTTAATTTTTGAAGCAGAAAATTTTTAAAGTTTTGAAAAAAATTGAAGGTAGTTTGTAGTATTTGTTGTAATTTGAACAAGTAGGAGTAGTGGGATTTTGTTTTTATGTAAAGTTTTTCAAAAGTTTTTGGGAAAATTCCTAGAGAAAAGAAAGTTTTGTTTTTAGACATTAGTAGTTGATGAATTTTTTTGTAGGTTTAGTAGATTTGTTTTTAAAATTGTGCAGAAAGTATTAGGGGTTAAGCTGTAATTGAAAAGCAGTGATTAAATTTGGGGTTGAAATTGTTGCAAAATTTTGTAGTTTTGTTTAAAATTGTACAGTAAGAAAGTAGTGTTTTAAAATTGTACCCAAGAGATTTAAAGTTTAATTTAGCGGGAGTTGTGTGGTTTTTGTTGAAATTTGGTAGTAAATTTGAAGTATTTGGTTGTTGTAATTTGAAAGATGTTGTATTTGTTTGTTTAAATGGTAGAGAAAAGTTGTAGAAATTTTTTCGTTTTTAAATTTTTTAAAATATTGGTATTTGTATGTTTTTTGAAAATTTGAAACCAGAAAGGTTGTAGTTTGGGTTTTAAAATTGTAGGTATTGTTTTTTTAATTGTCCAAGTATAGTAGTGTGTTGAAATTGTAGAAATAGAAGGAGTTTTTGTAATTGAAGCAGTAGTTTTTTGTATTTTGTTTTGTAGCAGAAAATTGTTGTATTTGTTTTAATTGAAGCAAGTAGAATTTGAAAAGAAAGGTTGTATATTTTAGTTTGGGGGGTTATTTATAGTTTTTTAAATTTAAAAATAAGTAGAGTAGTTTTAAAATTGTAGCAGTAGTTTTTAGTATTGGTTGTAATTTTAGCAGTAGTTGTATTTAGTTGAAATTTTTAGCAGAAATTGAAAGGATAGTTTTGTTAAAGAAGCAGAAAAGGTGAATTTTTGAATTGAAGCAGTAGAGGTTTTTTAACTTGTTCATTGGAAAGGGGTTTGTAGTTGTACTTTAAGGGGTTTTTTTAGAGAAAAAAGAGTTGTTGTTTTTTAAACCATTAAAGCTTGTTTTTAATTTTTCCAGAAAAGTTTAGTAGTTTTTTTTGAAATTTGAAAGCAGTAGTTAAAAAGGGTTGTTGTCAGACCGTAGTTGTGGGTTAGTTTGTGGGTTTGTAAGTAGTTTGTTAGAAAGTTTGTTTAATTTTTAGCAGAAAGAAAATTTGGTGTTTGAAAAGTATAGTAGTTGGGTTTTTTAATTGTAGAGTAGTTGTAGTATTGTTTTGAAAAAGAACCCGAATTTGAAATAGTTGTTTTTTTTTGTAGAAAGTATTTGTATTTTTTTGAAAAAAATTTGGTCAGTGGGTTTGAAGAAAGTATTTGTTTTTAATTGTACCAGTAGTTGAAGAAGTATTTGTTGTTTTTTAATTTCGTGGGATTTCTTTTTTGTAGGGGGTGGTTGTTTTTTGTAGCATTAGTTTAGAAAGTTTTTTAATTTAGCAGAAAAGGTGAAGTTTTTTAAATTTAAAAGCAGTATTTTGTGGGATTGTTGAAAATTGTACCCGTTTTTTTAAAAGTGGGTTTTTAAAAATTGGAATATTGTAGTAGTTTTTAATGTAAGTAGTTTTAGTAGTTTTTTGTAATTGTAACAGAATTGAAGAAAGTTGTCTTTTTTAGCAGTATTTGAAGTTGTTTTTAAAAATTTGGGGCAGTAGGGTATTATTTTTTTAAATTTGAAGCAGGTAGGGGTGTTTTTTTTAATTTACAGAAAAGTTTTGTAGAATAGTGGGGATTTTGTTTCAGAAAGAATAGAATTTTGAAAATTTTTGGGCAGTGTAGTAGTATTTTTTTTTGAAATTTGTAGCAAAAGTTGAAAAGTTGTTTTTAATTGTACCCAGTTTTTGTAAAAGTTGTTGTAATTGTAAACAAGTATTTGTATTTGGTGGAAAATTTTTTTTAGCAGTAAAAAAATTTGTTGAATTTGGCAAAATTTTAGTTTTATTTGTTGAAATTTGTAGCAGTATTAGAAAAGAAAGGGGTTGTAAAGGGCCCAAGAAAGAAATAGTATTGGGTTATTTGGTAAGTTATTTAAGTTTTTGAAAATTGTAGCAGTATTTTTGGTAGTATTTTTTTAAAAATTGTAAAAATTTTTGAAGTAGTTTTTTTTGGTAATTTTTACATTTTGTAGTAGTTTTTTGAAATTGTAGCAGTTTATTTGTAGTAGTTGTTTTTAAAAATTTTTAGTGTTAGTAGTTTTTGGGTAATTTTTGCAGTATTTGTAGTAGTTTTTTTTAAAATTTTTGCAGTATTGTAGAAGTTGTTGTAATTGTGAAATATTTGAAGGAAAGTTTTGAAATTGAAATAGTTGTATTAGTTGGAAATTTTGAAAAGGGGAAAGTTGTAGTAGTTTTTTGAAATTTGTACAGTATTTGGTATTTGGTTGTTGAAAATTGTAGCAGTGGGTTTAATAGTTTTTAATTTTTTGGCCCCAGTAGTTTTGTTTTTTTTAGATTTTGGTTTTTAATTAGTAGCATTATTTTGGGGGAAAAGTATTGTACTTTTTGGGCAGAAAGGTAGTAGTAGTTGTTGTAATTGTGGGAAGAAAAATTTAAAAATTTGTTGAAAATTTTGGTAAAAAGTATTTGTAAAATTGTTTGAAATTGAACCCAATTAATTGTGTGTTTTGGAAATTTATAGAGTATTAGTAGGTTTTTTAATTGAGAATTTGGGTAGTATTATTTGTTGTAATTTAGCTTTAGAAAAAGGAAGTTTGTAAATTTTGCAGTAGTTTTAAGTTTTTTGTATTTAGCATTTAAAGTTTATTTTTGAAATTTAAAAAGCAGAATTTTTTGTATTTTGTTGTAATTGTAGAAGTAGTTGAAGTAGTTTTTTTGAAATTGTAGCAAAAGGAAATTTAGTAGTTTTTGAAATTTGGGAAAAAATATAGTAGTAATTGTTTAAGGGCAGTAGTAATTTTGTTTTGAATTTGTTCAGAAAGTAGTGGGTAAGTTAAAATTTGAACCCGTATATTTAAGTTTTTTTGTAATTGTTTGCAGAATTTTAAGAAGTAGTTTTTAATTTAAAGAATATTTTTGTAAAAAAGTTGTATTTTAAAGTACCAGTAGTTTTAGTGGTTTTTTTGGGTTGGAAAAATTGTAATTTTAAAACCCGCAAAGTTTTTGTAGTTTGAAAAATTAGTAGGGGTGTTGTAATTGTAGCGGGTTAGTGGGTTAGAAATTGTTGTGGATTGGGGCCCGGAAAAGAAAAGGTTTAATAGTTGTTGAAATTTTTAACAGAAGTATGGTGTTTTGTAATTTTTGCAGTATAGTATATTTTTTAATTTACATAGTTTGTATTTTTGTTGTTTTTTTCCCCCCCCATGGTTTAGTGTTTTGAAATTTAATAGCAGTAGTTGTAGTATTTTTTGAAATTGAGCAGAAAATTTTGTATTTGTTAAAAATTAAACCCGAAGTTTTATTAGATTTTTTAAAATTGTACAGTATTGGGAAATTTTTTTAATTGGGAGAATTTGGTAGTAGTTGTTGTAATTGTAGAAAATTAGTTGTTTGTGGGTTTTTTTGTAAATTGTAGCAGTAGTTTATTGGGTTTTTTTTTTTAAAAACGGGAAGAAATAAAATTTGTTCAATTGGGGAGTATTTTTTTAAAAGTATGTTGTAATTTGTTAAACAGAATTTTGTGTGTTGTTGAAATTTTTTGCAGAAGTTAATTTTGTAATTAAAACAGTAGTTGAAAAATTTTTGTTTTAATTCGCAACCAGTAGAAGAAGTTTTTTTATGTAAAGCAGAAGAGAAATATTTTGGTTTGTTGCAAAATTTGTAGTAGTTTTTGTAATTGTAGCAGAAAGTTTAGAAGTTGTTTTAATTGGGGGCCAAATTTGAAATAGTTTTTTTAAAATGTACATTTTAAGTGGTAATTTTTTTAATTGAAAGCAGAATTGAAAAAGTTTTTGTAATTTTAAAATATTTGTATTGTTTTTGAAAATTTAGAAAGTTTTGTAGTATTTTTTGAAAATTTACAGTAGTTGAAAAAAATTTGTTGAAAATTTACAGTAAAATTTAGGTTGTTGTATTGGGAAAAGATTTAGTAGTTTTTTTAAAATTGTCCCAAAAGTAGTTTTTGAAAGTAAAGGTAGTTGTTGTAATTGTAGCAAAAATTTTTGTAGTTTTTTGTAATTGTAGCGTATTTTGTTTTTGGTTTTAATTTTACAGAAGAAAATAGTAGTTTTGTAATTGTAGAGTTGTTTTAAAAATTTTTTGAAAAAGTTTGTATAGTTTTTGGGTAATTGTAGAAGAATTTAAGGGTTTGTAATTGAAACAAGAAGTAGTAGAGTTTTTGGGAAATTTTGCAAATTTGAAGTATTGGGGTTGTAAAGCATAAGAAGAAATTGGAATTTTTTTGCAGTATTTGGGTATTTTTTTGAAAATTGTACCAGAAGTTTATTAGTTGTTGAAATTTGTACCTTAGTTGTAGTAGTTTTTTGATGTAATTGAAAGGAGTTTCCCAGTTTTTGGGGTTTTTGTAATTGTGCAAAATTTGTATTTGTTTTTGTAATTGAAAGCAGTAGTAGTAAGAAAATTGTTGTAATTGTACAGTAGTATTTTTTTGTTTTTTTGGAAAATTTAGCAAAAAAGTAAAGTTTTTTGTACTTTGGCAGTATTTAAAAAGAATTGTTGAAATTTGAAACCAGTATTTTGTATGGTTTTTGTAATTGTACAGAAATTTGTTGGAAAGAAAGAAAGGTTGGGGGTTTTTTGATTTTAATATTATTTTATTTAAATTTGGTTGAAAGGGAGTTGTTTAAAATTGTAGCAAAAGTATATTTCTTGTAATTGTAGCGAAAATTATAGTTTTAAAAAATTTGAGAAAAAAATAGTGGGTTGTTTTTGGGGTTTATTTTGTTGTAATTGTAGCAGTAGAAAGTATTTTTGATTTTGGGGTAATTTGGGGTAGCAAGGTTTAGTTTTAAAGAAGAAGTTTTGGAAATTGAAGCAGTAAGAAAAATTTTTGTTGTTTGAAAATTTGAAGCAATAGAGTTATAGTAGTTGTTTTTAAATTGTAGCAGAAAAAAGTTTTTGTTGTAATTGTAGCTTGTAAAAATTTGAAATTTGTTGTAATTTGTTGAGGTACAATTTGAAATTTGGTTTTTAATTGAGCGGGATTTTTGTATATTTTTTTTTAAATTTGGGTAGCAGTAAGTTTTAATTTTGTTGAAATTTGTAGCCGTTTGTATATTTTGTTGTAATTGTAGAAAGTGTATAGAAATTGTTTTTTGAAAAATTGAAAGGAGTTTTAGTAATTTTGTTTTTTAAATTTTTGCAGTAGTGTAGTAGTTTTTGAAATTTGGGCAGAAGAAAAGAAAAATTTGGTAAAGTACAGTGGTAGAAAATTTTTTTTGTTTTGAAATTGTAAAATATTTGGGTTTTTTCGGTAATTGTTTTTTAATTGTAGAAATAGTTGTTTAGTTGTTTTTAATTGTTGCAGAAAAATCAGTTTTTTTTTTCAGACAGTATTTTTGGGAGTTTTTAAAATTGTAGCAGTAGTTGTTGTAGTTTTTTTTAAATTTGTACAGTAATTTTTTTGTATTGAAGGAACCCTTTTGTATAAAATTTGTTGAAATTTGGGTAGAAATTTAAGTTTGTAGTATTTTTAAAGTTTTTTTGTTTTTGTAAGCAGAAAGTAGTAGTAGGTTTAATTGTAGAAAGTATGGTAGTTTTTTTGGATTGTAATTTTAGCAGTAGTTTGAAATTTTGAAAATTTAGCATGGGTTTGTATAGTTTTTTTAATTAGCAGTTGTTTGGGTTTTTTTTGTAATTGAACAGTATTTGTGGGTTTTTTTGAAAAGGTAGCAGGGTTGTATTATTTAAAAGGTAAAAATTGTATTTTGTTGAAGTTAGTTTTAGAAGTGATTTTTTGGCAGAAGTTTTATTTAATTTGGGGTTGTAATTGTAGCAGAATTTGAAGTATTTTTTTTGAAATGTAAAGTAGTTTGTAGTTAAATTTGTTGTTTTTTGGGAAAATGTAGGGGATTAGTGGTTTTTGTAATTTTAAAATTGTTGAGTATTTTGTTGAAATTTGAAGAAAGTATAGTAGGTTGTAATTGAAACGGGAAGAAATATAGTTTTTTATTTTAGTATATAGTAGTGGGTTTTTTTTGTAAAGTAGTAAAATTTTTTGTTGAAATTTTGTAGAATTTTTTTGGTTTATTTTTAAATTACATTATTTTTTAAAGAGTTTTTTAATTTTGCAGAAGAAAATAGTTTTAAAATTGTACCCAGTTTGTAGTAGTTTTTTGTAATTTTGTAGATTTGGTTTGAAATTAGTTTTTGTAATTGAAACAAATTAGAAAGGTATTGTTTTTTTAATTTTTTAGGGTTTTTGAAAGGTAGTAGTTTTTTAAAATTGAAGCGGGAAAGTTGAAGTATTTTGTTTAAAAAATGTAGATTAGGTTGTATTAGTTTTGGGTTTTTTGTACAGTATTTGGTTTTAGTTGAAAAATTTAGCGGTATTTTGAATAGTATTTGGGTTTGTAAAGCGGGTTTTTGGTTAGTATTTTGGTTGAAATCGAAGATTAGTTGATTTTTGGGGTTTGCGTTTTGGTAGCAGAAAGGTTGTAGTATTTGTAATTAAAAGCAGAAGTTGTAAAGTATTTGGAATTGAACAGCAGTTTGGGTAGTTGTTGTAATTGTCCCATTAGTTGAAAGTTTGTGTTTTTGTAGCAAAAGTTTAAAATTTTGAATTTTTAGGGTGGGGTTTTGTAATTGTAAAGTAGTTGAAGTAAAAAATTTCGAAATTTGTACAGTAGGGTAGTTTTTTTGTTGTAATTGTAGCATTAGTTGTAGTATTTGTTGTTTTTGGGAAGAAGTAGAAAGAAATTATTTTTTTTAATTTTATCATTTTTTTGTATTAGTATCTTTCTATGTTTGGCAGTAAAAGAAAGTATTTAAATTTGTACAGTATAGAAAGTTTTTTTAAAATTGTACATTAAATTTTTTGTATTTGTTGAAATTTTTCCCAGTTTTTTGTAAAAGTGTTGAAATGTTAGCCCCTAGTATATTTTAGGGGTTTGTGGTAATTTAGCAGTAAAGTATTAGTTGTAATTGCAGAATTTTTAGTTTTAAATTTTTTGTAATTGTAGCAGTATTGTAGTATTTTGTTGAAATTTGTACAAAAAGAAAGTAGTTTTTTTAATTTTTTTAGTAGTAGAAAGTTTTTTGTAAATTTTTTGCAGAAATTTAGTATGTTTTTTTGAAATTTTGTTGAAAGTTTTTAAGTAGTATTTGTAATTTTTTGCATAGTAGTAGTATTTGGGTTGTAATTGTTGCAGTAAAGTAGTAGTATTTTGTAATTGTAGCAGTAGATGAAGTAGTTGTTGTATTTGTAGAAAGATTTGGGGTTTTGTTGAAAAGGGTTTAGCGGGTATTTGAAGTATTTTGAAATTTTGTCGCAGTATTTTTGTTTTAAAAAAGTTGAAAAATTTTTAGCATAGTATGTGTAGTTTTGAAATTTTCAGCAGAAGAATAGTAGTTTTTGGGAATTGAAGCATAAAAGAATTATTTGTTGAAATTTGAAGCGTGGAAAGTATAGATGTTGAAATTTGTACAAAAGTTGTAGTATTTGTTGTAATTAAAGGGCATTTGGGAAGAAGAGTTGTTTTTAAATTGAAGCAGTGGTAGTATTTAGTTTTTGAATTGTGGGCAGTAGTAGTAGAAGTTTTTTTAAATTTTATAATTAGTAGTAGTAGAAAGTATTAGTAGTAAAGTATCTTATTAGAAAAGAAATAGTAGAAATTAGCAGTATTATTTTTTTGGAAAATTTTTTGCAGTAGTAGTAGAAAGGGGTAATTTTTTTGCAGTGAAATTTAAAAAGTTGTTGAAAAAATGTACAGTATTTTGAAATAGTTTTTTTGGAAAATTGTACCAGTATTTGAAATTTAATTTTTGTTGAAATTTGGAAAGCAGTAGGTGAAATATTTGTTTTTGAAATTGAACATAGTTGATTAGTTTTTTTGTAATTGTAGCAAAAATTATTTAAAAATTGTTGAAAATTGTACCAAAATTATTATATTTTTAAAATTTGAAACCCAGTATTTGCGGGTATTTTTGGGTTTCTTTTTTGTAACAGTAAAGAAATAGTTTTTTGTTGTATTTGTAAAAGTAGAAGAAATATTGAAGTATTGAAATTGTAGCATATTTTATAGAAATATTGTTGAAATTTGGGAAAGCAAAGAAACAAGTAGTTGTAAAGTTGTAAAGTACAGAAATTTGTAAAAGTTGTTGAAATTTGTAGCAAAATTTTGTAGTATAGTTTTTTTAAAATTGTAGCAGTATGGGGGAAATTAGTAGTTGTTGTAATTGTACCCAGAAATAGTAGTAGTATTGTTTTTTTAAATTTGTAACAGAAATAGCAGTACAAAGCAGTAGTTGAAAGAATTTTTAATTGTAGCATATTGAAATTTGGGTAGCAGTATATTAAAATTTGTGAAAATGTAGCAAAACTTGTAGAAATTTTTGAAATTTTGTAGCAGAAAGGTATGTAGTAGTTTTTTGAAATTGAAGAAAGTAGTTTTATTATTTGGGTTGAAATTTGTGGGCAATAGTAGTTTTTGTTGTTGTAATTTTGCATTTATAGTAGTAGTTTTGTAATTGTACAGTATTTCAGTAGTAGTTGTTCTTTTTTGTAAAAAGTTTTATATTTAATTTTGGGTTGGGGTTTTACCTAGAAGCATATTTTTTTAATTGGAATTTTGAAGCAGTAGTTGAAAGTAGAATTTTGTTGTAATTGAAGCAGTAGTACAAAAATTTTGAAAGTAGTTGAAAATTTGTAGCATATTTTTTTAAAGTTTTTGTAATTGTACCAAAAGGGTTTGTAGAAAAGAAATTTGTTGAAAATTGTACGAAAGAAAGGGGTAAATAGTTTTTGTAATTGCAGCAGTAGTAAAAATAGATTGTTTTTTTTTAAAATTTGTACAGAAAGAAACATACTAGAAATTAGTTGTAGTAAAGAAATTTGGGAAAGCGGGTAGTTGTTTTTGGTAGCAGAAGTTTTTAGTATTGTCGTAATTGTACAGACTTTAGTAGTTGTTTGTAATTGTAGCATTTAGTTGTATAGTATTGTAAATAAAACCCGAAGTATAGTTTAATTTTTTTAGCACATTTTCTATATATTTTGTCTTCTTTGTAAAAATAGAAGTTTTGTTTCTTTTTAATTGTAGCGGGATTTTGTAGAAAGTTTTTTTGTTTTTTATAGCATTATTGTATTGTTGTAACTGAACCTAGTTATAGAAAATTTGTTGCAATTGAAGAAAAAAAAAAAAAAACTAGTAGTAAATGAAAATTGGGAATAGTATTGTTGAAATTTAAATAGCATTTTCTTGTAAAATTTGTTGAAATTTTAGGGGAAATTGAAAGAAAGTTGTAATTATGGGCAGTATTGAAATTTAATTGTTGAAATTGTAACAGCATTGTAGTAGTTTTGAATTGAAGCAGTAGTTGTAGTAGTTTTTAAAAAATTTGAAAATTTTTTGTAGTAGTTGTTGAAAATTGGGAAAACGTATTTTGTCGAATTTTTAAAAGAAAATTGAACAGTATTTGAAGTAGTAGTTGCCCGTATTTGTAGCAGTAGTGGTAGTTGAGTTGAATTGTAGCAGTAGTTGTAGTAGTTGTTGAAATTTTGAAGCATTTGAAATAGTAGTTTTTTTTAATTGAAGCAGTAAAATGTAGTAGTATTTCCTTTTGTATGTGGGGCCCGGTAGAAGTAGAAGTTTAATTTTTTGTACCCAGTAGTAGTATTAGTTGTTGTAATTGTAGCAGTAAATGGGGGATTTTTGAAATTTGGGGTAGAAGTTTTTTAAAAAAGGGGGGTTTTGAAAACTGAAAGCAGAAAATTTGTAGTAGGGGGTTTTTTTAATTGTTGCAGTAGTAGTAGTATTTGGGTTGAAATTGAAGCAGATTTGTATATTTTGTTGTAATTGAACCCGATTTTATAGAAATTTGGGTTTAATTTTTTAGCAGTAATGCGTATTTTTGAAATTTGAGCAGTAGTTTTAGTAGTTTTTTAAATTGAAGGGAGTTTTAGTAGTTTTTAAATTGTTTTAGTATTAAAAATTTAGTGGGTTGTTGTAATTGTTGCAGTAGTAGTATATTGTTGTAAATTTGTTGCAGTAGTAAAGTATTGAATTTTTTGCAGTAAGAAAGTATTTGTTGAATTGTTTTTCCCGTGTAGTATTATAGTTGTAATTGAAAGCATTTTTTTTGTAGTAGTTGTTGTAATTTGTAGCATTATTTTTTGTAGGGGTTTTTGTAATTTAGCATTTTTGTAGTAGTTGAAATTGTCGCAGTAGTTGTAGTAAATGTTGTAATTGAAAGCAGTATTTAAGATTTTTTTTTTGTAATTGCACTTAAAGAAGTAGTTGTTGAAAATGAAAGCAGTAGAAGTTTTTTTTTGTAATTGAAGCAGGGTATTTAAGTAATTGTTGTAATTTACGGGTAGTTGTAGTATTTTGTTGAAAATTGAAGCATTTGAGTAGTAGTTTGCTTTTAATTGAAGCATTTGGTAGAATTGTTTTTTTAAATTTTATAGTATTATTAGTAGTAGTAGTAGAATAGTATAGTAGAAGTAGTAGTAGAATAGTAGAGTAGTAGAAAGTAAAAAGCAATAGAAATTGTTGAAAATTGTTGCAGATTTAAGAAGTGGAAAATTTTTCCCGAAAGTAGTTGTAGTTTGTTTTTTAAATGTAACAGTAGTTGTAGTATTTGTTGAAATTTTGAAAGCAGTAGTTGTATTAGTTTTTGAAAATTGTAGCAGTAGTATTAGAGAAAGTATATTTGTTTTTGTAATTGAAGCAGTAGTTGTATTATTTTGTTGTAATTGTAGAAAAAAGTAGAAAGTATTTGTTGTAATTGTACATTATAGTTTAGTTTTTGTAATTGTAGCATTTAGTTGCATAGAAATTGTTCTTATTGTAGCAGAAAGAAATTAGTTGTTTGTTGTAAATGTAGCATATTACAAGTATTTTTGTAGTTTTTTGTAATTGAAAGCAGATTTGTAAAAGTTTTGAAAATTTTTAGCAGAATTTGTAGTATTAGTTGTTGAAATTTGGGCATGTATTGGAAGTAGTAATTTTTTTTAATTTGTAGCAGAATTTAAGTAGTAAAGTTTTTTGTTTTAATTTACAGAACTAGCAGTACTAGCAAATGGTAGTAGTTTGTAATTGTACCGTAGTTTTTAATTGTAGAAAGTAGTTTTAGTATTTGGGTCTAATTGTAGCAGTACTTGTAGTAGATGTTGAAATTTGAAGCAGTATTGTAGTATAGTTGTAAATAAAGAAAGTAGTAGTAGTTTTGTATTTGTACCCGTATTCTGGGAAAAGAGTTGTTGTATTTGTAGCAATAGTAGTAGTTGTTCTTGTTATTGTAGCAGGAGTTGTAGTAGTAGTTGTTGTATTTATAGCAGTAGTTGTAGTAGTTGTTGTAACTGTAGCAGTAGCTATAGTAGCAGTTGTTGCAATTGTAGCAATTCTAGTAGTAAATGTAGCAAAAGGAATAGTAGTTGTTGTAATTGTAGCAGTACTTGTAAAAGTACAGTGTATTACACTGTATTCCAGTGTGTTATAGTGTATTGCAATGAATTACAATGTATTAAAGTGTATTACAGTGTATTAAAGTATATTACACTGTACTACAGTGTATTGCAGTGTATTACAGTGTATTACATGGTATTACATATAATCACAGTGTATTACAGTGTATTAAAGTATATTACAGTGAAGTACAGTGTATTACAGTGTATTACAGTGTATTGCAGTGAGTTACAATGTATTACAGTGTATTAAAGTGTATTACAGTGTATTGCAGTGTATCACAGCGTATTGCAGTGTATTACAGTGTATTACAGTGTGTTACAGTGCATTACAGTGCATTACAGTGTATTGCAGTGTGTTATAGTGTATTGCAATGTATTACAATGTATTAAAGTGTATTACAGTGTATTAAAGTGTATTACAATGTACTACAGTGTATTGCAGTGTATTACAATGTATTACAGTGTATTACAGTGTATTACAGTGTATTACATAGTATTATCGTGTATTACAGTGCATCACAGTGTATTACAGTGATATACAGTGTATTACAGTGAATTACAGTGTATTACAGTGCATTGCAGTGTAGTGTACTGTGGTACAGTGCATTGTATTACAGTGCATTACAGTGTATTACAGTGTATTACAGTGTATTACAGTGTATTGCAGTGTATTACAATGTATTACAATGTATTACAGTGTATTACAGTGTAATACAGTGGTTTCAGTCTTTTACAATGTATTAAAGTGTATTACCGTGAATTACAATGTAGTACATTGTAATACAGTGTATTAAAGTGTATTCCAGTGTATTACAATGTATTAAAGTGTGTTACAGAGAATTACAGTAAATTACATGGTATTAAAGTGTATTACAGTGCAAATGCAGTCTAGTGTACTATGGTACAGTGCATTGTATTACAGTGTATTGCAGTGTTTACAGTGTATAACAGTGTATTACAGTGCATCACAGTGTATTGCAGTGTATTACAATGTATTGCTATGTATTACAATGTATTACAATGTATTAAAGTGTATTATAGTTTATTACAGTGAATTACAGTAAATTACAGTGTATTACAGTGTATTGCAGTGTATTACAATGTGTTACAGTGCATTGCAGGGTAGTGTACTGTAGTACAGTGCATTGTATTGCAGTGTAATACATTGTAATACTGTGTAATACAGTGTTTAGAGTGTATTGCAGTGTATTGCAGTGTATTACAGTGTATTACAGTGTATTACAGTGTATCACAGTGTATTACAATGTACTAAAGTGTATTACAGTCTTTTAAAGTGAATTAAAGTGGATTACAGTGTATTGCAGTGTATTACAGTGCTTTACAGTGCATTGCATTGTAGTCTACCACCGTACAGTGCATTATATTACAGTGTATTATAGTGTATTACAGTGTATTACAGTGTATTACAGTGCATTACAGTATATTACAGTGTATTGCAGTGTATTACAATGTATTATTATTAAAGTGTATTAAATGTATTATTTAAAACAGTTTTCTAAAGTGTTCTACAGTGAATAACAGTGTATTACAGTGTATTACAGTGCAATGCAGTGTAGTGTTTTGTGGTACAGTGCAATGTATTACAGTGTATTACAGTGTATTGCAGTGTATTACAGTGTATTGCAGTGTATTACAATGTATTAAAGTGTATTACAGTGTATTAAAGTGTATTACAGTGAATTACAGTGTATTACAGTGTATTACAGTGCATTGCAGTGTAGTGTACTGTGCTACAGTGCATTGTATTACAGTGTATCACAGTGTAGTGTACTGCGGCAGAGTGCGGTGTTGTAAAGTTTTTAACAATGTTATGTACAACAGTACAGTGCAGTGTATTTCAGTTTAGTGCAGTGTATTACAATGTATTGTACTGGAGTACAGTGAAGTGTACTGCGGTACAGTGTGATTTATTACATGTAGTGTAGAGCACTGCATCACAGTGCAGTGTATTACAGTGCAATACAGTGAAATACAGTGCTTTACAATGCATTAAAGTTTATTGCAGTGTATTACAGTGTATTACCGTGTATTACAGTGTATTACCGTGTATTACAGTGCATTGCAGTGTAGTGTACTGTGGTACAATGGAATGTATTACAGTGTATTGCAGTGTATTACAGTGTATTGCAAAGTTTTACAGTGTTTTACACTGTATTACAGTGAATTACAGTGTATTATAGTGTATTACAGTGAATTGAATTGTAGTGTACTATGGTACAGTGCAATGTATTACATTGTATTACAGTGCATTGCAGTGTAGTGTACTGTGGTACAGTGCATTGCATTACAGTGTTTTATCGTGTATTACAGTGTATTACAGTGTATTACAATGGATTACAGTGTATTACAATGTATGACTGTGTATTAAAGTGTATTAAAGTGTATTACAATGTAATACAGGTGTATTGCAGTGTATTACAATGTATTACAGTGTATAACAGTGTATTACAGTGTATTACAATGTTGAGGGAAAAGTATCGAGCACATTAGTTATTCGCCCACATCACAAGGACATTAGTTTTTGTGCCATTCTAACAGAAAACAGGAAAGGCGAGAGTGAATAGTAAAGTGAAGGAGAGGAGACGTTTGGGTAGTGATGGTCTAATTATCTGCTAAAGAACGAGAAGAGGGAGAGAGAGAATGAGTGTGATGTGTGTGTGAGTGTGTGTGACCAGGTAAAGTGCAGGTGGGTTTGAGTGAAAATTGCATGTGCATGCCAAGTTGAAAGTGAACATGAAGATGCCATCATTTTCATCGGTCTCTGCCCAAGCATTCAGGCAGACTTGCACACAGCATGCCGAATCTTTCTTCATTTTCATTCTTTTTTTTTTTTTTTTTTTTTTTTTTTTCTTCTTAACTAATCCAACTGTAATCACAAGGTGATAGTCTTGATTGAGTTTTGGGTACGCAAGTGAGTGTAAAAAATGCGACTCTCTTCTTCTTTCTCTTTACAATATTATTTTGCGTGTTTTCTAGCTTGTCCTTAATATTCGTGTGTCTATGTGATGTTGTGGGAGTTTTTTTAATTATATGTATGTGGTGCAAATACGTACGAACATTAGCAAATCATGTGCAATAACAAGTGCTTCGAGGTACCTGGATCCTGGCAGGATAGTAAATATTTTGGCAAAGAACATCACCAAAAACAATAATCATATGTTGCAACAATAAAACACCCCCCCTCCCCCCCCCCTCCAAAAAAAAAAAAAAAAAAAAAAAAAAAAAAAGACCATCCCAAAGCCCAACAACCCTCCCCCACTAAAAACCAAACCAACAAACAACCCCCCACCCCCCGCCCCCCCCCCCCCCCCCAACGCTCACACTCAAATCACTCCAAAATTTCTCCCCTCTCACTCTCCCCTCACCCCCCCCCCCCCAAATAAAAACCATAAAGTTTATAAAACCAAAACAATGAAGAAAAACCTGTCAACAGTCAAAACCACAACCTAGCAAATAAGCCAAAAACTAAGAAAAACCAAACAAACCAAACCCATCAACAAGTAAAACGGCTAAAACCAAACTAACTAACTAACTAAAAGAAAGAAAAAGCAAAGCCAAGAAACACACGTCCTGATCATTACTGTTTCTGTGGCTCTTGTCCAACATAGGTCACACATTTGGAGGAATAAATGTTCTCCCCTCCCACCTCTTTACATAGTGGTTTGCACATAAATAGCAGCTAAACCCAAAACTTAAAATTAAAAAATTTTCTATTTTATATTTTTATTTTTTTTATATCCTGGATAATGGGGGGGAGTGGAATCAAGCCCCCCCCCCCCCCTAGTTGGTGCTTGTTTGTTTGGTTTGCCCCCCCCTCTATATTTTTTTTTTTTTTTTACATCCCAGCTCCCTGTGTGTATGCGGTTTTGTAATTCTGTCATCTGGTTCCCCCACCTCAACAACAAAGCCTACTCTTACAAAAAAAAAAAAAAGCGGAACTGGATATTAACGTGTCGCAATATTTCTGTGCCCCCTCGACCCCCGCCAAGCCCCCCCCACCCCCCCCAGCATTCCGCACACATGGACCTCGGTATTATAGTTGACTCAAACTCATCCGAAGGACCTTTGGGAGAGTGGAGGTCTGCACTGAATGTTTTAACTCCAGGTGGAAAAAAGATATCCCAACTCGAACGGGAAAATCGAACCCACCAGGGTCGTCAGATTGCGAATCGCAATGGGTCCTAACCACTATTAATGCTATTCCCGCCTCCCCCATGAAAAATAAAGAAGCAAGCAAAGAAACGCAACGTCCCTAATCATTACAGTTTCTTCCTGCAATTCACTTGTTAAACATAGGTCACCACACAAATGGATAAAACTCCCCACCTCCCCCCCACCCACCCTCCCCCCCCCCCCCACCCCCCCACCTCGTCTCATGGTGATGCATACACACAGATAGAGCAGCTGGATGATATGTTGCTTTTGTTGTTGTTTTGTTGAAAAAATTCAAATTTCCCCCCTCCCCCCCCCCCCACCCCCTTGACTCTGTTGTTTTTATTGCTATCTCTTTTTTTCTCACCTTCAATTTTTTGGGTTCCGTCCATGGTTGGGTGGATCTTGGTTTTTGTTTGTTCTCTTCTCTCATCCCCTTTCCCCCCTCCTCTCCTCCCCCCCTCCCCTTCCCCCCCCCTTAAACTCCTTCCTACATCCGTTTCGCTAATCTTTAAAAATTTTATGTGGTTTTTTTTTTTTTTTAAAAAAATTAAGTCTTGGTCATCAGTTCAAGTTTTTTCACAACAGTATTGTTTTGTGGTATTTCATCCTGGTCATTTGTAATCTTATTTGGTTATGTTGTTGAGTTGAAAGGTGTGATTGAGTTTGTTTTTTGGGGGTTTTTCGTTGTTGTTTAAACCTCTTCTTTGTTTTTTATATTATTTTTACTCTGTGAAGCGACACAAAACAACCAGCAAGTTGTTCAGCAGTCAACTGTTGTTCCCTTTTTTCCTCCCCCGTCCCCCGTCCACTTACCTTTTGTGACTTCAAATTAATTGGCGAATGTATAAACTGTTGTCGGTGTGTTTAACACATAATGGTTTGAATTTATGAAGTGCCATTTAAGAGTGTTGTGTGTGTGTGTGTGTGAGTGTGTGTGTGTGTGTGTGTGTGTGAGAGAGAGAGAGAGGAGAGAGAGAGAGAGAGGAGAGAGAGAGAAGAGAGAGAGAAGAGAGAGGAGAGAGAAAGAAAGGAGAGTATTACTAGGCATGTGTCGGTGCATACACATGCATACTCATCAAAAGTGCAATGTCCCTGCTGTTCTCACATTTTTCAATTATGTCTCTCTCAAATTTATAAAAGCCTGATCAGTGATATACGTGGGAATCAAAAAAACCTAAAACCGGCTCTAGAAAATCTTTGTGTTCACTTTCCAGCTATTTTAAAACTTCATCCTGGCGAGTCTTGCACCATTAGCCAGCTTGAGTAAGTGAGTGAGTGAGTGAATGGTTGGGCATTCCCCCAGCTTAACACTCCTATGGGGTCAATCAAGTGAAACCAGTACCCTGAACTGAGGGAGTGAAACCTGAAAAACTAACTGAAGAGACTGCTTGAGAATTTGCTGGAGACTTGTTTTTTAAAAAAAAAAAAAAAAAAAAAAAAAAAAAAAAAAAAAAAAAAAAAAAAAACATCGGGGGGGAGTCGAAATATTTACTCTGCTTCTTCTTCTTCATTCTTCTCTGATAAGTCTCTTTTGTCCGTTACGTTTTGCCTTGTGTTGACTGTCATTTAAACTCTTGATAGAGGTACCACTTTAACATAAAGCGTGAAGTATCTCTCAGTCCACACCCCGCTCCCTCTCTCCTCCTATAGGTAAATGCAGCCCCCCCCCAGATTTCTGCAAACAACCTTTCTGTAGCCCTGGCCAGTTTTCGGGGGGAAAGGAGGGAACATATCTTCTGGATGCTAGGGACAGTGGGTGGGTGGAGTGGGAAAGACGGGGGAAATTATCGTTTTATATAATTTCTTGAACAGGGCAGTGGGTTTTGGTCTTTAACGGTGTGTGAACTTAGAACTTCATTTTTTCGGCAGAAGATCCCTACACAAGAAAAAAAAAACATAGGTGGTAATTCCACTCACATCTCAAAAATTAAGATCCGCGTTGTAATATATATATATATATATAATGATATATATATATATATATATTTTGAGCACTTTATTTCCTTTTCCTGACCCCACTCACCAATCTTGATACCCTTGCTTTTAATATTCACCGATTTTATATATTATCCGAGTAATTGCGCGCTTGGTGGACCCTGATGGGATTTTTACGTTATAGGGTTTTATTATGTGTGACAGCTGTAGATGAGGGTTTGTGGATGTACTTGTCTTGTCAAGCGTTATGTAACTTCGTCACACTGCTGGAAAGGGTGGTTTAGTTTACTTTCTGTAAGGGGTGGTGTGTGAGAAACAAATTGCTGTCTGTATGAGGGTATGCCTATTATCTGCAGTAGTTCTGTCATGTCTCCCTCCCCTCTACTCCCGCTGGTTATTAGTCCTGGCAGGTCCTGGTCGGGCCTGAAGAGGAGAGAGAGAGAGGGTAGGAAGAGGGGGAGGAGGAAGCAGAGGAGAGAGAGAGAGCGCGCGCCGGAGATATTAAGAGGGTAGAGAAGTTAATATAATATATTAAAAGTATAAGATGAGAGATGGTATATAGACCCCCAAGCGCCGGAAGTTCACTACCCAAACAATGCACTGATCCAAACACCAAAACCCAGTGCACCTAAACCACAAACAAATATCTTCTGAAAAATAAAACTTAAGACACAACCAAACAAAATAAAAAAAACCCACCCAATTCAAAAAAAACATCCCAGACACACCCGCTAGCGCACACACTCGTCCTTATCACTACATAAAGAAACTGAAGTTAAGTCATCGGGGTGAAACTCAATCTGAATTGACAATTTCCCTTTCAATTACTTTGCAAAAGTTTTTCATGCCATTTTTCTTTGTTAACTGCTTAATTACATATGTCAGTTATTTTAATCAAAAAAATAGTGTGTTGCGCAGTGCATAATTCCTTGGCATTTGGGTGCTAATACATGCCTGGCTTATTTGAAAACCTTAAAAAAATGGGATTTGAGAAGATTAAAAAAAAATGTGCATGATAAAAATATAGGCTCATTCGTGGAGGGGGTGGGGGTCCTTTAACTTAGGCTGTTGTTTTTTATTTTATAATTTATAGAGGAGTAGAAAAAGAAAAAAAAGGCCAATGCAGTGGTGTCCAAGTGTGAATGATTTTACAATCTTAATGATTCGTTTTTTGAGGCGATTTTGAAGTCTGTATAAAAACGGCAAGCTTTTGATCTCTGGCTTGTTTTGGTATCAAGGAACCACTGAGCAAACGTAGTGTGCGTATTTCATTACAACCAGGAGGGAATTAAGAGGGATCAAATGATGGTATACAGGCTTGTCCTTCAGAGGGATTAGGACAAATAGAAGGGTACCAGAATGCCTAAGTACCTGTCCACAACTCTTATGCAGTTTGAAAGTCAATGCTGCCTTCAGCATCCCTACCATTTCATTAAACTGTACAGAGAAAAAAAAAAGAAAAAAGACGAAAAAAGAACTGCTGAAGTGAAGGGTAACTCATTTTTCCAGCATGGAAAAATCTAACCAGCAAAATGTTTGCGTCCACATAGGATAGGTTTTTGAAAAGGAAACTGACAAACGAGAATGTGCTTATTTCGCCAATGAATAATAGCTGCATTTGCAGAATTGATTCTTTAAAACGACAGCCCTGGCCTCTTGCAGTTTCAAAGTAATTATGGATGTATCAGAACAAGATATAATGTATGGCAAGAAAAGTTGGACCTGAGGATTGCAGTATCATACTACGGGAAAAAATCAACAATATGGCCTTCATTAATTTAGTGTTGGCAATACAGACATTCAAAAGTAAAACAAATGTATTTTGTATATTTTCCACTATTCCTGTTTAATCACAGGATATATTCCTCTGATGTTTATAAAATGTTTTACAATCTTATGAAAACTCGTCTGTGAAGTCCATCTTTTCAATATCTGTTATGATCTCTGAGGAAGATGGTTATTTGACAGGGCTGTGAAACCTTACATTTAGGAGAGAGTGTTTTCTAAAGGAATGCCTGCAGGCAGCCATTTCATTAAGACGGCCATTGTAGAACAAGAGGAACTAATGTATTGTTTAAATGGGTTTATGAAATAAGTTTTTATTTTTTTAAGATTAAAAGAAATGTAAACTAAGATTGTCACAGTATTTTTCTAGGCTAAAACTGTTCAAAGGTTATATTTTTAAATATGGAAAAAATTATGAACATTGAAATTTTATTTATTTTTTTTTTATTTTTTTTTAAAAAAGAAGAAAAAAGCTGACCTAAAAATATGGAATAGCTGCTCTTTTTTTTTTTGGTGGTTATTTTTTTGTTTGAAGGCATTTTAATATGAAAAAAAAAAATAAAATTATTTTTTATATAAAATGTTCCCAAAAATGGTCAAAATATTTCCTTTTTAAAAAAGCTGATTTAGAGAGCCCTCTTTTAACACAAGAAAGGCGAAGACTGAGGCTCAGCTGTTTTGAACTTTTTTTAAAAACCGTTGTGAAAAATGATATACAGGTGCATCAGATTCATCTTCCTTTAAGTTTCATTTTATTATCATGCGGTCAGGGATTTTTATTGCGGTAAATAACCTTTTTAAACAGTTAGCCCTTTTTTTTATCAGCTTTCTCTCTCTATTTTCACAATATCAAAAATAAAGCGATCCCTCGCATCATTTTTTCCCGCAGGTTTAACTTTTTTTAAAGCCTCGGTCAAAGAGTGATATATTAATACCAGGTGCATACATTTCACCACATATCTTTCTTCTTAAGTATAATTTATCATCATATGTCAGGGAAAATTTATTGACAACCTACTCACGAAATCCAACCGAAAAACTTCCCTCTTACTCCTTTTTTACAGAGCGAGAAGAGTTAGCAAAGTTCCAGTCCCGTCCCCATGAATATGCAAAATTGATCCTCGCGTTATTTTCATTAGTATTTTCCCCTCTCAAGTCATTTGCTGAGTAGAATTTTGAATTCTGTTGATTAACTCCTAAGGACAAAGAGGTAAGAAAACCCACCATTGTCAATTATCTAACAAATTGCGACTGCCTAAGTGTCTTTTTTAAACTATATTCAGGCCTGTTTAGATCCTGCTTTTTGTTTTTCTCCTCTTTTATTTTCTGTGATTTTTCTTTTCCCAAATTTCCTAGCTAGTTCTGACTTGTTGAGCTTTAAACACTCTAATTCAGTTGTTATTTATCTAGCTAGAATTGTTTTTCTATTCCATTCAAAATCCCCTTGCAGTAAAAGTATGTTCTGTTCACATTACTTTGAATGATTTTTTCGGTGTAATTTTCTTCAACCTGTAAAATAGATATATGACAACAAATAAAAAGTTCAGGTTGAATCAGACCTTTTGTTTGGTAACCCAGTTGTTATGCAGTAATTTTTAGGGGGTGGGGGTGGGGGTAGGAAAGCTTAAAAGGATATTACTTTTGTAAATCTCAACTATCCATCCTTCTCCAACGTTATAAAAAAAAAAAAAATAAAGAAAGATTTTTTTTTAAAAAAAAGGCTTTACACAGCTACACTCACATTTTACTATAAATTTTATTGTTTTGAAAGTAAATCATTAATTAAATGTGAGATAAATTGAAAACACAAAAGACAAAAAAGAAATAGAAAAACAAGCAACCTTTAGGTGGGCTGTGTGGAGTATTTAGGAGTAATAAGCAATCTTTTAGATTTTTTTTTGGTAGGGATATTTATACTAATTAATTGCCCCAAACACGAACAATTATATCAATAATGTCCTTGTTTTTATATTGTAGATGTAATTAAAAGTTAGATTAGAAATTACTGTAGTATTTTGCTGACCCACTCCTGAGTGAGGATAGTCCTTTGCTGGAAGCTTTGAGTTTAATAATAAATGTTGTCTGAAAAAGTGGAACCTATTTGCGTTTTGGCCATTTTTGATTCCCTCCGAATCCCTGCTGGTTAAATTACCCTACTTTTTGTAAACAAAAGTGGAAAACTGTTTTTGGTAAAATTGACACGGATTGTTTTTTAAAAATACCATATGTCAACCATGCTTTTGCGTGTAACTTTGTAAAAAAGAAATGGACAAACAAACTATGTACAGAGGGGAATTGTTTTGAAGAGGTGTTTTATTTTTTTTTTTTCACAAAAACGTGCTTTTAACAAAAAAAAAAAATTAAAACAAAAGACTTCAATAAATAAAGAAACCGTGATATGAAATTCAAGGGTGGTTATTCCTGAAGATCTGGTTCTGTTTTTTTTGGATTGGCAGTGAGAGGATCAAATGGCCATTCTGCTGTCTAGTGAGTGTCTTGTGATTGATTGACCTCGTGAAAACCCTAGGTTTTTATTATTTGTAGTATCAGCGTCACATTCGTCCTTTTAGCTGTTTTTATATAGTTATTTTACACAAGTTTTCTCTTTAAAAGTTACAAAGTCTGATATCAACAAGCAAGTTATTTCTTAGTCTGGACACATGCATTGAAAAAAACAAAAAAGGTTTGTAAGTGGATGCATAGGGTTCTTTTTACTGTCTGGTTTATTTAATTTCAAAGGCAATTAGTTCCTGTGTACGCAGGTTTAAAAAAGAAAAGGGAGCTTCCCAAGGTAACAAAAAACAAAAAAAAAAGAGAAAGAAAAATACTGTGTACACAAATGGCACTTTAACATTAGTTTTTATAAAATACACCCACACCCCCTTCATAACCTGGGCAAACACCTTCCCAGTACTAACAGAATTGCTGCCTGAAAGCAAGTAAGCATAACAGATAATTTTTTTTCCTGGATATTTATCATTCTGGAAAAAAAAAAAATGTCCTCCTAGTTACTATCTATCTGAAATACAGTGCCTTGTTTTGGCTTCGCAGATTGCACTGTACAGATGAAATCCAAGCATTGGAAGTAGAAGTGTTGGTCTAACAGAAGAGCATCCACAGTTAGCAGGACTTCACTGTAGCTAGCGTCATCCAAAATCTTGTTTTTTGGGGGGGGGACAGTCAGAGATGTTGTCGGGCGTCCACTTGTGCATGGTGATAATATATACCGTGGCTTATAGCTTCCTGGAATATCAGAATGCAATTTGAGATGTATCTCCATAAAATCATTAACAACAGGGTATGGGCTAAAAAAACAGTGGGTTGGAACTGTTGTAACTATATTTTCCAGAAAAAAAAAAAAAAAAAAAACCCCAACAACAAAACTAACCCTCCCCCACCCCCTCCAAAAAAGAAAAGGAAAACAAAGACAGAAACCAAAACTATAGAGACAGAAAAAAAAAAAAAAAACCAAAACAAACGACAGAAACAAACAAAAAAAAAAACATCCCTCCAGCAGAGTCATTTGAAATAATTTTAAAAACTTGACAAATAACTGTGGGAGTATTTCCCTAAGATAGGTTTAGACCAAATCATAGGGGTATTCCTTTTTTTCAAATTAGTGGAGGTATCTGTCAATTATAATTGTAAGATATCCAATCTCTATCTAGTCAGTAAATGTTTTTCAAAACATAGTACTTTTTTTTTTTTTTATTTTACTTTTCGAGCCATATTTCTGAAAGATATTTGTCAGGAATTTGTAAAAGTATAGTACTTAAATTTTTTTTAATAATAAGTACTTGTTGGAAACATGCTTTCAAAAAAAAAAGACAACTTGACCAATCAATGGATGGATTGATTGAAAATGGAGGAAAGAAACAGACTCAATTACAATGTTCATACCTGATGCATGAAACAATTTGACAGTGTATGACAACAGCTTTTATTCTCGTCCAATGACTGGTGATGGGGTGCCAGGCA
This sequence comes from Rapana venosa, assembly GCA_028751875.1. NCBI lineage: Eukaryota > Metazoa > Mollusca > Gastropoda > Neogastropoda > Muricidae > Rapana > Rapana venosa. The sequence continues at coordinate 11,254,408 of CM054141.1, read as the reverse complement.
GAACACATCTTAATAATCACCTTACCAACAAAAAAGATACTTGGCCCTTTTTTTTTATATTTTTTTAACCTCGTTGGCCTAACTCCCCCACCGGGTGTGGATGCCCAACGTACCCTGTGCAATCTGAACTGCAAAAAATGGGGTTGGATGGGGCCAGGTGCACTCACACTCTCTCCCGCCTTTTTTTAATAATTTCTTAACTCAATGGGAAAGTCCCGCAGTGAAAAATGGATCCCGAACATTTTTTGGGTGGTGCGGCAATGATTTTGGCTATATTGCAAAATTCAGCAGACTTACCCAACATAATAAATACAACTCATTATAATATCATTGAAAAGTTTATAATGTACTTCTTTTTGAGATTGTTTCACACAGAGTTTTTTTAAATAGATGCTGTATTTATTTTTTACAAAATTCCAAAATAAGTCCACCTCCTGTATGCTGAAAAATTAAAAAGATTTTGAAAAATTAGTGGTTGGTATCTTAAATGGCTTGAACTAATTCAACAAACTAGTCCCCTTGACCAATGTTGATGGATTTTTTCACCAAAGTAAAAACTTCCCAGAAGCTGGCTGAAACCATCTGATATTTTTTATGTTTAATGTATTTATTCACTTTTTGCGTACAACAGACTTATGTTATTTTAAAGAATAATAACACTGGGGGTGCCAGAACTCCCAAAGATATCACTTGTTTTGACAAGGGTCAAAAGAAAAAGTTTTTGCCAACAGAATAAAAACTAGGCAAGCTTATGGTCAAGAAAAGCAACTGTGGGTTTAGAAAAAATGAATGCCCTACAGGCCAGAGTAATTTTTCCTCCCTTGAGTTAAAACAAAAAAAAAAAAAAAAAAAAAAAAAAAACCATTTGTTTTATTTTTAAAAAAAAAAAAAAAAAAAAAAACAAATCGTAAGTCTGCCGAATCCTATTAAGAGCATCGGCACGTCACAGTAAAGGAAAAGAGTGCCGAAATATCTTAAGCTTCGGCACAACCTCAATGATTAATTAACCATACAAAACCAAAGAATAAAAAAAAAGAGGACTCGCTCATACAGTTTGAACAAGTAATTCAAAAGAAAAATGCAAATGGGAATCATTCTTTGTCAGTATTTAGTAAGTTTACCTCAGAGAAAAAAGCACGTAAAAGTCACTTCATGTTGGTATTAGTAAGAAACAAGAAAAGAAAAATGCAAAGTAAAGTCCACCTCATTGTCAGTATTTAGTAAGAACATGAAAAAAGAAAATGCAAAGTTAAGTCCACTCATGTCAGTAATTACTAAGAACATGAAAAGAAAAAAGAAAATGCGTTAATTGTGTTTTATATTTAAACCTTTGGGGACCAAAAAATCACAATAAACCACTTATGTCAGTATTTTCAGTAAGGACCTCAAATTAAAAGCAAAGTAAAACTCACTCATGTCACTTTAGTAAGAACCTTGGAAAAAAGAACAAACCCCTCAAAGTAAACTCACTTTTGTCAGGTATATAAATAAGAACCTTGGGAAACAAAGCAAAGGTAAACTCACTTGTGTCAGTATTTTTTAAGTAAACTTCAAAGAAAGGAAAAATTAAAACATTAGCCTGTTCGGCTGTATCTCCTGTGAGGACCCTTATAAACAGAAACAAGGGTAATCAAAATATTAATTTTCCATCTGAAGTTGGAGAATAAGCTGCCTGTGTGGTGAGGTTTCTGAAAAGATCCAGTACTGTACTTTCAATCACACAGTGAATCCCTAGGTGGTATAACGAGTGAGCCAAGAAGTGTGTATTTCCCTTGGTGAACCCTCAAGGGGGTACGCCAGGAATGCGCAAACAATAAACCAACAGCAAACTATTGGAATTCAGCTTAACAAACCAATTTTTAACAATGTTTTTTTTCAATCTAAATTTTGACCATTAAAACCAATTTGTGTTCATTATTAATTAAATTTATAGGAAAAACAAACTTGTGGCGATATGCCTTTTTTTGGGGAGAGCCACCCTAGTTTCATGCAGATCTGAAATCTGGCAGTGGTTGATCAGGTGGTATGCAGAGCACCCCAAAATAGCTGCTCCAAAGGGGTGACAAAGTTTGTAGGCTCTTTTATGATCTGGTAGTAAAGACAATTGGAGTGGGAAATGGTGGGTTTAATTGTGGTTAAAAAAAACGAAATGTGTAGGAACGAAGAAAAATAAAAAATAAAAGAAGAAAATAAAATCCAAAAGTCCCAGCTGTCGTGCACTGCCCACCAAAAGGTGCATTGTGGGTACACGCCCTCCTCCTCCCCCATTTTCCAGGACGACGTTGCCCATGGCCCAGCGGACGCTGGCTTAACAAAAACCCCCGCGGTGGAGAATGGCGCGCTGTGCTGGATGGGGAGCGGGAAGCGGAACCCAGTACAAAGGAGCGCCTGAATGGCGGCTGCAGGAGCGTGCGCTGTGTGGACGGAGATGATCCGGGCCTCTCCCGCCGGGAACACCCGGCCCCCGAAACTCACAGCGGGGGGCCGGCAAAGAAGAAGTCCTCCTCCGAGTGGAATTTTTGTAAGTACTGACGGGTGTTTAAAAAGAATTGCGTTTTGTTCGTTTCGGTGGGTTTTGAGGGTTTGAGTTTAAAAGTTATTTTGGACGAAAATTTTGAAAAAGCAAGGAATTTGGGTTTGGCGTTTGTTGTTGTTGTTTGTTGTATGTGTTCAAGTGGATTGAGAGATGAACAGGAATGTTTATATTTGAAAGTAGAGGTGAACCCAGCCTAGCCTGAGAAGGCAATAAATTTTTTTCTCTGGGTTTTTTGTGTTCCTTACGTCATCTGTTTTCTTTCTCTTTTTTTTTCTGCATGTGTAACATATTCTGTAACATTGAATGCATTAGAGATAAACAGAATACACGAACAGCAAGGAATGGAAATAAAATAACAGTTATGTGAAAGACATACAAAACATTTTCACTAAAAGCTTGAGACTTGAGTATGAATAAGATTGGAAAATAGGAATAAATCTTCTTCTGTATGTCAAGAACTTATTTAAAAAAAGGGTAGGTACTGTAAGCAGTTTCACATTCTTGGGGAAGCTGAAAACAGAAAAATGATTGTTCAGAAATATTTAATTTATAATTTTCGGCTCAGTTTGCTAAAAGTTTTCCTGTTGTAAATTGAATTATATTTGCCCAGCACAGAAAAGAGGTGTTGGATTGTCCCCCGTTTGTGGAAGAAGCTGAAGAACTGGGTTTTTTATCATGCGGGAACAAAAAACGTAAACAGACTACTATAGCCTCTCTCTTTTCTTGAAATGCGCAGTACCTACTGTAGTGGTTACACTTAAACATTTATCAGCAGAAACACTATGGGACGTTGTGTGAAATGCTTGTCATGGGAGTTAATCAGATCCTGCTTGTTTCATCTGGAGAATGAAATAGATGAACCATTTTCACATTACGAGATAGAAAATAAGCCATATTACTGTCTTGGTCAAGAGTGATTTGCTTAACAAATGACTGCAGATAAGGACAAAGCCTGGTGTAGAGGTGTTGGGCGGGGGGCTTGCGAACTGATGGCCTGAGGTTTTGGAAATCCCTGGTTTAGCTAACTAACTCAAGACACCCACCCATTCACAAGGGGGATTTTTTTGGTCCAGAGTTTAACAATCAAGTTCCCGACACACACCTCTGAAAGTCCTCTTATGGAATGAAGACGTTAAAAAAAAACCGAGGACCCGTGTGCAAATGCCACAAAACATCTTGCGCATAATAATAAAAAAAACCTGTTCCGCTGTTTGATGAAGTAGGTCAATGCAATGCTCTCTCTCTCTCTCTCCCTCCTCTCTCCCACTCCTCTCTCTCCTCTCTCTTTTTTCCAGTGTGTGTATGTGTGTGTGTGTGAGTGGGGTGTTTGGACTCCGTCAGTCCCCAATGGTTAAGAGAGTGGGGGTAAATTGTTTGATCCCATTTTTCCTTCTAAAACATGAATCGTAAATGTGGCCAGTTTAAGAGGCTTTTTGAATTGGAATGAAACAGTGAATCGGTTTCAGCGTTCACACACAAAAACACATATACATATTATATCTCTATTATTTTATATATCATAATATAAACAACACTCGTGTGCAAGGGCAGGCAGGCAGGCAGACATTGGATTAAAGAAACCAAAAATAGTTAAAGGAGGAGAAAAAAAACAAGTGGAAGTAGCCCTTCACAATTAAAGAATGATTTCCAGCATTTTTTAAAATTAAAAAAAAAAAAAAAATCATATTGAATGGCATGCGTTTTTGGCCAGTAAGACTATTAAATATAATAAAGCTTAGTTCAACCTGACTCTGTGAGTTTTTGCCCTCCAGACTGAGCTATCGTCAAAGGTCTCTATAGTCCTGTTTTACTGTATACCAAGGCCTACTTTTTAAACCCTCCCTCGTTTCTTTCTCCCTGTCTGTTTTTGTTTTGGTTTTTTGTTTGTTTTTGTTGTTGTTTTTGAAAGCACAATACTGTCGTGCTGTTGTGGGTTGCTATGTGAGAAAGAATGGGTGGTAAAACTGAAACAAAACATTAAGAATTTGACAGGGCGGGGGTCCAGCTTTCCTCATCCTGCCTCTTTGCACCCTTGATTCACAGCAGATGCAGCAATCTGCTGGGGTTCCCATCCAAGTCCAAAGCCGAACCAGCTTCTTTTCCTCTCTACTTCCTCCTTCGTTCTTAGTCCCCCCCCCCTTACTCACTACGCCCAAACTGTTGGCCCCCCACCTCGATAGCGCGCGGAGACAAAAAACCCCCCCCCCCCAACCCCCCCCCAACCACCCCCCCCCTCCCCCCCCCCCCCCCCCCCCCAACCCCCCCCCCCCCCCCCTCTCCTCCTCCTCTCTTTTCCCCCCCCCTTCCCTTCCCCCCTGCCCAATCCCCCCCTGTTCCCCTTCTCCACTGATCCAAGGGAGTTCATCAAACAAAATAATCCAAAACTTGTATAAGAAGTTGCTGAAGGCCGGCCTGGCTTGGTCATGTCTTTTTTTATTTTCCAGTTTGGTGTGAGTTCCCGTTGCAGTGGTCATGCACTGTTTGTTGAGGCTGTGTCCCCCATGTTGCAAGGGACAGAAAGGGTGAGAGGAGAGGGGGGAGCTAGGGGTGGCAGATGTACATGTCCAGCATCAGTCTGATATTGGAGGGGGTTGGGGCGGGAAAAAAATAGTAAGAATGGGAGACTGGCTGTTGCTGTCAGCACAAGTTGATGGCTTGCTTTTGAGCATGGATTATGCAGACACTGGCACAATGATTCATGGATTATGCATGCACAAACACATTGATCATAGAATTATGCAGGCACTATGCAGATTGATCATGGATTAGTCATACACAAACACATTTAATCATGGGATATGGCAGACACAGAACACATTGATCATGGATCATGCAGACACACTCTCTCTCATATTGATCATGGATTTATGGCAGACACTCACATATTGATCAGGATTATGCCAGACAACATTACACATTGATCATAGATTATATGCAGACACATACACATTGATCATAGATCCATGCAAGACACTCGCAGATGATCATGGATTAAGCAGACAACATACACATTGGACATAGATTATGCCAGTCCACTTGCAATTTGTTATAAAAGGGGATGCTTTGTTTTTTAGAAAAGGGAAAAAACATCGTCTAAACTGTACAGAAAAAATTTTTGGCCTCGCCAAAAGCTTTGTCAGTTTATTTATGTAAGGTAACGCTATGGCTTCCTATATAAAAATCAAATTTTTTGTGTTTTGAAAAAAAGTTGTCTAGAAGAAAGGGGGGACAGGGTAATTATTAAAAAAGGGATGATAGAGTGTGTTAGATTCAAAAAAGGCATTTTTCCCAATTTCTGCAGGTGCTTAAAAAAGAAAAATACCCAAATTGGCTGGCCCAATTTTTTTTTTTTCTTCGGCGACATTAATGAAAGTAAAAGAGAAAGATTTGTGTTAGTTTTGTTGTTTGAGTGTGTCTTGTAGTTTTTTGGTTTTGTGTTCTGATGTTTTTTTGTGGGTGGGTGGTTTTGTTTTTTTTGGTTTGTTGTGGTGTGTTGGTTGCAGCAAGCCCAAGTCCCCATGAAAAGGTTGGAAAGCGATTTTAGCTTTTCAATCAAACATCTCGCGTCTAAGACAATAGTGCCTTGCAATAAATAATGTTTGTAGGAAACAACAGAAAAGACCAAAAACCAGGCTTCAAAATGCAGGTTTGTCTCTTATGGTAAGCTCGGCGTTGTGAATGAGGGGGACACCAGCCCCGCCTCTCAAAAGGCGCAATTCGGTAATGCACTTTTTTGCCTTTTGGTATGACACTTTTACAGGCGTTTGTGGAACTTATTTAGATCTGAATTCGCTTTTGAAACGGAATAAATTTAAATAAATTACTGCAAGGAGTGTGTTTGTTTTAGGCCTGAGAGATTTTTATGAGAAGTTTTTCCTTGAGAATAAATATTATTCAGACGTATGGTTTATAAATCTCTAGGTAGCCCCAGCAAAGTATTTAACCCCTATGTGTACATTTACACTATTTTCTTTAACTTTGAAAAGTTTTGGCGACTGATATTATGGCCAAGAATTATATCCCGAAGAAAAGATCATTGGTGCACAGACACAACCAAACAAAACGATACAAAGAGCAATGAAAAGATCGTCCAAAAATGCAGTGAAAAATCCACTTGTTTGTTTGGAACAAATATCAAAGAGTTTATAAATCCTTTTTTTTTAGGAAGAAAAAATAAGGCTGAAGAATCTATTTTTTTCACGAAATGAATGTACTCTGTTGGGGCTTGGCTCATATCAAAGTTGTTTTTTTATATACAAAAGATGGATATAAGATCAAGAGCTCTGTGAATATTGCTGTAGGTTTTATGTGTTTGTTAGTCCTCTTGGCATAGTGATTGTATTATTTAAATAGAGTTTTCTTTTAATTAATTTATTTTTTTAAAAACGTTAATTTGTTCCATGGTTCCTTTAATTTAGTTTTTGTGTGTGGCGTGTGTGAAAACAAATGATAAAGTTTCCACAAAAAAGATTTCGAGCACATTAGTTATTCGCCCACATCACAAGGACATTAGTTTTTGTGCCATTCTAACAGAAAACAGGAAAGGCGAGAGTGAATAGTAAAGTGAAGGAGAGGAGACGTTTGGGTAGTGATGGTCTAATTATCTGCTAAAGAACGAGAAGAGGGAGAGAGAGAATGAGTGTGATGTGTGTGTGAGTGTGTGTGACCAGGTAAAGTGCAGGTGGGTTTGAGTGAAAATTGCATGTGCATGCCAAGTTGAAAGTGAACATGAAGATGCCATCATTTTCATCGGTCTCTGCCCAAGCATTCAGGCAGACTTGCACACAGCATGCCGAATCTTTCTTCATTTTCATTCTTTTTTTTTTTTTTTTTTTTTTTTTTTTCTTCTTAACTAATCCAACTGTAATCACAAGGTGATAGTCTTGATTGAGTTTTGGGTACGCAAGTGAGTGTAAAAAATGCGACTCTCTTCTTCTTTCTCTTTACAATATTATTTTGCGTGTTTTCTAGCTTGTCCTTAATATTCGTGTGTCTATGTGATGTTGTGGGAGTTTTTTTAATTATATGTATGTGGTGCAAATACGTACGAACATTAGCAAATCATGTGCAATAACAAGTGCTTCGAGGTACCTGGATCCTGGCAGGATAGTAAATATTTTGGCAAAGAACATCACCAAAAACAATAATCATATGTTGCAACAATAAAACACCCCCCCTCCCCCCCCCCTCCAAAAAAAAAAAAAAAAAAAAAAAAAAAAAAAGACCATCCCAAAGCCCAACAACCCTCCCCCACTAAAAACCAAACCAACAAACAACCCCCCACCCCCCGCCCCCCCCCCCCCCCCCAACGCTCACACTCAAATCACTCCAAAATTTCTCCCCTCTCACTCTCCCCTCACCCCCCCCCCCCCAAATAAAAACCATAAAGTTTATAAAACCAAAACAATGAAGAAAAACCTGTCAACAGTCAAAACCACAACCTAGCAAATAAGCCAAAAACTAAGAAAAACCAAACAAACCAAACCCATCAACAAGTAAAACGGCTAAAACCAAACTAACTAACTAACTAAAAGAAAGAAAAAGCAAAGCCAAGAAACACACGTCCTGATCATTACTGTTTCTGTGGCTCTTGTCCAACATAGGTCACACATTTGGAGGAATAAATGTTCTCCCCTCCCACCTCTTTACATAGTGGTTTGCACATAAATAGCAGCTAAACCCAAAACTTAAAATTAAAAAATTTTCTATTTTATATTTTTATTTTTTTTATATCCTGGATAATGGGGGGGAGTGGAATCAAGCCCCCCCCCCCCCCTAGTTGGTGCTTGTTTGTTTGGTTTGCCCCCCCCTCTATATTTTTTTTTTTTTTTTACATCCCAGCTCCCTGTGTGTATGCGGTTTTGTAATTCTGTCATCTGGTTCCCCCACCTCAACAACAAAGCCTACTCTTACAAAAAAAAAAAAAAGCGGAACTGGATATTAACGTGTCGCAATATTTCTGTGCCCCCTCGACCCCCGCCAAGCCCCCCCCACCCCCCCCAGCATTCCGCACACATGGACCTCGGTATTATAGTTGACTCAAACTCATCCGAAGGACCTTTGGGAGAGTGGAGGTCTGCACTGAATGTTTTAACTCCAGGTGGAAAAAAGATATCCCAACTCGAACGGGAAAATCGAACCCACCAGGGTCGTCAGATTGCGAATCGCAATGGGTCCTAACCACTATTAATGCTATTCCCGCCTCCCCCATGAAAAATAAAGAAGCAAGCAAAGAAACGCAACGTCCCTAATCATTACAGTTTCTTCCTGCAATTCACTTGTTAAACATAGGTCACCACACAAATGGATAAAACTCCCCACCTCCCCCCCACCCACCCTCCCCCCCCCCCCCACCCCCCCACCTCGTCTCATGGTGATGCATACACACAGATAGAGCAGCTGGATGATATGTTGCTTTTGTTGTTGTTTTGTTGAAAAAATTCAAATTTCCCCCCTCCCCCCCCCCCCACCCCCTTGACTCTGTTGTTTTTATTGCTATCTCTTTTTTTCTCACCTTCAATTTTTTGGGTTCCGTCCATGGTTGGGTGGATCTTGGTTTTTGTTTGTTCTCTTCTCTCATCCCCTTTCCCCCCTCCTCTCCTCCCCCCCTCCCCTTCCCCCCCCCTTAAACTCCTTCCTACATCCGTTTCGCTAATCTTTAAAAATTTTATGTGGTTTTTTTTTTTTTTTAAAAAAATTAAGTCTTGGTCATCAGTTCAAGTTTTTTCACAACAGTATTGTTTTGTGGTATTTCATCCTGGTCATTTGTAATCTTATTTGGTTATGTTGTTGAGTTGAAAGGTGTGATTGAGTTTGTTTTTTGGGGGTTTTTCGTTGTTGTTTAAACCTCTTCTTTGTTTTTTATATTATTTTTACTCTGTGAAGCGACACAAAACAACCAGCAAGTTGTTCAGCAGTCAACTGTTGTTCCCTTTTTTCCTCCCCCGTCCCCCGTCCACTTACCTTTTGTGACTTCAAATTAATTGGCGAATGTATAAACTGTTGTCGGTGTGTTTAACACATAATGGTTTGAATTTATGAAGTGCCATTTAAGAGTGTTGTGTGTGTGTGTGTGTGAGTGTGTGTGTGTGTGTGTGTGTGTGAGAGAGAGAGAGAGGAGAGAGAGAGAGAGAGGAGAGAGAGAGAAGAGAGAGAGAAGAGAGAGGAGAGAGAAAGAAAGGAGAGTATTACTAGGCATGTGTCGGTGCATACACATGCATACTCATCAAAAGTGCAATGTCCCTGCTGTTCTCACATTTTTCAATTATGTCTCTCTCAAATTTATAAAAGCCTGATCAGTGATATACGTGGGAATCAAAAAAACCTAAAACCGGCTCTAGAAAATCTTTGTGTTCACTTTCCAGCTATTTTAAAACTTCATCCTGGCGAGTCTTGCACCATTAGCCAGCTTGAGTAAGTGAGTGAGTGAGTGAATGGTTGGGCATTCCCCCAGCTTAACACTCCTATGGGGTCAATCAAGTGAAACCAGTACCCTGAACTGAGGGAGTGAAACCTGAAAAACTAACTGAAGAGACTGCTTGAGAATTTGCTGGAGACTTGTTTTTTAAAAAAAAAAAAAAAAAAAAAAAAAAAAAAAAAAAAAAAAAAAAAAAAAACATCGGGGGGGAGTCGAAATATTTACTCTGCTTCTTCTTCTTCATTCTTCTCTGATAAGTCTCTTTTGTCCGTTACGTTTTGCCTTGTGTTGACTGTCATTTAAACTCTTGATAGAGGTACCACTTTAACATAAAGCGTGAAGTATCTCTCAGTCCACACCCCGCTCCCTCTCTCCTCCTATAGGTAAATGCAGCCCCCCCCCAGATTTCTGCAAACAACCTTTCTGTAGCCCTGGCCAGTTTTCGGGGGGAAAGGAGGGAACATATCTTCTGGATGCTAGGGACAGTGGGTGGGTGGAGTGGGAAAGACGGGGGAAATTATCGTTTTATATAATTTCTTGAACAGGGCAGTGGGTTTTGGTCTTTAACGGTGTGTGAACTTAGAACTTCATTTTTTCGGCAGAAGATCCCTACACAAGAAAAAAAAAACATAGGTGGTAATTCCACTCACATCTCAAAAATTAAGATCCGCGTTGTAATATATATATATATATATAATGATATATATATATATATATATTTTGAGCACTTTATTTCCTTTTCCTGACCCCACTCACCAATCTTGATACCCTTGCTTTTAATATTCACCGATTTTATATATTATCCGAGTAATTGCGCGCTTGGTGGACCCTGATGGGATTTTTACGTTATAGGGTTTTATTATGTGTGACAGCTGTAGATGAGGGTTTGTGGATGTACTTGTCTTGTCAAGCGTTATGTAACTTCGTCACACTGCTGGAAAGGGTGGTTTAGTTTACTTTCTGTAAGGGGTGGTGTGTGAGAAACAAATTGCTGTCTGTATGAGGGTATGCCTATTATCTGCAGTAGTTCTGTCATGTCTCCCTCCCCTCTACTCCCGCTGGTTATTAGTCCTGGCAGGTCCTGGTCGGGCCTGAAGAGGAGAGAGAGAGAGGGTAGGAAGAGGGGGAGGAGGAAGCAGAGGAGAGAGAGAGAGCGCGCGCCGGAGATATTAAGAGGGTAGAGAAGTTAATATAATATATTAAAAGTATAAGATGAGAGATGGTATATAGACCCCCAAGCGCCGGAAGTTCACTACCCAAACAATGCACTGATCCAAACACCAAAACCCAGTGCACCTAAACCACAAACAAATATCTTCTGAAAAATAAAACTTAAGACACAACCAAACAAAATAAAAAAAACCCACCCAATTCAAAAAAAACATCCCAGACACACCCGCTAGCGCACACACTCGTCCTTATCACTACATAAAGAAACTGAAGTTAAGTCATCGGGGTGAAACTCAATCTGAATTGACAATTTCCCTTTCAATTACTTTGCAAAAGTTTTTCATGCCATTTTTCTTTGTTAACTGCTTAATTACATATGTCAGTTATTTTAATCAAAAAAATAGTGTGTTGCGCAGTGCATAATTCCTTGGCATTTGGGTGCTAATACATGCCTGGCTTATTTGAAAACCTTAAAAAAATGGGATTTGAGAAGATTAAAAAAAAATGTGCATGATAAAAATATAGGCTCATTCGTGGAGGGGGTGGGGGTCCTTTAACTTAGGCTGTTGTTTTTTATTTTATAATTTATAGAGGAGTAGAAAAAGAAAAAAAAGGCCAATGCAGTGGTGTCCAAGTGTGAATGATTTTACAATCTTAATGATTCGTTTTTTGAGGCGATTTTGAAGTCTGTATAAAAACGGCAAGCTTTTGATCTCTGGCTTGTTTTGGTATCAAGGAACCACTGAGCAAACGTAGTGTGCGTATTTCATTACAACCAGGAGGGAATTAAGAGGGATCAAATGATGGTATACAGGCTTGTCCTTCAGAGGGATTAGGACAAATAGAAGGGTACCAGAATGCCTAAGTACCTGTCCACAACTCTTATGCAGTTTGAAAGTCAATGCTGCCTTCAGCATCCCTACCATTTCATTAAACTGTACAGAGAAAAAAAAAAGAAAAAAGACGAAAAAAGAACTGCTGAAGTGAAGGGTAACTCATTTTTCCAGCATGGAAAAATCTAACCAGCAAAATGTTTGCGTCCACATAGGATAGGTTTTTGAAAAGGAAACTGACAAACGAGAATGTGCTTATTTCGCCAATGAATAATAGCTGCATTTGCAGAATTGATTCTTTAAAACGACAGCCCTGGCCTCTTGCAGTTTCAAAGTAATTATGGATGTATCAGAACAAGATATAATGTATGGCAAGAAAAGTTGGACCTGAGGATTGCAGTATCATACTACGGGAAAAAATCAACAATATGGCCTTCATTAATTTAGTGTTGGCAATACAGACATTCAAAAGTAAAACAAATGTATTTTGTATATTTTCCACTATTCCTGTTTAATCACAGGATATATTCCTCTGATGTTTATAAAATGTTTTACAATCTTATGAAAACTCGTCTGTGAAGTCCATCTTTTCAATATCTGTTATGATCTCTGAGGAAGATGGTTATTTGACAGGGCTGTGAAACCTTACATTTAGGAGAGAGTGTTTTCTAAAGGAATGCCTGCAGGCAGCCATTTCATTAAGACGGCCATTGTAGAACAAGAGGAACTAATGTATTGTTTAAATGGGTTTATGAAATAAGTTTTTATTTTTTTAAGATTAAAAGAAATGTAAACTAAGATTGTCACAGTATTTTTCTAGGCTAAAACTGTTCAAAGGTTATATTTTTAAATATGGAAAAAATTATGAACATTGAAATTTTATTTATTTTTTTTTTATTTTTTTTTAAAAAAGAAGAAAAAAGCTGACCTAAAAATATGGAATAGCTGCTCTTTTTTTTTTTGGTGGTTATTTTTTTGTTTGAAGGCATTTTAATATGAAAAAAAAAAATAAAATTATTTTTTATATAAAATGTTCCCAAAAATGGTCAAAATATTTCCTTTTTAAAAAAGCTGATTTAGAGAGCCCTCTTTTAACACAAGAAAGGCGAAGACTGAGGCTCAGCTGTTTTGAACTTTTTTTAAAAACCGTTGTGAAAAATGATATACAGGTGCATCAGATTCATCTTCCTTTAAGTTTCATTTTATTATCATGCGGTCAGGGATTTTTATTGCGGTAAATAACCTTTTTAAACAGTTAGCCCTTTTTTTTATCAGCTTTCTCTCTCTATTTTCACAATATCAAAAATAAAGCGATCCCTCGCATCATTTTTTCCCGCAGGTTTAACTTTTTTTAAAGCCTCGGTCAAAGAGTGATATATTAATACCAGGTGCATACATTTCACCACATATCTTTCTTCTTAAGTATAATTTATCATCATATGTCAGGGAAAATTTATTGACAACCTACTCACGAAATCCAACCGAAAAACTTCCCTCTTACTCCTTTTTTACAGAGCGAGAAGAGTTAGCAAAGTTCCAGTCCCGTCCCCATGAATATGCAAAATTGATCCTCGCGTTATTTTCATTAGTATTTTCCCCTCTCAAGTCATTTGCTGAGTAGAATTTTGAATTCTGTTGATTAACTCCTAAGGACAAAGAGGTAAGAAAACCCACCATTGTCAATTATCTAACAAATTGCGACTGCCTAAGTGTCTTTTTTAAACTATATTCAGGCCTGTTTAGATCCTGCTTTTTGTTTTTCTCCTCTTTTATTTTCTGTGATTTTTCTTTTCCCAAATTTCCTAGCTAGTTCTGACTTGTTGAGCTTTAAACACTCTAATTCAGTTGTTATTTATCTAGCTAGAATTGTTTTTCTATTCCATTCAAAATCCCCTTGCAGTAAAAGTATGTTCTGTTCACATTACTTTGAATGATTTTTTCGGTGTAATTTTCTTCAACCTGTAAAATAGATATATGACAACAAATAAAAAGTTCAGGTTGAATCAGACCTTTTGTTTGGTAACCCAGTTGTTATGCAGTAATTTTTAGGGGGTGGGGGTGGGGGTAGGAAAGCTTAAAAGGATATTACTTTTGTAAATCTCAACTATCCATCCTTCTCCAACGTTATAAAAAAAAAAAAAATAAAGAAAGATTTTTTTTTAAAAAAAAGGCTTTACACAGCTACACTCACATTTTACTATAAATTTTATTGTTTTGAAAGTAAATCATTAATTAAATGTGAGATAAATTGAAAACACAAAAGACAAAAAAGAAATAGAAAAACAAGCAACCTTTAGGTGGGCTGTGTGGAGTATTTAGGAGTAATAAGCAATCTTTTAGATTTTTTTTTGGTAGGGATATTTATACTAATTAATTGCCCCAAACACGAACAATTATATCAATAATGTCCTTGTTTTTATATTGTAGATGTAATTAAAAGTTAGATTAGAAATTACTGTAGTATTTTGCTGACCCACTCCTGAGTGAGGATAGTCCTTTGCTGGAAGCTTTGAGTTTAATAATAAATGTTGTCTGAAAAAGTGGAACCTATTTGCGTTTTGGCCATTTTTGATTCCCTCCGAATCCCTGCTGGTTAAATTACCCTACTTTTTGTAAACAAAAGTGGAAAACTGTTTTTGGTAAAATTGACACGGATTGTTTTTTAAAAATACCATATGTCAACCATGCTTTTGCGTGTAACTTTGTAAAAAAGAAATGGACAAACAAACTATGTACAGAGGGGAATTGTTTTGAAGAGGTGTTTTATTTTTTTTTTTTCACAAAAACGTGCTTTTAACAAAAAAAAAAAATTAAAACAAAAGACTTCAATAAATAAAGAAACCGTGATATGAAATTCAAGGGTGGTTATTCCTGAAGATCTGGTTCTGTTTTTTTTGGATTGGCAGTGAGAGGATCAAATGGCCATTCTGCTGTCTAGTGAGTGTCTTGTGATTGATTGACCTCGTGAAAACCCTAGGTTTTTATTATTTGTAGTATCAGCGTCACATTCGTCCTTTTAGCTGTTTTTATATAGTTATTTTACACAAGTTTTCTCTTTAAAAGTTACAAAGTCTGATATCAACAAGCAAGTTATTTCTTAGTCTGGACACATGCATTGAAAAAAACAAAAAAGGTTTGTAAGTGGATGCATAGGGTTCTTTTTACTGTCTGGTTTATTTAATTTCAAAGGCAATTAGTTCCTGTGTACGCAGGTTTAAAAAAGAAAAGGGAGCTTCCCAAGGTAACAAAAAACAAAAAAAAAAGAGAAAGAAAAATACTGTGTACACAAATGGCACTTTAACATTAGTTTTTATAAAATACACCCACACCCCCTTCATAACCTGGGCAAACACCTTCCCAGTACTAACAGAATTGCTGCCTGAAAGCAAGTAAGCATAACAGATAATTTTTTTTCCTGGATATTTATCATTCTGGAAAAAAAAAAAATGTCCTCCTAGTTACTATCTATCTGAAATACAGTGCCTTGTTTTGGCTTCGCAGATTGCACTGTACAGATGAAATCCAAGCATTGGAAGTAGAAGTGTTGGTCTAACAGAAGAGCATCCACAGTTAGCAGGACTTCACTGTAGCTAGCGTCATCCAAAATCTTGTTTTTTGGGGGGGGGACAGTCAGAGATGTTGTCGGGCGTCCACTTGTGCATGGTGATAATATATACCGTGGCTTATAGCTTCCTGGAATATCAGAATGCAATTTGAGATGTATCTCCATAAAATCATTAACAACAGGGTATGGGCTAAAAAAACAGTGGGTTGGAACTGTTGTAACTATATTTTCCAGAAAAAAAAAAAAAAAAAAAACCCCAACAACAAAACTAACCCTCCCCCACCCCCTCCAAAAAAGAAAAGGAAAACAAAGACAGAAACCAAAACTATAGAGACAGAAAAAAAAAAAAAAAACCAAAACAAACGACAGAAACAAACAAAAAAAAAAACATCCCTCCAGCAGAGTCATTTGAAATAATTTTAAAAACTTGACAAATAACTGTGGGAGTATTTCCCTAAGATAGGTTTAGACCAAATCATAGGGGTATTCCTTTTTTTCAAATTAGTGGAGGTATCTGTCAATTATAATTGTAAGATATCCAATCTCTATCTAGTCAGTAAATGTTTTTCAAAACATAGTACTTTTTTTTTTTTTTATTTTACTTTTCGAGCCATATTTCTGAAAGATATTTGTCAGGAATTTGTAAAAGTATAGTACTTAAATTTTTTTTAATAATAAGTACTTGTTGGAAACATGCTTTCAAAAAAAAAAGACAACTTGACCAATCAATGGATGGATTGATTGAAAATGGAGGAAAGAAACAGACTCAATTACAATGTTCATACCTGATGCATGAAACAATTTGACAGTGTATGACAACAGCTTTTATTCTCGTCCAATGACTGGTGATGGGGTGCCAGGCAGAACACATCTTAATAATCACCTTACCAACAAAAAAGATACTTGGCCCTTTTTTTTTATATTTTTTTAACCTCGTTGGCCTAACTCCCCCACCGGGTGTGGATGCCCAACGTACCCTGTGCAATCTGAACTGCAAAAAATGGGGTTGGATGGGGCCAGGTGCACTCACACTCTCTCCCGCCTTTTTTTAATAATTTCTTAACTCAATGGGAAAGTCCCGCAGTGAAAAATGGATCCCGAACATTTTTTGGGTGGTGCGGCAATGATTTTGGCTATATTGCAAAATTCAGCAGACTTACCCAACATAATAAATACAACTCATTATAATATCATTGAAAAGTTTATAATGTACTTCTTTTTGAGATTGTTTCACACAGAGTTTTTTTAAATAGATGCTGTATTTATTTTTTACAAAATTCCAAAATAAGTCCACCTCCTGTATGCTGAAAAATTAAAAAGATTTTGAAAAATTAGTGGTTGGTATCTTAAATGGCTTGAACTAATTCAACAAACTAGTCCCCTTGACCAATGTTGATGGATTTTTTCACCAAAGTAAAAACTTCCCAGAAGCTGGCTGAAACCATCTGATATTTTTTATGTTTAATGTATTTATTCACTTTTTGCGTACAACAGACTTATGTTATTTTAAAGAATAATAACACTGGGGGTGCCAGAACTCCCAAAGATATCACTTGTTTTGACAAGGGTCAAAAGAAAAAGTTTTTGCCAACAGAATAAAAACTAGGCAAGCTTATGGTCAAGAAAAGCAACTGTGGGTTTAGAAAAAATGAATGCCCTACAGGCCAGAGTAATTTTTCCTCCCTTGAGTTAAAACAAAAAAAAAAAAAAAAAAAAAAAAAAAACCATTTGTTTTATTTTTAAAAAAAAAAAAAAAAAAAAAAACAAATCGTAAGTCTGCCGAATCCTATTAAGAGCATCGGCACGTCACAGTAAAGGAAAAGAGTGCCGAAATATCTTAAGCTTCGGCACAACCTCAATGATTAATTAACCATACAAAACCAAAGAATAAAAAAAAAGAGGACTCGCTCATACAGTTTGAACAAGTAATTCAAAAGAAAAATGCAAATGGGAATCATTCTTTGTCAGTATTTAGTAAGTTTACCTCAGAGAAAAAAGCACGTAAAAGTCACTTCATGTTGGTATTAGTAAGAAACAAGAAAAGAAAAATGCAAAGTAAAGTCCACCTCATTGTCAGTATTTAGTAAGAACATGAAAAAAGAAAATGCAAAGTTAAGTCCACTCATGTCAGTATTTACTAAGAACATGAAAAGAAAAAGCAAATGTGTTATTTGTGTTAGTATTAGACCTTTGGGGGACAAAAAAGCAAATAAACACACTTATGTCAGTATTCAGTAAGGACCTCAAATTAAAAGCAAAGTAAACTCACTCATGTCAGCATTTAGTAAGAACCTTGGAAAAGAAAACCCCTCAAAGTAAACTCACTTTTGTCAGTATTTAATAAGAACCATGGGAAACAAAGCAAAGTAAACTCACTTGTGTCAGTATTTTTTAAGTACTTCAAAGAAAAGGAAAAATTAAAACATTAGCCTGTTTGCTGTATCTCTGTGGAGGACTTTAACAGAAACAAGGGTAATCAAAATATATTTTTCCTTCTGAAGTTGGAGAATAGCTGCCTGTGTGGTGAGGTTCGTGAAAAGATCCAGTACGTACTTTCAATCACACAGTGATTCCCAGGTGGGACGAGTGAGTCAAGAGTGTGTATTCTTGGTGAACCCCAAGGGGGTTAAGCCAGGGAATGCGCAACAACAACAGCAAACGTATTGGATTCAGCTTACACCGATTTATCAATGTTTTTTTTCAATCTAAAGTTTTGACAGTTAAAACAATTTGTCATTAAGATTTATAGAAATACAAACTTGTGGCGATATGCTTTTTTTGGGGAGAGCAACCCTAGTTTCATGCAGAGTCTGAAATCTGCAGTGGTTGATCAGTGGTATGCAGAGCACCCCAAATAGCTGCTCCAAAGGGGTGACAAAGTTGTAGGCTCTTTATGATCTGGTAGTAAAGGACAATTAATTGTGGTTTAAAAAAAAATCAGTATTTCAATCAGGAAAGAAAGAAAGAAAAAAGAATTTAGATACAGTTTTGGCAGAAAGGGATGAAAACAAAATCTAAAATTTGACCAACATTGGGGGGGGAAAAAAAAAAAGCGGAGTGGACAATATCTTGAGAAAGCACACCACAGGCAAAAATAAGTTATAGGGTTAGTAATCATTGACAACCTACCCCCCACCCCCCTCCAAAATAACCCAAACACAACAACCCAAAAAACCAAACCAAACAACAAGAACCCCCCCCCCCCCCCAAAAAAAACACAAAAAAACCGCCCACAACAACCCCAAACAAACAAAAAAACCCAACCCAACCCCCACTCGCCCCCCAAAAAAACAACAACACAAAAAAATCCAAACAAAACAACCACCCCAAACCCAAACCACAAAAGGCAACAACAACAAAGAAAAAAATAAAGAAAAAATAACCAAAATGAAAACAGCGAGGCAGAGCATTTTCTGCTGCATATTCTGGCAGTCAACCCACTTCTACTGTTTTACCCGTTACCTGTTTATGTCCCCCTATCCTGTAGTCAGGCTGACCTGTTAGGGAACCACTGAAGATTGTGCAAACCTGTTCCCTGCCTACTGCTTCTACTGTTCTAGTCTATATATACAAGAATCAGTTATAGTCTTCCTACCTACTGACTGGAAGTTTGAGAGAAAAAGAGGCTAGAACAAAAAAAATAGAGCACATCTAAGTCAGTTTTAGCAAACAGAAAGCTTGGTTCCAGAAACTGGTAGATTTTTTTGTCTCTCCATTCCTTGGCTGTAGCTCTGAGGATTTACTATCAGTGAGATTTTGCGTATGCGACATTTTGTTTTTTTTACCCTCCATTAAGGTAGCCCAATTCTGAATTTGGGGATGGTGTCTAAATACAGCACCATTGTACATGCGTTGAACACACAAAAAAAATTGTCATCTGTTCTAAGCAGCATGAAATGGCCAACTGTTCCAAAAGGCGGAGCAGGTTTTTAATATGCGTTTGCACAGGGGACCTCCATTTATAGTCTCATCTGAAGGACTTTTTTGGGGAAGTGGAGTCTGTAACTCCAGGGTAAAATTCCCTAAGATGGGTGCTGCTTTAGTGGCTTGAACCCATGCTGTCAGATCATGAACACAAGCCAACGCTCTATCCACTAGGCTACACTCCCCCCCTCCCCCAAAAAATAATGATCTCATCATCATGAAAAGTCAGCTAAACCCATCTAACACTGTCTGAGAAACAAATATGCATACCTGTAACCAAATAGCAGAACACAACTCCCCCCTCCTCCACCCTCTCCCCAAGATGTTGAAGAAGATTTCTAGTGTGAACAAGTTGATTACTTTTCCTCAGCGCGTTTTAACTTTTTGTACTCAAAACTCTCTGATAAGCAAAAAATGCTTACAAAATTGCAGAACACAGACGCAGACACACACACACACACACACACACACACACACACACACACACACACACACACACACTCTTACATTTTTAAGGTTTTGAAAAGGAATTTCAGCGTGGAAAAGTTAGAGAACTTGCTCTCAGAGGCATTTTGATACTCAAAAGGAATTCCTTGAAAAGCTCTTAAAAGAGTCATAACTGATTTGCAAGATCTGGGAAATGTGCTAAAATTGCTGTTTCAGACACAGTCTTGTATTTTTTTTTTAAAGAAAAGGAAGGAGAACAGTTAAAAATATAATGAAGAGAATAATACAACATCGGTACCTTTTTTGGTCAGCCATGCCAATACACATGTCACATTTCATAATACATAAGATATATCCCTTCAGAGATAGAACCAGTTGATAGAACCAGTTGACTGGGAAATGAGTGTGAGCATTTGAAATAGAGAAGACATTTTACGGTTGGAACGTCCATTCTAATGTAAGCATACCTTCTTTTAACATTTCCCACTTTCGTATTGGATAGCATAATTGCAAGAAATCTTGTAGAAGAATGAGCCAGACTAAATGAGCATCAGTAATCTGTAACCGGTTTCCAAATATCTCAGAAAAAAATGCTGTCTGTTTATTTATTTATTTATTATTTTATATGGATGATAATGTTATGTATCGAGTCTCATGTCACTAAAAACAATGTGTTAGTATTGATTAAAAAAAAAAAAGTATGTTGTTGCAAAAGAAACCAGATTAACAAGCATCAACAGATGTGTAGACGTTGCCAGATATTCCAGACAAAAAAAAAAGTATATCTTGTGCTGCTGTGTCTTATGTGATAGTATTGGTAACATTTGTCTGTCCTTAATTTGACATGGTTGATTATGCAGTATAAAGTAATCCTGCCTGCATGTGTTTTATCAGACTGTATTCATACAGTTGCAGACCTATCCTCTCACTGGGCAATGTGATAATGCACAGAGGTAGACTTAGTTTTGCCTTGAAAATAACCCAGCTAATCGGATTTTATTGTTTTATACCAGTATTATCATGTAATCTGGAACATAACCTGTATATTGTATAAGATGTCACGTCTATCTTTTGCATGGTCACTCCACCCCCAGTATCCCACTTCAAAGGAAAAGAAAGAGAGAGCGAGTGAGAGAAAGAGAGAGAGAGAGAGAGAGAGAGAGAGAGAGAGAGAGAGAATGTGTTTGTATGTATAGATCTTATTTTGTATATATGAATATGATATACAATTATGCATGAAAGTGCATTGGTAGATTTGTACATATACAAGTAATGTTGAAACATGCTCATTATAAGTGCAAAGTACTGCAGTTACCTGTCTGGGTGGAGAGGCAGAAATATTGATGCCAAAATTGTTAAAATTACTGAAGAACTGAAGTTCCATATATATAAAGTACTGTCCAAATATAAAAAGTAAGTTTAAAATATGATAAATTAACAACAGAAAGAAAAAGGCAGAAAGAAAGAAAAAAACAGAAAGAAAGAAAAAAACAACAACACATGAGACAGTTTTGAAGTTTTATGGATTTCAATTTTTCTGTTTGTCAGCCATCTTGGCTGAATCTATGGTGCTCTGTGTTTGGAGGGTCTTAATTTCATATATTGTCATGAGTTCTGGGTGATCGGTGGTCTAGAGGTAACGCGCCTGTCTAGAAAGCGAAAAGTCTGGGTCGGAAGTGTGCGTGGTTCGTATCCCATCTGGGCCCGAAACTTTTCCCCCATCCATTAGACCATGAGTGGTGGTCTGGGCGCTAGTCTTTCGGATGAGACGATAAACCGAGGTCCCGTGTGTTACAGAAAATTATGCAGCGCACGTAAAAGAACCCACGGCAACAAAGAGAGTTATCCCTGGCAAAATTCTTAGAAAAAAGCCACTCTGATAGGGAAAGAAATACAGTTGCAGACCCAAAAAAAAAAAAAAAAAAGGTGGCGCTGCTCTTGTGGCGACGTGCTCTCCCCGGGGAGAGCAGCCTGAATTTCACGCAGAGAAATCTCGTGACTTAAAGTGGTATAAATAATAAATAAAATAATAATCCTATAACAATGTCCACCTATAAAAATCAATAAAAGTTTAACATGATTTTGATTCAGAAATACCTGCCATGTTTGTTCTCAAGTGACAGGAAGCAAGACATTCTGTGGACCTTTCCCATTATAGACAACACATAAACAATCAGGCTAATATCACCAAGTGTGAATAGACTGTAAATTGAACTACAACTACAACAACAACAATCACATAAACGCTTCCTGCTGCATCTGTAGTCCTATTCCCAGCTCTCAGCTTCAGTTGGTTGATTATTAAATTATCTTGACAAGCACCCTTTAAAGTTATTCAATTTAGAGATAGCAGGGAAACAAAGAAACCATGTCAGTTTTTCCCTGATTCAAACTAGCTGACAAGACTTGGAGATTAATTAAGAAGTTACTCAGGAACAAAGAAATGTTACAGTTTCTCTGCTGAATTCAGACTAGTTGTTAAGATCAGGATGGAGCTAGTAGCTGGTTTACCGTTATTAAAACTCAGTCAATTTATAGTCAAGAGTAAAGTAGCATGACGTTGATGAAAAGGTTGACTACATTTTTATTTCTGTTACATGCAGTGTTGTGACTGTTTTTGTTAATGCAAATTATACACATTGCAGTTGATTTTGTTTGCTGAAATCCTTCATGCCCCAAGAGGGGTTA
Organism: Rapana venosa; assembly: GCA_028751875.1. Classification (NCBI taxonomy): domain Eukaryota; kingdom Metazoa; phylum Mollusca; class Gastropoda; order Neogastropoda; family Muricidae; genus Rapana; species Rapana venosa. The sequence goes on along the minus strand of CM054141.1, from coordinate 11,231,828 downwards.
AAGGCGAATTAAATCTTGAATCTTGAAAGACCACAGAACTCAAAGTGAAGTTATTTTTCTCAAGTTAGTTTAGTGAAGTGGTCTAATGCAGGGACCATATGTCCAGTTTTTAGGGTTAGGATTACTCTTTCGCCTCCCCCCCACCCCCCACTGTATCTTCAGAAGTATGTGAATGGACATTTTACAACTGATCCCAGTCTTACACCACCACTACCTCGGCTTAAAATAACTAAAATGCCCTAAACTTTTCAACAACAATTTTGGAGGGAGAAGACGTAACTCAGACTTATTTCTTAGGGAGCAAAAGAAATGCAGGACCCACACCAGAATTAAAACAAGCCTCATTGTCTATTGATATACTGAGCAAAAGTCACAAACGACTTGTACTGTGGTTTTGTTCCCATTGGAGTGTGTGCAGTCGGGCAACATGCTTTAACAGGGGTGCAGTTACAGGACAAGACTACAGAAACAGAATTAAAGAAGCAAAACTTGTCTGTGCAGAAAAACAGGTCCGCATTGTTTATATGAAATTTTGATGCCCACAGCCATGTGTGATAAAGGCTCATCACGTTTATTGTACTTTAACAGTTATCATGTATAACATAAAAGTAAAGCTTCATTATCTTAGACATCACAAAGTGCACAACACCTAACACTTGTCATGGAGAGATACAAGCACCACACATCTCAATAATGTTCATGGAGATGCACACACCCATGTCCATATCAAATTTGTGGGAATATCATACAGCCCCTTTTTTGCTTGCAGTCTTCATTCAGACCATGCAGCATTCATATCGTGTGGGGAATATGTTGGTGTCATCCATACCATCAACTTATAACTAGCCTGCTCTTCTGTGACCGATGGATTGAATTTTAAGTGTATGTGCAAGCTGTAACTGATGTGTTTGTAAAGTGGGCTTCAGTAAAATGTCTCCTCCAAAGGATGAATATATACATGTGCACAAGATATCATTCATGTATCCACATACTGGATTTTAGTTAATAATAATGATAATGATAGTGTATAGAATGTCTAATGGATCGGTGGTCTAGAGGTAACGCGCCTGTCTAGAAAGCGAAAAGTCCGGGTCTGAAGTGTGCGGCGGTTCGTACCCCGTTTGGACCGAAAATTTTTCCCCCATCCATTAGACCATGAGTGGTGGTCTGGGCGCTAGTCTTTCGGATGAGACGATAAACCGAGGTCCCGTGTGTTACACGTAATTATTTAGCGACGCGATTAAAAAACCCACAGCAACAAGAGAGTTGTCCTCTGGCAAAATTCTTAGAAAAAAGCCACTCTGATAGGGAAACAAATACAGCTGCAGAAAAAAAAAAAAAAGGGTGAAAGGGTGGCGCAGCGCTAAGTGGCGACGCGTTCTCCCGCTCTCCCCGGGGAGAGCAGCCCGAATTTCAACTTAAAGTGGTATGAAATAAAATCTGAGCGCTTTGATTTGTTGCTTTACAAGATTCAGCGCTATATAAATTCCATACATTATTATTATTATTAACGTGCTGAATCTTGTAAAGCAGACAAATCAAAGTGTTGACATTCAAATCATTCTCGCGCATTCAGCCACAATAGTCGTATTCAAAAGACAGGGGGAAGGATAGCCTAGTGGTTAGAGCAATGAGCTCGTGATTTGATGGCCCAGGTTTGAGCCACCACTGAGGCACCCCTTCAAGGGGATTTTTCTGCCAGGAGTTAATGATTATCAGTACCAACTCCACTCCCCTGAAAGTCCTTTGGATGAGACTATAAACTGAAGTCTTGCACACATGTTAAAGCCTGTTCTGTCTTTTGGAAGAAATGGTCATTTTGTGCTGGTAGGTACGGATGACAGAAATGAGTGAAAATGCGTGTACATAGGTGTTGTGTTTAGACATCATCCCTGAAGTCAGAATGTCTACATATGTTTATACATACACATACATAAATACATATATAAAATATGCAAAATCTCACCATTGGTGAACCGCAGAGCTCTAATTGAGGAATTAAAAAAAAGCCAAAAATAAGCTCACACATACAGCCACATACCATAAGGAAAAAATATAAATCATGAGTACACATGGATGTAAAACATATGCATGGTCATTGCATCAGCATTACTTTGAAATGTTATGTATAGATCGTCCTTATCCACAACCAGCTCTTAACATAACAACCTGTACTCTCATTTCAAGGAGAAGATTTCTTCTGAAGTCATATGGCTGCCTATTTGGCAAGGTTCTTGAAAAGAGTCGTATGCATAAACGTCTTATCCAGTGTGTACTTATGGTCTTACACAGTGATTCCCTCTTATGATGAGCAAGACAGAGTGTATATATTCTGGATGACTTTGCAGAGTGTACTGTAAAGCTGGGGATCTGCCATGCATACAGCAGATAAAATTTCATGGTCAAAGCAAGATTAAGCGTTATGTTAATGATTTATCCAGACACCTGCAAACTGATCATAGGTACAGCATATTTCTGGCATAATCATTAAAAACATTCTCTCCAGTTTGAAGAAAACTTGATAAATTTGAGATGACGTTTTGCTGATGAGCATGAATTGAATCTGAATTCACATAATTATTACATGTATGGACATTTGTTTTAACACAAGCATCTTTCTGCTGAGAGCATCATCATTTGGATAAAAAAAAAAAAAATTGGCTTTGAGGGGTGGTGAGCGGCATTGCGGATATATCGGAAGATGGTGCGCTTAATTTAATGTTTTTTGTACAAGCTGTCGTAAAACGAAATGTATCAAACAAGCACTCGGGGGGGAAAAAATTAAGTTAAAAACGGAACAAAAGATAATTCAGTTTAAAAAAAAAAAAAGATAATTCAGTAACTATAAGAAAAAAAAGAAAAAAGGACTGAGGTTTTGAAATTACCAAATTCCTAATATTTTGGAGATTGCCATAAAAATTTTAAAAATTTT
>CM054141.1:11222638-11228396 GCA_028751875.1 Rapana venosa | reverse complement strand
CATCCCACTGGAATGACTGTGAGTTTGAAATTGCACACTGAACGAGAAGTTTGCGTGTATGACTGTTTTTAAGTACCTCGCCATATAGACAGCCATACTCCGACTTCAGAGGATTTTTTTCTCCTTTAACAAAGGAGAGTGCGAGTTGTTTTGTTAAGAGCTTGTCACGGCTGAAGGCAATGTCAACACAACATTTTACAACATAACATTTAAGAGTAGGCCTTGGCAATTAGCTGACATCTATAACTTAAACAGCTTTAGGCCTGGGCCATAGACGTTCATTTAAAACTATGTTTCAATCTCCTTGATGAACTTGAAAGAAGAACAATCGGTCTGAATTTAATGATCTTTTGCATTTTATTTACAAATATTCATTCATTCATTCATTTTTTTAACCACAGCCGTTCATTTAAAAACATATTGTTTCAATCTCGATTATGCAGTTAAAGGCAGAACAATCTGATGACGCTTGTGTTAAAGTGATGACAGTTTTGAATTGATGACAGTTGTCACATAGTCAATACAGTGAATGATTGAATGATTTTTTTTTAATGAACGAAAGAGTGAGTGATAGAGTCAAGTCAAGTCAAGTGAAATTTTTATTTCCAAATGGTACATTGAATAAGCAATGCATTTGCTTTTTTTCATCAAGCCATCTATCTAAGAACAAATTTCTGAATGATTATACTGAAATACTACATTATTACAAGTGAAGAATGTGTGAGAGAGAGAGAGAGAGTGAAGAAGTAAGTGAATGAATGAAATGAATAGGTAAATCAATGTGTAGTGAGTTATATCATTGTTTTATTCCTTCACTTTCTCAGTGCAAGGGTTGATAGAAGGACAATTTTTTTTAAATATCGTATTGATTTCATCGTGCCATTTTTCACCCTCTTAAGGAGAGAGAGAGATTGAGAGAGAGAATATGTGTGTGTGTGTGTGTGTGTGTGTGTGTGTGTGTGTGTGTGTGTGTGTGTGTGTGTGTGTGTGTGTGTGTGTGTGTGTGTGTGTGTGTGTGTGTGTGAAAGTCAAAGTCAAAGTCAAAGTCGAACTTTTATTTTCAGATGTTACATTGTGTGTGTGTGTGTGTGTGTGTGTGTGTGTGTGTGTGTGTGTGTGTGTGTGTGTGTGTGGTGTGTGTGTTTGTGTGTGCGAGCATGTCTGTATGCATGTCTGTATGTGTGTCTGTCCCTGTGTGTAGTTGAGTGCATGCCAACTCTCTCTCTCTTTCGCTCTCTCCCTTTCCCCCTCTCTCTCCCCCTCTCCTCTCTCTCTCCCTCCCTCTCTCTCCCTCCCTCCCCTCTCCCTCTCCCCCCCCTCTCTCTCTCTCTCTGGGGGTGTTTTTGCTCCCCCTTTAATGAAATGAGGCCAGTTTTATCTCTCTCACTCACAAGCCATGATTCACAATCATCACTATACTCTGTCGCAAACGGAAGGTTTCATCACAATTATTTCTTTTCCTTCACAAAACAGAATTTATATTCAATCAGCACACTTGACGCATCTCGCTCTCTCTCTCTCTCTCTCTCCCCTCTCTCTCTCTCCTCTCTCTCTCTTTTCTCTCTCTCTCTCGCTCTCTCTCTTCTCCTCTCTCTCTCCTCTCTCCCTCTCTCTCTCTCTCTCTCTCTCGTATGTGGTTTCATTTAAGGGGGAAAAAGCAATGTAGTCTCCTCTCTGTACTTGTCTTCTCTCTCCCTCTCTCCCTCCCTCCCTCCCTCCCTCTCTCTCTCCCCTCTCTCTCTCTCTCTCCCTCTCCTCTCCCTCTCTCTCCTCTCTTATTATGTTCTCTCTCTCTCTCTCTCTCTCTCTCTCTCTCTCTCTCTCCCCTCTCCTCTCTCTCTCTCTCTCTCTCTCCTCTCCCTCTCTCTCTCTCTCGTTATGTTTCATTTGGAGGGAAAAAAGCAATGTAGTCTTCTCTCTGTCTTCTCTCTCTCTCTCCTTCTCTTTTTCTCTCTCTCTCTCTCTCTCCTTTTCTCTCTCTCTCTCTCTCTTCTCTCTCTCTCTCTCTCTCTCTCTCTCTCTCTCTTTCTGTCTCTCTCTCTATCAATCTCTTTCTCTCTTTCTCTTTCTCTCTTTCTGTCTCTTTCTTTTTGGCAAGGTAAAGGTAAAGGAGTCCCATAACCTATAAGGTCGTAGGGGAGCGAGGCGTCAGAGACCTCACTTCTCTAGGGCCAGCATATTGAGGGCAGCGGAGCCCATCTCCCCTCCCTCGCTGCTTTACCTTCCCTGACCCTAAAGAGGGCAGGTACCCATTTACAGCTGGGTGTACTGGGGGGGAACTGTACTGAAGCCAAGGCGCGAAAACGGTCACCCATCCAACTGGTAACCATGCTCGACGCTGCTTAACTTGGCTGGGGGAAAGCGAGTGCTCCGACCACTGAGCTATCCCGGCAAGGAGCACAGTATAAACACAATTTATAAATTACTTTCAGTGTTCAGTGTTCTCTCTCTCTCTCTCTCTCTCTCTCTCTCTCTCTCTCTCTCTCTCTCTCTCTCTCTCTCTCTCTCCTCTCTCTCTATCGTTATTTGGTTTCATTTTGAGAAAAAGAGAAAAAGCAATATTGCCTCCTCTCTGTCTTGATTTGTCTCTGCCTGTCTTTCTTTCTGAAAGTCAATTAGATGTCGCTTTGTCTGTGTATGTCTTTCTGTCTGTCACTCTTTCTCGCCATGTGTCTGTCTCTCTGTCTGTGTGTCTGTACATCTTTCTGCTTGTCTCTCTGTCTGTCTGTTGTTCTATCTTTTAACCCGCCTTTCCCCCCCCCCCCCTTTTTTTAAAAACAAAATTCAGTATGATGATTCTTTTTCGCCATGTGTCTGTGTGTGAGTGTGTGCATCTTAATGCTTGTCTGTCCGTCTGTCTGTCCGTCCGTTGTTCTTTGTTTCCCCTCCCCCCCCCCCCCCCCCCACCCCCCTCTGTCTTGAAACTGTCAGAATGATTACGCTTTTCTCACTATGTGTTCTGTCTGTGTGTGTGCATCTCTCTGCTTGCCTGTTTGCCTGTCTGTCTGTCTGTCTGTCCGTTGTTACTTCTTCATCCATCCCCCCCCCCTCTCCCTTTCTTTCTTTAAACTGTCGTCCGTCAGGATCATTCTTTCTCGTCATGTGTCTGTCTGTGTGTGTGCATCTTTCTGCTTGTCTGTTTGTCTGTCTGTCGGTCGGTCTGTCTTTCTGTCTGTCTGTCTGTTGTTATTTCTTTATCCATCTCCCACTTTGTTTCTTTAAACTGTCAGTATTATCATTCTTTCTCGTCATGTGTCTGTCTGTGTGTGTGCATCTTTCTGCTTGTCTGTCTGTCTTTCTGTCTTGTCTTTCTGTCTGTCTGTTGTTATTTCTTCATCCACCTCCCACTTTGTTTCTTTAAACTTTCAGTATGCTCACTTTGTCGCCATGTGTCTGTCTATGTGTGTGCATCTCAATGATTGTCTGTCTATCTGTTGGTCTGTCTTCATCCACCTCTCCCTCCGCCCTCCCCTCCCCCCCCCCCCCCCCACACACACACACACCCTTTTCTTTAAACTGTCGGCATGATCACTTTCTTGTCATGTGTACGTGTCTTCAATTTTACATCTGTTCACTTCAAGTGATATTAGTCTTGATGTTGCCGTGTGTCTGTCTGTGTGTGCATCTTTCTGCTTTCTGCTTTGACCCTGCATATCTGTCCGTTTTTCTCGACACATTTGGTTTTTCAGGAGCATCCAGTTATGCCAGATGGGGCTGAAATCTGGAGGCTAACTGGCAGCAGATCTATCAGCATCCCATGCAGGATGAAATGCTGACAAGATGATCGGGATGGTTGAGATAAAGGTAAAGGTGAAAAGGTAAAGGTGTTCCTATACAGTACCTATGTGGTCGTTAGAGAGCGAGGCATCAGAGACCTCAGCTTTTCTATGAACCAGGGTATTGAGTGCGGTGCCCATCTCTCCTTCGCTGCTTTACCTTCCCTGACCCTAAACGGCGCAGATACTCATTTACAGCTGGATGAACTGGGGGAACTGTACTGAAGCCTAGGTGCACGAACGGTGATCGCCCATCCAAGAGGTAACCATGCTCTAGGCTGCTTAATTTTGGCTAGGGGGAGAGCAAGAGCTTTGACCACTGAGCTATCCCGTCTCGTCTTCACGGCTGAGATACAGTCATACAAAATCTGCTTTCAAAATCACCTGGCAGAACCAGACATGGATATGCATCTTGCCCAAAAAAAACTGAATCGTGACGTCAGACTGATAGGACTGGGTGAGGGAAATTGGAGGAAAGAAGGGTTTACTATTTGAAGTTTAGATTTGGAGTTCTTTTACTTCGAGGATAATAGAATAAGGACTCATGTGGCTTTTTTTTTAACATCCAGTCCACGTGTGTGAGTGGTTTTGTCAATGTTGTCATCTATTCGCATTTTCACCCAATGACTTTCTCTTCAATGACCCTCTCCTGCGCACACGTTAAAACCCGTTCCGCTTTTCGGAAGAGTAGGCCATTGTGTGCCGGTGGGAACGGATGACAACATTGACAAAACTGCATACACACGGGGTAAAAAAAAAAAGGCAAAGGTAAAGGAGTCCCATAACCTATAAGGTCGTAGGGGAGCGAGGCGTCAGAGACCTCACTTCTCTAGGGCGAGCATATTGAGGGCGGCGGCCATCTCTCCCTCGCTGCTTTACCTTCCCTGACCCTAAAGAGGGCAGGTACCCATTTACAGCTGGGTGAACTGGGGGAACTGTACTGAAGCCAAGGCGCGAAAACGGTCACCCATCCAACTGGTAACCACGCTCGACGCTGTTACTGGATGTAAAAAAAAAGCACATGAGTGCTTATTCCATTATCCTCAAAATAAAAGAATGAATAAATAAATAAACATACAAAATCAACAGCATCAGAAAGTGGAGTTAGCTCATTGTTGGATGTTTGGTAGTGGTTGATGACAAAGGGCAATAATCAACTGTCCATGGTGAAAATGACCATTTACAGCTGAGAAAGTGCTTTGCCATTAACTACTCATATCTGGAGGGTCTGACTCAACACACACAAAAAAACATTTAGTAAAATGAAATCCTAATTTGGTAATTGTCTTCCCTTAAGCATGATCGGTTGTGGATCGGTGGTCTAGAGGTAACGCACCTGCCTAGAAAGCGAAAACGCCGGATCGGAAGTATGTGGTGGTTCAATCCCCGGTTTGGGCCTGAAACTTCCCCCCCCCCCCCCCCCCCCCGCCCCATTCATTAGACCATGAGTGGTGGTCTGGGTGCTAGTTTTTCGGATGAGACGAAAAACCGAGATCCCGTGTGTTACACATGATTATTTAGCGCACGTAAAAGAAGCTGGTTGCAAAATCTCCGTTAGTGCCCCTACGGTTCAAGGGACTACGGGATAGGTGATGTGAGGCGAGGTAAAAGAACCCACGGCAACAAGAGAGTTGTCCCTGGCAAAAATTCTGTAGATCTAGAAAGAAAGCCACTTTGATAGGGAAACAAATACAGTTGCAGACAGAAAAATAATGGGTGGCGCTGCTCTTGTGGCGACGCGCTCTCCCCTGAGAGAGAACAGCCTGAATTTCACACCGAGAAATCTGTCGTGATTTAAAGTGGTATAAAATGGGAAAAAAATTAGAGAAATAATCAGGCTTGAGACCTTCTTTCTGGCCCGTAATCTTCTTTGGTGATTTCCTAAAGGAATGATCCATCCACCAAGACAACAACTGCTTTTTGTTGGTTGTCATTACTGTCTTGTGGTGTTGGTTTGGTTGTGGTTTTTTCATACAGCTTGT
>CM054141.1:11205138-11217638 GCA_028751875.1 Rapana venosa | reverse complement strand
TGTTTTTCATAAAATGAAACAAAGATGAGAGAGAGACAGAGACAGAAAGAAACACACACACAGAGACAGAGACAGAGAGACATACACAGATAGAGACAGAGAGACAGAGAGAGACAGATACAGAAAGAGACAGACAGACAGAGACAGACAGAGAGAGAGACAGAGAGACAGACACAGAGAGACACAGATGGAGACAGAGACAGAAAGATAGAGAGAGACAGACAGACAGACACATGGAAAAACACAGAGAGACACAGAGAGAGAGAGAGAGAGAGAGAGGGGGGGGGGATAGTCGCGAGTGTTCAGAATTCAATAATTCTCTTTGTGATGGGGAAATAAATGTAATGAAAAATTGCATTAGTGACAGGAGAACAACGATGACTGTGTGATGATATGTGTGAATGAGGAAGATAAAACTGGCTTCGTTTTTATTAAAGGAGTAGAAATAACAGACAGAGAGAGAGAGAGAGAGAGAGAGAGAGAGAGAGAGAGAGAGAGAGAGAGAGAGAGAGAGAGAGAGAAACGGGGGAGGGAGGGAGAGAGCGAGAGAGAAAAAGAGAGAGAAAGAAGAGAGAGAGAGAGAGAGTCGGGGGAGGGAGGGAGGGAGCGAGTGAGAAAGAGAGAGAGAGAGAGAGAGAGAGAGAGAGAGAGAGAGAGAACGGGGGAGGGAGGGAGGGAGCGAGAGAGAAAGAGAGAGCGAGAGAAAAAGAGAGAGAGAGAGAGAACGGGAGAGGGAGGGAGGGAGAGAGCGAGAGAGGTGCATGTACAACACGCTTGCGTGCAGATATACGCATGCATACGCGCGCGCGCGCGCGCAGGCACACACACACACAACACACACACACATACACACACACACACACACACACGCACACACACACAACACACACACATATACACACATACACATACAGAGAGAGAGAGAGCAATAGTCCTAAAAAAAAGAAAGAAATCTTGTTAATCTCTACACAAAACTGTCTGCACTCAGAAGACTTTAACGGGAAATCCTAATAGACCTGAAAGAAGCAGAGAATAATCTGAAACTGGTGCCACCACAACACCAGAGCAAGAGGAACCAATGGGAACTAACCCTTTATTCCCAGTGTACCATGGATCGGTGGTCTAGAGGTAACGCACCTGATAGGGAAATAACTACAGATGCAGACAGGAAAGGAAGAAAAAAAATAATGGGCGGCGCTGTTCTTGTGGCGACGCGCTCTCCTCGGGGAGAGCAGCCCGAATTTCACGCTGAGAAATCTGTCGTTACTTACTTACGTGGGTTCTTTTTCAGGTCAGGTCAGGTCAGTCCCATGTCCCAAAGGACGTAGGGGGGACATGAGAGAAGACGCAACAGAGATCTTTTTCCATGCTTCACGATCCTGTGTGGCTAGTAGAAGGTGTTGCAGGGGTTGGGCGGTCCATTCTTTGATGTTGTCAACCCATGATTTCTTTTGGCGGCCTCTTCTTCTCTTGCCTTCAACCGTTCCCTGCAAGATGGTTTTTGCTAAGGTGTTGTGTCTTGTGGTGTGACCAAACCACATCAGTTTTCTCCTCTTTATGGTGGAGAGCAAAGGTTCTTGGGGGCCCACACGCTTTTTGATTTCTTCTTTCACATAGTTGTTGGTCTTGTGTTCTTTGTATATTTTGAGGAGTCTTCTGTGGCACTTGTTCTCGAATGCTTGGATTCTCCTCTCTAGCTCTGCTGACAGGGTCCATGATTCACAGCCATATAGGAGGATAGATATCACGAGGGGATTGTAGAGGTGATATTTGGTGCAGAAGCTGATGTTGTTGCTTCTGATGATCCTCTCGAGTCTGGCTAGAGCAGATGTTGCTGTTGCAATGCGAGCTTTCACTTCATTGTTTGATGTGCCATCTTTTGTTAGGTTGGAGCCTAAGTATTTGAATTGGCTCACCTCTTCCAGTATGTGTGTAACACACATGGGTGTAAATAAATATGTGTAACACACATGGGTTCTTTTTACGTGTGCTAAATATGTGTAGCACACATGTCCTCGGTTTACCGTCTCATCCGAAAGACTAGCACCCACCCAGACCACCACTCACGATCTAGTGGATGTGGGTAGGGGGGAAGGGGAGAAGTTTCTGGCACCAAACGGGGATCGAACCACCACACACTTGAAAAGCCCATATTTTCCGCTTTCTAGGCAGGTGCGTTCGTATGGAGAACAAATGCGATCTCCACAACCACCAAGCTCAGGATCTTCAACTCCAACGTGAAGTCTGTGCTTCTCTACGGGTCAGAAACTTGGCGGGTCATCAACACCAGCTCCTCCAAGATCCAGACCTTCATCAACGGATGTCTCCGGCAGATCCTTCATCTCAGATGGTTCGACAGAGTGCCAAGTACCGACCTGTGGATGAGGGCGAACCAACAGCCTATGGATGTTCAAGTAAGGCGGCGAAAGTGGCGTTGGGTCGGCCACACCCTACGGAAGGAGCCTTGCAACATCACCAGACAAGCGTTCGAGTGGAACCGGCAGGGGAAAAGGAAGAGAGGGCGCCCCAAACAGACCTGGAGGAGAAGCCTGCATAGTGAGCTGAGAGACTCCAGCCTGACATGGGAAGAGGCCAAGACCCATGCCAGAGACAGGAGAAGGTGGAGGGACGCTGTTGAGGCCCTATGCTCCGCTAGGAGCTATAAGGAAGAAGAAGAAGGCAGGTGCGTTACCTCTAGACACCGATCCTAATGTATTGAGCCTGACACTAGGAAATAAGGTCACTTCATTCCGATATTGAAGTCAACAGCTGTTTTTATTTGTGATGATGGAGGTAATGTTGTCTGCATCATTTGTTTTATGTTCATACCTTCTCAAGGCTGCTGTCGGATGGGTGTTTCCTTTTTTGGCTTAATATGTATGTACGTAATGAAGATCGTTCCATATTAGGAGATAACTATCGTGGAAAGTAAACAAGGTGTGGTTGAAAGGCAATGTTTGTGCGTGTGTGTGGGGGGGGGGGTGAGGGTGAGGGGGTGAGGGAGGTGAGAGACAGGCAGACAGAGAGACAGAGATACCGATAGAGTGCCATACAGAAACAGAGAGACAGAGAGAGAGAATGACAATGACAATGACAAATTCTTTAATTTCGAGGGATAATTGATTATTAATTAATTGATTGATTGACTGATTGATTGATAATCTTTTCCCCCAAGGGTTGCAGATAAGTATTCACATAGTTTTTCATATGGCCAGAGAGAGAGAGAGAGGGGGGGGGGAGGAGAGAGAGAGAGAGAGTGAGGGAGAGAGAGAGAGAGAGAGAAAGAGAGAGAGAGAGAGAGAGAGAGAGAGAGAAAGGGAGGGAGGGAGAGAGAGAGAGAGAGAGAGAGTGAGGGAGGGAGAGAGAGAGAGAGAGAGAGGGAGAGAGAGAGAGAGAGAGAGAGAAAGAGAGAGAGAAAGGGAGGAAGGGAGAGAGAGAGAGAGGGGGGGGGTGTGGGAGAGAGGGAGAGAGAGCAACAGAGCAAAATGTAGTTTGAGATACAGACAGATAGAAAAAGAAAAAGATAGACAGATAGACACAGAGAGAGGGACACACACACACAGACAAACAATCCCTGAGACAGTCAAGAAAAGAGAAGATGACAATGTCAACCCGCAGACAGCAGTGAAAGACAACACCTACTATGCAGGTACAGCATCCAGCACTCTGAACATCTTGCTTCTGCTGGAAATGTTCAGTATATATAAGTACAGACACGGTAGACCTTTTCACACACACACACACACACACACACACACACACACACACACACACACACACACACACACACACACACACACACGTACGCACGCACACACACACGCACACACACACACACACACACCTTCACCAGCCGCCATGGCGCAGTGGTTAGCGCCTTGGGTTACGGACTGGAAGGTCGCGGGTTCGATTCCCATAAGAGTCATAGGAATTTTTCGGACTCCGGCCGGCTCCTACCCAGAGTGAGTGTGTTATGGGCTCAGTGGGAAAACTGGGACCACACAGTCGAGCTTCATCCACTTAACGGATGCGAGTTTGAGAGTGCTGCTCAAATTACCTGACCAACACTGCAGGTGTCTGTGTCTCTCGGGCCCGGTTGACGCGGGATATATTATGATAGTAAGCGTAGAGTACAACCCTGTCAAGTACTCAAAGCATATGCACTTCCACAGCAGCATAATTACGTCATCCTCATTGTCATTGATCATCAGGCAATTTTTTTTTAATTGCCTCTGATTCGGTGGTCCCAGCTGCTCTGGTCTCATGGTGACCTCAGATTCGGTTTGCCCATACACTTCTGTGCCTGTGGTGAGTTTATGTCAAAGCCTTTGGGGTTGGAGGTTCACAGGGGACAGTCGTTGGACGGACGTTGTGGTGGTTGCCACCTTTGGTGGGCAACTCACTCAGTCTGGCTCCGCGACTGAGCTAATACTGTCGTTAGTAGGGGGCTTAGTAGGTGGTGTCCTGCGTATGTCAGCTCAAAACAGGCACCACTGAACACTACCAAAGTGACCCAGCAGCAGTGCAGGGCCCCTCTGGCTGGTGGCCCCACGGCGGCCTGATAGTGATTGGCTCCCTGTGGACCTCCGACTCTGAGGATGAGACATAACAAATCTGGGTATGGCTGTGGCGGGGAGATTGGAATGAGCGGTGTGGGAACAGCAGGACGGCGGACGTCACAGAAGATGAGGCAGCAAAAAAAAAAACAAAAAAAAACCAAACATCTTCACACACACAAATACACACACACACACATACACACACATCTACATACACACACTCACACATCTTCACACACACACAGATAACATCTTGCGCACACGTTAAAACCCGTTCCGCTTTTCGCAAGAGTAGACCACCACTGTGTGCCGGTGGGAACGGATGACAAAATTTACAAAACTGCATACACACTGGGACTGGATGTGTAAAAGTTAGTGCTTATTCCATTATCCTCGAAACAAAATAATGAAAATACAAAATAAACACACACACACGTACACGCACACGCGCTCACACGCACACACACTCACACACACACATACACAACCCGTGTCCGAACGCACGCAGAACATCTTGTGCACGCGTTAAATCCTGTTCCGCTTATCGTAAGAGTAGGCCATTGTATGCCGGTGGGAACAGATGACAAAATTTACAAAACCGCATACACACGGGGACTGGATGTAAAAGAGCACATAAATGCTTATTCCATTATCCTCGATATAAAAGAATAAAATTAAAATAAATAAATAAACACGCACATACTGCACACTCTCAAACACACACTCTCTCTCTCTCTCTCTCTCTCTCTCTCTCTCTCTCTCTCTCTCTCTCTCTCTCTCTCTCTCTCTCTCTCTCTCCCTCTCTCTCTCTCTCTCTCTCTCTCTCTCTCTCCTCTCTCTCTCTCTCTCTCTCTCTCTCTCTCTCACACACACCACCTACATACACACACTACACATACACACACACACACACACACTCTCTCTCTCTTTCTCACACACACACTACACACACACACTACACACACACACACACTACACACACACACACTACACACACACACACACACACACACACTACACACACACACACACACACTACACACACACACTACACACACACGCACACACACACACACACTACACACACACGCACACACACACACACACTACACACACACACACACACACACACTACACACACACACACACACACACACACACACACACACACTACACACACACAGCGGCCTTTCATTCCATGAGCCAGTGAAAAAGATCAACACCGACACTGCTAAGCACTGATACCCACCAACCTTTAAGAAAAGAAGAAGTAAAAATAATAATAATAAATAATAAATGGAATTTATATAGCGCTGTATCTTGCACAGACAAATCAAAGCGCTTACACTCAACTCATTCTTACACAGCCATGCAACCAATAGCAAGTAATAGTTCTAACAAGTCCAAATGCACACACACACACACACACACACACACACACACACACACACACACACACACACGTTATACACTTTGGCAGGGTGATGAAATTTTTGGCTGTTGGAAAGCAGGGATAGCTATGAAATGAAACAGGAGAGGAAATTCTTAGGTTTGAAACAAATATGTCTTGAGGCCGGATTTAAAAGTACAAAGAAAGCGAAGCAGGCTTTATGTCAACACGCAGCTACCAGATCCACGCTTGTGACCTTTTTTCTCCTCTGTAACTTCCCAGATTGTATGAAAAACTGACTGTGTCAACAACAACAAAAACCCACAAAATTGAACATGCTTTACGTTGCATTATAACTATAATTTTAGAACCTTCCTAGAAAAAATGGATGCGTGTGCGTAAGATGTTCGCGCGTTTGAACACGGGACCTCGGTTTATAGTCTCCTCCGAAGGATTTTGGGGGAGGGGAAGGGGTGGAGAGAGAGAAAGTGGAGTCGGCACTGATGTGAACTACAGAGGAAACAAATCTTCATGAAAGAGATTCGAACCTGGGTCAGCAAATCATGAAATCATCACTCTAACCACCAGGCTACCCCGTCCCCCCACGTGCATAGTTGTTAGTAGAATACTTACACACTTCATACAAAGTAAACAAAACTGAAAAGAGACCTAGTGCCTATCGACCCTGGCACCTGCAAAAAAAGAAGGTGGCAGCATTGTAAGAGTGAAGTCAACAGTTGTTCTGTGTTATGTGCTAAACATGATGCTGTCTGCATCCTTTGGTTTCTGTGTTTCAGACCTTAGCTGTAGACTGTGTTTCCTGTCTAGCTTATTTCGGGAAGATAGCTTCCATATAGGGAGTTGGAATTTCTTGCTAAGTAAATGAAAGCGTGTGGTTGAAGGTGATGATAGAGAGAGAGGGGGGGGGGGAGTGAGAGAGAGGGAGGGAGGGATGGGGAGAGATGGGGGAGGAGGGAGGGAGAGAGGGGAGAGAGAGATATAAAATTATCAATTGAAATCTAATTGTTTCATTTCGATTATAATGAATAAGCACTCGTGCGCTCTTTTTTACACCCAGTCCCCTGTATGTGTGTGTGCGTGTGTGTATGCGCGCGCGCGCGTGTGTGAGAGAGACAGACAGACAGACAAAAAGTCAGAAAGATAGACAGATATTCAAGTGAACATGGACAAAAAAAGAAGACAGAGAGAGAAACACAGACAGACAGAGAGGGACCAAGACAAAGATAGAGACAGACAGACAGATATACAGACATACAGAGAGAGATACAGACAGACGTATAGACAGAGATACAGACTGCCAGAGATAAAGACAGACAGAAAGACAGAGACCAAGACAAAGACAGAGACAGACAGACAAACAAACGCAAAGTTAGACAGAAGCACTACACAGAGAGGATTATCGAAAGACAGCAGACAGACAAAAAGACAGACAAACCAAGACAGAGACAAATATAGAGACAGACAGACAGACAGACAAACAGACACAAAGTTAGACAGAAGCGCTACACAGAGAGGATTATCGAAAGACAGCAGACAGACAAAAAGACAGAGACAGAGATAAAGACAAAGATACAGACAGGCCGACAGACAGACAAACAGACAGACAGACAGGCAACAAGTTGGAACAGAGCTGCACACAAAGGGGACTATCAAGAGACAGCAGACAGACAAAAAGACAGAAACACAGACAGAAGCAAAAAAGAGAGACAGGCAGACAGACAGACAGTCAAACGGGTATAAAGTCGGACATAGATGATACACAGAAAGGTCTATCGAAAGATAGAAGACAAACAAAAAGACAGAAACCGAGACAGTTTGACAGACAGACAGACAAGTAAGCATAAAGTCAGACAGAGTCGCTACACAGAGAGGACTATCGAAAGACAGCAGACAGACAAAAAGACAGTGACTGAGACAGAGACAAAGATAGAGACAGACAGACAGACAGACAGACAGACAGACAGGGACACATTTGGAAAGAGAGAACCACATAGAGGACTATCGAAAGACAGCAGACAGACAAAAAGACAGAGACTGAGACAGAGACAAAGATAGAGACAGACAGACAGACAGTCACAAATTTGGAAAGAGGGAACCACATAGAGGACTATCGAAAGACAACAGACAAGACAGACAGAGAGAGACAAAGATAGAGACAGGCAGACACAGACAAAACAGAGCGTAAGACAAGACAGATAGACAGACAGACAGGTAAGCACAAAGTCAGATATTGGTTCTACATAGAGACGACTATCGAAAGACAGCAGACAAAGAAAAAAGACAGAGACCGAGACAGAAACAAGCAGGCAGACAGACAGACAGACAGACAGACAGACAGACGGGCACAAAGTTACACAGAGGCCACAGAGGTGATACACAGAGAGTCCTCTCTGAGTCCTCTCTGTCCTATCTCAAAAAACAGCAGACAGACAGACAGACAGATAGACAGACAGATAGACAGACAGACAGATAGACAGATAGACAGACAGGCAGACAGATAGACAGACAGACAGACAGACCGACAGACAGGCAGACAGACAGATAGACAGACAGATAGACAGACAGACAGACAGATAGACAGACAGACAGATAGACAGACAGACAGATAGACAAGCAGACAGATAGACAGACACAAAGTTAAGCAGAGGCACACACAAAGAGAGAACTATAAAAAGACAGGAGACAGACAGACAGAAAGACAGACATATTTTTTTTTAAACAATGCCAAAACACATACAACAATGAAAAGCCAACACTTACCCAACTACACAAAAAAATACACCAACACTCCAACTTTTATTTTAGATTTCTGTTGATAGTTTCATCGAAGACATAGCGATCTTTACAAAATCTACACAAACTAGTTGGTCGTACCCAAGTCACTAAAATATCAGTGTTACACTGCTACCACTGACGTCACCAACCTTTTAGGGAAAGAAGAGGAAATAATAAAGAGAATGTAAAAATAAAAAAATGTTTTGATGGTAGCGTGCAAATCCCCTGATGTATGCTTTGCTACTTTTTTTTGCAGCAGATTCAAGATTTTACAGAGAACAAACTGTATGCGAACAAGTTTTTGCCTATGTTGCTGGGGTCATTATTTTGCTGAGGAAACCACCACCAACCAACATCATTTTTCATTTTATTTTCATACCACTTTAAGTCACAGCAGATTTCTCTGCATAAAATTCGGGCTGCTCTTCCCGGCGGAGAGCGCGTCGCCGCAAGAACAGCGCCACCCATATTTTTTTCCCTGTCTGCGACTGTATGTATTTGTCTATCAGAGGGGCATTTTTTTACATAATTTTTTTGCAAGAGACAACTCTCTTGTTGCCGTGGGTTCTTTTACGTGTGCTAAATAGTTATGTGTAACACACGAGACTTCGGTTTATCATCTCATCCGAAATACTAGCACCCAGACCACTAATAATGGTTTAATGGATGGGGGGGGGGGGAGTTTCAGGCCCAAACGGGGATCGAACCACCGCACACTTCTGATCCGGACGTTTTGCTTTCTAGGCAGGTGTCTGTCATGGTACAGGTTCAGACAAATTATAGAAGCCTCCAGGAAAGAGATAAACTGTTGTGATTTGATAATTATGCTCATAATTTATTTCTGTTGGGTTAATAATAATAATAATAATATATGGAATTTATATAGCGCTGAATCTTGTAAAAAAACAAACAAATCGAAGCGCTTGCACTCAATCATTTACAGGCATGCAACTCTCCTTAAACATAATGAACTACAGATTTCAAAACCATGCACGCGCACGCATGCACGCACACACACGCACACACACGCACACACACACACACACACACACACACACACACACACACACACACACACACACACACACACACACACTCGGAACAATACTTAGAAGGTGAAAGATGCTGTTGAAAATTAGGGACAGATATTTGGGGGGGAAAGTCTCAGGTAGGAAATAAGTGTGTTTTGAGGCTGGATTTGAAGGTGTCAAGTGAAGGCTTTTGTCGAAGTGAAAGAGGGAGGTCATTCCAGGTGGATGGACCAGAAACAGAGAAGGAGCGACGGCCAACAGTGGTTTGTTTGAATCTGGGTGTTCAAAAGCACAAAGTATCTGCGGCTGAACGAAGGGAACGGGATGGAGTGTACAGATGAAGACAGTTACAGAGATAAGGGGGTGCAGATTTGTGGAGACATTTGAAACAGAGGATATTGATTTTATACTCCAGTCTTTGTGAGACAGGCAGCCAGTGAAGAGATCGCAGAAGAGGAGTGATGTGTTCAGATTTTTTCTTTCTTAGGACCAGTCGAGCTGCAGAGTTTTGTATGCGTTGAAGAGAGTGGATAGATGATGCTGGTAGGCCAACCAAAAGAGAATTACAGTAGTCTAAACGTGAAAGAATAAGAGATGTGACAAGTTTGGAAGTTGCATCAGTGGACAGATACTTGCGAATCGCGCTTATGCGCCGTAATTGATAGTAGCAAGACTGGCAGGTCTGGGTGATGAATTTTTTCATAGAGAGTGTGTTGTCAAGAACTACTCCTAAATACTTCACAGTGTTGGACAAAGGAACTGACGTATTGCCGAATTCTATTGAAGTTTTTGCGATAGAGGAAAGTTTATGTTGGGTCCCTATAAGCATGGCTTCGGTTTTATCGGCATTAAGTTGTAACTTGTTCTGAGTCATCCAGTTTTGAATGTCTTGAAGGCAGTAGGACATATTTGTCAGGAGGGAAGGCAAGTTTTCAACAGTATCACTGCACTGAAGCTGAGTATCATCGGCATAGAAATGATGATCAATATGGTGGTTGTTTATTATATGTGAGAGTGGAGCAGTGTAGAGAGTAAAGAGAACAGGGCCCAGGACTGATCCCTGCGGGACTCCACATTCCATTTTGACAGGTTTTGATTGAATTTTGTTTACAATAACTTTCTGGAACCTGTCTGTGAGGTATGAAGTAAACCAGGTGAGGGCTGTGCCGTTAATACCAAACGTATTTTGGAGGCGAGAAAGAAGAATTGAGTGATCTATGGTATCAAAGGCTGCAGATAAGTCAAGAATAGTGAGGAGGGAGATTTTTCCTGCATCAGAAGCAAGTAGAAGTGTATCTAAAGTGTGGACTAGGGTGGTTTCGGTGCTGTGGTTGGGGCGATAGGCAGATTGAAAAGTGGGAAGGAGATCATTGGAATGAAGGTGACTGTTGAGCTGTTTGAGAACGACTTTTTCTAGTACTTTAGAGACAAAGGGTAAGTTTGAGACAGGCCTATAATTCTTCAGAATGTTGGGATCGAGGTCGTGCTTTTTCAGTAGAGGTGTGACTATTGCTGTTTTAAGAGCTGATGGAAAATTTCCTGACACAAGAGATGAGTTTACTATTTTAGTGATAATAGGTACAAGTTGTGGTAGGCATTGTGAGAAAACAGGAGCAGGTATGGGATCAAGGTCGCATGACTTTATAGTCATTTCCTTCAGAATTGTCATGATTTCTTTTTCACTTGTGGGATGGAAGGGAAAGAGAGGTGTGCCAGTGAACTGGGGATCAGGAGGCGCAGGCTGGAATTGAGTCTGATCCAGTCTGGAGCGTATGTTTCGAACTTTGTCTGAGAAGAAGGCAGAAAATATGGATGGAAGTTCAGACAGGCTGTGGGTGTTAGGCAGAGGAGTTGTTTTTGCAGATCCAAGGAGATTTGAGGTGAGGGAAAAAAGATATTTTATGGTTAATCTCAAAACAACTAACTGCTTGATGACTTTGACACTGACAGTCAATAACGAGGTCCATAATGAAAAACAATCCGGAAGGGATGAGAAAGGTCAAATTATTATTTGATATTACCACATGTCTGTTGTGTTAAGGCACTGGCAGGTCTGCACTTGAAGTGGACCTGGGAGATCGTAACCCCCACCCCTCACCCCCCACACCCCCACCCCAACCACCCACCCACCCACCCGTCTGTTGTGTGTCTTTGACACTGGCAGTCAATGGTAAGGTTGCGCTTAAGCTGTAAACAGTAAGTTTCCCATAGAAGTTTGGTGTCTTTATCTTTGTACACGGATTGTTACCGAAATATTACCTTGCTAGGCCACAAATGCGACGGCACTGGAACCATGCGTATCGGCGATTGCCTTTCCATTGGACCATTCCAGCGACGTGGAGAGAGAGAGAGAGAGAGAGAGAGAGAGAGAAGAGAGGAGAGATGAGAGAGAGAGAGGAGAGAGAGAGAGAGAGAGAGAGAGAGAGAGAGAGACTTTCATTTTTTCATTTTCATTTTCATACCCCTTTAAGTCACAAAGACCAGCGCCACCCAGTATCGTATTTTCCTGCCTGCAACTGTTATTGTCTTCATTATCAGAGTGACCTTTTTCTACAGAATTTTTGCCATGAACAACTAACTTACTGCCCTGGGGAGGGGAGTAGGTGGGGTTACGTGCGCTAAAAAAAATATATGTAACACACGGGGCCTCGGTTTATCGTCTCATCCGAAAGACTAGCACCCAGACCACCATTCATGGTCTAATGGATGGGGGGAAGTTTCGGG
>CM054141.1:11182638-11197638 GCA_028751875.1 Rapana venosa | reverse complement strand
ATACTGATGAGTGAGAACTGGCTCTTCGTCATCGCAGTGTTCTTCACGCCATAGTTGACACTGTTAAATAATATTATTGTCCCTTGCTTTATAGCTGCTATTATACTCAAGCCATCCTACAGCATTCACAAAGGTATTCCTCCATCCTTCACCTTCACCTATCCCATAGTCCCTTGGACTTAAGGGGTATTAACGAAGATTTTGCAACCAGCTTCCTCCACTCCCTGCGGTCATCTGCGAAATGAGGTATTTCACAAAGGTATTACCTATTTCTTAAAACCTTCGCACCCCCAAACCCCAACCTCACCCCCAAATCTCTTGATTTGAATTATATTGATTTTTTATTCCTTTTTATCACTAAGTCCAAGCAAATAATTATTGTACTTGCTCACTTTAGTGGTCTGCTAGCCTTAACATTGGAACCAGCCTTTGAACAATTATAATCCACCAACTGTGGTGTTACTTTGAGACTTGTGATAATCATTTGTGTATCAACTTAACTTTAAAGTCAGCACAAAGTTTTTTTGATATTTTTTTGTAAGTATTCACTTAAAAGATTGCACACAGAACATTGAATATTTTCTTTTTTTCCTCAAAATAGTTTAGAAAAATCAGATAAAATTGTTAACCTATTTCTTAGTGGAGGCACACTGCTTTGAGGTGAAGTTGTGTATTGTGGTCACTGATACAGGCTACACTCCCCATTTAGCTTGTGGGTCATGTAGTATCTTCTATAAAGTTTAGACCAAAACATTTCTGCAGATTTTCACAGATTTTTTCAAGTATGAAAAAGTTCACTGTGTATTTGTGTTTTGGGATTGAGGATATAGAGCAATACCTGGTAGTCACGAGAAAGTTGAAAATGATCATCAAATGGATTGCTTGTGTTTTTACAGAGTTGACACCACACATGCACATTATGGTGAGGCAGCTAGCAGACAACAAAGGACTGAGGGGGTACAGTGCTCACTGAATTATCTTTTTAATACAATCCTAACACATTTGTACAAAATCACATGCATTTTGAGTTAGAGGCTAGTCTTTCACAAAAACGAAGGGTTTTTTTTAATTTCTGTGGATGCCTTAGTACATGCAGTATGAATGCAAGAGTATTATAGGAAAATAGAAGAAAAAGTGACGAAAATTAAAGGTCCTGTGTAACCTAATTGTCTACCTGACTGATGGAGCTCTGCACAAATCGATTAAATTACCTCCTCTCCACCTCTCTGTGTGACAGTCCTTTCCTGGCTGGGTCTCCCAGGCTTCTGAACAAGAGAGAGGACACAGACAGACATCTCTTCCAATGAACCCTGGCTGTTCCTTGTGGTCTGGGAATTGGCGCAGGTCCCCTAAGTCACATGACTGAAATGAAGCGGCATGTTTTGCTGGGCAGTGACATGTTGCTGATAACAATGTGCAGGAAGTCTGTCTTGGTCTCCTGGGTGGGGCTGAAGATAGAGAAGAGAATGTCTGCAAGAAAGGGGATTGGATTTCAAAATCATTGTCTGTTACTAAGAAAAGTGTCAACTTTGATGAAAACTAGCAACAGTCTGCATCTCCTTTTTTCCATACAAACTTTTATGTACACTGTCAGTGTCTGAACAATATTTAGAGACAGGGTTTAAAAAGTATTGATTTTAAGTTGAACAAAATGTTACTATATGTGCAATATTCCCCACATATGCTTCATGGTTTCCTCAGTTATAAACAGGATATGGGATGTCAGAGAAGGGAAGACTTGTGATGGAAACTGGGATAAGATCATGTAGAAAGATGTGACAGCAAAATCAAAAAGTGAGGGATGTGGTTAGAGTGTTTTTAGAAAAAAATGTTTTAGGAAAAAGAGTGTTGGTGGTAATTAAGAAATTTACAAAAGAAATATACATTTCAGTGGTGCATTCCTGTATTAGCAGCTAATTAGAAAGTTCCAATGCAGGGTGAGCCTTAATTGGATCAATTCTTAAAACATACTGTCTCAGCACCCTTGATTAAGTTGATAATTTTAAGATAAAATAAAGCTGTTAGAAAGAGGGCATCTATTTTCCATTTGGCTTCAAGCACCAGCTGGTATTTTTAGTCTAATGATTATATAGTGCTAAAATAAGCACTTTCATTTTAAACTAGGTGGATGTTGTAGATTCTCCTCCTTGAGATGAGACTATAAACCGAGGCCGTGTGCGAAGGCTGTTGGGCACAGTTAAATCCTCTTCCACTTTTTGTAAGAGTAGGCCATTGTGTGCGGGTGGGAATAGATGATAGAATTTACAAAACTGCATACACACGGGGACTGATGTAAAATAGCACATAAGTGCTTATTCCATTATCCTCGATATAAAAAAGTTTTTTTAAAAAGAGTTACCACTGATGGGGAAAAAGCCAAACAAACAAAGAGAAAAGGCAGTTTGACCGCATACACCAGAAGCTGCCAGTAAATAACACTTTGGGGAGCAAACATATACAAGAACACAATCTTGTTTCTATACATTGCTCTTCCCATAAAAAAGCTTTGAGAGAGAGAGAGAGGGGGGGGGGAAGAAGTCCAAAATATACCTCACATTTATTCCATTCTGTCCAAAATGTATACAACTAAAGACAACAAATCTTCATTTTTTTTTAAATCAATAAAATAAACTCCACTGTCCCTGACCCTTTCTGATGAAATCCTCTGCACTCTTTGTGCATGCTCTCTTCCATCCAAGGGGAATAATACATCACAGAAAATTGGCTTCTGTTATTCCATTAGATGGGAACGATCCCAGCGGACAATCATTTCCGGCAGAGTGTATCGCTTCACGTCTGCTTCCGCCACTTCTTTCTTCCTGCTTCCTGCACAGATCACTCCGCCTGATGTGCAGGCAGCTCTGGAGCAGAAGTGGACCATTTCCAAACACACCCCTCCCTCTGCTGAGGCTGATGGAGAACGCTGCTCCATTCAGGCTGATGTCAGCTGGTGTGGGGGATGCAGGGCAGGGGGCAAGATTGATCATTGATTGATGATTGTCCTGGATAAGAACAAGAATGGGTGATGGTGATTTGAGAGGTGGGTTTTGTACCAAAGGAGACAATGAAGATTGCGATTGAAAAATTGATTTTGATTCGTCCTTATTATCATCATTATTATTTTGATAAAATAATAACAAATCATAATAACAAGAGCATAAGATGTATGCAGTATGTGCGCATGTGTGTGTGTATGTGTGTGTGTGTGTGTGTTTGTGCGTGTGTGTTGAGTGTGTATTTGCATGCATACACTCTTGTGACAATGCAAGTGTGCACATGCATACACACATATCTATAACACCACACACACACACACACACACACACACACACACACACAGAAACACACAAACACACACACACACAGAAACACACACACATTGAAATAATCCACCCACAGACCCATTCCCTTGTTCCCTATGATGATAAGAACTGAGCACAATCTTGCAGCCTCATAAACCACCCACCTTCTCCACCCCACACAGACAGAAAACACAGCAGCCTTCCCCCAACCACCACACGTCCAAGTGTACCCTCACCCCCAACACAAATCTGATTAAATTACCTCCTCTCCACCTCTCTGTGTGGCAGTCCTTTCCTGGCTGGGTCTCCCAGGCTTCTGAACAAGAGAGAGGACACAGACAGACATCTCTTCCAATGAACCCTGGCTGTTCCTTGTGGTCTGGGAATTGGCGCAGGTCCCCTAAGTCACATGGCTGAAATGAAGCGGCATGTTTTGCTGGGGCAGTGACATGGTGCTGATAACAATGTGCAGGAAGTCTGTCTTGGTCTCCTGGCAGGTAGAGGGCTGGGGAGGTGGGGCTGAAGGTAGAGAAGAGAACGTCTGCAATAAAGGAGATTGGATTTCGAAAACTCTGTCTGTTACTAAGGAAAGTGTGCAGCTTTGATGAAAACTAGCAACAGTCTGCATCTCCTTTTTTCCATACTAACTTTTATGTACACTGTCAGTGTCTGAACAATATTTAGAGACAGGGTTTAAAAAGTATTGATTTTAAATTGAACAAAATGTTACTATATGTGCAATATTCCCCACATATGCTTCACGTTTCCTCAGTTATCAACAGGATATGGGATGTCAGAGGAGGGAAGACTTGTGATGGAAACTGGGATAACATCATGTAGAAAGATGTGACAGCAAAATCAAAAAGTGAGGGATGTGGTTAGAGTGTTTTTAGAAAAAAAAGGTTTAGGAAAAAGAGTGTTGGTGGTAATTATGAAATTTACAAAAGAAATATACATTTCAGTGGTGCATTCCTGTATTAGCAGCTAATTAGAAAGTTCCAATGCAGGGTGAGCCTTAATTGGATCAATTCTTAAAACATACTGTCTCAGCACCCTTGATTAAATTGATAATTTTAAGATAAAATAAAGCTGCTAGAAAGGGGGCATCTATTTTCCATTTGGCTTCAAGCACCAGCTGGTATTTTTAGTCTAATGATTATATAGTGCTAAAATAAGCACTTTCATTTTAAACTAGGTGGATGTTGTAGATTCTTCTCCTTGAGACTAGACTATAAACCGTTGCTGTGTGCAAAGGCTGTTGGGCACAGTTAAATCCTCTTCCATTTTTTGTAAGAGTAGGCCATTGTGTGCGGGTGGGAATAGATGATAGAATTTACAAAACTGCATACACACGGGGACTGGATGTAAAATAGCACATAAGTGCTTATTCCATTATCCTCGATATAAAAGAGTTTTTTAAAAAGAGTTACCACTGATGGGGAAAAAGCCAAACAAACAAAGAGAAAAGGCAGTTTGACCGCATACACCAGAAGCTGCCAGTAAATAACACTTTGGGGAGCAAACATATACAAGAACACAATCTTGTTTCTATACATTGCTCTTCCCATAAAAAAGCTTTAAGAGAGAGAGAGAGAGGGGGAGAGAGAGAGAGAGAGAGAGAGAGGGAGAAGTCCAAAATATACCTCACATTTATTCCATTCTGTCGAAAATGTATACAACCAAAGACTAATCAAAACTTCAGTTTACAAAAAATCAATAAAACAAGCCTCACTGTCCCTGACACTTTCTGATGAAATCCTGTGCACTCTTTGTGCATGCTCTCTTGTATCCAAGGGGAATAATACATCACAGAAAATTGGCTTCTGCTGTTTCATTGGATAGGAACAATCCCAGTGGACAATCATTTCCGGCAGAGTGTTGCTTCACGTCTGCTTCCGCCACTTCTTTCTTCCTGCTTCCTGCACAGATCACTCCGCCTGATGTGCAGGCAGCTCTGGAGCAGAAGTGGACCATTTCCAAACACACCCCTCCCTCTGCTGAGGCTGATGGAGAACGCTGCTCCATTCAGGCTGATGTCAGCTGGTGTGGGGGATGCAGGGGCAGGGGGCAAGATTGATCATTTTGATTGATGATTGTCCTGGATAAGAACAAGAATGGGTGATGGTGATTTGAGAGGTGGGTTTTGTTCTAGAGGGCCAATAAAGACTGTAGTTAAAAATGAAAACGTGTGATTCATCATTATCACCATCATTATCATTTTGATAAAATGGTAATAATACAACGTAATGACAATAGTATAAGAGCAAGACAGCGTGTGTGTGTAGATATGTGTGTATGCACGTGCATATTTGCTTATTCAACATGCATGCGCATGCACAAGTGCACATGTGCACACACACACATACACAGACACTACCTAGCAAAATGCACCACAGACCCAATCCCTTGTTCCCTATGATGAAAAGAACTAAGCACAATCCTGCAGTCTCATAAACCACGCATCTTCTCCACCCCACACAGACAGAAACACAGCAGGCCCCCCATGAGACATCCAAGTGTACCCTCACCCCCAACACAAATCTGATTAAATTACCTCCTCTCCACCTCTGTGTGTGACAGTCCTTTCCTGGCTGGGTCTCCCAGGCTTCTGAACAAGAGAGAGGACACAGACAGACATCTCTTCCAATGAACCCTGGCTGTTCCTTGTGGTCTGGGAATTGGCGCAGGTCCCCTAAGTCACATGACTGAAATGAAGGGGCATGTTTTGCTGGGCAGTGACATGTTGCTGATAACAATGTGCAGGAAGTCTGTCTTGGTCTCCTGGCAGGTAGAGGGCTGGGGAGGTGGGGCTGAAGAGAGAGAAGAGAACGTCTGCAAGAAAGAGGGATTGGATTTCGAAAAACCTTGTCTGCTACAAAGAAAAGTGTGCGTCTTTGATGAAACCTAGCAGCTTTCTGCATCTCCTTTCTCTTTTTTTACCCAACAAACTTGTATGTACAGTGTTAGTGTCCGAACATGTCAGAGACAGGGTTGGAGGAATATTGATTTTAAGTCGGTCAAAAGGTTGTTATGTGTGCAATATTGCCCACATATGCTTAAACCCATTTCTTTAGTTATAAACATGATAGCGGGTGACAGAGAAGAGATGATTTGCATGGATACTGGGATAAGACCATGTGGAAAGACATGATATGAGAATGATTAAACATGGGAGAAAGGGAAAAAACGTAAGAAAAGTGTTGTTTTTTTTAAAAAGTTTTAAGAAAAAAATGACATTATAGTAAGCATGGGTCTAGAAAGTAAAGAAACATTTTAGTAATAAATTCCTGTACTTGATGTGAAGGTCCAATCTCTTTACTGAAAAAGTTTTCACACACACACACACACACACACACATGCACGCATGCATGCATGCATACACGCACATACACACACAGAGATCACAAGAGCTATACACTACCTGTTATTTTCAGACTGAAAATGAGAACTGACAGGTAACTCAAAAGAAAGCAACATTCACCATTAATGGGGAATGATGCAATACTTAAAGAGGGAAATGCAAAACCCATACTCTCTCTTACTTTTTACTAAAAATATACTCCTTCTCTCTCCAATAAATAAAAATAATAAAGTATCACTGTTTATCAGATCACTATCACAGGTGACATAAGTTAAACCCCATTCAAAAAGGTATGTCATAAAAAAAGTATGTAAAATACCTTTTTTTGCAAAATTGCAGGCAACATTTTTCTCCAAAGTATTTTTGTTACAAATTATTAAGACATGGCTGTAACATTCGTTCTCAGCCCATTCCTTTCAGTTTGATTAGCAAGGACAAAAATTTTCATGACAAATCTTCTCCCTAACCAGTGATAGTGGAAGTGATGCATTTTCCTTCAGGAACACACCACTCTAAGTCAAGGGCAAACTCAGGGACTGGTTCCAGATAATGAACAGACTGTATGTGAGTTGTCTTCCCTTGATGGCAGTCACGTGACTCCGCCTTGTCCATCAGTGCACTGTTAGGGACGTGTCCTCTGCACTGACCTATACTGTCCACACTCTGGTCACCTGTCGGAAGAGGAAGGGGGAGGGGGTGGTGGACATTTTGCTGGACGCAATTATCGTCTAAAGGCCTCTGGGTGGGGTTTTTTTCAAGATCTATTCACTGTACTGTCCTACAAGGAACAGGATAAGGAGAGAGACGAAGAGCCTGACAGAGAAAAAGAAGGGAAGACAACATCAGAGAGTGGACTGGCCTTGAGTGGAACGAATTGCTACAAAAAGCAGAAGACCGTGGGGAGTGGAGGAGGCTGGTTGCAAAATCTTCATTAGTGCCCCCACGGTCCTAGGGACTACAGGGTAGGTAAGATGGTCAGATTCACTGTTTACATTATCTTAAGGGGGATAGCCTAGTGGTTAGAACATTGCGCTCGCAATCTGACGACCCCGATTCGATTCCTGTTCAATGGGATATTTTCCCCTGGAGTTAATATCAGTGCAGAATCCACTCTCCCCAAAAGTCCTTCGGATGAGACTATAAACCGAGGCCCCCTGTGCAAACGTACGCAGAACATCTTGTGTACACGTTAAACCCTATTCGGCTTTTTCGTAAGTGTAGGCCATTGTGTGCCGGTGGAAACGGATGACAACATTTACACAAATGCATACACACAGGGACAGGATGACAAAAAAGAACATGAGTGCTTATTCCATTATCCTAGAAATAAAAAAGATATTAAGAAATTTTAATAAAATAAAATAAAGATCTATTCAATGTGTACAGGATCTTAAGATCTATTCACTGTCTCCACTATCTTAAGATCTATTCACTGTCTCCATTATCTTAAGATCTATTCACTGTCTGCATTTTCTTTACTTTGTTAATTCCTGATAGTCTTCAAGGTTTTTGGTGGCTATTTGGAAAAATTGTTTTATACAGCACTATTTCGGAAGGCTTTGAAGTCAAGTTTTACAAAAAGGTTTCTCTTATGTCTCTGTGTCTCTTTCAGTTTATGTCTCTGCTTTTCTGTCTCTCTCTCTATATATATATGTATATCTATCTGTCTGTGTTTTCTCTCTCTCTTCTCCTCTTCTCTCTCTCTCTCTCTCACAACACACACACACACACACACATACACACACACACACACCACGCACACACACACACACCCCCCCCCCCCCCCCCCCTCTTGTTTCAAGTTGGATTTTTTTCGGGTACCCCGGCAATAAACAATTTCTACAAAAACAAGCCAAGACGGTAATTGACTGCCCATGTTTCAACTGACCCCGATTCTTAAACCTTAGAATAAGCTATAAAGTGTAAGTACATAGCTGTCTCGCACATCACGTCAGGTTTAATGCTTTCTCAGAGATGATATATATATATATATATAATGATACAGAGTATTGTCAGTCCATTCTTTCCGTTGACATCAAGGGTATACCAAGGGAGCTCGGTTGTCGCCACCCTTATTATCATTATTATTAATGAGATTAATTATGCAAACAGCAGGCTGACAGTGTGTTGCAGGAGAGGTTGGTGTATTAGCCTTGTTGGGAACAGAGGAAGCGACAGAGTTGGAGAGGGGAGAGGGAAGGTGTCAATGTACAATGAGGGAATAGTTGTCATGAATTTTTGCTGTGCTGTGCTGTGTGGGAATAGATTTGTCTGTACCTATTATGTCCTGCTGTTTAGGTATTGGAATCTGTGGGTTTGTGGGTTGGGTGTTTTTTTTCATGTTTACTGATGTGGGTGGGTTTTTTTTCTTTTGAAGGGTAGACAAAGAAATGAAATTGATGTGTATATGTAACTGCTTTTGGTCTTTTTATTTTGTTATTGGGGAATGGTACGATACATGTCTATTTGTTCTCTCTATGTATGTCTGTCTCTCTGTCTCTCCTGTGTTTCTGTCTTTTGTTTCAAATTAGAACAGAAAGAAAACCTGCAGCATAAAAACATTACCATTATCTATATAAATACACTTCTGGATTCCCTTGTTTCTCCATGAAATTAAACACAAATTTCATTACTATTCACAATACATTACTGTTCTTTCACGGTATAATAAATAAATGAATAAATAAACAGATCATAAATAAATGAATATATAAAAACAGGGAAAAAAAACTGGCACACAAGCAAGGTAAAGGTTTTTAAAATTACTGATTTTTTTCATTATATACTCTACTGGCACCGTGTGTATAACTTTTCTTAAGCTGCTTATCCGTTCTTCTTAGAGTGCCATTTGTATCTTAATATTTCACATTCTGTGACACAAAAACCTAATGAGCCAATCAAATTCAAACAGACAAACCTTGTGACTAACTGCACCAACAAAACAAAACAACCCCGGTACCATCACAACCACAGTCTATGTATGACTGATGGCGCTGTCTCTACCTCAACTCACACGTTTTCTGATAGGAACCAGAATGCTTCCAATGCCATCTTGGCACGAAATCTATCAGTTATTATCGCAACTGGCTCAGGTTACAAAGCAGAATGTCAGAAGTAAGACTAGATACCCATTTTTTTGGTCGTTCAAGGATGAAAGTGAAGCTAGCAACCCCACAGCAATGAGAATATGGCCTCAGTCTACAATGGCCTCAAGGTCAGCTGGATCAGATAATAGTGTCAAAACAAATCCTGTGGTTGCTTTTTTCCCCGTTTCTTCTGCTACAGCATTCTGGTTCGTCAATGATGAGACTTTGTGTATGCATGCAATAGGTTGGGTTTTTTCCGGCTATTGTAAAATAGGTTTTTGAGATGAAAAAGAAATATAATCCTTGACACTTGTGAGTATGCAGAGGACTTTCATAAAATGTGTTTAAAATGTAAGGGATGCGGGATAGCCCTAGTGATTAGAACATTGCGCTGGCAATCTGACGACCCGGGTTCGATTCCCGTTCAAGGGGATATTTTCCCCTGGAGTTAACATCAGTGCAGACTCCCACTCTCCCCAAAAGTCTTTCGGATGAGACTATAAACCGAGGCCCCCTGTGCGAACTTACACAGAACATCTTGCGCACACGTTAAATCCTGTTCCGCTTTTCGTAAGAGTAGGCCATTGTGTGCCGGTGGGAACGGATGACAAAATTTACAAAACCGCATACACACGGGGACTGGATGTAAAAAAACACATGAGTGCTTATTCCATTATCCCTGGTATAATATATAAATATAAATTCCATACATTATTATTATTATTTATAAAAGAAGAAATAAATAAATAAAAATAGGGAATGTACATTGTGCATGTATTGCTAAGCAGTGGATAACACTTTTTTTCCACTTTTAAAATATTGCTTTTTGTTTGTTTCTTGATTAAACCTCCGAGGATCACCAGTTTAAGTATACGACCGTTTTTTGCTCACCTTAAAGGTAGCTGCGTAACGACTTCAGAGAAACGTTTACAATAACTGACCCCTTTTGTCTCCAAAAGTTCATTATTCTCTATTGATGATGTTTGGCCTTTTGTGCAGCTGAATAATCAAGGCAATCTCTGGTGACTTGTTGTTAGCTACGCATGGTTAAATAGGTACCTGCCTTCTTTAGGGTCAGGGAAGGTAAATCAGCGAGGGAGAGAAGATGGGCGCCGCCCTCAATATGCTGGCCTCTTGAGAAGCTGAGGTCTCTGACGCCTCGCTCCCCTACGACCACATAGGTTATGGAGCACCTTCACCTTTACATTTTACGCATGGTTATTACTTTTGTGGTTTAGCCAACGAAGATTAAGAACTGTTTTCTCTAAACAACTCCATTGACTGTGTGTGAATGGGGCATAGACAGTGATCCTGACAGCTGGTAGAGTGTGTGATTGGTCAAGCGAGAGATGGTCCTGCTTTAAGGACGAAGCTTATTGGTCAGCTGGTCAGTCTGCTGCTATTCTAAGAGACGTATTGACTTCTTGACGCGTTGACTGGTCACCTGAGATTGTCATAGTTGGAGTGGAGTGAGGGGGGGGGGGGGGGGGGGAGAGGGATGGGAGTCTCTGCCAGGGTGTGTGTGTGTGGTGTGTGTGTGTGTGTATGTGTGTGTGTGTGTGTGAGTGTGTGTGTGTGTGTGTGTGTGTGTGTGTGTGTGTGTGTGTGTGTGTGTGTGGTGTGTGTGTGTGTGTGTGTGTGTGTGTGTGTGTGTGTGTGTGTGTGTTTACAGATAGCCATCCTTCTGGAACTTCTTAGTGTATGTACGTGCACTCATGCATAGGATTTTGTGTCGTTGTTGGGTTTTCTTTTTAGTTGGGTTTTTTTTTTACTTTTAGTAATTTTAGATGCTGTGGTATAGATTGATTACATTCTCAAGGAATGTAACAATAGAATCGAAGCGTAGCATATATTTATTAACTAGTGTTGTATTCAATAACAGAAATAACAGCACTGTCAAAACTAAACACCATCTGGAGAGATAAAAATATCTCACTTATCTCCAAGATCAGACTAATGCGCTCCCTTGTCATATCCATATTTCTGTATGCCTGTGAATCATGGACCCTGACTGCAGATTTGGAGAGAAGAGTACAGGCGGTGGAGATGAGATGCTTTCGGAGACTCCTTGGCATCTCCTACAAAGACCACATAAGCAACGAAAGCGTGCATAACAGAATCCAGCAAACCATTGGACCCTATGAGAACCTTCTAACAATCGTGAAAAAGCGTAAACTTAAAAGGTATGGGCAAAGTCACAAGATCCAAAGGGCTTGCAAGACAATTTTACAAGGCACTGTCCAAGGAGGAAGAAGAAGAGGCAGACCAAGGAAGAGCTGGAGGATAACATCAGCGAATGGACAGGCCTAGAACTCAACAAAACCCTGAGAAAGGCAGAACAGAGAGAGGAATGGAGGGAACTGTTTGTTGAGTCTTTGAGGGTGCCCCCACGGTCGTCAGACTACGGGACAGATAGATAGATAGATAGATAGATAGATAGATAGATAGATAGATAGATAGATAGATAGATAGATAGATAGATAGATAGATAGATAGATAGATAGATAGATAGATAGATAGATAGATAGATAGATAGATAGATAGTGTCGTATTCTATAATATTGTATTATATCGTATTGATTTTGTTTTCTATTGTATTGCATATACGACTTTCAGTCACAGACAATTTCTTATAATTCAGTCCTGCCTGTTTTCCTGGGGAAGCAGCACCGCCCATTCACATAACATTTCTCGTCACTATGTGCTTTTGTTTCCACACAAACATGACATTTTTGTACAGAATTGGCAACAGACAACTCTCTTGTTGCCATGGGTTCTTTTACATACACTAAATTTGTTGGGTTTTTTGCACACAGGACAACTTTTAATCACTTATTCCAAAACGACTAGCATCCAGACAATCACCCTAAGCCTAGCAGATGAGAAAAAGGTCATATTGTATCAAGCGCTTCGATTGGTTTGTTTTACAAGATTCAGCGCTATATAAATTCCATATAGTAGTAGTAGTAGTAGTAGTAGTAGTAGTAGTAGTAGTAGTAGTAGTAGTAGTAGTAGTAGTAGTAGTAGTAGTATTGTTATTATATTCAAACAGGAATCAAACCCTCGACTTTTCCTCTGTCTAAACAGTTGACTAACCTCTAGACTACCACCAACCCATACACTAAAAAAGCAGACAAAACGACATTTTAATATCCAAAGATATGAAGAAATATCAACATAATTATAGTTGTACCAGGAATGAGGTCTTGAAAACCTGTTTCCTGATAGGGAGAGGCTGGCTTTTTGGTGGCAAATATGTCTGGGGACTATACTGCGAGGGGAGGCATTAGGGTAAAACTGGCTTCAAAAGACCAGATGAGATCAGCGAGATCCTGGTCTGATGGGTGATGGGGGTAATGTCTGATGGTGCAATTACAGGGACATCTGGGGCAGACAGCTTTTATAGGTCAACACAGAGAGAAGGGGGGAAAGGGAGAGAGAGGGAGAAAGGGAGGGAGAGAGAGAGAGAAGAGAGAGAGGAGAGAGAGAGAGAGAGAGAGAGAGAGAAGTAAACAGAGCATAGAGAAGAGGAAGAAGAAGAAGAAAGAAAGAAAGAAAAGAAAGAAAGAAAGAAAGAAAGAAAGAAAGAAGAGTGAGAGATTGAGAAAAGAGAGAAGAAGAAAAAGAACAAGAACAAGAAGAGAGAGAGAAGAAAAACAACAACAAGAACAAGAACAAGAACAAGAAGAACAAGAAGAAACACAGACAGACAGACAGGCAGACAGACAAAAAGAGACAGAGATAGAAAAAAGATGCACTAGACACAAACTACCCCATCATTGTCTGAAAGTCATGCTGGAAACATCACTGTGGCGATTCTAGAACATTACTACAACAAACTGAACAACTAAACAATACCTCAAAGCTGTGAATGTATTTATTTGCTCTCCTGATAACCAATGGAATCAAAAGTCATTCAAAACTGATTCTTATAAATTCTTGACGGGTATGTATATGAAGCTGTCCATGAGGAATCCTTGCAAAAACTCTGTAAACAGAAAAAAGCCAAACCACTCTTAAAGAGAAACACATATGCATACTGCATTGTAAATTTTACAGGGAATACTTTTTAAGGATATAGTACAAAACAGTAATACAGATCATGCTAGCAGAAGCAGTCAAACGATTTCATCTTTCTGAAGAAAAAGCATCAAAAAGTCTCAACATATAGCATTAGGTAATGTGAGGTCTTTCAGGTGAAAAAAAAAATTTCTAGAAGGGAGGCTAATTTCCTTTGGTGGAAATATGTCTGGGGACTTTTATCAGCAGGGAGTCAGTCCATTATGGTAAAACTAGCTTGAAAGGACTTGATGAAATAAGGAGATTCTGGTCTGAGGAGGGGTGATGCAGGTAATATCTGATGGTTCAATTACAGGGAACACTGGGGCAGACAGCTTTTCAACATCAACTCACAGAGAGAAAGGGGGGGAGAGAGAGGGGGGGGGAGGGAGGGAGAAAGAGAGATAGGGAGAGAGAGAGAGAGATTTGTTTCTGTGTGGCTTTCAGCAATCCAGAGAGAGAGGAGAGAGAGAGAGAGAGAGAGAGAGAGAGAGAAGAGAGAGAGAGAGAGAGAGAGAGAGAGAGAGAGAGAGAGAGAGAGAGAGAGAGAGAGGTTTGCCTCAGAGTGGCTTTCAACAATCAAGAGAGAGAGACAAAGACAGGGAGGCAGAGGCAGAGAAGACAAAGACAGATAGAAACAGAGAGACAGACACAGATACAGGATACAGAGAGTCAGAGTCTATGACAGTAGTGCTCTCTCATAGCAAAAGTTCAATGATCTAGGAAGCAAAGGGTTAGGGACGAGGTAGGGGTAGGGGTAGGGGGTGGGGAGTAGGGAAGGGGTTAGGGGCACTGTACCACATATATCTGTCAAGGGACCCATTGTGACCAAACAGCATGAAAAAGGCTTGATGAGATCAATGAGATTCTGCTCTGACCACTGATAGGTCATGTCTGATGGTCAAATTACAGGGGACATTCTTGGGCAGACGGCTTTCAACGGTCAATGTCATGTTCCCTGTGGAGAGAGTGAAAGAGAGAGAGAGAGATAGAGAAAGAGAGAGAGAGAGAGAGAGAGAGAGAGGAGAGAGAGACAATGACAATGACAATGACAAATTCTTTTATTTCGAGGATAATGAATAAGCACACATGTGCTTTTTTACATCCAGTCCCCGCCCGTTAGGGATACATCTTAATAATAATAACCCAATACTTATACAGTCTCACAATAAAAACAAGGGGAAATAACCCT
>CM054141.1:11142638-11177638 GCA_028751875.1 Rapana venosa | reverse complement strand
GAGATTGAAGAACTTGAGGTTATGTGAAAAGTGTGTGTGTGTGGGAGAGAGAGAGAGAGAAAGAGAGTGGATGGAGGGGTACTAATCAAGTTAAAAGATCATAGATTTAAACCTGTTAATGTAATGTGTCTTTGAAATGCCTCTTTACTTATTGGTTTATAAATAATATCATTTCACTCTTTTCTCCCTGAACAAACATATTTCAGCGATTCAGTCTGTGCTTTCCATTTCTCCCATTCTGTTTCCTTCTCATCTCATTCAATGAGACCAATATCAATTTCCTGCAATACTCTGCTTCCCAACTCTCCTCTGTTCTGATGGTAAAAGACTGAGAAGTTCTGGAACATGAATAGAGACTATTTTGCACAGTAACGCCTCTCACACAATCTTAAAACTCTCTCAAACTTTAGATTCCTCTATAAACAAAAGCTAAGATTGGGGGTAAGTTGCAGAATGCCACCCGTTCTAATCAAAGATGCACACTTTTCTTTGTAGCAGACAGTATTTTCAAAATCCAATCCTCTTTTCTTGCACATGTTCTCTTCTCTCTCTTCAGCCCCACCTCCCCAGCCCTCTACCTGCCAGGAGACCAAGACAGACTTCCTGCACATTGTTATCAGCAACATGTCACTGCCCAGCAAAACATGCCGCTTCATTTCAGTCATGTGACTTAGGGGACCTGCGCCAATTCCCAGACCACAAGGAACAGCCAGGGTTCATTGGAAGAGATGTCTGTCTGTGTCCTCTCTCTTGTTCAGAAGCCTGGGAGACCCAGCCAGGAAAGGACTGTCACACAGAGAGGTGGAGAGGAGGTAATTTAATCAGATTTGTGTTGGGGGTGAGGGTACACTTGGATGTCTCATGGGGGGCTGCTGTGTTTCTGTCTGTGTGGGGTGGAGAAGGTGCATGGTTTATGAAGCTGCAAGATTGTGCTCAGCTCTTATCATCATATTAAACAAGGACTGGGTTTTACAGATGGAACATCTTGCATGGACAATAAAACATGTTCTGCCTATTGTGTACCAGTAAGAAAGGGAGACTTTTTTTTAAAACACCTACACACTTGTTTCATGTTTAGATCTTCAATGAAATTCAACTATGGGTAGCTTAATGGTGGGCAAACGTTTTCATACATACACAAAATCTTACCATTGGGGAACTTGGGAGCACTAGCCAACGAAAACAAAGCAACTATAATTTGTTTTGATCAGTGTTGCATGTGTTTTTATGTGAAGACTTTAGTCTTTGTCTTCTACCCTGCAGTGTTTACTTTGAAACAGAAAGCACAAACACTGGAAGAGAACAAACAAACAAATACCTTACTGTTCCCTCATAACCAAAAGAATTAAACACACTTACCAGTATTGTTTCTGCATCTACCCCTCCTGAAAAGAAACAGCTGTAAATCATAGATATAATGTATGCAAAAACAACCCACAGATTTTAATAACTAAACAGCAGGACATAATGATACGAGCAGACACACACATACTGTCAGGGCACAGCCAAAACTGACAAACTCTCCCCTTTTGTATCATAACACCCACCTTTCCCCTCCCACTCTATCACCCCCTCTGCTCCCCTAGAGACTCATTCACCAGTGTCTACTACAACAAGCTGTCAGCCTGCTGTTTGCATAATTAATCTCATTAATAATGATGATAATAAGGATGGCGACAACCAAGCTCCCTCCCTATGTTGTCACAGGAACAATAAGAATGGACTGACAATACCCTGCATCACTCTCTCTCTCTCTACCTCTTTCTGAAAGCAGTAAACCTTATACAGTGTGCTAGACTGCCGTGTATGTTTTTGTCTGGTTCCCAAGGTCTTGGAATCCTGGTCTTTTGAAAGAAAAAGGCCATATTTTCTGTCCTTGTCTTGTTTTTGTAGAAATGGATTATTTTCAAGAGATTGAAGAACTTGAGGTTATGTGAAAAGTGTGTGTGAGTGTGAGAGAGAGAGAAAGAGAGTGGATGGAGGGGTACTAATCAAGTTAAAAGATCATAGATTTAAACCTGTTAATGTAATGTGTCTTTGAAATGCCACTTTACTTATTGGTTTACAAATAATATCATTTCACTCTTTTCTCCTTGAACAAACATATTTCAGCGATTCAGTCTGTGCTTTCCATTCCTCCCATTCTGTTTCCTTGTCATCTCATTCAATGAGACCAATATCCTGCAATACTCTGCTTCCCAACTCTCCTCTGCTCTGACAGTGAAAAAGACTGAGAAACTGTGGAACATGAATAGAGACTATTTTGCACAGTAACGCCTCTCACACAATCTTAAAACTCTCTTCAAACTTTAGATATTGCTATAAACAAAAGCTAAGATTGGGGGGAAGTTGCAGAATGCCATCAGTTTTAATCAAAGATGCACACTTTTCTTTGTAGCAGACAGTATTTTCAAAATCAATCCCTCTTTTCTTGCAGACATTCTCTTCTCTGTCTTCAGCCCCACCTCCCCAGCCCTCTACCTGCCAGGAGACCAAGACAGACTTCCTGCACATTGTTATCAGCAACATGTCACTGCCCAGCAAAATCTGCCGCTTCATTTCAGTCATGGGACTTAGGGGACCTGCGCCAATTCCCAGACCACAAGGAACAGCCAGGGTTCATTGGAAGAGATGTCTGTCTGTGTCCTCTCTCTTGTTCAGAAGCCTGGGAGACCCAGCCAGGAAAGGACTGTCACACAGAGAGGTGGAGAGGAGGTAATTTAATCAGATTTGTGTTGGGGGTGAGGGTACACTTGGATGTCTCATGGGGGGCTGCTGTGTTTCTGTCTGTGTGGGGTGGAGAAGGGGCATGGTTTATGAGGCTGCAAGATTGTGCTCAGCTCTTATCATCATATTGAACAAGGGGCTGGGTTTTACAGATGGAACATCTTGCATGGACAATAAAACATGTTCTGCCTATTGTGTACCAGTAAGAAAGGGAGACTTTTTTTAAAAACACATATACACTTGCTTCATGTTTAGATCTTCCATGAAGTTCAACTATGGGTAGCTTAATAGTGGGCAAACATTTTCATACACAAAATTTAACCATTGGGGAACTTGGGAGCACTAGCCAACAAAAACAAAAGCAACTACAATTTGTTTTGATCAGTGTTGCATGTGTTTTTATGTGAAGACATTAGTCTATCCCACCCTGCAGTGTATAATTTGAAACAGAAGACACAAACACTGGAAGAGAACAAAAAACAAATACCTTACTGTTCTCTCATAACCAAAAGAATTAAACACACTTACCAGTATTGTTTCTGCATCTACCCCTCAGAAAAAGAAACAGCTATAAATCATACATATAATGTAGGAAAAAACAGTCCACAGATTCTAATAACTAAACAGCAGGACATAATGATACGAACAAACACACACATACTGTCAGGGCACAGCCAAAACTGACAAACTCTCCCCTTTGTATTATAACACCCACCTTCCCCCTCCCATCTATCACCCCTCTGCTCCCCAAGAGGCTAATTCACCAGTGTCTACTACAAAACCTGTCAGCTGCTGTTTGCATAATTAATATCATTAATAATGATGATAATAGGATGGGGACAACCAAGCTCCCTCGCTAGTTGTCACAGGAACAATATAGAATGGACTGACAATACTCTGCATCTCTCTCTCTCTCTCTCTCTCTCCTCTCTCTCTCTCTCTCTCCTCTCTCTCTCTCTCTCTCTCTCTATCTATCTATCTATCTATCTATAGCTCTCTCTCTGAAAGCAGTAAACCTTATGTACACTGAAAGAAAAAGGCCATATATTCTGTCCTTGTGTTATCTTTGTAGAAATGGATTATTGTCAAGAGATTGAAGAACTTGAGGTTATGTGAAGTGTGTATGTGGGAGAGAGAGGGGGGGGAGGGAAGAGGGGTGCTATTCAAGTTAAAAGATCAGAAAATTACACCTTTTAATGTAATGTGTCATTGAAATGTCTCTTTACTTAGTGGTTCCATAAATAATATCATTTCACTTTTTCCTCCATGAACAAACATATTTCAGTGATTCAGTCTGTGCTCTTCCTTCCTCCCATTCTGTTTCCTTCTCATATCATTCAATAAAACCAATATCGATTTTCTGCAACACTCTGCTTCCCAACTCTCCTCTGTTCTGATGGTAAAAGACTGAGAAAAATGTGGAACATGAATAGATACTATTTTGCACAGTAACGCCTCTCACACAGTCTTAAAACTCTCTTCAAACTTTAGATTCCTCTATAAACAAAAGCTAAGACTGGGGGGAAGTTGCAGAATGCCACCTGTTTTAATCAAAGATGCACACTTTTCTGTGTAGCAGACAGTATTTTCAAAATCCAATCCTCTTTTATCTTCTCTCTCTTCAGCCCCACCTCCCCAGCCCTCTACCTGCCAGGAGACCAAGACAGACTTCCTGCACATTGTTATCAGCAACATGTCCCTGCCCAGCAAAACATGCCGCTTCATTTCAGCCATGTGACTTAGGGGACCTGCGCCAATTCCCAGACCACAAGGAACAGCCAGGGTTCATTGGAAGAGATGTCTGTCTGTGTCCTCTCTCTTGTTCAGAAGCCTGGGAGACCCAGCCAGGAAAGGACAGTCACACAGAGAGGTGGAGAGGAGGTAATTTAATCAGATTTTTGTTGGGGGTGAGGATACACTTGGATGTCTCATGGGGAGCTGCTGTGTTTCTGTCTGTGTGGGGTGTAGAAGGTGCATGGTTTATGAGGCTGCTAGATTGTGCTCAGCTCTTATCATCATAGGGAACAAGGGACTGGGTTTTGTGAATAGAGCATCTTGAGCATCTTACACTCAAAATAAAGCAAGCTCTGCATTTTGGAACAGTAGGCTATCGAGAGCAGGGAGGAAAGGATGGCCATTCTTTTCTGAAAAGTATTCATGTTCATGTTGAATTTAGACATCATCTATGAAGTTTGACTGTGGCTACCTTAATGGGTGGCAAACATTTGCATACACAAAATCTCATCATTGGGAAACCTCAAAGCTCTATCCCAGGAACAAAAATGATCATGATTCGTTAGATTGAATATCACAATTGACTTTTGTGCACACAGTAGTCTGTGTCGTACATGCTGCAGTTTTTAATTTCAAATGGGAGATACAAACACTGTAAGAGAACAAGCAGACAAATATATTACACTCCCATAATGATCAACGTGATTTAACACACTTTTTAATGTTACTTCTTCAACTATACCTCAGAAGAAGAATCAGCTACAATTATATATCTGTAAAAAAAAATATTAAAAAATAAATTTAAAAACCCACAGATTTTAATAACTTAACAGCAGAACATAATGACAGGTATAGACAAACACACACTGTCACAGCACAACCAAAAATGACAAACTCTCCCATTTCTATGATGATACCTACCTACCCCCCGCCTCCCCCACTCTATCACCCCCTCTGCTCCCCAAGAAACTCATTCACCAGTGTCTACTACAACAGGCTGTCAGCCTGCTGTTTGCATAATTAATCTCATTAATAATAATGATAAGGATGGCCACAACAAAGTTCCCTTGGTACCTTGTCAACAGGAGCAACAAGAATGGACTGACAACACTCTGCATCATTCTCTCTCTCTCTCTCTCTCTCTCTCTCACTCTCTCTCTCTCTCTCTCTCTCTCTTCTCTCTCTCTCTCCTCTCTCTCTCTCTCTACTCTCTCTCTCTCTCTCTCTCTCTGAAGCATTAAACCATATACCTGTGCTAGACTGCCATGTCTGCTTTTTGTTTGAATCCCAAGGTCTTAGAATCTTGATCTTTTCAAGAAGAAAAAAAGGGCCCTAAATTCTTTTCTCTTTTTTTATTGTAGAAATGGCTTAATGTGGGAGACTTAAAAATATATAAGTTCTTCAAAGTGTGTGTGAGAGAGAGAGAGAGTATTCAAGCAGAAATATTGGTGATATACATCTATAACAGGAATTTGTCATTGAAATGCTTCTTTATTTAGTAATGTATAATTAATATTGTTTCCATTTTTTCTCTATGAACAGACACCATTTCAACAACACTGGCTGTGTTCCTCATTTTTTTCTGATTCTCTTTCTTTTTCATCTGATTCTATCAGACTAATACCAATTTCCTGCATCACTCTGCTTCCCAACTCTCCTCTGCTCTGATGGTAAAAGACTGAAAAAATGTGGCGCATAAATAGAGACTATTTTGCACGGTAACACCTCTCACACATTCTTTAAACTCTCTTCAAACTTTAGATTCCTCTATAAACAAAAGCTAAGACTGGGGGTAAGTTGCAGAATGCCACCCGTTCTAATCAAAGATGCACACTTTTCTTTGTAGCAGACAGTATTTTCAAAATCTAAACCTCTTTTCTTGCAGACATTCTCTTCTCTCTCTTCAGCCCCACCTCCCCAGCCCTCTACCTGCCAGGAGACCAAGACAGACTTCCTGCACATTGTTATCAGCAACATGTCACTGCCCAGCAAAACATGCCCCTTCATTTCAGTCATGTGACTTAGGGGACCTGCGCCAATTCCCAGACCACAAGTAACAGCCAGGGTTCAT
The DNA here is from genome assembly GCA_028751875.1 of Rapana venosa. Lineage (NCBI taxonomy): Eukaryota > Metazoa > Mollusca > Gastropoda > Neogastropoda > Muricidae > Rapana > Rapana venosa. Next base: position 11,171,106 of record CM054141.1, on the reverse strand, counting down.
TGGAAGAGATGTCTGTCTGTGTCCTCTCTCTTGTTCAGAAGCCTGGGAGACCCAGCCAGGAAAGGACTGTCACACAGAGAGGTGGAGAGGAGGTAATTTAATCAGATTTGTGTAGGGGGTGAGGGTACACTTGGATGTCTCATGGGGGGCTGGTGTGTTTCTGTCTGTGTGGGGTGTAGAAGGTGCATGGTTTATGAGGCTGCAAGATTGTGCTCAGCTCTTATCATCATATTGAACAAGGGGCTGGGTTTTACAGATGGAACATCTTGCATGGACAATAAAACATGTTCTGCCTATTGTGTACCAGTAAGAAAGGGAGACTTTTTTTAAAAACACAAATACACTTGCTTCATGTTTAGATCTTCCATGAAGTTCAACTATGGGTAGCTTAATAGTGGGCAAACATTTTCATACACAAAATTTAACCATTGGGGAACTTGGGAGCACTAGCCAACAAAAACAAAAGCAACTACAATTTGTTTTGATCAGTGTTGCATGTGTTTTTATGTGAAGACATTAGTCTATCCCACCCTGCAGTGTATAATTTGAAACAGAAGACACAAACACTGGAAGAGAACAAAAAACAAATACCTTACTGTTCTCTCATAACCAAAAGAATTAAACACACTTACCAGTATTGTTTCTGCATCTACCCCTCAGAAAAAGAAACAGCTATAAATCATACATATAATGTAGGAAAAAACAGTCCACAGATTCTAATAACTAAACAGCAGGACATAATGATACGAACAAACACACACATACTGTCAGGGCACAGCCAAAACTGACAAACTCTCCCCTTTGTATTATAACACCCACCTTCCCCCTCCCACTCTATCACCCCCTCTGCTCCCCAAGAGGCTAATTCACCAGTGTCTACTACAACACCTGTCAGCCTGCTGTTTGCATAATTAATATCATTAATAATGATGATAATAAGGATGGGGACAACCAAGCTCCCTCCCTAATTGTCACAGGAACAATAAGAATGGACTGACAATACTCTGCATCTCTCTCTCTCTCTCTCTCTCTCTTCTCTCTCTCTCTCTCTCTCTCTCTCTCTCTCTCTCTCTATCTATCTATCTATCTATCTATCTATAGCTCTCTCTCTGAAAGCAGTAAACCTTATGTACTGTGCTACACTGAAAGAAAAAGGCCATATATTCTGTCCTTGTGTTATCTTTGTAGAAATGGATTATTGTCAAGAGATTGAAGAACTTGAGGTTATGTGAAGTGTGTATGTGGGAGAGAGAGGGGGGGGGGAAGAGGGGTGCTATCCAAGTTAAAAGATCAGAAAATTACACCTTTTAATGTAATGTGTCATTGAAATGTCTCTTTACTTAGTGGTTCCATAAATAATATCATTTCACTTTTTCCTCCATGAACAAACATATTTCAGTGATTCAGTCTGTGCTCTTCCTTCCTCCCATTCTGTTTCCTTCTCATATCATTCAATAAAACCAATATCGATTTTCTGCAACACTCTGCTTCCCAACTCTCCTCTGTTCTGATGGTAAAAGACTGAGAAAAATGTGGAACATGAATAGATACTATTTTGCACAGTAACACCTCTCACACAGTCTTTAAACTCTCTTCAAACTTTAGATTCCTCTATAAACAAAAGCTAAGACTGGGGGGAAGGTTGCAGAATGCCACCTGTTTTAATCAAAGATGCACACTTTTCTGTGTAGCAGACAGTATTTTCAAAATCCAATCCTCTTTTATCTTCTCTCTCTTCAGCCCCACCTCCCCAGCCCTCTACCTGCCAGGAGACCAAGACAGACTTCCTGCACATTGTTATCAGCAACATGTCACTGCCCAGCAAAACATGCCGCTTCATTTCAGCCATGTGACTTAGGGGACCTGCGCCAATTCCCAGACCACAAGGAACAGCCAGGGTTCATTGGAAGAGATGTCTGTCTGTGTCCTCTCTCTTGTTCAGAAGCCTGGGAGACCCAGCCAGGAAAGGACTGTCACACAGAGAGGTGGAGAGGAGGTAATTTAATCAGATTTGTGTTGGGGGTGAGGGTACACTTGGATGTCTCATGGGAGCTGCTGTGTTTCTGTCTGTGTGGGGTGTAGAAGGTGCATGGTTTATGAGGCTGCTAGATTGTGCTCAGCTCTTATCATCATAGGGAACAAGGGACTGGGTTTTGTGAATAGAGCATCTTGAGCATCTTACACTCAAAATAAAGCAAGCTCTGCATTTTGGAACAGTAGGCTATCGAGAGCAGGGAGGAAAGGATGGCCATTCTTTTCTGAAAAGTATTCATGTTCATGTTGAATTTAGACATCATCTATGAAGTTTGACTGTGGCTACCTTAATGGTGGGCAAACATTTGCATACACAAAATCTCATCATTGGGAAACCTCAAAGCTCTATCCCAGGAACAAAAATGATCATGATTCGTTAGATTGAATATCACAATTGACTTTTGTGCACACAGTAGTCTGTGTCGTACATGCTGCAGTTTTTAATTTCAAATGGGAGATACAAACACTGTAAGAGAACAAGCAGACAAATATATTACACTCCCATAATGATCAACGTGATTTAACACACTTTTTAATGTTACTTCTTCAACTATACCTCAGAAGAAGAATCAGCTACAATTATATATCTGTAAAAAAAAATATAAAAAAATTAATTTAAAAAAACCACAGATTTTAATAACTTAACAGCAGAACATAATGACAGGTATAGACAAACACACACTGTCACAGCACAACCAAAAATGACAAACTCTCCCATTTCTATGATAATACCTACCTACCCCCCCCCCCCCCCCCCCCCTCTATCACCCCCTCTGCTCCCCAAGAAACTCATTCACCAGTGTCTACTACAACAGGCTGTCAGCCTGCTGTTTGCATAATTAATCTCATTAATAATAATGATAAGGATGGCCACAACAAAGTTCCCTTGGTACCTTGTCAACAGGAGCAACAAGAATGGACTGACAACACTCTGCATCATTCTCTCTCTCTCTCTCTCTCTCTCATCTCTCTCTCTCTCTCTCTCTCTCTCTCTCTCCCCTCTCTCTCTCTCTCTCTCTGAAAGCATTAAACCATATACACTGTGCTAGACTGCCATGTTTGCTTTTTGTTTGAATCCCAAGGTCTTAGAATCTTGATCTTTTCAAGAAGAAAAAAGGGCCCTAAATTCTTTTTTTTTTTTTTATTTGTAGAAATGGCTTAATGTGAGGAGACTTAAAAATATATAAGTTCTTCAAAGTGTGTGTGAGAGAGAGAGAGAGTATTCAAGCAGAAATATTGGTGATATACATCTATAACAGGAATGTGTCATTGAAATGCTTCTTTATTTAGTAATGTATAATTAATATTGTTTCCATTTTTTCTCTATGAACAGACACATTTCAACAACACTGGCTGTGTTCCTCATTTTTTTCTGATTCTCTTTCTTTTTCATCTGATTCTATCAGACTAATACCAATTTCCTGCATCACTCTGCTTCCCAACTCTCCTCTGCTCTGATGGTAAAAGACTGAGAAAAATGTGGCGCATAAATAGAGACTATTTTGCACGGTAACACCTCTCACACATTCTTTAAACTCTCTTCAAACTTTAGATTCCTCTATAAACAAAAGCTAAGACTGGGGGTAAGTTGCAGAATGCCACCCGTTCTAATCAAAGATGCACACTTTTCTGTGTAGCAGATAAGTATTTTCAAAATCTAAACCTCTTTTCTTGCAGATGTTCTCTTCTCTCTCTTCAGCCCCACCTCCCTAGCCCTCTACCTGCCAGGAGACCAAGACAGACTTCCTGCACATTGTTATCAGCACCATGTCACTGCCCAGCAAAACATGCCGCTTCATTTCAGTCATGTGACTTAGGGGACCTGCGCCAATTCCCAGACCACAAGGAACAGCCAGGGTTCATTGGAAGAGATGTCTGTCTGTGTCCTCTCTCTTGTTCAGAAGCCTGGGAGACCCAGCCAGGAAAGGACTGTCACACAGAGAGGTGGAGAGGAGGTAATTTAATCAGATTTGTGTTGGGGGTGAGGGTACACTTGGATGTCTCATGGGGGGCTGGTGTGTTTCTGTCTGTGTGGGGTGGAGAAGGGGCATGGTTTATGAGGCTGCAAGATTGTGTTCAGGGTTTTAGAGAAGAGTTTTTTCTTTCTCTGTGAGTGTGTGTGTGTCTGCATACTGCATGCATGTGTGTGTGCGAGTGTGTGTGTGAATGTGATTGTGTGTATGTTTAGCAGTAAAGTTTTAGTTCCCCCAAATGTGTGTGCGAGTGTGCGTGCTTGCTTGGTGTGTGTGCATGTGTGTGTGCTTGAGTGAGTGAGTGAGTGTGTGTGTGTGTGTGTGTGTGTGCGCGCGCACGCGCGTGCCTGCATGCGTGTGTGTGCATGTGTGTGTGTTTGGGTGAGTGACTGAGTGTTTGTGTGTTTGTGTGTGTCTGTGTGTGGTTTAGCAATACAGTTCAGTTCTCTCAAGTTTTGATACTGTTTTCAGTGGCCTGTCTTAATTGGGTTTCCAGACTTTAAAGTAAGCATCAAAGGACATGTACTTTTTAGACCAGCTGTGGTGTGTTAAACTAGAACTCAACTTTGCTTGTTGAGCTCTATTTTATACATATTTTGTCCATATTCATTATCGATTATATTTTGTATCATAAACCATACATGTACCAAGCAGTTGTGATGTACAGGTAGTCTTTCAATGAATTTTTCTATGCCTACTGCTTTCTGTCCTTATGAAATATCTTTTGTTTCTGTAGACATCAAATCATGGTTTCTTCCAAGAAGCGGGATGGTAAAGAGACAATACTCTTCTCTTCGCATCAATTATTATCTCTGAGATTGTCAGGCTGAGAGTTTAACTCTTAATATTACCATCAAATAAAAATACCAATATACTGCCAATCCTCATGTCATATTTGTGTGGTGGGGGTTTGTCCCAGTTTGAAATAGTACCCTCCTTTTCTTTTCCTGAAGTGAGTATTGCGCCAGTTAGTCATTAAAGGAACTGGACAATATATTGAAACACACACACACACATGCACGCACACACACGCGCATACACACATGCACAAACATGCCCATGCACACACATGCTCTCTCTCTCTCGAATTTATATGTATTTAATTTGCATAATTTCCATAATTTTCTTTAGACATCATCTTTTTGTGATTTAGTTATGCTTGATAGGGCTCATAATCATGAATTAGAATAGTCTGTGGAATTTCTTTTCTTTGATCAGTCATAAATCTACTTTTCTGTGCATTTGCTTTGCCAGTGATATGAATGAACCTATTGTTCCATCCCCAACCCAAGAAATGTAGGGTGGCCCAAAGCCAATGTACATTGAATCATTTCAGAGTTCAGTTCTCTCTCTCTCTCTCTCTCTCTCTCTCTCTCTCTCTCTCTCTCCAACCAAAACACCAAACAAAATGATATATGGAGATTTGTGTAGATATCCTCTCTATGTAAATTCATACACTGCCTGTATAAGATATTGGTTTAAATTACTACAAATGAATAATTGGTGGCAGAACGATCACAAACCTCCGCTTTGCAGGTGACATTGATGGAATAGCAGGATCAGAAAAAGAGCTTGCCAGCCTAACAGAACACTTGAATAAGGCCTCCAAAACATACGGCATGGACATCAGTGCAGAGAAGACCAAACTGATGACTAATAACACCAACAGCATTAGCACTGATATCAGGGTTAATGACCAGAAGCTGGAAACAGTTCAAAGCTTCAAGTACCTGGGAGCCATTGTATCAGACCAGGGATCCAAGCCAGAAGTAGTATGCAGGACTGCACAGACAATAACAGCTTTGTCAAAACTAAACACCATCTGGAGAGATAAAAATATCTCACTTATCTCCAAGATCAGACTAATGCGCTCCCTTGTCATATCCATATTTCTGTATGCCTGTGAATCATGGACCCTGACTGCAGATTTGGAGAGAAGAGTACAGGCGGTGGAGATGAGATGCTTTCGGAGACTCCTTGGCATCTCCTACAAAGACCACATAAGCAACGAAAGCGTGCATAACAGAATCCAGCAAACCATTGGACCCTATGAGAACCTTCTAACAATCGTGAAAAAGCGTAAACTTAAATGGTATGGGCATGTCACAAGATCCAAAGGACTTGCAAAGACACTTTTACAAGGCACTGTCCAAGGAGGAAGAAGAAGAGGCAGACCAAAGAAGAGCTGGGAGGATAACATCAGCGAATGGACAGGCCTAGAACTCAACAAAACCCTGAGAAAGGCAGAACAGAGAGAGGAATGGAGGGAACTGGTTGTTGAGTCTTTGAGGGTGCCCCCACGGTCCTCAGACTACGGGACAGATAGATAGATAGATAGATAGATAGATAGATAGATAGATAGATAGATAGATAGATAGATAGATAGATAGATAGATAGATAGATAGATAGATAGATAGATAGATAGATAGATAGATAGATAGATAGATAGATAGATAGATAGATAGAATAATGAACGGTTACCATATAAGGCGTATCAAATGCTGTTGCAGCTAGATAATTCCGGAAAACAGTGCTGGGTTTCGAAAATAAGAGAAATCTTATGCTTAACTGGATTTAACATTGTTTGGTTGCAGCAGGGTGTTGGGGATGTGAAAAAGTTTCTAAGCATATTTAAACAGAGGCTCATCGATATGTTTATTCAAGAATGGTCAGGAACTATAAGAGATCGAGATATATATCAACCATATAGATCATTTAAGACTATATTCGTAAAAAAAAGTTATGTTCTAGATATGGAAAATTATTGTTTTCGTGTTGCCATCACGCAGTTCAGGTTTAATGTACTCCCACTGAATAACAATGTACATCGCTATAGCGAATCTATTCATGATAAATTCTGTCCATTTTGTAAAAATCAGATCGAAAATGAAAAAAAATTTGTGTTATTTTGTGCTACGTTTGAAGATTTAAGGGTCAAATTTCTAAAAGAGTCAAAAGAACTTCCTCTGCACATGTTACTTAGAGCCACTGATCCTATCCACAGATACAATTTATCTAGATTTGTGTTTCATGCAAGCAATAGGCGGAAGAAAATACTTTAATTCTACAAGGTAATCAATCCTATGATGTACGTCTGTTAAACCACGTAAACATTTTCACCTTTGTTTATATCGCGTATTATCAAGAATTCGTGGCATAACATGATCATGATTTTCTGTATCTCCCCCTTTTATATTAATGTCTATGACTGATCATTTCAGAATATGTGAAATGAAAACTGTGATTTGACAGCTATCCTTAAAATTTGAACCGTAGTAGGTATGAGATGTATATGATTTTCAGGTAACCAATGATTGTAGAATATAGATAGGTGCTGCTAAATAAGATATTTTCCTATTTTATTTTCTATATTGTATTGTGGCCTAAGGCCAATGTGCAATTAAATCATTTCAGAGTTTCAGAGAGAGTTTCTCACTCTATCTCTCAAACACTTTATTGAAAAACTGCTACGATTTGATATACTCATTATGGATGATTTTTCTTTTTAGATAGCATCTTCTCTCTATGATTGGGTTATGGTTGATTTAAGGTTTATAATCATGTAATTTTCTTCTGTATTTAGTCATAAATTGTTACTGACATCATCTTTTTGTATGAGTTCGATATCTATATTTGTGTGTATTTCTTCTTTAATCAGTCATAAATCATTATTTGTTTGTGCATTTGTTTTGCCAGTGATATGAATGAACTCACTGTTCCATCCTGAGCCCAACAAATGTATTGTGGTCCAAGGCCAATGTACATTAAATCATTTCAGAGTTCAGAGTTCAGAGTTCAGAGTTCTCTCCAGTCATTATCATTTTTTTTAATTGTTTTATCAAATTCGGGATAATAATAATAATAATGATAATGAATCAAACTTTCACTTTTTTACTCAAATCTCTGTGGACCCTCCTTAACACAACACACCTCTCAAATCATTACCATGAATTCCTCTGTTTTCATTATGGGGGCTATCATCCATCCAATGATCAATCTTGCCCCCCTGCCCCTGCATCCCCCCACACCAGCTGACATCAGCCTGAATGGAGCAGCGTTCTCCATCAGCCTCAGCAGAGGGAGGGGTGTGTTTGGAAATGGTCCACTTCTGCTCCAGAGCTGCCTGCACATCAGGCGGAGTGATCTGTGCAGGAAGCAGGAATTCTTTTTTTTAATAAAAAGTGGCGGAAGCAGACGTCAAGTGACACTCTGCCGGAAATGATTGTTCACAAGGATCGTTTTTCATCCAATGAAGAAGCCGAAGTAAATTTTCCGTGATGTGTTACTCCCCTTGGTCGTGAAGGCACAAGAACACACAGGCTTTCACCGAGATGTTTTATAGTTATTGTAACTTGTTTTACTAATGTCTTGAGGTGCTGATATGCGAAATAATGAAATTATTGGAACAGATCTGGAACACGTTCAAAATTTCAAATATTTAAGCTCTATAAAAGAGAAAATGAGACGGGATATTTCAGTGGTCGCAGCACTCACTTTCCCCCAGCCAAGGTTAAGCAGCATCCAGTGTGGCTACCAGTTGCATGGGCGATTGCCAGTTGGATGTGTGACGTTTTGCGCACCTTGGTTTCAGTACAGTCCCCCAGTTAATCCAGCTGTAAATGGGTACCTGCCTCTTTAGGGTCAGGGAAGGTAAAGGAGCGAGGGAGAGGAGATGGGTGCCGTCCTCAATTTGCTGGCCCCTAGAGAAGTTGAGGTCTCTGACGCCTCACTCCCTTACAACCTTATAGGTTATGGGACATCTTTACCTTTACCTTAAAAGAGAAAAATGGCTCCTGACTTCAAGATGTCAAGGCTAGAATCGGATTCACACATACACAAACACACACACACTTTCTTTCGCACAATTAAAACATGTTCTACTTTTCCTAAGAGTAGGCCATTGTGTGCCAGTGGGAACAGATGGCAAAATTTACAAAACTAAGTATACATGGGGGCTGGATGTAAAAAAAAAAAAAAGCGCATGAGTGCTTATTCTATTATCCTCGAAATAAAAGAATAAATAGATAAAATAAATGACCAAGCAAAAGATAATTCAGTTAAACAACACTTGGAAAGACAGGGGCGAACCTAAATATTTCAAAATTAACATTTTTCAAAGCACTAACCTATCCTATATTGCTGTATGTGTCAGAAGTCTGGGACACTAGAAAAATTGGGAAGACACAAAATAAACGCATCCCAAAATAATGTGGTTCTGTGCGCGACTTCTAAGAGTCGATTTGTCCATCAGGTATTACGTGTGTCACCCATCAAGCCTTGGGGCTTTCAGACCCAAATCTCATTTGCTTTATCAGGTCTTTTCTGGCTAGTTTTTGCAGTAATGGCACCCCCGACTATGTGGTCCCCAGACACATTTTCCCTTCATAGATTACTGTTCCCAACCAGGAAGGTAGGAGTGTGTGTGTGTGTGTGTGTGTGTGTGTGTGTGTGTGTGTGTGTGTGTGTGTGTGTGTGTGTGTGTGTGTGTGTGTGTTGTGAGAGAGGGGGGGAGAGAGATCTCAACTGAAAATCATAAAATGCAAAGCCCTATGGACTCTTATTCCGAAAGGGCGATAATAGGAATATGAAATAGGACTGCCATCATCATCATCATCATCATCATAAGCATCATAAGCATCATAAGCATCTTCATCTTCATCTTCATCACTTTTCTCACACGTTTCTTTAACCTCGAGCAATGAATCTATGATGGAATGAAAGCGCGTATGCAGTGCCTACCATTTTCCTGTTATGAACATACAAATTCTCTCTCTCTCTCTCTCTCTCTCTCTCTCTCTCTCTCTCTCTCTCTCTCTCTCTCTCTCTCTCTCTCTCAATGAGCCATGAATCCCATGCACTCAGCTCGTGGAGTTTTTCCTATGATTGAGTGGAGGGTGGAAAGGAGTCTGAGAGTCACTTCATCACACTTACTAAGCTGTTCACATAATGAAACTGTGTATGTCCATGTAATGGTCATTCGGTGCTGTTTGCTGTACAGCTGCTCCAAGTTCTGATGATAAATTTTTTTTTTAAATAAATGAAAAAATTATATAAATATTATATATAACATGTGGGGATGGGATAGCTCAGTGGCCAGAGCACTCACTTTCCCAAGCTAAGGTTAAGCAGCACTGAGCGTGGTTACCAAGTAAATGGGTGACCGTTTGAATGTGACCATTGGCTTCAGTATAGTCCCCCAGTTCACCCAACTGTAAATGGGTACCTACCAATTTAGGGTCAGGGAAGGTAAAGCAGCGAGAGAGAAGAGATGGCACCACCCTCAATATGCTGGCCCCTAGAGAAGTTGAGGTCTCTGATGCCCTGCTCCCCTGCATCCATATAGGTTATGGAACACCTTTATACACACACACACAGATAGATAGATAGATAGATAGATAGATAGATAGATAGATAGATAGATAGGTAGATAGGTAGATAGATAGATAGATAGATAGATAGATAGATAGATAGATAGATAGATAGATAGATAGATAGATTGTCTGCCATGTGAGCAAAAATGCAGTGTGCTACTTCAGCATAAGATAAGGATACAGAAAAAAATCAAAGTATTTTCTTAATTTTTCGTGACTGACTTTATCTGGTTTCATGTTTTTTGACACTCATATCTCATGTTTTGTGTTTTGTTCCATTTCATATTAAACATTGGCCATATCATGATATGCTTGCCCTCTGCAAACATCTGCCCAAACGTGTATCTTGATAAGCCTGTCTTATTCTTCAACTTGAAGGGAAATGGTTTATTTTTTACAGCTCTAACTTCCTCTCTTGGGCTGCTAATGCATCAAGCTGTGATCTGTGCAGGAAGCAGACGTGCTTCGCCACTCTACCGGAAATGATTCCCCCTAGAAAGCGCCATTATCCAATCAGGCAGCAGAAGACAATTTTCCGGACTGTTGCTTCCTCTGGTTGGCTGGGCACAGGCTTTCATTCACAAGGGAGAGGCGTGAAAGACCCCTGTTTGCTTTGGCAGTGTTTGTTTGGGAGTGACCTTTACCGCAAATATGACCTGTACACAAACTTGTGGATCTCTCTCTCTCTCTCTCTATCTCTCTCTCTCTCTCTCTCTCTCTCTCTCTCTCTCTCTCTCTCTCTCTCTCAAAGGATACCAGAACTTTGAATTCTGTTTTTAAAAAAGGCATGATTGTGTCACTTGCAGAATTGGAGAGAGGTCAAAACCAATGATTTGTGTACTGCTTCAAAGGAAGATTTTAGGTGCTGTAGAAGATTGGCTGAAGGCAAATTTAGCAAGGTTAATAAAGGTAAAGGTGTCCCATAACCTAAGGGGTTGTAGGGGATTGAGGCATCAGAGACCTCAGCTTTTCAAGGGGCCAGCATATTGAGGGCGGCACCCATCTCCTCTCCCTCGCTGCTTTACCTTCCCTGACCATAAAGAGACAAGTGCCCATTTACAGCTGGGTGAACTGGGAGACTGTACTGAAGCCAAGGCACGGTCACCCATCCAAGTAGTAGCAACACTCAATGCTGCTTAACCTTAGCTGGGGAAAGTGAGTGCTCTGACCACTGAGCTATCCCGTCCTCTAAGCAAGACAATCAGCAATTAGCAAGACAATTAAGAAATATTAGAACTAGAAATGCACCAACATTAAGGAGAGAAAAACACACCCAGACACTCTATTGGTACACAACTAGATACACATACACAGACTAATATAAATGAATTCATGATGAACATACACACACTTGCAAAGTATCTGTATAAATATTTTTTATTAATTGCTCTATCACAAATTGCAGATTTCAGTTCTTAGTCTTGTCATCAAATGAAGGAAATGCACAAACTTAGAACTAGGGGTACACTGGCAATATTTTGTAATTTTATTAATTTTTTCTTTTATATCAAGGATAATGGAATAAGCACTCATGTGCTTTTTTACATCCAGTTCCTGTGTGTATGCGGTTTTGTAAATTGTGTCATCTGTTCCCACTGGCACACAATGGCCTACTCTTTCGAAAAGCGGAACAGGATTTAACATGTGCACAAGATGTTCTGCATGGGTTCACACATGGGGCCTCGGTTTATTGCCTCATCCAAAAGACTTTGACATACAGTTCGATATTTTTATCAAACTGGGAAGAAAGGGCGAGGCTGGGAATCGAACCCACAATCTCACGGTTGACTTGTTGGCAGGCAAATGTCTTAACCATCCTGCCATCCTCCTTAACTGACAAAGGAGAAAGAGCTATATGTCCTGCAACCCCCCCCCCCCCACCACCCACCCACACATACACACACACACACACACATGCACACACACACACACACACACACACACACACGCACAACACACACACACACACACACACACACACACACACACACACAGAGTCAGGCACACAAGCAGTGAAGGACAGGATAAAAACCATAACATATGCAGAACCATGGTCCTGCATTAGCAATATCCCTAGGTTCTTCAGACTCCTCCACCCCACCCCCCCCCCCCCACCCCCACCCCCCACTCTAGCCAACCAAACCAACTGCCTCCCAAATCCTTCATTGCAACCAATTACTGATTCTTTGTGTAATGTTTGCAAGAGATAAAACACACACACACAGAGACACGCATACAGACAGACATTGCATACACACTCATACACACACACCACAACACACATACATACATACACACACATATATAATACACACATACATGATTGCACACAGACATACTTACATACACACTCCTGCACACACATGTATGCATACACACACACACATAGAAAGAGAAAAACGCCTGTCTTGTCAATCAGTTGTAAGCAAAGAGGACACTGTAGCCAGAATTTTCAGAAGGTTCTCACATTAAACTCTTCACCTTAACCACCCTTCCCCCCTCCCCCCCCCCCCTTCCCCTCACCTCCCTGCTGTTCAGGCAGAGACGACAGGGTCTGAAGACCAGGGGAGGCAACAACACATCAGGCAAAATTGACATCTGCTACTTCATTGGATGAGGAGGCTCCCAGTGGCCAACCATTTCCGGCAGAGTGTGGCTGTATGTCTGCACCAACACCTGAACATGGCTGCTTCCTGCACACATCACTCCGTCTGACTGGTCTGTGGTTTAATGATAGGTGAATTGAACTTTTATACTAGTCTGGGATCACTGACTTGTTTCAGCTACTTTGGGGGTTTTAGGGATTGGTTTTTTTCATCAGAACATTGAGTATCTGCCACATTTCTCTAGAACATCTATCTGAATTCTAATACGAACTGTGCAGAAATTATATGCATGCTTGCACATGTGTGTGGGGGGGGGGGGGGGGGGCAGGCATGTGCTGAGCAGGGGGAGAGAAGGGGTGTGTATATGATTTGATTTCAGTTCTAAAGTGCAGACACTATGGAATGATATTGGGAAAGGATGGTATGGAAATATCAATTGTATCATTTTTATTGTTGTTGTTCTTCATGGTGGTTGTAGTGAAAGTAGTAGTAGTAGCAGTAGTAGTAGTAGTAGCAGTAGCAGCAGCAGCAGCAGTAGTAGTAGTAGCAGCAGCAGCAACAGTAGCAGCAGCAGCAGCAGCAGCAACAGTAGCAGCAGCAGCAGCAGCAGCAGCAGCAGCAGCAGTAGTAGTAGTAGTAGTAGTAGTAGTAGTAGTAGTAGTAGTAGTAGTAGTAGTAGTTGTTGTTGTTGTTGTTGTTGTTGTTGTTGCTGTTGTTGCTTTATCATGAAACAACAATATTTCAGATCAAACAGATCAAATTTTGTTCTCTTTTCTGGACTCAGTCAATCTCACGTTTCCAAACACTTATTTCTCAATCTAGTCCCACAGAACATTTGACATAATTATCATGACATTTCTGAACCTTTGCCTGCATCTACACCAAAGCTCATCTTCATAAGCCCACCCTAGTTGTTGAACATCAGGAAAAAAGAGTTGATTGTCAAAGATTTAAGCTTCTCTCTTGGGCTGCAGGTACATCAAGCTGTGATCTGTGCAGGAAGCAGACGTGCTTCGTCACTCTACCAAAAATGATTCCCCCTAGAAAGCGCCATTATCCAATCAGGCAGCAGAAGCCAATTTTCCGGACTGTTGCATCCTTTGGTTGGCTGGGCACAGGCTTTCATTCACAAGGGAGAGGCGTGAAAGAGCCCTGTTTGCTTTGGCAGTGTTTGTTTGGGAGTGACCTTTACCGCAAATATGACCTGTACACAAACTTGTGCATAGTTCTAGATTCTCTCTCTCCCTCACTCACTCACTCACTCACCATCTCTCTAACACCTGACAAGAGCTTTGAACTCTGTGAAAGAGGTGTCATCAGTATGCTGGTAGGGGAAGAGGGAATCAGCAGTTTGTAAAAATTAAAAATTGATATATTATGTCTAGCTCCAAAGTAAGATTTGTGACTGCTGTGTTGGATTGGTTGAATGCAATATTGGCAGTTCAGACAAGAAATACATACCCAGATATGTTACATCTACAAAAATTGACAGCAGGTTACAACTCATATATTCAATGACAACTCATATATTTATTTTTATTTTATTCATTTTATTCTTTTATATCGAGGATAATGGAATAAGCACTTATGTGCTCCTTTACATCTAGTCCCCGTGTACACGCGGTTTTGTAAATTCTTTCATCTGTTCCCCCTGGCACACAATGGCCTACTCTTATGAAAAGCAGAACAGGAATCAACGTGCCCACAAGATGTTATGCGTGCCTTAGCATAAACACAAACTGAGACAGATGCATACAAGGACTAATACTTGTTTGTGAAATATGCATATCAATCATTATGTTTACATAGGCCTCACTTGTAAGGTGCTTAATGGCAGGGCAACCTATTTTCGCTCATATGACAGACATTAGTTGCTGTATGAGTGGCCAACAAAGAAGAAGAAATGCTAATTGTTACACAATACCCAGTTCACTTGTTCTTAACCAAACGGTAAAATAAAGGAAACAAAAAGTACGAATTTGAGGTGTACACCCATTAACTTGCAAGTGTCAGAGGGGAAAGAACTATGGACATATGCACACAAATGCATGCAACACACACACACACATACAAACACACTCACTCACACACACACACACACACACACTAACAAATGCATGTAACAGTGCACAGAGACAGACAGACAGACACACAAGAATCTGGAGGGACAAATTAAGGGATAAAAACCACAAACATTATGCAGACCCATGGTCCTGCATTAGCAATATCCCTGGGGTTATTCACCCCCACCCCCACCCATCCCCACACCACTCCCACCCCACCCCTAGTCCTCTCAATCCTATGAGGCTTTTCTTCCTATCACAGCCAATTACTGATTCATTGCAGAACCTTGCAAGAGACAACAAACAGACAGACACACTTCATGTGTGTGCACACAGGCGCATGTATGCATGTAGGCACATGCATATATATACAGGCATGTACAAGTAAAGACATGCGTGTGCATGTAGGCAAGCACAAACCCACCCACAAACATACCTGCTCGCTCACAGGCACACTCACACATATCAGCATGCATTCTCTCCTTTTTTTTCTCTCTAACTGTGTGTGTGTGTGTCTCTCCTCTCTCTCATCTCTCTCTCTCCTCTCTCTCTCTCTCTCTCTCCTCTCTCTCCTCTCTCCTCTCTCTCTCTCATCTTGCGCTCTCTCTTTCTCTGTCTCTTTCTCTTTCTCTCTGTCTCTGTATCTGTATCTGTCTCTGTTTCTATCTGTATTGCTATAGGCTTTATTTTATTTTATTATTATATATATCCTTAAGGGCGGGGACTGGATGTAAAAAGCACATGGGTGCTTATTCATTATCCTCGAAATAAAAGAACTTGTCATTGTCATTGTCATTGTCTGTCTGTCAATATGTCCATCTTGCATGTCTTTCTGCCTGTCTGTCTGCCTCTCTCTCTCTCTCTCTTCTCTTCTCTCTCTCCTCTCTCTCTCTCTCTCTCTCTCTCTCTCTCTGTCTGTCTGTCTCTCGGACAAACACATATGTGTGCATGCAACCGAAATACACACAAGTACAATACACACTCTACATACACACACAGACACACACACACACACATGCAAGCAAGCCAGTACACACACATGTGCACAAACACACACACAACACACACACACATACACACACAAACACACACACACACACACACACACACACACACACACACACACACCACATGAAGAGGGAGCCCTGTCTATCTTTCCAATCAGACAGTTGTTCAAAGGTAACAGATTCAGAAAGCACTGTAGCCAGAATTTCCAGACAGTCCTCACAACAAACTCTTCATCCAACCCCTTTCCCTTCCTCCTACCCATTCCCCTCCCCATTCCCACAGTGATCACAGTGTCTGAAGACCAGGGGAGGCAACAACACATCAGGCAAAATTGACGTCTGCTACTTCATTGAATGAGGACGCTCCCAGTGGCCAACCATTTCAGGCAGAGTGTGGTTGTATGTCTGCACCATCACGTGAACATGGCTGCTTCCTGCACACATCACTCCGTCTGACTGGTCTGTAACTGGTGAAGAGATGAATGGGGAATCACTAAAATAATCTGGCAACACTGATGTTTATTTGGCTAGTACCTGTTTTCATAGGATACAAAACTTTTTAGATTTAGATCAAGAAAACGTTTTGTTTTAGATTTAATGATACATTGAACTGGAAATGTTTTTTTCTGTTATGAGCATCTTAGCTCATTCAGTGAAGATCCATTATCATCGAAATAAATAAATAAATAAAATAAATAAATAAGATGCAATGATGTTAACTGAGTGAGAAAGTAAGATGCGTACCTGAAAAATTGTAAAAGTAGGGAACATTGCTTGATAGTTCATGTGAAATATACCACTTTTTTCAAGAAAAAATACTGGACAGACCTCTGCCCCCCCCCCCCCCCCCTTCCCCCAACACTCTGCTCTTTAACTCTTCCAAGTCAGTGATCTGGCAAATAAATCTGTCCCCTTTCCAACCAGCCAGCCCAGCCTATGACCTCCATTATCCTGGATGTAGTGCCAACTCTCACTTGACTAATCACATTTTAGCATGTCTCTGAGAATCTTATCTCCACCAATTGTTGATCACCAAGCTGAGATCTCTCATACAAGGAAACCCGTTGACTTATTTTACTTATAACACAGGGGAAAATTGCTTCTTCAAATATCTAAAGGTATGTACTAATCATCATAGTTATCAAATCTTTTGAAATGGAGGATAATTTAAGCTACAAGCAGTTTTGGCTATACTGCTGATACTTTTGTTTACATAATGTAGTTTTCTTGGCTGAGTAACACCTCCTAGTTTAAGCCCAAAACTTTCACTTATATTGAGGAAAAGGACACCCGGCTGGCTGTATAGCTTTAGGAAAGTTTGAACTTGCTCCTTCCAGAGGAACGGGCAAAATGAAGATAAATGTACTCCTAGTTTTTTCTTGATCTTATCTGGACAGACAGATAGCCAGGAAGGGAGACAGTAGAGGGAATAGGGATGGCAAGCAGACAGTGAGGTAGAAGAAGTTTACACAGCAGGAGGGTAGAGAGCAAGTACTGGGATATCTCCCCTCCCCCTCTGTAGCTTTCTCCTCCTTGCTCTGCTGTGCAATACCTCCACCTCCACCTCCACTCCCTCCCTCCTCCCCTCTGCAGCTGACAGTCTGCTGCAGGCTCTGTGTGACCTTGACCTGTCACCTCCTCTCTTCTCTCCTCTCTGACTATCAGCACTGTCTGCAAACTTGGAAACATGCAACACACCTCTGACCTCTCTGCTACCAGCTGGATTGTAGTTTATCTCTGTCTGTGGCTCTGTGTGTCTGTGTGCCTGCATGTGTGTGAGAGTGTGTGTGAGTGTGTGTGTGTGAGTAAGTGAGTGAGTGAGTGACAGTATATCTATCAATCAATCTATATGTTTATCTATCCATTTATCTATCCATCCATCCATCCATCTATCTATCTATCCATCTATCTATCTATCTATCCATAATATATCTATCTATCTATCTATCCATCCATTCTTCCATCCATCCATTGATCTATCTATCTATCTATCTATCCATCCATCCATCCATCCATCTATCTTTTTAGCTATCGATCTATCCAGCTAGCTATCTCTAGGCATGTGTATATGGGCATGTATATGTGTGCCAGCATGTGTATGTATGCTTGTTTGTGTGTACAGATGTGCATGCACGTGTGTGCCTGTGTGCATACATGCATGAATGTGTTTTTGCATATGTGTATTGTATTGCATTGTATTGTATTGTGTTGTATGGCATTGTATTGTTTTGTATTGTGTTGTATTGTATTGTAGTGTATACCACTTTAAGTTACAGCAGATATTTCTGCATGGAATTTCGGATGCTCTTCCTAGGAATAGTGCATTCCCACAAGAGCAGCGCCACCCATTTTTTGTTTTCTGTTTCCATCAGCGTATTTCTTTCCCTGTGAGATTATCTTTTTCTTTCCTACAGAATTCTGTCAGCAACATCTCTCATTATCATTGGTTCTTTTATGTGTACTGGTTGTGAGTCACACACATACAGGACCAAGGTTTACCATCCCATCCAAAAAACTAGCACCCAGACCACCACTGTGAACGGGTGAAAAGTTCAGGATCACACAGGGAATCAAAACCCACTGCTGATTCATATTATGGTTTCGTGCTTATTTTAGTGTTGTGTATTTTGACAAACTTTTAAGGAATGATGCTGTACTGCGGAAGACTGGCTTAATGTATGATAATTTAAAAAAATGATGTTGTAGGAAGGGGAGAGGAGATAACCCATTGAGGGGTAATTGGGGCTGGATGGTATAGTGAAGGGGGAGAGGGGAGGTGAGTACCAAGACCCCTAGGGACCCTATAAGCATTAATGATTCAGCAGCAGGGATAAATGGGATATTCATAAACAGGTTTTTCTGTCGCCTGCTTAGTCTGCCTGGCTCTCAAACACTTGATAGATGACAGACAACTCGTAGAAATGTTGATTTGTGTTGTGTGTCTATGTATGTGTATGTGTGTTTGCCTCTGTCTCTTTCTCTGTCTGTCTGTCTCTCTCTCTCTCTGTCTCTTTGACTCTCTCTCTCTCTCTCTCTCTCTCTCTCTCTCTCTCTCTCTCTCTCTCTCTCTCTCTCTCTCTTGACTCTCTTTCTCTTCTCTTTGACTCTCTCTCTCTCTTTGACTCTCTCTCTCTCTCTCTCTCTCTCTCTCTCTCTCTCTCTCTCTCTCTGTGCCTGTGTGTGTTTGTGCATATGACACAGAGAGAGAGAGAGATGTAAGTGTTTTAGTATTAAGTGTCTAATGCTGTACACTACAACGAGAATACCAACAACTCTTTAGGCATGACAAAAAAAGAAAATCTACCCTTCAGTCATCTCTACCCTTCCATTACTACCCTACAGCCACTGCTAGACTAGCACCCAGACCAGAGAGAGAGAGAGAGAGAGAGAGAGAGAGAGAGAGAGAGAGAGACAGAGAGAGAGAGAGACAGAGACAGAGATAGAGACAGAGAGATGTAATAATTTTGGTATTGAATGCCTCACACTGTACACTACAACCATGACGCCAACAACCCACTAGCCATGACAAAAACGAAACTTTACATATTTCCAATACCACCCCACAGCAACTACTACAATGCTTCAGTAATAAGCAAGGAAGCAACTGTTGCGAATATTGGCTTCTGGTCCCTGATTGAGTGAGGGCGCTCCCAACAGGGAATCATTTCCGGCAGAGTGTCCCTGCATGCACAGATTACTCCGCTCCACTTAATGTGTGGGCAGCTCTGGAGCAAAAGCAGAATTGTTTAAAGGATACCCACACCCTGGTGTTGATGAGGAGGACTGCTGAATTACCATGCTCTGAATCAGGGGAAAAGTCACTGTAAATGATAGACAGACAAGGTGTGATGTTAGTATTTTCAGAGAGAGTCATGTTTGGGAATTGAATGGGAACCGGATAGCCTGGTGGTTAGAGTGATACGCTCATGATCTGCTGACGCGGGTTTGAATCTCATTCAAGATGATTTTTCCTCTGGAGTTAACATCAGTGCAGACTCCACTTCCCCTAAAAGTCCTTTGGATGAGACTATAAACTGAGGTCCCATGTGTGAATGCAAGCAGAACATCTTGCACACAGGTTAAAACCTATTCCACTTTTCGGAAGAGAAGGCCGTTGTGTGCAGGTGGGAATGGATGACAACATTTACAAAACTGCATACATATGGGTACTGGATGTTAAAAAGCACATGAATGCTTATTCCATTATCCTCGAGATAAAAGAATAAAGAAATGAATAGAATAAATAAAATATGTGTTGTTATGATTGTTAGTAATTCAGAGATATGTTCGCGCACTGAATCTGTGTTATTATGATTGCTAGTAAGTCAGAGATAGTCATGTTCACACACTGAACCTGTCCTGTTGATTAACCTTCCACAATAAACTGTTCATATATCATGCGAATTTGTGTTTTGTTTGCTTAATACTGGTGATGATTTTTGGGGTGGTATAAAACCATGCCTGCTAGATCAGAGAATACTATTTGGTTTCTTCAGCCAATCTGACTTATCGGCCACAGTCATACATTAATTTTTTCCATCCAAACCATTTTAGCAGTCTTTGTTTGAAAATCCTATTCACAAATATTGTGTCTTAAGATAAAAGATTGCAAAAATTTTGGATAATCAACCTATACCTCTTTTTTCTTGAGTGTGCATGGGGTGTGTGTGTGTGTGAGTGTGGTGTGTGTTCTTCATTATATGGTCTCTTGATATTGCCAGGGATTGTAAATGGAGAGTGCACTATGCTGTATGTGTGTGTATGCGTGCATGTGGGCACAAGGAGACATATGTGTTTGCAATACCATCAGTGTCAGCAAACTAGTTTAAATTGCCATCAAAGCAGTACAGAGGTATGTAGAGAAGGTCACAATATCAATTTCTCAATTATTTATAAATATGCATGCTTCTGTCACTTGCATAATCTACAAATATGTTCTATTTTTGAAATTAGCTAAAAAAAACTCCTCATCACACAAGTGGACAATCTCAATGAGGGCAGATCCATGACCTTAGACTGATCTAGACAAAAAAGAGACAAAATAAAGCTATAAAAAGGTAAAGGTGTCCCATAACCTATGTGGTGGTAGGGGAGTGAGGCATCAGAGACCTCAACTTCTCTAGGGGCCAGCATATTGAGGGGGGCGCCCATCTCCTCTTCCTTGCTGTTTTACCTTCCCTGACCTTAAAGAGACAGGTACTCATTCACAGCTGGGTGAACTAGGGAACTGTACTGAAGCCAAGGCATGCAAACGGTCACCTATCCAAGTGGCAACCATTCTCGATGCTGCTTAACCTTAGCTGGAGGAAAGCGAGTGCTCTATAAATAAAGCTATAATGTACACATTTCACCAGAAAGGAGTTCTGTAGCTTTTTCTTGCAAGCTTCTCTATATAGATTGAACAGACATGTTGAGAGTGCATAACCTTGTGGAGAGCCAGTACAACTAACTCTGACAGATGAGGATGTTTTGTTGGCAACACCTCCCACCCCCACCCTCAAGCTATAGCCTGCTGTACCAAAAGTAAGGCTGAAACACACTTCAGTGCTACCAGACTGGTGAAGAAAATCCCCGTTCATCTCTTCACCAGCTACAGACCAGTCAGGCGGAGTGATGTGTGCAGGAAGCAGCCATGTTCACGTACTGGTCTAGACATACAGCCACACTCTGCCCGAAATGGTTGGCCACTAGGAGCATCCTCATTCAATGAAGTAGCAGACGTCAATTTTGGCCTGATGTGTTGTTCCCTCCCCTGGTCTTTAGACACTGTCGTCTTTGTGGGAATGGGTAGAGGTGAGAGGGGTAAGGGAAGGGGTTGGATGAAGGGTTTGTTGTGAGAGTCTTCTGGAAGTTTTGGCTGCAGTTATTTCTGAAATCTGTGAACTTTGAACAACTGTCTGATTGGAAAGATAGGCATGGCTCCCTCTTCATATGTGTGTGCATGTTATAAAATCAAAGTCAAAGTCAAATTTATATTTCCATAATGGTATATTGAATAAAGTGTGTGTGTGTATGTGTGTATGTGTGTGTGCATATGTGCATGCAACACATACTCGTTAGTGTTTACACCTTAATTCAAATTGCTATCAACAGCAGTAGCAAAGTATTTCAGGAAGGAGAACTTTTCAGCTGCTGTGTTAACAATTAGCATCCTCATTAGTGTACTCTAATGAAATGTAAGCACTAAGACCATCTTTTATATTTTAAAACTCCCGGTAACAGATCAGCCTCATCACACCAGAGAATGATCTCATTGAAGGCAAGACCATGGTCTTGGGTTGATCTAGAAGCAAAAATGAGGCAAAAAGGAAAAGAGAGATAGGGAAGAGAGAGATTGAGAGAGAGAGGGTGACAGACAGACAGACAGAGAGACAAAGACAGAAAGAAAGGCAGGGAAAATATGCAGAAGTGTTGAGAGTGTACAAGTCTGTGGAGAGCCAGTTTAACTAGGCCTATTCTGACAATAAGGATGTTTTGTGGACAGAAAAGCAGGATATAGTCTGCTGTACAAACGTGGTAGCTGAACGAACTTGAGTGTTGCCTATCTACTGTAGAGGTTTCCAGGGTGTGTGTGTGTGTGTGTGTGTGTGTGTGTGTGTGTGTGTGTGTGTGTGTGTGTGTGTGTGTGTGTGTGTGTGTGTGTGTGTGTGTGTGTGTGTGTGTATCTGCTGTGTGTGTCTGCCTGTGTGTGTCTGTGTGTGTGCACAGCATGTGTGTCTGTGTGTGTTATTTATTTATTCTTTTATTTCGAGGATAATGGAATAACCACTCTTGTGCTTTTTTTGCATCCAGTCCCTGTGTGTATGCAGTTTTGTAAATTTTGTCAACTATTCCCCTTGGCACACAATGGCCTACTCTTCCGAAAAGCGGAACAGATTTTAACGGGTGTGTGTGTGTATTATTCGTACATGTATGCATATGCATGTGGACATGCATGCACGTGCCTGTGTGCGCACATATACATCTGTCTGTCTGTTTGTTATCTCTTGTCAGGTTGTGCAATGAATCAGTAATTGGCTGTGATAGGAAGAAAAGCTTCATAGGATTGGGAGGAGTAGGGGTGGGGTGGGTGGGGTGGGGGTGGGTGGGTGGGGGGGGGTGAAGAACCCCAGGGATATTGCTAATGCAGGACCATGGGTCTGCATAATGTTTGTGGTTTTTATCCCTTAATTTGTCCCTCCCCATTCTTGTGTGTCTGTCTTCTCTGCACTGTTCCCTGCATTTGTAAATGTGTGTGTGTGTGTGTGTGTGTGTGTGTGTGTGTGTGTGTGTGTGTGTGTGTGTGGTGTGTGTAGTTGTGTGTGTGTGTGTGTATGTGTGTGTGTGTGTGGTGTGTGTGTGTGTGTGTGTGTGTGTTGCGCGCGCGCGCGCGTGTGTGTAATGTGTGTATAATGTGTGTGAGAGTATGTGTGATGTGTGAGTTTGTGTGTGTGTGCATATGTGCATGTGTGAGTAATGTGTGTGTGCTTGTGTGTGAGTGTGTGTGTTGTGAGTGTTGTGTGTGTAATGTGTGTATAATGTGTGTGATGTATGTGTGTGTG
Source organism: Rapana venosa (assembly GCA_028751875.1). Lineage (NCBI taxonomy): Eukaryota > Metazoa > Mollusca > Gastropoda > Neogastropoda > Muricidae > Rapana > Rapana venosa. Next base: position 11,147,510 of record CM054141.1, on the reverse strand, counting down.
TGTTGATGTGTGTGAGTGTGTGTGTGTGTGTGGTGTGTGTGTGTTTGTGTTTGTGTGTTTGTTTGTGTGTGTAATGTGCGTGCAAGAGTAATGTGGTGTGTGTGAGTTATGTGTGTGTGCATGTGTATGTGTGTGAGAGTAATGTGTGTTCTAATGTGTGTGAGTGTGTGTTTGTTTGTGTGTGTGTGCAGTGCATATGTGTGTGAGAGTAATGTATGTGTCTACTTTGAGTGTGTGATGTGTGTGTGTGTTGTGTGTGTGTGTGTGTGTGTGTAATGTGCGTGCAAGAGTAACGTGTGTGTGAGTTTGTGTGTGTGCATATGTGTGTGTGAGAGTAATGTGTGTGTCTAATGTGTGTGATGTGTGTGTGTCTGATGTTTTGTGTGTGAATGTGCATACAAGATAAAGTGTGTGTGAGTATGTGTGTGTCAGTGTGTAGTTGTGTGAGTAATGTGTGTGTGTGTGTGTGCGAGCGCGTGCATGCATGCATGGGTTGGTCCATAGCTCTTTCTCCTCTGACATTTTCAAGTTGATGGGAGTACAGGGCAACTTCTTACTTTGTGCATCCTTTTCTTCAACCCTCCACCAGTTACAGACCAGTCAGACGGAGTGATGTGTGCAGGAAGCAGCCATGTTCACGTGCTGGCGCAGACATACAGCCACACTGTCCGGAAATGGTTGGCCACTGGGAGCATCCTCATTCAATGAAGTAGCAGACGTCAATTTTGCCCTGACCTGTTGTTCCTCTGCCTCCCTTATTAATTCACTGACTGTGATTTTTCTATTATGAAAGTGGATGAGAGAAATCGTGCTCATAGAATTTCATCTCATTCTGGTTACAGTGACTTCCCCACAACAAATGTACTGTAGACAGCTTGCTTTCGTACAAGATAGGCTTTGTCTGTCTGTCTTTCTGTCTCTGTGTGTCTGTGTGTCTGTGTGTCTGTCTGTCTGTCTGTCTGTCTGTCTGTTTGTCTGTCTGTCTCTCCCTCTCTCTCTCTCTCTCTCTCTCTCTCTCTCTCTCTCATCTATCTATCTATCTATCTATCTATCTCTCCCCCTGGATCCGATTATAAACTAAGGATTCGTGTGCAAACACATGCAGAAAGTCTTGCGCACATGTTAAAACCCGTTCCACTTTTCGGGAGATTAGACCATTATGTGCCCGAAGGAACATATGACAAAATTAACAAAACTGTATACACATGTGGGTTTAATGTAATAAGCACATAAGTGCTTGTTCCATCATCCGCGAAATAAAAGAATAAAAATTTTAACCAAATTAAAATCTTCTCTGTGTTATTCAGGACACCAGGGTTCTGGAGTCTTTAAGCGAGAATTTTCCTGTTTGCACTCAGGAGGTTTTCAGGTCAGCAGTTATCAAAAGCTAAAGCTGTTTATGTCATTAGAGGAAAAACAGAACCAGCTGGGGAATTTGTGACTTTAAAATGCTGTCGACAACATCAGAAATAGGTCAGATCCACTCAAACAATCGGTTATTTGGGACATTGTGGGACTTCTGATGACAACCTAGCAGAAACCTGTCCTCTACACATACAGACACACAGACACACACACACACACACACACACACACACACAAACTAGTTAGATATTATTGATGAGTTGTTTTTGTTCCTAAGTAGATGGCTTGATTTTTTTTTAAGTCAATGCATTGCTTATTGAATGTACCATCTAGAAAAAAAATTTAATTTTGACTTTGACTTGACTTTCACACACACACACACACACACACATCACCTCAGTCGTCAGGATCACAAGGTTATGAAACAAGCCAGAGCATGGCAGAATGCATGTGTGAAAGGGGGAATGATAAAGAGATAAAAACCACAATGAGATGCAGACTCCTAGCACTGCATTGACAAGGTCCCTAAGGTGTCCACCACCACCTCCACCACCACCCTACCACACCCACTCTACCATTAACAATATCCCAAGGGTTCCTTCCCACCACCCCCTACCCCCTCCTGATTACGGTGTCTCCTCCCTCACCACCACCCATCCCTAAACAGCCAATATTCTTGTGCACTGTTGCCCAAAATGGCCAATTACTGATTCATTGGGCAATATTGGATCGGGACAAAACAAACACACACGTACACAGATATGTGCGCGTGCACACACACACACAACGCAAACATACGCGCATGCACGCACACAAACATATGCATGCACATGCATGCATGTGCATACACATATATGTATGCACATGCACACGCCCGCGCGCACACACACACACATGCATGCATATACATGCTCGTGCACGTGCACACACACACACACATGCTCTCAGAGAGACAGACAAAAAGACAGTCAGATAGACAGAAAAACAGACAGTGAAACAGACAGATGCAGAGACAGAGAGGCAGATGAAAAAAATATACAATCCCAATCTCATCACACAGTCAGTTGTCCAAAGTTCAGAGAATCAGACAACATTTCAGCCACAACTTGCAGAAGGTTATGACAACAAACTTTCCATCCTAACCCCACCACCCCCACCCCCACCCCACCCCCACCACCACCACCACCCTTTTCCTTCTGACATCACAGTCTCTGAAGACCAAAGGGAGGGAACAACACACACAGGCAAAATTGACGTCTGCTACTTCATTGAATAAGGAGGCTCCCAGTGGCCAGTCATTTCCGGCTGCTTCCTGCAAGAGTGTGCAGAGTTGTCTGTGAGTTTCTGTGCCTGCATGCTTTTTTGTGCATGACTATGTATAAAGGGGACGGGATAGCTCAGTGGTCGGAGCACTCGCTTTCCCCCAGCCAAGTTAAGCAGCGTCGAGCGTGGTTACCAGTTGGATGGGTGACGTTTGCGCGCCTTGGCTTCAGTACAGTTCCCCCAGTTCACCCAGCTGTAAATGGGTACCTGCCCTCTTTAGGGTCAGGGAAGGTAAAGCAGCGAGGGAGAGGAGATGGGCACCGCCCTCAATATGCTGGCCCTAGAGAAGTGAGGTCTCTGACGCCTCGCTCCCCTACGACCTTATAGGTTATGGGACTCCTTTACTTTTACCTTTTTATGTATAAAGGTGTCCATGTGTGGTTCAGGCTTGTGTGTGAGTGGCTGAATTCACACATGTGTCTCAAATCTGGTAACGGTAAACATGTTTCCATGACCTATTCAGTCACTAGGGGCAAGGTGTCAGAAACCTCAGCTTCTCTTGGAGCCAGGATTTTGAGGGTGGTGCCCATCTCCTCTCCCTCATTGCTTTACCTTCCCTGCCCCCTAAAAAGGGCTGGTACCCATTAATAGCTGGGTGAACTGGGGGGTCTGTACTCAAGCCAAGGCGTACAAATGGTCACCCATCCACTTGGTAACCACTACTCAACATTGCTTAAGCTTAACTTGGGGAGTGAGTGCTCTAACCACTGAGCTGTCCAATCCCCTGTGTCCTCAAAGCTGGTACAGGCATCAATTTCTGGGGAGAAGTTGACACTGTGTCTTCACGTGTCACACTCTTTCTGACTTTCTCTCTTCCCCAAGCACTAGCACTATACACACTCTTTTCTAAATGTTTTTGATAAACTGTAAAGGTAAAAGGTAAAGATGTCCCATAACCTTTTGTTATCGTAGCGGAGCGAGGCGTCAGAGACCTCAGCTTCTCTAGGGGCCAGCATATTGAGGGTGGTGCCCATCTCCTCTCCCTCACTACTTTACCTTCCCTGACCCTAAAGAGGGTAGCTACCCATTTACAGCTTCATACACTGGTGGAAATGTACTGAAGCCAGAGCGTGCAAACGGTCACCCATCCAACTGGTAACCAAGCTGGATTCTGTTTAACATTGGCTGGGGGAGAGCGAGTGCTCTGACCACTGAGCTATCCCATCCTCTGATAAACTGTATGGATAAGAAAAAAAAAGGAAAAAACAAGACACGATCTTTGCATAGATCTTGAATCTTCTTGTGATCAAAAATTGAACTTAAAAGAAAAAAAAATTAAAACTCTTCTATCTTTTATAGACATCTTATTGATTGTGCATTTTGTCAACAAAAAGTTTGCTGTCAGGGAATGTTGAAAAGAGGGGTGTGTATGAAAAGGAGAGGGTGGGAGTAGAAATAAAAGGAGAGATTGTAATTGGAACAAAAAGAGAATAAAAAGTATATTGAAAATCCTTAAAAGAGAGATTTTGATGTGATTGTGTGTGCATTTGTGTGTGAGACAGACAGAGACAGAGAGACAGAAAAACACACACACACCCCCAATACAGAACACACACACACACACACACACACACACACCACCACTACACCACAAAACACGCGCCCCACACACACACACACAACACACACACAACACAACACAACACAACACACACACACACACACACACACACACACACACACACACACACACATACATACACACATACACACTGGATGAGACTATAAACCCAGGTCCCCTGTGCCAACCCACGCAGAACATCTTACCCACTGTTAAATCCTGTTCCGTTTTTGGTAAGAGTAGGCCATTGTGTGCTGGTAGGAACAGATGACAGAATGTACTAAACCGCATACACACGGGGACTAGGTGTAAAAAAGCACATAAGTGCTTATTCCATTATCTTCAATATAAAAGAAGAAAATAAAATAAAAACACACAAACACTCTCTCTCTCTCTCTCTCTCTCTCTCTCTCTCTCTCTCTCTCTCTCTATCTTTCTCTCTCTCTCTGTCTCTGTGTCTCTGCCTCTGTCTGTGTGTCTCCCCCTGTCTCTGTCTCTCTCTCTCTCTCTGTCTCTCTCTCTCTGTCTCTGTCTCTCTCTTCGGTGATTTTTGTGGGGACTTTTGTGTAGATATTTTTTCGGTATACTGTGCGAGTGTATTGCTATGGGCTTTATTTTATTTT
>CM054141.1:11132638-11140138 GCA_028751875.1 Rapana venosa | reverse complement strand
CCTGTTCCGCTTTTCGAGAGAGTGGGCCATTGTGTGCCGGTGGGAACGGATGACAGGATTTGCAGGGCCGCGTGCACATGGGGACTGGATGTGGGGGAGGTGGGGCGCATGAGTGCTTGTTCCATTAGCCTCCATATTAAAAAACAAAAAGTCATCTGAGCGCTTTGATTTGTTGCTTTACAAGATTCAGCGCTATATAAATTCCATACATTATTATTGTTATTAATAATAATAATAATAATAATATATGGAATTTATATAGCGCTGAATCTTGTAAAAAAACAAACAAATCGAAGCGCTTGCACTCAATCATTTACAGGCATGCAACTCTCCTTAAACATAATGAACAACAGATTTCAAAACCATGTGCGTGCACGAATGCACGCATGCACGCACACACACGCACACACACACACACACACACACACACACACACACACACACACACACACACACACACACACACACACACACACACACACGGAACAACACTTAGAAGGTGAAAGATGCTGTTGAAAATTAGGGACAGATATGTGGGGGGAAAGTCTCGGGTAGGAAATAAGTGTGTTTTGAGGCTGGATTTGAAGGTATCAAGTGAATGCTTTTGGCGAAGTGAAAGAGGGAGGTCATTCCAGGTGGATGGGCCAGAAACAGAGAAGGAGCGACGGCCAACAGTGGTTTGTTTGAATCTGGGTGTTCGAAAGCACAAAGTATCTGCGGCTGAACGAAGGGAAGGGATGGAGTGTACAGGTGAAGACAGTTACAGAGATAAGAGGGTGCAGATTTGTGGAGACATTTGAAACAGAGGGTATTGATTTTATACTCTAGTCTTTGTGAGACAGGCAGCCAGTGAAGAGATCGCAGAAGAGGAGTGGTGTGTTCAGATTTGTTCAGATTTTTTCTTTCTTAGGACCAGTCGAGCTGCAGAGTTGTGTATGCGTTGAAGAGAGTGGATAGATGATGCTGGTAGGCCAGCCAAAAGAGAATTACAGTAGTCAAGATTAAAGATTGAGAGAGAAACCAGAAGTATATTCATCTTTATTTTCCACATAATTATATGTCTATAAACGAATTTGTCTACAATCTTAACCACCCAAAAAAACTGTGGATAGAATTCGTGGTGGTTTCTGCCAATCCATAGAAGTTGAAGCAGCTGTTATTCAACAAAGCTATCTTAATGGTGGGCAAAAAAAGGGTTGAATATGCAAAGATCTAACCATTCATTTTATTTATCTTATTCTTTTATTTCGAGGATGATGGAAGAAGCACTCATGTGCTTTTTTTACATCCAGTCCCCGTGTGTATGCAGTTTTGTAAATGTTGTCATCCATTCCTACCGGCACACAATGGCCTACTCTTCCGAAAAGTGGAACGGGTTTTAACGTGGTGAACCTCAGGGCTCTACCTGAGGAACGGGAAAAAAATTCTCAAAAAGACAAAAGCTACATAAATTCAAACATCAGTAGCATACCTACAACAAGCTTACATTCTTTATCATGACTAAATCGCAACAACAACAAATCTTGATCAAAAAACGATGACTGAGAACCTATCAATTCATTCTGTGACACAGCAATTTTCCCTGCAATGATCTGCAAACTAGGCAAGACAGACCTTCCGTTCTACATTCTATTCATAACTGGCATCAGCTTGGTGACCAATGCCCCCTGACTGAGTGGCAAAAGGCTCATAGACGGTTCTGACATGTGCTGAAATGTGATTGGTCAAGCGAGAAAGATGGCACACCCAGATGATGGAGCTTATTGGCTGAGCCGGTTGGAAAGGAGACAGATTTATTTGCCAGGTCACTGACTCTGGTAGGGATGGGGGGGGGGGGGGGGGGGGGGGGGGGGGGGAAGATGGGGAAGGTGGTAGCAGAGTGAGGTGAGGTGGGGGTTGGGTGGGATGAGGTGGGGGGGGGGTGGGGTGGGGGTGTCTGCACACTGCTTTCGTGATGAAGGAGCATCTGCCTGCTATTATCTGTGAAGATCAAATTGTTTTGAAAGTGGCTCTCAAAAAATATGAAATGTAAAATCCACAAAAAAGAAACAACTTGATTGAATCAGTTAGGGTTGGGGTTTTTTGTTGTTGTTGTTCTTTGGCTTGGAGCTCTGAGGTTCACAAGTGGTGAGATTTATGCACGTGCAATCGTCCTCCCTCCCCCCCCCCCACCCCCACCCCCACCCAACCCACCATATAGGCAGCTGCATTCCGAGTTCGGGGATGGTATCTTAACACAACGCCTGAGTGTATGCTGGGTGGGGTTTTTCTGTCATCCGTTCCTACCGGCACACAATGCCCTACTCTTCCGAAAGGCGGAACGAGTTTGTAAAGTGTTTGCAAGATGTTCTGAGTGCGTCTGTACATGGGATCTCGGTTTGTAGTCTCATCTGAAGGACTTTGATAGTCAATTCGGTTTGGGTGTGTTTTTTTCCCGTCAAACTTGGAAAGAAAGGGCGAGACTAAGAATCGAACTCAAAACCTGACGGTTTACTTGTTGGCAGGCGAAAGTCTTTACCATTCTACAATAGTTTGATTCTGAATCAGGTACTGGCCACATGCGCTCATTGTTTCTAAAAACAAGATTCGGTTCAGTCAGTATCTAATTTAATTGTACTTCATTTCTTTTAATGATAGTTTTAGTTTGATAGTTAAAAGCAAATTATTTTTGTTTGTCTTTTTGTGGTTGAGCAAGCCCATGACCTGTCACTACATCAAGCCTCCCGCCTTGCTGCAGACAGACGTCTGTGTCTCCCCGCGACGCCGAAAGGCACCAGCGGCAGACGAAAGAAAGAAGAAGAAGTCTTTTTGTGGTTGACCAAACTTTGACTCTGATACAACGTGGTAACTTGAACTTTAAATCTTTCAATATATTTTACAAAATGCCTTCCATTCCCCCTTCTCTCTCTCTCTCTCTCTCTCTCTCTCTCTCTCTCTCTCTCTCTCTCTCTCTCTCTCTCTCTCTCTCTCTCTCTCTCTCTCTCTCTCTCTCTCTCTCTCTCTCTCTCTCTCTCTCTCTCTCTCTCCCTCTCTCTCTCCTCTCTCTCTCCTCTCTCTCTCTCTCTCTCTCTCTCTCTCTCTTCTCTCTCTCTCCTCTCAACAAATTACTTTGACTTAACCTAATTAGCGTAGAAACTGTGTTTTGTGTATGTAAAGATAACCTACAATATTTTTTCATGTATGTTCACTCTAAAACCTGAATGACTTGAATATGATCACCATACTGTAAAAAAAAAATAGAACACGAAAAAACAACAACCCACCCCTGACAAAAAAATTTCGCTCCCAATGCAACTTTCGTTTATCAATTACAGACAAAAAAAACAACCTGTTTTGTGAAAAGAACATGCTTTTTTTGAATGACTTAGATATTGAAGTTTCAGAAAATGTATAAAAAAAAATAATTAAATTAAAAAAATAAAATTTTGCAAAGCATTCGTGGTTTTGATCAACAATTGGCTAAGACTAGAAGGCAGAAACAGACACATCCCCTCCACCCACCCACCCCCCTCCCTCCCCCCTCCCCCCCCCCCCCCCCCCACCCTTACCCCTCCCACGCGATCAAACTGCTACTGAAGGAATTACCAACTTGCAGAATCTCAGACACTACTACTCCATTACTGTCTCCTTTACAGCATGCAAGACTGTCTGTCGTTTAAGGTCTGGTTCCTTCGAAGTAGCTTAACCCCCGCGAAACACTTTAATGGTGACCAACTTTTTAATAAATAAAAAAATAATAATAATACCACTTTAATTAAGTCACGGCAGATTTCTCTATGTGAAATTCGGGCTGCTCTCTCCGAGGGAGAGCGCGTCACCACAGGAGCAGCGCCATCCATTTTTTTCTTTTCTTTTCCTGTCTGCAACTGTATTTGTTTCCTTATGAGAGTGGGCTTTTTTTCTACGATATTTTGCCAGTGACAACTCTCTTGTCGTGGGTTTTTACGTGCGCTGAATAGGCTAATTATGTGTAACACACCGGACCTCGGTTTATCGTCTCATCCGAAAGACTAGCACCCAGACACCAATCATGGTCTAATGGATGGGGGGGTGGAGTTTCGGGCCCGAACAGGGATCGTACCACTGCATACTTTTCGCTTTCTAGGGAGGTGCATTACCTCTAGACCACTATTCCACTTTTAGCATATCTATGCATGTAAAAGATCCAGTCTACACATTTAGCCATACAATAATTCATAAGTATCATAGGAAAAGTTTAAGGCCCAAACGGGGATCACACAACCGCACACTTCCGACCCGGATTTTTTTATCTTTCTAAGCAGGTGCGTTACCTCTAGACCACTGATCCACCTTGTGTTCTGATTCAGTTTACGACACAATAAATCATGTTGGTACCGGATGTACATTCTTACAGTGTGTACACATCTTGCATCACTTATTGAGTTCCTAGGTGACATTATCTTTATCTCGATCTTTGTCCAGCTTCATTAATACTCGTCTGTCAATGAAGATGGTGTGTGGCTGCCTGTATTTCGGGATAACAGAAAGCGGGAAGGGATAGCTCAGTGGTCAGAGCACTCGCTTCTCCCCCAGCCAAGGTTGCAGCATCGAGCGTGGTTACCACTTGGATCGGTGACCGTTTGCTCTTGACCATTGGCTTCAGTATCCCCCAGTTCACCCAGTTGTAAATAGGTACCTACCTCTTTAGGGTCAGGGAAAGTAAAGCAGCGAGGGAGAGGAGATGGGCGCTGCCCTCAATATGGTGGCCCCTTGAGAAGTTGAGGTCTCTGATGCCTCACTCCCCTACGACCACTTGACTTATTTGACACCTTTAACTTTTTTTTTAATCAGAGAGCTGTAGATTTACAAATCAGACGTAAAAAGATTTGATAGACACGTATGTCCTGAACTGATGTGCTGAGATTGGTGTGCTTGCCTGCGCATTCAGAAGAAGGAAGATTCCTTTTCTTGGACATTACCAGCTGTACATCTCTATTAGATACACGCGTGCACAGGTGAACACCATTTAAAGGCCCTGTCAACAACACCCTGGCAAAAGAGAGACAGTGAACTAACACTACCCTCCAGTAGAACAAGCAGAGGCAGACAACCGTGCAGTACAGTGAATTACCTTCGGAACATCCTCTGTCCGTTACAGGTAGTTGTTCTTTGTCCCTCTCTGTACGTATCCTCCACCTCCATCCCCGTCCCTCCTTGTTGACCAAAGAGCCACCATGTTATTCTTTTCACAGTTCTGTCTTTATCGCTTCTCAACATTTGCTTTTTAACTCTCTTCTTCACTTCTCAACATTTGCTTTTTAACTCTTCTTCACTTCTCAACATTTGCTTTTTCTCTACAGTGTTCTCTCTTCGTCGATTCTCAGCATTTGCTTTTTAACTGTCTTTATCACTTCTCAACATTTGCTTTTTAACTGTCTTCATCACTTCTCAACATTTGCTTTTTCTTCCACAGCTCTCTCTTCTTCACTTCTCAACATTTGCTTTTTAACTCTCTTCATCACTTCTCAACAGTTGCTTTTTCTTTCACAGTTTTCTCTTCGTCGATTCTCAACATTTGCTTTTTAAATCTCTTCTTCACTTCTCAACATTTGCTTTTTCTTCCACAGCTCTCTCTTCATCGCTTCTCAACATTTGCTTTTTCTTCCACAGCTCTCTCTTCAACGCTTCTCAACAGTTGCTTATTTTTCCACAGTTTTTTCTTCATCGCTTCTCAACATTTGCTTTTTCTTACACAGTTTTCTCTTCTTCACTTCTCAACATTTGCTGTTTCTTCCACAGCTCTCTCTTCATCGCTTCTCAACATTTGCTTTTTCTTCCACAGCTCTCTCTTCATCGCTTCTCAATATTTGCTTTTTCTTCCACAGCTCTCTCTTCATCGCTTCTCAACATTTGCTTTTTATTCCACAGTTTTTTATTCTTCACTTCTGAACATTTGCTTTTTCTTACACAGTTTTCTCTTCTTCACTTCTCAACATTTGCTTTTTCTTACACAGTTTTCTCTTCTTCACTTCTCAACATTTGCTTTTTCTTCCACAGTTCTCTCTTCTTCACTTCTCAACATTTGCTTTTTCTTACACAGTTTTCTCTTCTTCACTTCTCAACATTTGCTTTTTCTTTCACAGCTCTCTCTTCTTCACTTCTCAACATTTGCTTTTTCTTCCACAGCTCTCTCTTCAACGCTTCTCAACAGTTGCTTTTTTTTCCACAGTTTTTTCTTCATCGCTTCTCAACAGTTGCTTTTTCTTTCACAGTTTTCTCTTCTTCACTTCTCAACATTTGTTTTTTTAATTCTCCTCTTCACTTCTCAACATTTGCCTTTTCTTCCACAGTTTTCTTTTCTTCACTTCTCAACATTTGCTTTTTCTTCACCTAGCAGCCTCTTCCCACCTCTACTGAACAGAGGGAGTCTGAGCTATGGTAAAAAAAAATTTAAAAATTAAAAAGCAAGGCTCCTGAGCATGAGCAATTTTGATCTTTAAGACCCTATGAATACAACCTGCCTCCCTTCCTCCCTCCCCCTAACTAGCTACCCCCCTCCCTCCCCCATCCCCTTTCTACCCCCCTCCCTTATCACCCTCCTCCCCCCCCCCCCCACCTCTATCCCCTTCCCCCTCCTTTCCCTATCGCCTGGGGAGGTGGGAGGAGGGTGTGAGGAGGTTGGAGATAGGGAGGGGGTGAGTAGGAGGGGGTGAGGAGGAGGGGGTGAGGAGGTTGGAGATAGGGAGGGGGTGAGTAGGAAGGGGTGAGGAGGAGGGGTGAGGAGGTTGGAGGAGGGGGATAGGTAGTGGAGGGAGAGGCAGAGGTGGACAGGGAGGTGGGTGGGGGGGGGGGGGAAAGGGGCGTATAGGTAGTGGGGAGGAGGGAGGTATATCTCTAATACTATCAGGCAGGGCACTTTTGTTTATATCCCCACAGACACTGTTACGGAAACAGAAGTAGTAGTAGTTGTATCATTATTATTATTATTATCATGGAGGAGGAGGAGGACGACGACGACGACGACGACGATGACGACGATGATGATGATGATGATGACGACGACGACGATGATGATGATGATGATGATGACGACGACGATGATGACGATAATGATGACGACGACGATAACGATTGTGATAATGACGACGACGACGATGATGATGATGACGGTGTTGTTTCCAGCCAAGCCGACGATATTCGATGCAATAACATCTGATGAATCAATGGTCAGAATTTCTCTTGTAATCTTCCAAGTAATTTTTTTTCATTTCTATTTATTTAATTAGTTACTTACTTAGTTACTTAGTTAGCTAGTTAGTCTTTTATTTCGAGAATAATGGAATAAGCATTCGTGTGGGTTTTTTACATCCAGTTCCCGTGTGTATGCAGCTTTGTTAATTTTGTCATCCGTTCCCCACCGTCACACTATGGCCTACTCTTCCGAAAAACGGAACGGGTTTTATCGCGTAAGCAAGATGTTCTGTGTGCGTTCGCACACGGGACCTCGGTTTGTAGTCTCATCCGAAGGACTTTTGGAGG
>CM054141.1:11107638-11130138 GCA_028751875.1 Rapana venosa | reverse complement strand
TGTCTTTCTTATGAAGATCTTTATTGGGTATAGGTCAACTGGGCCCATATCCATGGAGAACACACCGTAACTCCTTGGTTAGATTAAATATTCTTTGGGTAGTTGACCAGTGGTTAATCGGTTTTGGTTTCCATGAAATGCTAACCACTTTCGGTTAGTTACCTTTACACTAAATTGGAAGAATCCAGAAAGGCCGCACACCGGTATTAAAAAATCACTCTTTTCCTTCTGTTTTTCTATGTGACTCTTATATTCATACCGCATGTACTAAGGTATCTATAGAAATAAAAACCACTTTTTGTGAAAGACTAGCCTCTAACTCAAAACTCATGTGATTTTGAACAAATTTGATAGGTTTGAATTTTTTGAATTTTTCAGCAAACACTTGTACCCCCTCAGTCCTTTGTTGTCTGCTAGCTTCCTTACCGCAATATGCATGCGCAGGGTCAACGCTGTAGGAATACAGGCAAACCTCATTTGATGATTATTTTCAACTTTCTCATGACTACCTGGTATTGCTCTATGTCTTCAATCCCAAAAACAAGTGCACAGTGCATTTTTTCATACTTTGAAAAAATATGTGAAAATCACCAACTTTTTCTTTTACTCACACTCTATACAACATACTACATGATCCCAAAATTAATAACGGTGTGCAGCCTTTCTGGCTGCACACCGGTATTAAAAAATCACTCTTTTCCTTCTGTTTTTCTATGTAACTTTTATATTCATACCGCATGTACTAAGGCATCCACAGAAATAAAAACCACTTTTTGTGAAAGACTAGCCTCTGACTCAAAACTCATGTGATTTTGAACAAATTTGTAGGTTTGAAATTTTTTAATTTTTCAGCAAACACTGTACCCCCTCAGTCCTTTGTCGTCTGCTAGCTTCCTTACCCAATATGCATGAACGGGGCCAAAGCTGTAGGAATACAGGCAAACCTCATTTGATGGTTATTTCCAACTTTCTCGTGACTACCTGGTATTGCTCTTTGTCCTCAATCCAAAAAACAAGTGCACAGTGCATCATTTCATGCTTTAAAAAATCTGTGAAAATCACCAACAGTTTTTTTCCACTCGCACTCTATACAAGATGCTACATGACCCCCAAATTAATACCGGTGTGTAGCCACTGTCACATGGGGAAGGGGGGATGACTCTATCCAATATGGGGCTGCCAAGTACTTAGAACACCCAATTTTTAACATTATTTTTTAGACCATGATGTTTTCAGTAATCATATTCTAAGTATGAGTTGAGGGAAAGTCATGCATGTAAATGAAAGTATGTATGTTCTTTCGAGCCAGAAGGCCCATAGAGCCGGAGCTTATCCCGGTTTCTGTAGGGTTAAGCGAACTGATGGTTTTTCACCACCCCTGTGACAGGACGCTAGTCTGTCGCCAGATACTTCCCCAGCAGAGCTGGTACCCACTTGTACACCTGGGTGGAGTGAGGAAAATAGGAGTAAAGTGTCTTTCCAAGGACACAACACCGAGCCGAGCGGGGATCGAACCCGCGACCTCTGGATCACGAGTTGACCGCCTAAACCACTCGACCACAGTGCCTCCTCCATGTAAATGAAAACAATATATATATGTGTGTATAATGTGTGTGTGCATGGGTGTGTGTGTGTTATTTATCTATTTACTTATTTATTTATTCTTTTATTTCAAGGATAATGGAATAAGCCTTCATGTGCTTTTTTTACATCCAGTCCCTGTGTGTATGCAGCTTTGTCAATTTTGTCATCCATTCCACACCGGCACACAATGGCCTACTCTTCCTCAAAGCAGAACAGGTTTTAACGTGTGTGCAAGATATTCTGCGTGTGTTCGCACACGGTACCTTGGTTTATAACCTCATCAGAAAAACTTTTAGGGGGGAGAGGAGTCGGCACTGATGTTAACTCCAGAAGAAAAATCCCCTTGAACGAGATTCAAACCTGGGTGAGCAGATCACGAGCGCATCACTCTAACCATCAGGCTATCCCATCCTTCCCATGTGCCTGTGTAGGTGTGTGTGTGTGTGTGTGTGTGTGTGTGTGTGTGTGTGTGTGTGTGTGTGTGTGTCTGTGTGTGTGTCTGTGTGTGTGCGTGTGTAGGTGTGTGTGTGTGTGTCAAAGTCAAACTTTTATTTTCAAATGGTACATTGAATAAGCAGTGTGTGTAGGTGTGTGTGTGTGTAGGTGTGTGTGTGTGTGTGTGGTCATTGACCGAGTTATGCTTAATTTGTGCGCTGTGAGGCTTGAACACGAGGTTCACCAAAGGTGAGATTTTTGCATATGCAACCGTTTTTCCCCCTACCATTTAGTAGCCACATTCAGATTTTGAGGATGGTGTCTGAACACGACACATGTGTGCATGCATTTTTGTAGGTCTGCATTCAATGTCCAGGATCCCCATGCATACTCTGGTGTCTCTTCAAATAACGAGAAAATCTTTCGCCTTAATTGCATGCAAACAGGTATGTGGAGATGGACTGGTGCATGCAGCAGTAGCTTGACCTTGGTCCTGAGAGAGATGGTTCAGTCTTTCCAGATGGTCTTGAGCTTCGCCACTGCTGCCACTGTTCTACTGGCATGAACTGGCCTACTCTTCTGAAAGGCGGACCAGGTTTTGAATGTGTGTGAAAAATGTTCTGCGTGCATTCGCACACGGAGCCTCAATTCATCGCCAAATGACTAGGACATTCAGGTCAATTTTATCATCAAACTAAGAAGAAAGGGCAAGGCTGGGGATTTGAACCCAGAACCTGAGTATACACTAGTTGGTCAGGTGAACCTTAACCATCCTGCCACATTCCTTCTTTAATTAACAACATTTTGATTTAAGCCTTGGCACTTTGCCTACTTCAATGACTGGCAACACTTTTGGTCTGGGCCGAGAAAAAAAAGTTGTTCCTGGCAAAATTCTGTAGATAAATCTACTATCACAGGTAAAAGATATATATAAAAAAAAAGGTAAAGGTAAAGGAGCCCCATAACCTATAAGGTCGTAGGGGAGCGAGGCGTCAGAGACCTCACTTCTCTAGGGCCAGCATATTGAGGGCGGCGCCCATCTCCTCTCCCTCGCTGCTTTACCTTCCCTGACCCTAAAGAGGGCAGGTACCCATTTACAGCTGGGGGAACTGTACTGATAATATATATATACACATGCAAAAAACACCCCACAAAACACAAGCCAGACAGACAGTAAGGAAAAGACTGGGCAGGCAGGCAGGAAGACAAGCAGGAAAAAAACACTGACACAAGATGCATGCATTTCAAGATGAAGCCTTTCACCCAGATTCTATTCACAATATTCGATACAGACTCCTTCCTTTTTTTTTTTCCTTAAACCACTACCAGTACATTCACCACAATGGCAAAGTAGATTATAATCAGGTTTTTTATAAAAACTAAAAACCTCCCTAAATTAGTGTTGGCTGCACTGATATGTACAATGGTTATAAGCTTGAGAACTGACACACACATATGAAACACACACATACACACACACACACACGCATGCATGCAAACATGCACACACACACACACACACACATACACATGCAGAATCTCTTAATATCATTCCAATGGAAACACTATGGGGGAAAAAATCATTGGAAATAAATAAACAAATCACAACAATTTAACTGAAATCTTACGCATGTTCATCAAAGCCTGTTGAGGAGGGGAGAAAAGCAACGCTATATCACAAGTCTTATGCCATCCTAAGCGAAGTTAAAACAGTATTTACATTCTACAGTCATCAATACATCTCTGCCCATGTCCAGCCCTAAAACGAGTCATACACAGTGTATAATTCATCAAACCTGAGCCCCAAGAATCACCGCAGAGCTGGAAAAATCACAGACAGCTTAATATCCCAACACAGCAAAAAACAAACATCATACACCCTCCACATAAAGGTAAAGGTGTCCCATAACCTATGTGGTCGTAGCAGAGCGAGGCATCAGGGACCTCAGCTTCTTTAAGGGCCAGCATATTGAGGGTGGCGCCCATCTCCTCTCTCCCTCGCTGCTTTACCTTCCCTGACCCTAAAGAGGGCAGGTACCCATTTACAGCTGGGTGAACTGGGGGACTGGACTGAAGCCAAGGCGTGCAAACGGTCACCCATCCGAGTGGTAACCACGCTCGACGCTGCTTAACATTGGCTGGGGGAAAGTGAGTGCTCCGACCGCTGAGCTATCTGATCCCCCTCCACATGTCTTCCACCAAACTGTCTTAAATCATGCACACACCCTCACCCCGCTCTCCACTTACATATCCCCACAACCAACCCCACCCCCCCCCACCCCTCAATCCCTCACCCACCCCCTCTTCCCTCCCACCCCATACTCTCTCCAATCCCCCAGCCAGCCCGCACCGATGATGACGACGATGATAGATAATATCAGATCTAAATTTTCTGGTACGCAATGTAGTCCTGGGAATCTTGGGAGAGGAGTCGCCCAGGCTCGTACATCAGGTCCACGATGAAAGGCTGAGGTGGGTACTTGGGCGCCTCCGGCTGAAAACACACACAGTCAGAGCATGCTCAATGCCAGCAAAATCGATAAAATTCCGTTGACAGTCTCAGATGAGCTGTCTGTAGAGAAAGGTTGATAAGTGATGAGATGTATCAGTGGTTTTGACACTTCAATGCTACAGGATTCCTATGTTTTATGTGTGGCTACACCTACTGATTGTGACAGTTCCACATTCTGACAATCAGACCAGTTATTTATTTATTTATTTATTTGTTCATTTATACCATTTCAAGTCACGGCAGATTTCTCTGCGTGAAATTCGGGCTGCTCTCTCCAGGGAGAGCACGTCGCCACAAGAGCAGCGCCGCCCTTTTTTTTTCTTTTCCTGTCTGCAACTGGTTTTGTTTCCCTATCAGAGTGGCTTTTTTCTACAGAATTTTGCCAGGGACAACTCTCTTGTTGCTGTGGGTTCTTTTACGAGTGCTAAATAATTATGTGTAACACACAGGACCTCGGTTTATCATCTCATTTGAAAGACTAGCACCCAGACCACCACTCATGGTCTTATGGATGGGGGAAAAGTTTCGGACCCGAAAGGGGATCAAATCACCGCACACTTCCGACCCAGACTTTTCGCTTTCTAGGTAGGTGCGTTACCTCTAGACCACCGATCCAACATCCCTGTTAAGCCGTAGCAGACTTTCTTTGTCTCTCCCCTTCTTCAAGTTAAATCACTTGCTGCTGATACAGTTCCTGTGCTTCTAGCTTGATCGCTTTTCTGTGGAGATGCATCTTTATCCTCTGTATAACTATGCGTCCTAGTGTGGCCATAGCAGAATAAAATATGTTACAGTCCAGCCAGTGCTCTTCAGGATGTAATGAAAGAAAGAGCTCACAACAACAGCGAGTATCAGCATGTTAAGGGATCACTGTAGGAAAGGTCTTGAGCTCACTCTGCTTCCATCACTAGGCTACTGTGGTCAACAGAACATCTTGCACACACTTTAGTTAAAACCCGTTCTGCTTTTGGGAAGAGTAGGCCATTGTGTGCCGGTGGGAATAGATGACAACATTTATAAAACTGCAAACATGCAGGGACTGGATGTACAAAAGCACATAAGATGCTTATTCCATTATTCTCGAAATAAAAGATTTTTTTTTTTAAAAGAGAAAAAAAAAGGTTCAGGAGGCAGTGTCCTGCACACACTGGCTCAAAACAGCCATCCCTGAACACCATCCAAAAATCACTCAGCGACAGCGCAGGGTTTCTCCTGGCTGGTGACCTCACAGCTGATCACACCCTATGGAACAGAACGAGCCTGCACAGGTGGGGGAGACTGGGATAAGCAGCAAGGGAGTGGCAACTTGGGCACTGAACACCAGATCAGGCAGCACACAACAAGTTTATTGGATGTATCAACAAACAAAAGGAATATCTTCCTAGGTTCATAACATGTTTTAGATGAAAATATGACAGAAGTCATAAAGGTAGACAGCACTTCTCAACATGAAATGACTAATTGAATTTGAATAACAAAACATTACTGAATATGACTCAAGCACTTTATGCTGATGAGCATGCATACACACACACACACACACAACACATACAAGCATGGACAAATAAACTTGCTCATATAATACTCACATTTGTACACATATATGCACACCACATACACACACACACACACACACACACACACACACAAACAAATTTGCTCACAAACACTCACATTTGTACACATATATGTGCACAACACACACACACACAAACAAAATACATGACCCCCCCCCCCCAACCCACCCCACCACACACACACACAAACATATAACACACACAAGCTCACCAACAATAACAACTGAAACACAACCACCATAATTGTAGTACGCAGCACAATGACACAACACACAGCATGTTACAAGCAAAACAAAACAAACCACAGAAGAAATGCACAAATGTTAACAACATACGTTCTCCTCATCCTCCGTCATCATCACTTCATTCCAGGCCCGGTTGTACAAGCCCCGTGTCAACGTACAGCCGATGGAGAGTCGGTCTGCCAAGGCCTGTCATGTCAACACACATACACATGTATGCATACACAAACATACACACATACACACACACTATACCATCTGGAAATAAAAATTTGACTTGACACACACATACACACACACACACACACACACAACATACACTCGCACAAACACACACACACACACACACACATGCATACATTAAACTCACAACTATACAGGGTCTGCTCTTTTTTTAAAAATATATTTAATTGTTCTGCTTTTACGTTATCTTTTGCATATTTTGTCATTACCATACTTTTAAAATATATCGTTTGTATGTTTTAAATCAGCATTTCAATGCCCACAACTACCAACACACATCTCTTCTCTTTAAAAGCTCTCACTTCATCATCCCCACCCCTCCTTTCATCACTTAAAGAGATCTGTCATGAAATCAAACACACAAACCAACAAACAAATAAACACACACACCACATATCCCCCCACACACACACACATGCACACATGCAAACACACATACACCACCCACCCAACACACACACACACCACACCCAACACACACTCATACCCCCCCCCCCCAACACACACACACTACACACACACCCAACACACACACACACACACATACCCCCCCCCCCACCCCACCACCCCACCCACCCCCACCCCACACACAACACACACACACACACACACCATCTTCCAGCAACACAACGCCCACTCCACTCTCCCCATCTCTGACCCAGAACATGCAGACAACAGACACACAACCGGCCAGCACAAACCTTGAAGAGCAAGGCCCGTTGAGTGTGGATGCCCATCTTGACCTTGCCGATGGGGATGACGTTGCTTTTGCACTCAAAGCGCACCTGGCTCAGGGGCAGCTCCCAGCCAAAGTACGCCAGCTGCCCTTGCTCGATGGGACCCCCCATCTTGTCCGCCACAAACCTGTGAGAAAGATAAAAAATAAAGGTAAAAACCTGTGAGAAAGGTAAAAGGTATAAGCCTGTTAGAAAGGTAAAAGGTAAAAACCTGTGAGAAAGGTAAAGGTGAAAACCTGTGAGAAAGGTAAATGGTAAAAGCCTGTTAGAAAGGTAAAAGGTAAAAGCCTGTGAGAAAGGTAACAGGTAAAATTCTGTTTGAAAGATAAAGGTGAAAACCTGTGAGAAAGATAAATGGTAAAACATGTCAGAAAGGTAGAACCTGTGAGAAAGGTAAAAGGTAAAAGCCTGTTAGAGAGATAAAGGTAAAACTTGTTAGAATGGTAAAGGTAAAATCTGTGAGAACGATAAAGATAAAGCCTGTGAGAAAGGTAAAGGTAAAAATCTGTTTGAAAGATAAAGGTGAAAACCTGTGAGAAAGGTAAAAGGTAAAACCCTGTGAGAAAGGTAAAAGCCTGTGAGAAAGGTAAAGGTAAAAGCCTGTGAGAAAGATAAAAGGTAAAACCTGTGAGAAAGGTAAAACGTAAAACCTGTGAGAAAGGTAAAAGGTAAAAACCTGTTAGAAAGGTAAAAGGTAAAAGCCTGTGAGAAAGGTAAAAGGTAAAAGCCTGTTAGAAAGGTAAAAGGTAAAACCTGTGAGAAAGATAAAAGGTAAAAATATGTTTGAAAGATAAAGGTGAAAACCTGTGAGAAAGGTAAAGGTAACGACCTATGAGAAAGGTAAAGGTAAAACCTGTGAGAAAGGTAAAAGGTATTTATTTACTTTTATTGTTTTATATCGAGGATAATGGAATAAGCACTTATGTGCTTTTTTACATCCAGTCCCCGTGTGTATGCACTTTTGTAAATTCTGTCATCCGTTCCCACCGGCACACAATGGCCTACTCTTACGAAAAGCAGAACAGGATTTAACCTGTGCGCAAGATGTTCTGCGTTCGCACACGGGGCCTCGGTTTATAGTCTCATCCGAAAGACTTTTGGGGAGAGTGGAGTCTGCACTGATGTTTACTCCAGGGGAAAATATTCCCTTGAACAGGAATCAAACCAGTTAGAAAGGTAAACGCCTGTGAGAAAGGTAAAAAGTAAAACCTGTGAGAAAGGTAAAAGGTAAAAACCTGTGAGAAAGATAAAGGTAAAAACCTGTGAGAAAGATAAAAGGTAAAACCTGTGAGAAAGGTAAAAGGTAAAACCTGTTAGAAAGGTAAAAGGTAAAACCTTTGAGAAAGATAAAGGTAAAACCTGTTAGAAAGGTAAAAGGTAAAAGCCTGTGCGAAAAGGTAAAACCTGTGAGAAAGATAAAAGGTAAAACCTGAGAGAAAGATAAAAGGTAAAACCTGTTAGAAAGGTAAAAGGTAAAACCTTTGAGAAAGATAAAGGTAAAACCTGTTAGAAAGGTAAAAGGTAAAAGCCTGTGCGAAAAGGTAAAACCTGTGAGAAAGATAAAAGGTAAAACCTGTGAGAAAGATAAAAGGTAAAACCTGAGAGAAAGTAAAAGGCAAAAGCCTGTGAGAAAGGTAAAAGGTAAAACCTGTTAGAAAGATAAAAGGTAAAAACCTGTTTGCTTCTCTCTCCCCAGGGAGAGCAGCCAGAATTTCATGCAGAGAAATCTGCCGTGACTTAAAGTGGTATACAAAATTTTGAATAATTTTTTTTTTTTAAACTTGCTGAGCCAAGGTACATAATACAGAGAAGAAACACTAGGCCAGACAGACACACAACAACTCACTGATCCAAGCTACACAACACAAGAGAGAAGAAAGCTAGGCCAGACAGACACACAACAACTCACTGAGCCAAGCTACACAACACAAGAGAGAAGAAAAACTAACCAGACAGACACACAACAAACTCACTGAGCCAAGCTACACAACACAAGAGAGAAGAAAGCTAGGCCAGACAGACACACAACAAACTCACTGAGCCAAGCTACACAAGACAAGAGAGAAGAAAACTAGCTCGGACATGAAAAATCACTGAGCCAAGCTACACAAGACAAGAGAGAATACACGGGATGGGACGGGATAGCCTAGTGGTTAGAACATTGCCCTTGCAATCTGACAACCCCGGTTCGATTCCCGTTCAAGGAGAATATTTTCCCCTGGAGTTAACATCAATGCAGACTCCACTCTCCCACAAAGTCCTTCAGATGAGACTATAAACCGAAGCCCTGTGTGCGAACGTACACAGAACATCTTGCGCGCAAGTTAAACCCTGTTCTGCTTTTCGTAAGAGTAGGCCATTATGTGCCGGTGGGAACAGATGAAAAAATTTACAAAAACCGCATTCACATGGGGACTGGATGTTTAAAAAAAAGCACATGAGTACTTATTCCATTATCCTCGATTTAAAAGAATAAAATAAAAATAAATAAAATAAACTGAGCCAACATACCATTATCCATTATCCTCAAAATAAAAGGTTTTTTTTTAATGTTTGATAAGAAAGGTACACAACACAAGAGAGAAGAAAACAAGGCCAGACACAAAAACTCACTGAGCCATGGTCACACACCAGTGTTAAAAAATCACTCTTTTCCTTCTGTTTTTCTATGTGACTCTTATATTCATACCACACGTACTAAGGCATCCACAGAAACAAAAACCACTTTTTGTGAAAGACTAGCCTCTGACTCAAAACTCAAGTGATTTTGAACAAATTTGGTAGGTTTGAAATTTTTAATTATTCAGCAAGCACTGTACCCCCTCTGTCCTTCATCGTCTGCTAGCTTCCTTACTGTACTATGCATGCACGGGGTCAACGCTGTAGGAATACAGGCAATCCTCATCTGATGATTATTTCCAACTTTCTCATAACTACCTGGTATTTCTCTATGTACCTCAATCCCAAAAACATGTGCGCAGTGCATTTTTTCATACTTTAAAAAAATTGGTGAAAATCACCAACATTTTTTTTTACTCACACTCTATAGAAGATACTACATGACCCCCAAATCAATACCGGTGTGCAGCCCAAGGTATTATAATATTAATAATAATAAATGGAATTTGTATAGCGCTATATCTTGCAAAGACAAATCAGAGTGCTTGCATTCAACATATTCTTACAGAGTCATGCAGCGATAACTATCAAAAGCTTAAACAAAATTCAAATGTACGCATCTATATATACATACACACACACACACACACACACACACACAGGTTGTAGGCTTAATCAGGGTAATGGGATTTTGGCTGTTGAAGGCAGGGGCAGTTTTGAGATGAAAAGAGGGAAAAAGTTAGGTTTGAAACAAATATGTCTTGAGGCTGGATTTAAATGTGTCATAAGTAGGCCTCTGTCAAAGAGATAGAGGAAGGTTGTTCCAGATGGATGGACCAGAAATAGAGAAAGAGCGATGACCAACGGTGGACTGGTTGAATCTAGGTATTTGTAAGCACAAGGTATCTGCAGCAGAGCGGAGGGAACGAGAAGGAGTGTACAGGTGAAGACATTCACAGAGGTAGGAGGGTGCTGTTTGGTGGAGACATTTGTAACAGAGGGTACTGATCTTATAGTTTACTCTCTGTGGCACAGGCAACCAGTGGAGAGATCGCAAGAGAGGAGTAATGTGTTCAGATTTTTTCTTTCTGAGGACTAGGCGAGCTGCAGAGTTTTGTATATGTTGAAGGGAGTGGATAGATGTTGCTGGCAGACCAGCTAAACGAGAATTGCAATAGTCCAGACGTGAGAGAATGAAAGAGGCCAAAAGTTTAGATGTTGCATCAGTGGACAGGTACTTTCGAATTGCACTGATACGCCATAATTGATAGTAGCACGACTGACAGGTCTGGGTGATGAAAAAGAAGAAAACTAGGCCCGACATGAAAACTCACCGAGCCAAGGTACACAACACAAGACATAATTGCTTATTCAATGTACCATCTGGAAATAAAAATTTGACTTGACTTGACAAAAATAGGCCGGACAGACACACACACACACACACACACACACAACAACACCACCAAACTCACTGAGCCAAGGTCTTGATCTGCTCGCGGACAGAGGGCAGGGGCATGACGCGCTGGGTGACGTCCTCCAGGTACTTGACAAAGGCGGGGTCTGTGGGGGGCTCCAGGGGCTTGGGGTCTTTCTCCGCCAGGGCCTCCGCCTCCTTCTGCAGCTGGGCGGCCAGCTCCTCCTCCTTCTGCTTCTCCTCCTTCTCCCGCTGGGCTTTGGTCTTGCTGCACACACACACAGTTCACAGTTCACAGTGCACACACACACACACACAATTCAGAGTTCACAGTGCACAGCACACACACACAATTCAGAGTTCACAGCGCACAGTTCACAGCACACACACACAGAGTTCACAGCGCACACACAGTTCACAGCGCGCACACACACACACACACACAGAGTTCACAGCTATATGTCTGACTGTATCTGTGTGTCTGTGTGTGTATGTGTGCATGTGTAAGATTGTGCATGCCTGTAAACTTGCATGTGTGCATGCATAAGTGAGTGTGTGTGAGTGTGTTTGTGTGCGTAAGTGTGTGTGCGTGTGTGTGTGTGTGTCTGTCTGTGTCTATGTGTGTGTGCCTGCCTGCGTGCATGCATGTGTATGTGTACACACACACACACACACATACAAAACATACATGTGTGTGTTTCTCCTTTGACAGAAACTCACTACTACTACTACGACGATGACAACGACGACTACTACTACTTCTACTACACACACACTCACACACACACACACTCTGCTGAGTGCTATAGGGCCGGGCAGGAAGGGAAAAACCACTCACCCCTTGGTGTCTTGTTTGGAAGCTTTGGTCGTTTTTCCCGATATGCTCTTGGTGTCTGCCTTGGAATCTGCATCATCTGTCTTCTCTACAGGGATGCTGACTCTGAGAGAGGCAGCAAAACAACACACACACATGCACGCACACATGCACACACGAACGCATGCATGCGCGCACACACGTATGCACGCACACACACACATACACACACACCAATGGCAAATTGCTGATGTGCTATGATCTGTGCTTATTTCACAGAGAAGATGAATTCATGAACAGGTAAGAACTGTTGCATAAAAGTAAGTTTGCACCTACATGCACACACACATGCGCATGCACACACGTACACACATGTACGCACACACATGCACGCGCTTGCGCACACACACACACACTACACACACATGCGCATGCACACATGCATGCGCATGCACACATGCATGCACACACACATTCATGCCACCCTCCTTACACACACACACACACACACTAGACACACACACACACACACTAGACACACACACACACACTACACACACACACATACACACACACTCACACACACACACAACACACACTACACACACGCGCAAGAAATCCAACACCTTCTAGAATGTTATCAATGCATACTAGTTCCTGAATATTGAAACTAACATCAGTTCACCAACCAAACTTTCACTGCCCACATCATTTCTATCCTTACCTTCATCCATCCTATGCTATTGATCAGCAAGACTCTGCCAATCCATCATCCATTTAAATCACCGTCATCATATTTTACCAACAAAATGTTCAGCACCCATATATTTTCCATTTAAATCATCATCACCGTCATACCTCACCACTCAAACTTAAGGCTTCCATATATATCATTCTCTTTTAAGACACTATCCCCATATTTCACCAAATGATTTGGGGGCGGCATCGAAAAATGATTTAATTTCAGTCACCATCATCATAAATAATTTTACCCACCCAACTTTCAACACCCATATATTTTGCACTTAAACCACCATCATACTATTTGATCAACAAAGCATGTGGCATCCATATCATTTCCTTTCACCCCCACCCCCACCCCTCCCCCACCATTCCTCAGAGAGAGCTCTGAGGTTCACCAAAGGACTCTTGTGGGAGTGGAGTTGGTACTGATGCTAACCAGCAAAGTTTGTGGCATCCATATTATTTCCTCCCCCCCCCCCCCCCCCCCCCCCCCCCACCCCCCTACCCCACTATTCCTCAGATTGAGCTCTGAGGTTTACTAAAATACTCTTGGGGGAGCGGAGTTGGTACTGATGCTAACCAGCAAAGTTTGTGGCATCCATATTATTTCCTTTCTTACCCCCATTTCTCAGACAGAGGCTCTGAGGTTCCATCAAAATACTCTTGGGGGTGTGGACTTGGTACTGATGTTAACTCAGAGGGAAAAATCCCCTTCAATTGATGTTCCAGTGGTGGTTTGAACCCTAGCCATCAATTCATGAGCTCAATGCTCTAACCACTAGGTTATCCTACCCCCTGAGCATCCATGTCATTTTCATTTCATCACTCAGCTCACATTCTCCCAACCAAAATTTGTGCACTCACGTCATTTTCTTTTAAATGATTATCACATCTTACCAACCAAACTTTCAAGCATTCATGTTACTTTTATTGAAAACATCATCATTGCATCATTCTACCAACCAACCTTTCAGTATTCGTTCTATGTTCATTTACATCACTGTCATCATATTTTACTAACTGAACTTTGGATGCCGATATTGTTTTCATTGAAAAACATCATCATCATATTTTATCAACCAAGTCAAGTCATTTTCATTTCAAATTTTCATCACAACACTTTAAAAACTAAACTTTAGGCACCCATCATTTGGTGGTAAGATTGTTTTGGTAGTTGTTTTATATCACCATTACTATCATAATCACTCTTCTAACTTATGATAGTCACAAAAAAATACAATTTTTCACACATACACTCCTCTCTCACACTCTCTCTCTCTCACACTCTCTCTCTCTCCATCTCTCTCTCTCTCTCTCTCTCCTCTCTCTCTCTCTCTCTCTCTCTCTCAAAAGTCCTTCAGATGAGACTATAAACCGAGGCCCCGTGTTTGAATGCATGCAGAACATCTTGCGCACATGTTAAATCCTGTTCCGCTTTTCGAAAGAGTAGGCCATTGTGTGCCGGTGGGAACAGATGACAAAATTTGCAAAACCGCATACACACGGGGACCGGATGTAAAAAAGCACATGAGTGCTTATTCCATTATCCTCGATATAAAAGAATAAATAAAAAGAATAAATATCTATCTTTCTATCTCTCATTTGATTTGATTTGATCTCTCTCTCTCTCTCTCTCTCTCTCTCTCTCTCTCTCTCTCTCTCTCTCTCTCTCTCTCTCTCTCTCTCTCTCTCTCTCTCTTCATCATCATCATGTAAAACATCTGAAAGCATATTATAAAAAGGGATAGAAAAAAACAACTATCAAATGCACAAGGACCAACCTACTTTACTCTCTACCGACCAGCAAAAGGGTTGAGGCCAAGAGAAGCAGCAAAAAAATAATAATAAAAGCAACAATAACAACATCAGTTTCGGCATTACGTAGTTTCCATAAGCACAATACTGTTCTAAACGCTATCCTTCACAAATATGACACTAACATTACTGCATTTATAACAAAGGTGTAACATTCAGATAAAACACAGACCAAATATCAGCCTAAAACTCCATCATATTCTTCTTCTTAACGCTCAGACAGAAACTATTGTTATCTGTCATATGAGCAAAAAATGTGTTGCACTGCCGTTAAGCACCTGACAAGTCAGGCCCAGCACATCCGACTTCAGCGTGGGAGAGAAAATCTTTTAAGTCTTTCTGGAAAAAAAGGCAGGAGAACAGACCAAGAAGGCAGAAAACAGACACGAAGGAGGTGACAGGAAGAAAAAGAACGAGGCAGAATCAAGGAGTGGGATAGAAAAGAGGGAATTCCTAGCACAGAATTTCCAGAAGGTGGGGATGCTATTTACACTGACTGGCTCCTGGCATCCCCATGGAGGAACATGGACTTCCAAGAAAATTCTTTTTTTTTTCGCCAGAAAAGCACAACAAAACCAACAAAATTGTCATCACAATCATCCTGGATACCCCCCACCCCCCAACTCCCCCCGCCAAAAAAAAGTAAAAATGCAATTTATCAAATGCTGAACCAAAAACTGAACAGCGACAGACAGTAGATATATTGTCCGGTTAACGCAAGTGATCTACACATGCAAAACGAACGACCAGTTATCACACTACAGGCAGCGATAGCAGACACCATGACATGAAAGCACACTACATGACCATGCTTTTTCTTCACTGCACTACTGCTGTCATTTAGCCCATTTCAATCTATCCGGGAAATACTGTCAAAAAGGAAAGAACAATTACGAATGTAATATAACAAAAAATTTGTTTATGTTTTTATCTAAGTATAGATCAATTTGCTTAGAGGCATTAAACCATTGCAAAACAAAAAAAAGAAAAAGAAAAAAAATAATAATTTGCCTAAAATCTTACTATGCATCAACTGACTAAATCTTATTGCAAAAAAAAATTTATGAAAAAGTACAAAACTAAGGTCGTATGGAACGTTTTGCTATATATTTTTTTTTTGTGCTTGTTTCAACAAAAAAAAATTCTGCTAAAGAAACCAAACCTTTTCCTCAAAAACCTCTTCACAATTTCTGGCATACGCTGGATAGGTTTGACCTCTTCGGGAGGAGGTTTGATCACCTCGGGTTTTTTTCTTCAAACAAAACAGGCAGGTATTGACAGACGACAGAAACAAGACACAAGACAGCATGCATTGTGACAGACATTTTGAATGGTGGATTATCTGACTGATCGTGCCATTTGAATAGTACATTATCTTACCGGTGACATTTGAACAGTAGCATTATTGACAGATGACACAACCAAAAAAGCACAACAGCATGCGCTGTGACATTTAAATAGTATAATATCTTACTGATCGTGACATTTGAATAGTACATTATCTTACTGATTGTGGCATTTGAATAGTACATTATCTTACTGATCATGACATTTGAATCATAGATAATCTTACTGGTGACATTGGAATAGCAGATTATCTACTGGTGACATTTGAATAGTACATTATCTTACTGATTGTGGCATTTGAACAATGGATTATCTTACTGGTGACGTTTGAATAGTAGATTATCTTACTGATTGTGGCATTTGAACAGTGGATTATCTTACTGGTGACATATTAATGGTAGATTATCTTACTGGTGACATTTAAATAGCAGATTATCTTACTGGTTACATTTAAATAGTAGATTATCTTATTGGTGATATTTGAATAGTGGATTATCTCACTGAGGACATTTGAATAGTAGAATATCTTACTGGCAACATTTGAATAGTGGACAAAGTTATACGCCAGTGCTCTATTTTTTGTTGTTGGTTGGTCAGGCTCTCACTTTAAGAAACAAACTGACCAAGACTTTCATGACAAGCTGAGTTTATCGACTGTTTTGAATGGAACTTGAAAACTTACTTGGTTCACTTATTGTGATCCTATGTGTGAACAGGGGTACGGGTGGATGGGGTGGGTGGGGTGGGTCAGGTAATTTGAGGTGAGGTGAGGTGAGGTGAGGTGAGGGTGTGTGTGTGTGTGTGTGTGTGTGTGTGTGTGTGTGTGTGTGTGTGTGTGTGTGTGTGTGTGAATCATTTCTGACTATTACTTTTATTATTATCATCATCATCGCTGTTGTTGTTATCATTATTATTATTGTTGTTGTTGTTGTTGCTGCTGCTATTATTATTATTATTATTATTATTATTATTATAATCATCATCATCATCATCATCATCATTATCGTTGTTGTTATTATTATTATTGTTGTTATTATCATTATTATTATTAGATTATTACCATTGTTATCACTATCATCGTTATTATTATTCTTAGTGCAAGAACAAAGATATAAAGAAGAAATAAATAAATTAGATTTTCATTACTATGATCATTATTATTTTTACTACTACTATCATTAGTATTGTTGTCATTATTATTTTTATCATTATTACTATTCTTTAATATTATTACAAAAACAAACAATTAGTTTATTGTTATTATCATTATCACAATTCTTACAATCATCATCTTCATTAACTCATCATAATTGCATATATGTACAAACAAAACAAATATACAAAAACACACCCAAAAAACCTTTTTTTTTTTCATCAGCAGCAGCAAAACAGGTATGAAAAAAAAATTCTTTAAAAATCCCCTCACTTAATAATTATATTCTCTGAAGTGGAAAATAAAAGTAAACAAATATGTTTGCTGATTCGCCTACTATAGAAAGACAAAAGCCTGATCAGTGAATATCTCCTTTGTTTGTTCGCTTGCTTGTTTGCTGTTTAAGTAAAAAAGTATGTTCTTTCGAGCCAGAAGGCCCATAGAGCCGGAGCTTATCCCGGTTTCTGTAGCGTTAAGCGAACTGATGGTTTTTCACCACCCCTGTGACAGGACGCTAGTCTGTCGCCCGATACTTCCCCAGCAGAGCTGGTACCCATTTGTACACCTGGGTGGAGTGAGGAAAATAGGAGTAAAGTGTCTTTCCCAAGGGCACAACACCAAGCCAAGAGGGGATCGAACCCGCGACCTCTGGATCACAAGTTGACCGCCTAAACCACTCGACCACGGTGCCTCCTTTGTATGTTTGTTTGCTTGTCTGATATTCACCAAGATAGATAGACAAACTTGATCACTGAATATTTCCTTTGTTTCTTTGTTTGCTTGTGTGTTTGATTTTCAACCAATACAGATAGACAAGCCTGATCAGTGAATTATTCCTTTGTTTGTTTGCATGTGTTTGATTTTCGCCCATTATTGATGTACAAGCCTGATTAGTGAATACCTTCTTTGTATCTTTGTTAGCTACTTTGTTTGATTTTCACCCACTACAGATAGACAAGCCTGATCAGTGAACATCTCTTTTGTTTGTTTCTTTGTTTGTTCGCCTGCTTGCTTGCTCTGTCTGGTGTGGTGTAGCCTGCTTACTCCTGTTTTCACCCACTACAGATAGACAAGCCTGATCAGTGAACATCTCCTTTGTTCACTTGCTTGTTTGATATTCACCCAAAAATAGATAGACAAACTTGACCACTGAATATCTCCTTTGTTTGTTTGTTTGATTTTCACCCAATACAAACAAGCCTGATCAGTAACGATCTCCATTGTTTGTATGCTTGTTTGTTTGTTTAATATTCACCCAATTCAGATAGACAAGCCTGATCAGGGAATATCTCCTTTGTTCTCTTGCTTGTTTGATATTCACCCAAAAATAGATAGACAAACTTGACCACTGAATATCTCCTTTCTTTGTTTGTTTGATTTTCACCCAATACAAACAAGCCTGATCAGTAACTATCTCCATTGTTTGTATGCTTGTTTGTTTGTTTAATATTCACCCAATTCAGATAGACAAGCCTGATCAGTGAATATTTCCTTTGTTTGCTTGTTTGTTTGCTTGATTTTCACCCAGACAAGCCTGGTCACTGAACATCTCCTTTCTTTCTTTGACTGATTTTCACCCAATAAAGATGGACTAGCCTGACCAGTGAATATCCTCTTTGTTTGCTTTTTACCTAATATGGACAAACAAGCCTGATCATAAGAACATCTTTCTTTCTTTCTTTCTTCCTTTCTTTTTTTCTTTTTTTCTGTCTTCCTTTCTTTCTTCCTTTCTTTCTTTCTTTCCTTGCTTGCTGTGTCTGTGACTGGTGTGGGATGTGTGGCCTACGTACTCCCAATACAGACAGACAAGCCTCATCATAAGAACATCTTTCTTTCTTTCTTTCTTTCTTTCTTCCTTCCTTTCTTTCTTTTTTTCTGTCTTCCTTTCTTTCTTTCTTTCTTCCTTTCTTTCCTTGCTTGCTGTGTCTGTGACTGGTGTGGGATGTGTGGCCTACTTACTCCCAATACAGACAGACAAGCCTCATCATAAGAACATCTTTCTTTCTTCCTTTCTTTCTTTCTTTCTTTCTTCCTTTCTTTCTTCCTTTCTTCCTTTCTTTGCTTGCTTGCTGTGTCTGTGACTGGTGTGGGATGTGTGGCCTACTTACTCCCAATACAGACAGACAAGCCTCATCATAAGAACATCTTTCTTTCTTCCTTTCTTTCTTTCTTTCTTTCTTCCTTTCTTTCTTTCTTTCTTTCTTTCTTTCTGTCTTTGCTTGCTTGCTGTGTCTGTGACTGGTGTGGGATGTGTGGCCTACTTACTCCCAATACAGACAGACAAGCCTCATCATAAGAACATCTCCTTTCTTTCTTTCTTTCTTTCTTTCCTTCTCTTTCTTTCTTTCTTTCTTTTCTTTGCTTGCTTGCTGTGTCTGTGACTGGTGTGGGATGTGTGGCCTACTTACTCCCAATACAGACAGACAAGCCTCATCATAAGAAACATCTTTCTTTCTTCCTTTCTTTCTTTCTTCCTTTCTTTCTTCCTTTCTTTCTTTCTTGCCTTTTCTTTCTTACTTTCCTTTCTTTCTTTCTTTCTTCTTTCTTTCTTTCTTCTTCCTTCCTTTCTTTCTTTCTTTCTTTCTTACTTTCCTTGCTTGCTGTGACTGTGACTGGCGAGGGATGTGTGGCCTACTCACTCCCAATACAGACAGACAAGCCTCATCACAAGAACATCTCCTTGCTTTCTTTCTTTCTTTCTGTCCTTGCTTGCTGTGTCTGTCTGGTGTAGGATGTGTGGCCTACGTACTCCCAATACAGACAGACAAGCCTCATCACAAGAACATCTCCTTCTTTCTTTCTTTCTTTTTCTTTCTTTTCCTTTCTTTCTTTCTTTCTTTTCTTTCTGTCCTTGCTTGCATGTCCTGTCTGGTGTAGGATGTGTGGCCTACTTACTCCCAATACAGACAGACAAGCCTCATCATAAGAACATCTCCTTGCTTTCTTTCTTTCTTCCTTTCTTTCTTTCTTTCTTTCTTTCTGTCCTTGCTTGCAGTGTCTGTCTGGTGTAGGATGTGTGGCCTACTTACTCCCAATACAGACAGACAAGCCTCATCACAAGAACATCTCCTTTCTTTCTTTCTTTCTTCCTTTCTTTCTTTATTTCTTACTTTCCTTGCTTGCTGTGTCTGTGACTGGATGTGGGATGTGTGGCCTACTTACTCCCAATACAGACAGACAAGCCTCATCATAAGAACATCTTTCTTTCTTTTCTTTCTTCCTTTCTTTCTTTCTTTCTTTCTTTCTGTCCTTGCTTGCTGTGTCTGTGACTGCGAGGGATGTGTGGCCTCATCATAAGAACATCTCTTTTCTTTCTTTCTTCTTCCTTTCTTTCTTTTTCTTCTTCTTTCTCTTCTTTCTTTCTTCTTTCCTTACCTCTTTCTTCCCTTTCTTTCTTTTCTTTCTTCTTCCTTTCTTTCTTTCTTTCTTTCTTTGCTTGCTGTGTGTGTCTGTGACTGGTGGGATGTGTGGCCTACTTACTCCCAATACAGACAGACAAGCCTCATCATAAGAACATTTTTTCTTTCTTCCTTTCCTTCTTTCTTTCTTTCTTTTTCTTCCTTTTTCTTTCCTTTCCTTTCTTCCTTTCTCTTTCTTTCTTTCTTTCAAACTTCTTTCTTTCTTTCTTTCTTTCTTTCTTTCTTTCTTTCTTCTTTTTTTTTCCTTTCTTTCTCTTCTTTCTTTCTTTCTTTCTTTCTTTCTCTTCTTATCTTTCTTTCCTTTTTTTTCCTTCTTTTTTCCTTTCTTCTTTTCTTTTCTTCTTTCTTTCTTTCTTCTCTTTCTTCTTTCTTTCTTTCTTCTTTCTTTCTTCTTCTTCTTTCTTCTTTCCTTTCTTTCTTTCCCTTTCTTTCTTCTTTCTTCCTTTCTTTCTTTTCTTCTTTCTTTCTTTCTCCTTTTTTCTTTCTTTCTTTCTTTCTTTCTTTCTTCTTCTTTCTTTCTTTCTTTCTTTCTTTCTTCTTTCTTTTCTTTCTTTCTTCTTCTTCTTTCTTTCTTTCTTTCTTTTCTTCCTTTCTTTCTTCTTTCTTTCCTTTCTTTCTTTCTTTCTTCCTTTCTTTCTTTCTTTCTTTTTCTTTCTTTCTTTCTTCTTTCTTCCTTTTTTTTCTTTCTTCCTTTCTTCCTTTCTTTCTTTCTTTCTTTCTTTCTCTCCTTTCTTTCTTCTTTCTTTCTTTCTTCCTTTCTTTCTTTCTTTCTTTCTTCTTTCTTTCTTTCTTTCTTTCTTTCTTTTCCTTTCTTTCTTTCTTTCTTTCTTCCTTTCTTCTTCTTTCTTTCTTCCTTTCTTTCTTCCTTCCTTTCTTTCTTTCTTTCTTTCTTTCTTTCCCTTTCTTTCTTCCTTCCTTTCTTTCTTTCTTTCTTTCCTTGCTTGCTGTGTCTGTGACTGGCGAGGGATGTGGGCCATTACTCCCAATACAGACAGACAAGCCTCATCATAAGAACATCTTTCTTTCTTCCTTTCTTTCTTCCTTCCTTTCTTTCTTTCTTTCTTTCCTTGCTTGCTGTGTCTGTGACTGGTGAGGGATGTGTGGCCTACTTACTCCCAATACAGACAGACAAGCCTCATCACAAGAACATCTTTCTTTTTTTTCTTTCTTCCTTTCTTTCTTTCTTCCTTTCTTTCTTCCTTCCTTTCTTTCTTTCTTTCTTTCTTTCTTTCCTTGCTTGCTGTGTCTGTGACTGGTGAGGGATGTGTGGCCTACGTACTCCCAATACAGACAGACAAGCCTCATCACAAGAACATCTCCTTTCTTTCTTTCTTTCTGTCCTTGCTTGCTCTGTCAGGTGGGATGTATCCTACTTACTCCCAATACAGACAGACAAGCCTCATCACAAGAACATCTCCTTTCTTTCTTTCTTTCTGTCCTTGCTTGCTCTGTCAGGTGGGATGTATCCTACTTACTCCCAATACAGACAGACAAGCCTCATCACTAGAACATCTCCTTTCTTTCTTTCTTTCTGTCCTTGCTTGCTCTGTCAGGTGGGATGTATCCTACTTACTCCCAATACAGACAGACAAGCCTCATCACAAGAACATCTCCTTTCTTTCTTTCTTTCTTTCTGTCCTTGCTTGCTGTGTCAGGTGGGATGTATCCTACTTACTCCCAATACAGACAGACAAGCCTCATCACAAGAACATCTCCTTTCTTCCTTCCTTTCTTTCTTTCTGTCTTTGCTTGCTTGCTGTGTGTGTGTCTGTGACTGGGGAGGGAGGTGTGGCCTACTTACTCCTGCTTGGCGCTGATGAAGAAGACGGGCCTCTTGTCGTG
>CM054141.1:11100138-11105138 GCA_028751875.1 Rapana venosa | reverse complement strand
GTGTGTGTGTGTGTCTCTGTGCGTGCGTGCGTGCGTGCGTGCATGTGTGTGCCTCTGTGTGTGTGCCTCTGTGTACGTATGTATGCCTGTGCATGTGTGCGCGCATTCGTGCATGCATGTGTGCGTATCCTGAGTGTGTGTGTGTGAGCTGACTGGAGCAAGGCCGTGCTAGGCGGGAGAACGTACTGAGGTGTCCGGTGAGGGCGTACTTGGCCGACAGGTTGCTGTCCAGCAGACGCTCCAGGGCCAGGTCAATGAAGGGGCTGTGCCGGGAACTGGACAGCTGGATCTGCTGCAGGATCTCCAGGCCCCTGCAGCAGCAGCAACAACAACAACATCAACATCAACAACAACAACAACATCAGCAACAACACATGTATCAGTGACAGCAACAACATCATCAACATCAACAACAACACATGTATCAGTGACAGCAACAACAACCACAACCACAACATCAACATCAACAACACATGTATCAGCAACAACAACACATGTATCAGTGACAGCAACAACAACCACAACCACAACATCAACAACAACACATGTATCAGTGACAGCAACAACAACCACAACCACAACATCAACAACAACACATGTATCAGTGACAGCAACAACATCAACAACCACAACATCAACAACAACACATGTATCAGTGACAGCAACAACATCAACAACCACAACATCAACAACAACACATGTATCAGTGACAACAACATCAACCACCAACCACCACAACATCAACAACAACACATGTATCAGTGACAGCAACAACCACAACCACAACATCAACAACAACACATGTATCAGCAACAACATCAACCACCACCACCACAACATCAACAACAACACATGTATCAGCAACAGCAACAACCACAACCACAACATCAACAACACATGTATCAGCAACAACAACAACCACCACCACAACAACAACATCAACAACACCACATGTATCAGCAACAACAACAACAACCACCACAACATCAACAACAACACATGTATCAGCAACAACAACAACAACCACCACCACAACATCAACAACAACAACACATGTATTACCTATCAGGTCACAGCACTTTTAAAAAATTTTTAATTTATTTATTCTTTTATATCGAGGATAATGGAATAAGCACTCGTCTTTGTTGCAACACATGGACATAATGTCGCCTCTGATTTGATTTTATTTATTATTTATTTCTTCTTTTATATCGAGGATAATGGAATAAGGACTTGCGTGCTTTTTTTTTTTACATCCAGTCCCTATGTGTATGCCGTTTTTGTCAATTTTGTCATCCGTTCCCACCGGCACACTACTCTTACGAAAAGCGGAACAGGATTTAACGTGTGCGCAAGATGTTCTGCGTGCGTTCGCACACGGGGCCTCGGTTTATAGTCTCATCCTGAAGGATTTTGGGGGAGAGTGGAGTCTGCACTGATGTTAACTCCAGGGGAAAATATTCCCCTTGAACGGGAATTGAACCCGGGTCGTCAGATTGCGAGCGCAATGTTCTAACCACTAGGCTATCCCGCATTCATGATAGATTGCTGGATGAGTGGAAAATGAAGTTAAAAGGAAAGAGGGATTTTTTAAAAATTGTCTTTATAAAAATTTCTGATATGTGCATAAAAGGTAAAGGGTGTCCCATAACCTATAAGGTCGTAGGGGAACAAGGTGTCAGAATGATTTCTAAATTGTGTGTGTGTGTGTGTGTGTGTGTGTGTGTGTGTGTGTGTGTGTGTGTGTGTGTTAATGTCTTTACTAGATAATGGTCACTATGGTGCGCGGGTGCACGTGTGTGTGTGTATGTGTGATAAAACTGTGTTCATATATTGGTGTGTGTATGTATGGGTGTGCGCGTGTGTGTGAATGCGCACGTGCGTGCACGCACACAAAAAATTGTTGTTTCTTTTCCAATCAATGGTATTTACAATATTGTATTCCTACATTGGTGTGTGTGTGTGTGTGTGTGTGTGTATATGTGTGTGTGTGTGTGTGTGTGTGTACGCGGTGCGTGTGTGCGCGCACCTGGGTTTATGTATGATAATTTTTTTAAGCTATCTTGGAATGCTTATAACAATCTGAAATGTGTTTTTCTTGTGTCTTGTGAGATAATTATAGGTATCAATGTGCATGTCAGTATTGTTATTGCCTTTCATGGGATGATTAAAGTGTTTTTGACTTGACTTGACTTTGACTAGAGACCTCACTTCTCAGGGGGGCAGCTTTACTGTGAACGAAAGCTTTTTTTCTGCTATATGGGGATTGTAAGTTGTTGGGTTTTTTTAATGTACTTGGTATTATAAAGAGTTATATTACGAATGAAAGCATTTTTCTGTACTTGGTACTCATAAAGAGCTTTATTTTAAATGAAAGCTTTTGTACTATACTTGTTGCTTATAAGCAGCTTTATTGGGTTGAAAATCATCCATACTGAGCACTCGTACTGTTCTTGTCCTTGTCAACCTTGTTCACAGAAGGGATACAGGGAAGCACTGACCCTAGTTTACAGATCTCGGAGGCTGTCAGTTCGTCCATTCCAGCCACAGTGATGGCCCAGGCTGCGTTCTTCCGCACCTCGTCATTCCCAGAATGCAACAGCATCACCAGGGGATCCAGGCCTCCATTTTCCCGGAACTGCAAAATCGGAAATGAAAAGGGATCCTAGGTCTGAAGGTCAAGTTCTTGGCAATTTCGTTCATCATACACTTTACATATTTTGTGGATGTGTTGATGCTTGTACACTGTGTTACTGAGAGGAGATGAAGTTGGGTTTTTTGGAGGGTTTTTTTTGTTTTTATTGACATCTTACCAATTCTACTTTCCTTAAAATAGCAGTACATGACTTGATCAGTGAATAAAAAAGGTAATGGTAAAGATGTCCCACAACCTATGTGGTCATAGGGGAGTGAGGCATCAGAGACCTCAGCTTCTCTAGGGACCAGCATATTGAGGGCGGCGCCCATCTCCTCTCCCTCGCTGCTTTACCTTCCCTGACCCTAAAGAGGGCAGGTACCCATTTACAGCTGGTTGAAATGGGGGACTGCACTGAAGCCAAGGTGTGAAATCAGTCACCCATCCACTTGGTAACCATGCTCAATGCTGCTTAACCTTAGTTTGGGGAAAGTGAGTGTTCTGACCACTGAGGTATCTGTCCTTGATCAGTGAATACACTAACAATTAAATAGAGAGGAGGAACAGTGCTAAGAAGTAAACCTGGTTGATTTCTCTTGTAGACCATGTTTTATCAAAGTGCTTTGGGGGGGGGGGGGCATACCTGCAAGTAAAATAAAGCACCTGGCAGGTGGCTTCAGGTTTTCCCTTGTACCACTTTTGATTGTACATTGAAAAAACGTAAAACGCATACGTAAAACCGAATGCTACGCTACATGACAAAGATCAAATGGGAAGACAGGATCATGAATGAAGAACTATGGAGAATGTGCAAAGTTGATGATCTGAAGTCGGTAGCTAGTACCAATAGACTGCACTGGTTTGGGCATGTTCAACGGAAAGCAGACCACCACATCCTAAGCTAAGATATGCAGACCATGCGCCGCAAAACCAAGATATGGACCTCATGAAAACTCTCTTTCAAGGCAAAAGTGAGGGGAAAAGAAAAGAAAAAAGGCAGACCACCAGCTTCTCTCATTGGCAACATCACCGAATCCTGTGGCATGAGAACCCATGAAGTCAGCAGGGCAGTACAGAGAAGACCAGAGCAAATGGAGAAGGAGGATCACGTCACTGTCATTGGATGCAGCGGCTAACATTGAACTCGGTGATGCTGACAGGTGAGACAGGTGAGAGACTAAACCTGCCAACATCCCATTGCCCTGAGCAAACTTCATTTCTTGAATATATGCATGGTTGTAAAGATCCCATGGATTTACAGGCCATGGAGATGAGATGCTATCACAAAATGTTCATCATCTCCCACAATACATGAAGATCACCCATGCAAAAGGGAAGAACAGAATAAGGCAAGCTACAAGACCTTATGAAGTGCTACTTGACCATGGCAAAAAGATGAAAAATGAAATGGCTTGTTAACATGGCCACATCTCTGGAACTAAAAGGGCTTGCCAAGACAGTTCTTGCAAGGTACACTCACTCACTCACTCAGTCCCATGTCTCCAAGGTACACTACAAAGAGAGAAAATGAGAAGACAGAGAAAGGGATGGATGGAAGGACAGCAGCATCTCAGATCAGATTAGACAAGGTATTAGGTTGAGTGACGTACAGCAAGAGTTGTGTGATGTAAAGGTGACACACAAAGGGAAGCTTCAAGCCACCAGTGAAGCACACGGTGCCTTGTTTTCTTTACAGCTGCACCTCCCAAAACTAACATACACTGCCATGCTGCATGTAAGGGAAACAACTCTTGTCACACAATATAAATGCACTTGATTTAGTGAGTTTTCTCCCTTGTTTTTCACACTCTTATCATGCACACTTGTAAGGGCCAGTAATAAAATAAATAAATAAATAAATATTACAAAAAATCTATGACTGCATGTGAGCTAACAAAGTCTTAAAAAAAACAAAGTTGTTAAGACATTGCATTAGTTGATGATAATGGATGTGTTGTGGATTGGTATGTTGTGGTGTGTTGTATGTTGCAGTGTGGACTGGTGTGTTGTGGGTGGATTGGTGTGATGTGGTGTGTGTGGTTTGTGGTGTGGATTGGTGTGGATTGGTGTGTTGGGTGTGGATTATGTGTTGTGGTTGGATTGGTGTGTTAATGGTGTGTTGCTGGTGGATTGGTGTGATGTGGTGTGATGTGTGTTGTGGTTGTGTTGTGTTGTGTACTGTGTTGTTGTTGTGGTGTGATGTGGTGTGGATTGGTGTGGTGTGGTGTGTTGCTTTGCAATGTGTTAAATCGTGTTGTCTTGCCTTTGCCGTGTAATAAGTTGTGATGTGTTGATAGTCTTCAGTTGTACCAAGTTGTGTTCTGTGTTTGTGTTCTGTTGTTTACATGCACTTACATACACACAT
>CM054141.1:11055138-11095138 GCA_028751875.1 Rapana venosa | reverse complement strand
TGGAGGTAGAAAACCTGCAAAGAATTCAAAATCTACAGGCGGTTTAGCTCCGTAGAATCCAACAACAAGA
The DNA here is from genome assembly GCA_028751875.1 of Rapana venosa. Taxonomy (NCBI): domain Eukaryota; kingdom Metazoa; phylum Mollusca; class Gastropoda; order Neogastropoda; family Muricidae; genus Rapana; species Rapana venosa. The sequence continues at coordinate 11,095,068 of CM054141.1, read as the reverse complement.
GGGTTAAGTCATGTAGACTTATTTGACACAACAAAAACATCAATTATAATTATTATCTATTTTGGCTAAAAGTGACATACACTAAAAAAACATGTTGCATTCTACTTCTCTTTTTTGTCTTTTTTTTTTTTAATTTATGCGTGTGTATGCGGGTGTTTTAATTTTGTCATCTGTTCCCACCGGCACACAATGGCCTACTCTTTCGAACAGCGGAACAGGATTTAATGTGTGCACAAGATGTTCTGCATGTGTTCGCACACGGGGCCTCGGTTTCATCCGAAGGACTTTTACAGCTGTGTAAAGTTAATGATGCCTTCAACAAGAAGTGTCAGCTATTTTTAACAAGAACTGCCCAAGCAGTCATGCATAAAAACACAAAATACGAGCTAAAAAACGATCGGTTTTGCCACGGTTTTTGCAGCTGGATGTTGCCAAGAAATAGGAGAGTGATCTCCATTAATTTTTTAGTTCTTTCCCTTTAACTGTAGTTGAGGAAGCAGGCTTGTTTACTTCAGTTCGACACCCCGGAAATTTTCCGGGTTGTAGGCGTATAGGGTGCACGTTTAGCCCCGGAAAATTTCCAGGAAAAGGCAGTCTAGTGGTTAATAGTGACAGAAGTTACTCACTGACAGTTGGGGATATTGCAGGTTGTCAGGTTAGCCAAGGCGAGAGTCACGGCTTCCTTGACGTCTCCGTTGTCTGTCACTGTCAGTTTCACCAGGAGTGGCATGCCCTCTGTGAATGAAAGCGTCCGCACATAAGTGTAAGTGCGAGTGCTCGTATACACACACGTGTGTGCAGATATGCATGTGTGTGCACAAACAAATACACATACGCGCACACACAAATACATTCATGTCTGTGCACACACACACATGCATGAGCATCCATGCATGAATAATGTTCTCATGTATGTATATGTACACATATACATGCTCACATAAACATACAGGCACATGCATGTATGTGGGCATGCATCCAAGCACGTGCATGTGCACACATGCACGCACACACACACACACACACACTACTTTATACATATGCAAGCACTCAAATACCACCATCATATCTTTTTTCGTTTCACTAACAAGCATATGTGTGTGTGTGTGTTTTGTGTGTGTGTGTGTGTGTGTGGTGTGTGTGTGTGTGTGTGGTGTGTGTGTGTGTGTGTGTGTGTGTGTGTGTGAGTGTGTGTGTGTGTGTGTGTGTGTGTATGTGTAAGTGTACACACATGCATATACCCAAGTGTGCATTTGTCTGTGTGTCTGTGTCTCTCCATGTCTGTGTCTGCACAGCATGCATAAATACACATATCTGAAAATGCACAATAACACACAATCATGTGCACATGGAAGATGAAAAGTGAACAGGCATTCAAATTCAGATGCAAACATGCTTGCATGCTAACATACATCAGTGCATACAGAATCTATGCTGCCTACAGTGAACTATACATGTTTGCATAGCTAACATACATCAGTGCATACACAGTCTGTGATGCCTATCGTGAACTATATATGTTTGTATGCTAACATACATCAGCGCATACAGAGCTATGCTCACATACATCAGTGCATACATAGCTTTGCTAACATACATCAGTGTACACAGAGCTTTGCTAACATACATCAGTGCATACAGAGCTATGTTAACATACATCAGCAAATACAGAGCTAATCTAACATACACGAGTGCATACAGAGCTATGCTAACATACACCAGTGCACACAGAGCTATGCTAACATACATCAGTGCATACAGAGCTTTGCTAACATACATCAGTGCATACAGAGAACATACATCAGTGCATACAGAGCTTTGCTAACATACATCAGTGCATACAGAGCTACGCTAACATACATCAGTGCATACAGAGCTATTCTAACATACATTAGTGCATACAGAGCTACGCTAACATACATCAGTGCATACAGACCTACACTAACATACATCAGTGCATACAGAGCTACGCTAACATACATCAGTGCATACAGAGCTATTCTAACATACATTAGTGCATACAGAGCTACGCTAACATACATCAGTGCATACAGACCTACACTAACATACATCAGTGCATACAGAGCTATGCTGACATACATCAGCGCATACAGAGCTACACTAACATACATCAGCGCAGTCAGAGTCTACACTAACATACATCAGTGCATACAAAGCTATGCTAACATACATCAGCGCATACAGAGCTATGCTAACATACATCAGCGCATACAGAGCTATGCTAACATACATCAGTGTACACAGAGCTTTGCTAACATACATCAGTGCATACAGAGCTACGCTAACATACATCAGCGCATACAGAGCTATGCTAACATACATCAGCGCATACAGAGCTATGTGCATACAGAGCTATGCTAACATACATCAGCACATACAGAGCTACATGCACACAGAGCTACGCTAACATACATCAGCGCAGTCAGAGTCTATGCTAACATACATCAGCGCATACAGAGCTATACTAACATACATCAGCGCAGTCAGAGTCTACGCTAACATACATCAGCGCATACAGAGCTACGCTAACATACATCAGCACAGTCAGAGCTACGCTAACATACATCAGCACATACAGAGCTATGCTTACATACATCAGCGCATACAGAGCTACGCTAACATACATCAGCGCATACAGAGCTACGCTAACATACATCAGCGCGTACAGAATCTACACTAACATACATCAGCGCAGTCAGAGTCTACGCTAACATACATCAGTGCAGTCAGAGCCTATGCTACCCACAGTGAAGTATACATGTTTGCATGTTAACATACATCAGTGCATACAGAGCTTTGCTAACATACATCAGTGCATACAGAGCTATGCTAACATACATCAGCGCATACAGAGCTATGTGCACACAGAGCTAAGCTAACATACATCAGCGCATACAGTTCTACACTAACATACATCAGTGCATACAAAGCTACGCTAACATACATCAGCGCATACAGAGCTACGCTAACATACATCAGCACATACAGAGCTACGCTAACATACATCAGCACAGTCAGAGTCTACGCTAACATTCATCAGCACAGTCAGAGTCTACGCTAACATTCATCAGCGCAGTCAGAGTCTACGCTAACATACATCAGTGCATACAGAGCTACGCTAACATACATCAGCACAGTCAGAGTCTACACTAACATACATCAGCGCATACAGAGTCTATGCTAACATACATCAGCGCATACAGAGTCTACGCTAACATACACCAGCGCAGTCAGAGTCTACGCTAACATACATCAGCGCATACGGAGCTACGCTAACCCACATGCAAGCACAGACAAGAAGAGTGTGGTACAGCCTGTGGGTGAAACTCACCCCACTCCCGGATGGCATCACGACTGCTGAGGTTCTCGCACATGACGCCGATGGCCTGGGCCGCGGCTGCCTGCACTTCCCCAGACTCGTGGCCCAGCAGAGCGATCAGCATCTTCTCTGTCTCTTGTTCGTGCAGGATTTTTCGGTTCTCGCCTGCGCGCGTGTGCATAATCATCGTCAGCATTGAACAGAAATGTTGTGGTGGTTGCCACCTCGGGTGGGCAACTCACTCAGTCTGGCTCCGCGACTGAGCTAATACTGTCGTTAGTAGGGGGCTTAGTAGGTGGTGTCCTGCGTATGTTAGCTCAGAACAGGCACCACTGAACACCGCCAAAGTGACCCAGCAGCAGTGCAGGGCCCCTCTGGCTGGTGGCTCCACAGCGGCCTGATAGTGATTGGCTCCCTGTGGACCTCCGACTCGGAGGATGAGACATAACAAATCTGGGTATGGCTGGGGCGGGGAGATTGGAATGAGCGGCGTGGGAACAGCAGGACAGGGGACATCACAGAAGAAGAAGCAGCAAAAACAACAACAACAACAAATGTTGTGACAAGTGAGGGCTTGAGTACACTGGTTTTTATTTTGAGTTCAGAAGACCTGAACGGGGGGAGGGGGGGGTGAAAAATAGTTGTGTGGTTAGAGCATTGTACTCGTGATCTGTCAGCCCGGGTTTGAGCATCCCTACAGGCACCCATTTAAGGGGATTTTTTTTCCCTTGGTGGATAACATCAGTGCTGAATCCACTCCCATCAAAAGTCTTCAGATGAGACTATAAACTGAGGCCCTGTGTGCAAATGCACTGCAGAACATCGTGTGCACGTGATAAAACCTGTTCTGCCTTTAGAAAGAGTAGGCCCTTGCATGCGAGTAGGAACAGACGGCAATTTTGTTTAAAATGTATGCATGCTGGTGTCGTGTTTAGAATCATCCCCCAGAACTGTCCAACACACAAGAACTTGAGCGCTAATATCTGGCCTACTGACCTGCCGATGAGGGACACATTCTTTGGACCCATGGAGGTTCTTCAGTGTACCACAGCAGCATTTGTCAGGGCCTCAGGAGTTGCTATCTGAGTGTTTGACGACGACGACGAAGAAGAAGAGGACGATGACGACAAGGATAAAGACAAAGAAGAAGAAGAAGAAGAAGAAGAAGAGAAGAAGAAGAAGAAGAAGAAGAAGAAGAAGAAGAAGACAACAACAACAACAACAACAACAACAACAACAACAACAACAACAACAACAACAACAAGAGGAACAAGAAGAAGAACAAGAAGAAGAACAAGAAGAAGAAGAACAACAACAACAAGAACAACAAGAACAAGAACAACAAGAACAACAAGAACAAGAAGAAGAAGTAGAAGAAGAACAACAAGAAGAAGAAGAACACGAAGAAAAAGAAGAAGAAGAAGAAGAAGAAGAACAACAACAACAACAACAACAAACAACAAGAATCGTCCCCAAAGTTGGCATGTGGCTAACTTCATGATTGGGGGGGAGGGGGGGGGGGGGGGGGGGGAAATGGTCATGAATGCAAAACCACACCACTGATCAATCTCAAGGCTGTAGCAGAGGAACGAGAAGAAAATTTTTGGAAGAAAAAGACCTGAACGAAAATGATACCAGTTTCCTCACACACACACTGAGATAGGGAGATCACACCGAAGGCTGGCATACACTGTGTGACATTCATCCCACTTTCACTCGTGTGACCTGGTAAGCAGATAGACAAGACCAATCCCAAACAGGTGTCAATGGCAGAGGTAGGGGTATAGTCAGTCAGTCATTAACCATTACATCCAGCAGTGTGTAGGGCAGCAACAAAGCGCTTCCACTCCTGCCTATCCTGGGCCAACCTAGTCACTGATCCCCAAGAGTGCTGCATGGCCTTCATCTCACTTTCTACAGTCCTCCTCCACGTTGCTTTTGGTCTTCCTTTCTTTCTCCTTCCTTCTGGGGTCCAGTGCAATGCTGTTCTTGTGATTGACTGTGGGTCTCTTTTGGAGGATGTGTCCAATCCACTTCCACCGTCGTCTGGTGATGATGGTTTCCATGTCTTCTTGCCTGCATCTCCGTAGTAGGTCTTCAAGGGGTATAGTAGTCGAGGTCTTTCTTTCTCTGTGTGTGTGTGTATGTGCGCGCATTTGTGTGTCTTCAAGTCTGTCTGTCTGCCTGTTAGGTATAGTAGTAGTGGCCTGCCTGTCTGTCTGTCTGTCTACCTATCTGTCTGTCTCTCTGTCAGGTTTAGTAGTGGTGGTCCATCTGCCTGCCTATCTGCCTGCCTGCCTGCCTGCCTGCCTGCCTCTCTCTCTCTCTCTCTCTCTCTTATCTATCTCTCTCTCTCTCTCTCTCTCTCTCTCTCTCTCTCTCTCTCTCTCTCTCTCTCTCTCTCTCTCTCTCTCTTTGCTTTATATTTGTGTAAAGCCTTTAGAATAAGAGATATCTTGGTTTCTTAAGTCATATTTTTGGGAACTGATTTTTATTGGGGTAGTTGTGGGTATACAATCACTTTTTGTTTTTTTGTGTTACTTATTTCTCTCACTAAAATACGAAGCAGTTTGGCAACCACCCCACCTTCATGTATGGGCCAATGGCCTTTTTGTGAATAAATCTTTCGAGTTCAAGTTCTCTCTCTCTATCTGTCTGCCTGCCTGCATGCCTTCCTGTCTGCCTATCTCTGTCTGTCTGTCACAGCTACTTACTGCTGCGGGCACATCTGGCGATCTGCCTGCCTGCCTGCCTGCCTGCCTGCCTGCCTGCTTGTCTGCCTATCTTTGTCTGTCAGTAACAGCTACTTACTGCTGCGAGCACATCTGGCGATCTGCCTGCCTGTCTGCCTGTCTGTCTCTCTGTCACAGCTACTTACTGCTGCGGGCGCATCTGGCGATGGCCTTGGCGGCACACATCTTGACGTCTGGCAGCGTGGGGATGATGGAGTCCCCTCCAGGCGCCGTCTCTTTCTCATCGTCATCCGCCCCTTTTTTGCCCTTGCCTGGCCAGAGGAGAAAGTCGGGTCAATAGGTAACGTTACGTGGTACACGTTTCTGTCCGCGCAATGACAAAAATATACACTACAGACATATGCATGCATGCACATGCATGCACACACACACACATACATGAAAGCATGCGTGCATGTACGTACAAACATGAATGCATATACACACATGCATGCATGCACACATGCACATACACACACACATACATACATACATGCATACATACGTACACACATACATACATAAAAACACACACATGCAAACACACACATATGGGATGGATAGCAGCTGAGAGTAACTCAAAGTGGTGGAAAACTGATAGCTGTGGGTAGAGCATGATTGTTACTAAAAAATATATAAAAAATGTTAGAATAAAGGTAAAGTGTCCCATAGCCTATGTTGTCATACGGGAATGAGGCATCAGAGACCTCAGCTTCTCTAGGGGCCAGCATATTGAGGGCGGCACTCATCTCCTCTCCCTTGCTGCTTTACCTTCCCTGACCCTAAAGAGGCAGGTACCTATTTGCAACTGGGTGAACTGGGGGACAGTACTGAAGCCAAGGCACGCAAACGGTCACCCTTCCAAGTGGTAACCACGCTCGATTCTGCTTAACCTTAGTTGGGGGAAAGTGAGTGCTCTGACCACTGAGCTATCCTGTCCCCATTGTTACAAGGTAATGTGAATAACTGGACTCATTTTCAAACAAAATTACAATCAGTTTCTAACACATTTTTGTTACTTCTATTTTCGCCATCACGTCGCATTTCAAACAGAATTCTCGCCGTTGCATCCGCAGTAAATCTTCTGGCAGCCATATTGACATGCTCAACCACTTTTTGCTTTACCAAACAAACAAACAAGAAAAAAGAAAAAAGAAAATACCTCCCTCATCAAGATAGGCAGTTGCCATTTGCAAGGAAGTAAACATGAGCATGCAAACCAGCAAGACTGCGAATTACGCGATGACCCCTGAATCGCATCTATACCCACGGTTTGGGGGGGGGAAGCTTCAGGGAGTGGAGCTCACAGTGCACAAACCCAGCATAACTCAAGTCCAGGGTCCAGGGCCCAGTGCTACAATCAGTGCACTCCTCCCTATCACCAAGTCCAAGTGTGGTCAGTTCCAGCTATATTTAGTTGTTTATTTATTTCTTTCTTTTATATCGAGGATAATGGAATCAGCACTTATATGCTTTTTTTTTTACATCCAGTCCCCGTGTGTATGCGGATTTGTCAATTCTGCCACCTGTTCCCACCGGCACACAACGGCCTACTCTTACGAAAAGCCGAACAGGATTTAACGTGTGCGCAAGATGTTCTGCGAGCGGTCGCACCCGGGGCCTCGGTTTATAGTCTCATACGAAGAACTTTGTGGGAGAGAGTGGAGTCTGCACTGATGTTAACTCCAGAGGAAAACATCCCCCCTTGAACGGGAATGGAACCCGGGTCGTCAGATTGCGACCGCAATGTTCTGACCACCAGGCTATCCCGTCCCCCTATAACTAGCGCCAGCTGGGATAGGATGGAATGAAATGGACAGCTGCTGAGAGCGGCTGGGGAAACTTGACGGCTGTGGGCGGACAACGGAGACCGACCTTCTTTGCCGGCGCTCTTTTTGCCCGCGCGTGACCCTCCCTTCTTGTCTCCCTTCTTGGTGTCCTCCTCTGGAGGGGGCTGGTCCGTGATGAGGCCCACCATCTTCTTCAGGCCCCCCGACTCCTTCATTTGCTGCACACAGGGTGCGTGCACGCACACACACACATAAAAAGGTAAAAAAGGTAAAGGAGTCCCATAACCTATAAGGTCGTAGGGGAGCGAGGCGTCAGAGACATCACTTCTTTAGGGCCAGCATATTGAGGGCGGTGGCGTCCATCCCCTCTCCCTCGCTGCTTTACCTTCCCTGACCCTAAAGAGGGCAGGTACCCATTTACTGCTGGGTGAACTGGAGGAACTGTACTGAAGCCAAGGTGCGCAAACAGGTCACCCCATCCAAGTGGTAACCACGCTCGACGCTGCTTAACTTGGCTGGGGGAAAGCGAGTGCTCCGACCACTGAGCTATTCCATCCCCTTTAGATAGGTGGCTTGGTAAAAAAAAAAAAAGGTGGGTTGTTTTTTTTTAAGCAAATGGATTGCTTATTCAATGCACGATCTGGAAATAAAAAAATTGATTTTGACTTTAACTTTCACACACACACACAACACAACACCCCCCACCCCACGCACACACACACACACACACACAACACAACAACCACACCACACCACCCCCCACCCCACACACACAACACAACACAACACACCATACCACAAACCACACACACACATACACACACACAAACACACACACACACACAAACACACACACACACACACACACACACACATCACATACAGCACTGCTGGCCCAGGTCAAAAGCTGTGTCAGTTATTGATGTCAGCTAATTGCCAAGACCTACAATAAAATATTATTATGTTGTAAAATGTTGTGTTCAGATTTCCCTCAGCCATGACAAGCTCTTAACATAACAACCTGCACTCTCCTTTAAAGGAGAAAAAAAAATCCTCTGAAGTCGAAGTATAACTGCCTATATGGCAAAGTACTTGAAAACAGTCATACATGCAAACTTCTCATTCAGTGTGCAATTTCAATCTCACAGTGATTCCCAGGTGGGATGAGTGAGTCAGAGTGCACATTCTGGGTGACCCCCAGAGTGTTAAGCTGGGAAATGCACAACAACAACGACATACAGCACTGTATACCCACATACCCTGATGAGATATTTTATGAGACTTTCTTAAATTTCAATTATGTTATAGTTTTGCCTTGTCGCTTTTAACACTGTTATTGTCGTCTCAATGTGTGTATGTGCGTGTGTGTGTGTGTGTGTGTGTGTGTGTGTGTATGTGCGTGCGTGTGGGTTCATGTGTGTGCGTATGTGCGTGTGTGTTCATGCATGTGTGTGTGTGTGTGTGTGTGCATGCGGGTTCATGCTGTGTGTGTGTGTGACATCAAGCACTGTCAACTTTTATGATCTGTGTTATATTTTATGTATATATTGTTTAAAGCATGTAGTGTGTAATCTTAAAACGCCACTCATAATTCCTCTATTGAGATGACAAAGTACTCCTGAGTCTTGAGTCTGGAGTACCCCCACAACAAGGTCACCCTTTGCCCACTCACCTCCAAGCTCTCTTTCTCCTCTAGCATGCTGGTGATGACCATGATGACCATCACGTGCAGATCGTTCCACTCCGGTCGGCCCAGAAAGTCCAGCAGCTTCGTGATCCCTTCCAGCTCCAGCATGATGCTACGATTTTCCCCTGAAAGATAAAAAAAAAAAAAATAGAAGGGGATGAGGACGAACTATAAAACAAAACGTTAACAGGAGACTGAGAAACCAAACCCTAACTTTGTCAGTTAGTCCAGGGGTTACAAACAAGCGTTCTAACGAACGGGGACGGGATAGCCTAGTGGTTAGAACATTGCGCTCGCAATCTGACGACCCGGGGTTCGATTCCCGTTCAAGGGGTTATTTTCCCCTGGAGTTAACATCAGTGCAGACTCCACTCTCCCCAAAAGTCCTTCGGATGAGACTATAAACCGCGGTCCTGTGTGCGCGAACGCACACAGAACATCTTGCGCACTCGTTAAAATCCTGTTCCGCCTTTCGTAAGACAAGGCCATTGTGTGCCGGTGGTAACAGATGACAAAATTTACAAAATCGCATACACACGGGGACTAGATGTAAAATAAAAAAAAAAGGACATAAGTGCTTATTCCATTATCCTCGATATAAAAGAATAAAATAAAATATATAAAAATAATAATTTGTGTTCGGCATGGGGAGAATGGAAGAGAGAGAGAGAGAGAGAGAGAGAGAGAGAGAGAGAGAGAGAGAGAGAGAGAGAGAGGGAGAGAGAGGGGGGGAGAGAGAGAGGGGAGAGAGAGAGAGAGAGAGGGAGAGAGAGAGAGAAAGAGAGAGAGAGGGAGAGAGAGAGAGAGAGAGAGAGAGAGAGGGACAGAGAGAGAGAGAGAGAGAGAGAGAGAGAGAGAGAGAGACAGACAGACAGACAGACAGACAGAGAGAGAGGGAGAGAGAGAGAGAGAGAGAGAGAGAAAAGGGAGAGAGAGAGAGAGAGAGACAGAGAGAGAGATAGAGAGACACAGAGAGAGACAGAGAGAGAGAGGGAGAGAGAGAGAGAGAGAGAGAGACAGAGACAGAGAGAGACAGAGACAGAGAGAGAGACAGACAGACAGACAGAGAGAGAAAGAGAGAGGGAGACAGAGAGAGAGACAGAGACAGAGAGAGACAGAGACAGAGACAGAGACAGAGAGAGAGACACACACACACACGAGAGAGACAGAGAGAGAGAGAGAGACAGAGAGAGAGGGAGGGAGAGACAGAGACAGAGACAGAGAGAGAGACACACACAGAGAGAGAGACAGAGAGAGAGAGACACACAGAGAGAGAGAGAGAGGGAGGGAGAGACAGAGACAGACAGAGAGAGACACAGAGAGAGAGAGACAGAGAGAGAGAGAGACAGAGAGACAGAGAGAGAGAGAGAGAGAGAGACAGAGAGAGAGAGAGAGAGAGACAGACAGACAGACAAACAGAGAGAGACAGAGAGAGAGAGGACGTGGACGACGACACACGTACCGTCCTGCATGAGGCGGTGCAGGGTCAGCAGAGCCAGTTTCTGGATGATGGCGTACTCCGACTTCAACAGCTCCAGGATGGGAGGGAAGCCGTCATACTCCCGCACAGACCCCCGCGCTTGAAAGTCCTGCCGCAGCATGTTAAGTGTTAGTATTGTTGTTGTTGTTGTTGAAATTGTTGGTGTTGTTATTGTCATCATCATCGTCATCGTTTGGTGGTGGTGGTGGTGGAGGTGGTGGTGGTTGTTGTTGGTATTGTTGTTGTTGTCTTCATCATCATCTTTTTTTTAATAATTATTATTGTTAATATGCATGCAGAACATCTTGCGCACATGTTAAATCCTGTTCTGATTTTTGAAAGAGTAGGCCATTGTGTGCCGGTAGGAACAGATGACAAACTTTACAAAACCGCATACACACGGGGACTGGATGTAAAAAAGCACATGAGTGCTTATTCCATTATCCTCGATATAAAAAAAAAATGTCATCGGAGCGCTTTGATTTGTTGCTTTACAAGATTCAGCGCTATATAAATTCCATACATTATTATTATTATTAATATCAGTATCATCATCATAATCATTATGATTATCATTATCACTGTTGTTGTCATTATTGTTATTATGTTTCTTCTTCTTCTTTTATCATCATCATCACCATCATCATCTTCTTGGTCATCATCATCATCGTCACCCTCATCATCACCATCATCATCTTCTTGGTCGTCATCATCCTCACCCTCATCATCATCATCATTATAACCATTATGATTATCATCATCACTGTTGTTGTCATTATTGTTATTCTTTTTCTTCTTCTTTTATCATCAACATAATCATCATCATCCTCATCATAATATTTGTTATCATCATCACCATCCTCATCATCTTTGTCATCATCATCATCTTTGTCATCATCATCCTCATCATCACCATCACCATCTTCTTTGTCATCATATTTGTCATCATCATTATCACCATCATCATCTTCTTTGTCGTCGTCATCACCATCATCATCATCATCACCACCACCATCATCATCATCACCATCATCACCACCATCATCATCACCATCATCATCCTCATCATCATTTCTTCAGTCTGGCCGGCTTACCATGGCCAGCTGGGCCAGCGCCTCGATGCTGTTTTTCTGCACATCAGGATCGAGGGAGGAGAGCAGTCGGACCAAGGGCTCCACGCCCCCGTGGTCGTAGATGGTCACTTTGCTGGAGTACTCCGTAGCCATGAAGGACACGGCCAAAGCGGCAAACTCATTGACCACCAGGTCACCGACTGCACAGAAACATACTGGAACTATCTATCTATCTATCTGTCCCGTAGTCTGACGACCGTGGGGGCACCCTCAAAGACTCAACAACCAGTTCCCTCCATTCCTCTCTCTGTTCTGCCTTTCTCAGGGTTTGGTTGAGTTCTAGGCCTGTCCATTCGCTGATGTTATCCTCCCAGCTCTTCCTTGGTCTGCCTCTTCTTCTTCCTCCTTGGACAGTGCCTTGTAAAATTGTCTTTGCAAGTCCTTTGGATCGTGTGACATGCCCATACCCCATTTAAGTTTACGCTTTTTCACGATCGTTAGAAGGTTCTCATAGGGTCCAATGGTTTGCTGGATTCTGTTATGCACGCTTTCGTTGCTTATGTGGTCTTTGTAGGAGATGCCAAGGAGTCTCCGAAAGCATCTCATCTCCACTGCCTGTACTCTTCTCTCCAACTCTGCAGTCAGGGTCCATGATTCACAGGCATACAGAAATATGGATATGACAAGGGAGCGCATTAGTCTGATCTTGGAGATAAGCGAGATATTTTTATCCCTCCAGATGGTGTTTAGTTTTGACAGTGCTGTTATTGTCTGTGCAGTCCTGCATACTACTTCTGGCTTGGATCCCTGGTCTGGCCTGGTCCCTGGACCGATCACAGCCAGCAAATCCAACATCACTCAGTCAAGCATACTAAATTTAGTGTGCCCCTTCCTTTTACATACTAAGTCCAAGTGTGGTCAGTTTCAGCTATAATCAGCACCAGCTAGGCTGGGATGGGATGGAATGGATATTTATTTATTTATTTATTTATTCTTTTATATCAAGGATAATGGAATAAGCACTCATGTGCTTTTTTTATATCCAGTCCCCGTGTGTATGCGGTTTTGTAAATTCTGTCATCTGGTTCCACCGGCACACAATGGCCTACTCTTCTGAAAAGCGGAACAGGATTGAATGTGTGTGCAAGATGTTCTGCATGCGTTCGAACGTGGGGCCTTGGTTGATAGCAGCTGAGAGAAGCTGAAAGTGGGGGACAAACTGAAGGCTGTGTGATTGATCACTATGCTGATGCTGAGACCTTCCTTCCAGACTTGTGTGTGTGTGTGTGTGTGTGTGTGTGTGTGTGTGTGTGTGTGTGTGTGTGTGTGTGTGTGTGTGTGTGTGTGTGTGTGTGTGTATTTCTTCTCCATCGAATGCTCTGACAGCAACCACTGTTGTTTGCCATATGACCAAATATGCATTGACTCTCTGACTAGGAGACTTGACTTGCACCATCCTTATGCGCTGCAGCCCTGGGGGCTAGTTGGCCTTTGGAGAACATCTCCAATGCTGACTGTCCTTATGCCCACTTGGCCGAGAGAGTGGGGATGTGCTGTGGGCAAGGCACCTCTGTTATAATCAAATTTCTGCCCAATTTCCAAAACAGCAGCTGCCTCAGCTGTTCTTTTGGAGGTCATCATCGAACATGATGGATAAACATAATATATACACAAAATTTCACCATCTGTCAATCTCAGTGTTGTAGCCAAGAAACAGATGGGGGGAGGAGGGGAAAAAAACATAATCCTTTTCATAAAATTTGATTAGAAGAAAAAAAAACAACTTCTGTTTTATTAGTACAACACCATCAACCCCTGAATAAGCAAAAGCAAACTTGGTGCTCCCAGAATTCAGATTTTAAAAAGCTCTTTTTTTTCCCCTTTCTGTTTGTTTACTGGTTTTTCCTCTATGACAAAAGGTTATTTTATAAGCTTCACAAGTAAATCAACACCCTCTTCCAACAGAATAGCCCTGTGGTTAGAGTGATGCACTCATGATCTGCTGACCCGGGTTTGAATCTTATTCAATAGAATTTTTTCCTTTGGAGTTAAAATTAGTGCCGACTCCACTCCCCCCAAAAGTCCTTCGGATGAGACTATAAACCAAGGTCCCGTGTGTGAACGCACGCAGAACACATTGCGCACATGTTAAAACCCATTCTGCTTTTTTTGAAAAGTAGGCCATTATGTGCCAGTGGGAATGGATGACAAAATTGACAAAACTGGATACACACTGGGACTGGAAGTAAAAAAGCACACAAGTGCTTATTCCATTATCCTCGAAATGAATGAATGAATGAATGAATGAATGAATGAATGAATGAATGAATGAGGATGGATGGATGGATGAAAAAAACACAAACTTACTTTCTGGATGGAGAAGGTTGATCAATGTTGGAACAGCATCGTCCTTTTTCCTCAGGTATCGTCGAACGTCCTCTGAAACACAAATGATATCACAACACACAGTAACGAGCCTTCATTCAAGATCTAATAATAATAATAATAATAAATAATAATAATTATAATAATAATAATAATAATAATAATAACAATAATAATAACAATAATAATAATAATAATAATAATAATAATAATAATAATAAATGGAATGAATCTTGTAAAAACAAATCAAAGCGCTTACATTCAACCCACCCTTACACATGGCAACCAACAAGGATTAACAGTTTTAACAAAATCAAATGTACACGCACATGCACGTACGCGCACATGCATGCACGCACGCATGCACACACACATACACACACACACTCTCGTTTGCATTGCAGTGTAGCGCAGTCTAGAGCAGCATGCAGTAAAGTAATGCAGTAGTGTGTGTGTGTGTGTGTTGTGTGTGTGTGTGTGTGTGTGTGTGGTGTGTGTGTGTGTGTGTGTGTGTGTGTGTGTGTTGTGTGTGTGTGTGTGATGTGTCATGTGTCTGTGTGTCTGTGTGTATTTCTATGTGTTCTCCCAGGGGCATGCCAGGGGCCTGTCAGTATCAACAGCATCCCCACCTTCTCGAAAATCTGTGCTAGGAATCCCCTCTTTTCTAACCTTCTCTTTGTTTCTGCCTTGTTCCTGTTCTTCCTGTCATCACATCCTCCTTGTCTATTTTCTGCCTTCTTGGTCCATTCTCCTGCCTTTTTTCCCCCAGAAAGACCTAAAAGATAACCATTCTCTCCCACGCCAAAGTCGGATGTGCTAGGCCTGACTTGTCAAGCACTCAACAGCAGCACAACCCAGTTTTGTTCATATGACAAACAAGTCCAGTTGCTGTCTGAGCATTCAAAAAAGAAGAAGTTGTATGTGTGTGCATGCCTGCCTTCTTTCTCACCTGCCTGCAAGCACACATGTGCCTGCGTGTCTGTCTGCGTTTCTGTGTGTGTGTGTGTGTGTGTGTGTGTGTGTGTGGTGTGTGTGTGTGTGTGTGTGGTGTGGTGTGTGTGTGTGGTGTGTGGTGTGTGTGTGTGTGTGTGTGTGTGTGTGTGTACATGTGTATGTGTGTGTTGTGTCTGTTTATGTTTGTGTGTGTGTGTGTGTGTGTGTATGTGTGTTTATGTTTGTGTGTGTGTGTGTGTGTGTTGTGTGTGTCTGTGTGTGTGTGTGTGTCTTTATGTTTGTGTGTGTGTGTGCGTGCATGTGCATGCATGCGTGCATGCCTGTGTGTGCATGTGTGCGCGCATGCGTGTGCGTGCGTGCGCGCGTGTGTGTGTGTGGTCACTCACGGTTCTGGCACATGACGCCCAGGGCCATGGTGGCGTGGCGGCGCACAGTGGCGTCCTCTCCTTGCATCAGGTGCAGCAGGGGGTCCATAGCCTGCAGATCCAGCAGCAGCTTCTTGTTCTCGTCACCTGCAACATACCACACCACACTGTACCGCACTGTAGTGTACAGCAACCATACCATACCATACCATAGGGGACAGGATAGCTCAGTGGTCGGAGCACTCGCTTTCCCCCCCCAGCCAAGGTTAAGCAGCGTCGAGCGTGGTTACCAGTTAGATGGGTGACAGTTTGCGTGTCTTGGGTTCATGTACAGTCTTCCCAGTTCACCCAGTTGTAAAGTGGAGGCCTGCCTATTTTAGGGTCTTGGGAAGGTAAAAGCAGCGAGGGAGAGGAGATGGGCGCCGCCCTCAATATGCTGGCGCCTAGAGAAGTTGAGGTCTCTGATGTCTCGCTTCTCTATGACCTTTTAGGTTATGGGACACCTTTACCATAGCATACCATACCATACCGTACTGTACTATGCCATGCCATGCCATACTGTACCATATCATACCATACCATACCATACTGTACCATACCGTACTGTACCATACCATACCATGCTATACCTTGCCATACCATACCAATCCATACTAAAGTACTTCGATTTGTTTACTTTACAAGATTCAGTGCTAAATAAATTACATACATTATTATTATCATTATTATTACTATTATACCATACCATACCATAACGTACCATACCATACTGTGCTGTACCATACCATACTGTACCATACCATAACATACCCTACTATACCATACCATACATACCACCCATTCTTTGTAAAATTCTACTGCTAGTGCTTGCTTTATTGCTTGAGACACTATGCTCAGAAAGATCTTGCAAAGACAGACAAAGAGAATGCACACAGACACATGCATGCATGCTCTTACACACACACATACATACACATGCGTGCAAGCACCCATGCATGCACACACATGTACACACACACCCTCACAACCACAGTGCGTGCACACACGCACACACACACACACTTCTTCACAAAATAAAACTTAATCAAAAGCCAATGGAATTTCGCCAATGCAACAAACTAAATGCTGTCTGTATCGGTCAT
Source organism: Rapana venosa (assembly GCA_028751875.1). Classification (NCBI taxonomy): domain Eukaryota; kingdom Metazoa; phylum Mollusca; class Gastropoda; order Neogastropoda; family Muricidae; genus Rapana; species Rapana venosa. The sequence continues at coordinate 11,078,120 of CM054141.1, read as the reverse complement.
CTCTATCTCACCACTTAGAAAGGGACTCAAGGAGGGTGGCAGGATGGTTAAGAAGAAGATTAGAAGAAGAAGAAGAAGAAGAAGAAGAAGAAGAAGAAAACAAGAAAAGAAGAAGAAGAAGAAAAGAAGAAGAAGAAGAAAAAGAAAGAAGAAGAAGAAGAAGAAGACAAAGACGAAGACGAAGAAGAAGAAGAAGAAGAACAAGAAGATGAAGAAGAAGATGATGATATGATGATGATGATGATGATGATGACGACAACGACGACGACGATGACGACGATGATGATGATGATGATGATAACGACGACAATGAAACTCACACTTGTCGACAAACTTGTAGATGGCTTCACAGGCCTTGGACTGCACATCCTCTTCGGGGCTGCCGAGCATCAGCACCACTGTGGCTGCCTGTCGACTCTCCACCAACAGCGGATCAAACTGAAACAACCACACAACAGCAGCAACGCTAAAAATTCTCCAAAGACTGAATGCGGCTACCTTCATGATGGGCAAAAAAAGGTCCCATATGCAAAATCTGGGGGCGGGATAGCTCAGTGGTCAGAGCACTCGCTTTCCCCCAGCCAAGTTAAGCAGCGTCGAGCGTGGTCACCAGTTGGATGGGTGACCGTTTGCGCGCCTTGGCTTCAGTACAGTTCCCCCAGTTCACCTAGCTGTAAATGGGTACCTGCCCTCTTTAGGGTCAGGGAAGGTAAAGCAGCGAGGGAGAGGAGATGGGCGCCGCCCTCAATATGCTGGCCCTGGAGAAGTGAGGTCTCTGACGCCTCGCTCCCCTACGACCTTCTAGGTTATGGGACTCCTTTACCTTCCTTTACCTATGCAAAATCTCACCACTGGTGGACTTTGGAGCCCTAGTCAAGGAATAAAAGAAAAATTGAGAAAAACACTTAAAATGAAACACACATCGCCTGCATGTCCTTCAGCATGAAATTAGACAGAGAGAACAGACAAGAAAATGGTATTGATCTAGATTAAAGTTGGACTGACAGCTGAGACCATTTCAAGACTGGGTTATGGGGACAAAACAACAACAACAAAAACAATCAAATTTAAAACCAAATAAAGGGAAAGTAGAGGGGAAAAAAGGAAACAAAAAAGAAAACAGACAAAGGAGATCAAATACATCTTTAATCTTTTTTCTTTTTAAAAAAAAAACCCAAACAACCAAAGCAAAAACCAAATTCTTCGTCTCTTCTTAAGCAACAACAACAAAATGAAAGTTTTGTTAGTTGTTGTTTTTTTAACCTTGCTTTAAAAAGTGGCATTTTAAAGAAACACACACGCATACATGCATGCATACACACATGCATGCATGCACACATACACACACCACACAACACACACACACACACACACATACACACATACACAGGGAAAGGGAAGGTAGAAATATAAAAAAAAATTAAAAAGAAAGAAAAAGAATCAGAGGTTTCTTTTTGTAATGTTTCTTTTTCTTCTCTTTTTACCAGTGATGAAAAATGTGTGAAGCACTCACATACAAAAAAGCTGATGCTCCACAATATGTATGCAACTGTCTATTTGTCTGTCTATATATGTCTGTCTGTCTTTAGTTTATGAAAAAGAGAATGTGTTCGAATACTTATTTTACATAATGTACTGCATAAGCATGCATGCAAATGTATACATGTATGTGGACATGCATGTGTGGTGACCATCACATATACATATGCCCATGCTCATGTCTGTGACTGTCGCATATGCTCTGTGGTATTTTACTAGAGAATGACAGATTGAAAGATACATACAGAAAGAGAAGATTTTTTTGTGTAAACCAGTTAAAACAGAAAAAAGCTGAGATAAAACAAAAATCAACCTATTCTAAAGTAGTATCTCTAATAATTATGGTAATAAATAGCACCTCTGAAAAAAAATAAGCAAAAACAAAACAGTCTGTACTTACCACATCTACTGGAGGTGGCTTTTCATCTTTTTTTACTTTCTTCCCCATCCTTCTTTTCTGCAATAGAATACACTTTGATTCGCACACATACAAACAATGGCATGAACAACGTGATCTTTTACAAGTAGATTTAATCTCCTGCATACATGTATGAAATGGGTAAGATTTAAAGTTCATAAGTAACATATGAGTGGATACAAAACAAACCCCCATAAACCCATCAAAATGCAATACCTTAAATAATTTTTAAAGCATTTGTGGAACATTTTCCACATAATTCCCAGTATGACTCTAAAATCAAAGAAAAGAACTAACAAGGAGTTAATTGTTGTAATAACTCAAATATATCTGAATGCTAAATGGCTACATCATTCAGGGAAAAAAGGAACAAAAGAACAAAAACTTGGTAAAACCAACAGTAAGTGCTAGATCTAGATCTCAGTGAATGTACTTATCTTCGTTTCCCTTTTAGTGTTACATGATACTGATTTCCTGATAATACTATTATGACTTGTACATAGTAAATCATGTTGCCATAGCCCAACACAGGACATGAGGACAATGGGACTTACAAAATATTATGTATTATGCAGATTTCTTCTTGTACACATGCATAACAGCAAAAAGGCTGCATATCACCCTCAAGACAAGCTCATGCAGCTGTCATCTAAGGTGACCAGCAGGCATGGATGATATTTGAAAAAGCTCAAGAACAGTATGATCAGAAGTCAATGCTTTACCAACTATAGTATTATACTGATATTGCACTCGTCATATCAACTGATCCAACTGCCCTTTTTACACACACATACACACACACACACACACACACACACACACACACACATCTCCCCTCACTTTTTCTTACATGTAGTTTTTTTTCTGAAAGAGATACCTAATTATCTTGTCCATTATTCTGTCACTTTAGTTTAATTATAGGGTCTGCACTGCAAGAATTAAAAAAACTCTAGTGTGCAATTGTCAAATGCCCCAGTTCAGCTGGAAATTTACTTAGCCCAGAGCATTCTTTTTTGTGCAAAATTAGTTGTAGAAGTTGACTTAACTGAAGACTGGAGGTTCACTTCTTCAGACAATGGTGTCAATAGGTCTGACCTGAACAACTTTCATAGGACAGCTCACTGCAGCTGTCTTTGTCGCTTTTTTTTTCTTATTCAGTTGCTTGCCTTTTGTCAATGAAAAATTAAGCCCTACAGATAAGAGAGGGTGGCAGGGAAGGGGGGGGGGGGTGAGACAGCTAGACTGCCTATCAAAAACAAAAATGCTAGTGGATGTCAATATGCAGAACTTTTCACACAACCAGGCATGATGATACTGTATTGATGATGCTCATCAACCCGTCATTTAAACCTGTCTGGCAACTCAAAATCAAGCATGTATAGGTCTAGTCTATACATAAACAGAAGGGCACACAGCAGTGAATGAAGTAACAGAGACTAACACACCTCCACCCCCCACCCCCCTCTTATTTTCTGCCTGCCTACCTATCCCATTCTCCTGCCTTTTTTTTTTTTTAACAAATAAGTTGATGGTGTGTGTTCAGCAAGTACAATACACTTTGGAACCGGAAGGACTGGGTGACAGCTTGGGGCAATAATAATATCCCTGACCGTTCCAGAACAGCAGCGTTTGGGGCATTCCAAATTCAGTAGACACAGGGTCAAACTGTCTCATCTTGTCAACTTTGCTGCCAGCAATACACTAACAACATTGTGTTACTGCTGAGCCACAGTAGCACACTACACTGACGAACTAAACAAAGTACGTGTAATTTTCCTAGCAGTGCCGGCCATGTCTTCGACAGTATATTTTATTAACTTGTCGTTTTTCTTGGCGTTTTATTTACGACGGCCATATTTAAAATGTAACAGAAATATATCTATACATAGCATTAACAAATATTGATGAGAAATGAATACTGACCTGATAAAACACAGGACGAACTCAAAAGAACTGTTCGATCCAAAGATAGTTGTGTTGACGCTGTTGCTAATTGACGTCATCATTTCATGAGCACAAGTGCGTTTCGGAGTACGGCCAAGACACAGTTGCAGAACAAGGCAAAAGTATTTTTGCCTCTCTCTCTCTCTCTCTCTCTCTCTCTCACACACACACACACACACACACACTTTTAGCCAAGATATGAATCTATTTGATAAACTTACAAAATAATGGTAAATGCACATACAAAAGTCAGGAATCCATTAATTGTATGCTTTCTGTATCAGTGTGTGGGATGATATCCATTAGTAACAGATGATGTTATTCTTTGTTTTTGTTTGTTTGTTTTTCAACCTTGAAGCCCATTGCATCCAAACAAATGGAAAATCACCAGCATGCATCCCTGAAACAAAATCTGCTGATGTTATCAGCTTTCATTTATGTGTGTTGCAAGGTTTAGCATGATAGTCACAACATGAGTTTCCTGGTTATTCTTGCAGAGAAGACGCCAGCATCTAGCACGAATGAATGGATGGACGTCTTTCATCTAACCAGCCACCATGGCACAGTGGTTAGCGTCTCTGGTTACAGATTGGAAGGTCATAGGTTCAAATCTCATTAGACCCATAGGGATTTTTCAGACTCCGGCTGGCACCTACCCAGAGTGAGTGTGCTGTGGGTTCAGTGGGAAGACTGGGACCACACAGTCGAGCTTCATCCTCTTTATGAATGCGAGTATGAGAGTGCTGCTCAAATTATCTGACCTACACTGCAGGTGTATGTATCTCTCGGTCCCGGTTGATGCAGGGATATATTATGATAGGAAGCATAGAGTACCACCCTGTTTGGGTTTCTTTTCTTTTTTTATTGGAGTATCCATGTACTTGATGAAAAGCCATTTAAACATACTCAATATGGTTTCATGGGTTAAAGCATGTGAATTAACCAAATGGTAAATGGTTATTTTAAGATACATTGTGTGTGGGGTTTTTTTTCAATATCCTTTTATATCGAGGATAATGGAATAAGCACTTATGTCACTTGTGACTTGTGTGACTCTGTGTGTGTGTGTGTGTGTGTGTAGATTGTGTGTGTGTGGGAGGGGCGGGGGTATGTAGATTTGTCTGGGATTGTACTTTATAACAACTTTACAGATTTTAACAGATACATTTAATCTAAACTTAACACATTTATGTTTGCTGTGGATGTGACATGTGTAATATCGCATGTTACACATGTTCCTACCCTACCACAAGTTTTCCTTTAAGGAATTTAAAGATGCTTTGAATTGGAGTCTGGAACAGTTATAGAAAAACACACTGAAAAGCAACAAAAGCATGCAAATACACACACACGCAACACACCACACACACACACAACACACACACATACCACACACACATACCACATACACACACACACACAACACAACACAACACACACACAACCACACATGCACACAACACAAAAACACACACACACACACACACAAACCACACCACACACACACAAAGCATGGATTTCTTTATCTTTATTTTAAAAAATGTTCTTTAAAAAACATGACATGGGATGACGACGATGATGATGCTGATGACAAGACCAAAAGAATCAGATCTTAAAGCTTATGACCCCGTAACAAGTAACAGGACATGGTTGGACGCTTTGAGCAACATTCTTTTGTCTGAAAATGCAACAACACAATCCCTTAGAACTCAGACACTGCTCATGTCTGAAACAGTACAAACCAATGTTTCCTAACCAAAACTACATTCTTAATGATAGGGACTAGTAGAAGTAGTAGTGGTTGTGGTTGTTGTTGTTGCTGTTGTAGTGGTTGTTGTAGTGGTTGCTGTTATAGAAGTATGCTAGAGATTAGACCAAAACATATGACAAGACATTTGTATGATGACAATTCCACCAAAACAAGATATCTCACCAACTTTCACACACACATTTTTTAAAAAACGACAACAACAACAACCAAAAAGGAAAACGAGATTCCAAACCACATTCTTGAAGTATTATAGAGGGTGAGATTCTTGCCTGTGATAATCTCTAGATTGCAAAAACATGTTGGTTTTCTTTTTTTCATCTTCCAACACTTCTGCTGTAATTTGTATATACCACATTCACTCACTGCATGAAAATTTGAACTACTCTCTCCACATAGATATCCACAAGAAAAGTGCCATCCTTCGTTGTTTGTTTTTTTCTCTCAATTTTCCTTGAACCTGTGGATGGGAGAAGGTTCAGGCACAAACGGGGATCAACCCCCTGCACTTTTCCCATTCTAGGCAGTTGCATTGCCAATGACAAGTAGCAACCATCTACATGAGAGAAAGACAAAAGAAAAAGAAACAACTATGGACCAATTTTAAGAAAAGCCAACAAACAAACAAACAAACAAAAAAGAAGAAAAAAAAACCCAACCCCAGACTTATGAAGTGACCGAAACACAAGCCACCACCCCCCCCCCCCCCCCCCCCACCAGCATTTTTCTCTCTGTGTGCGCTCCCATGCATGCACATACATTCTGTACACACACAAGCGCGCGCACACACACACACGCACACATATGCACACGCATGCCTGTCGTGCACACACACATACATACATACACACGCACACACAGCGCGCACAAGTGCACGCATGCACACGCACGCACACACACATACACACACAACTGGTACTGACACACATCTGGCACATGCAGTCTGTACACACACGGCACACCCGCACGCACACACACACGCACAAGTGCACGCACACACGTGCACGCATGCACGCACGCGCACACACACGCACGCATGCATGTACGCACACACACATCTGGTACTGACACACATCTGGCACATGCAGTCTGTACACACACGCGCACACCCGCACGCACACACACACGCACAAGTGCACGCACACACGTGCACGCATGCACGCACACGCACACACACGCACGCATGCATGTGCGCACACACACATCTGGCACTGACACACATCTGCCACATGCAGTCTGTATACACAAAAGCACACACACACACATGCACATGCACAAGTGCATGCACGCACACACACACACGCACCGCATGCACACACACACACATACACTGACAGGGTATAAAAATGAACATTATGCCGATTGTTCATCAATGTACACACAAAGAACATATTTTAAAAATGCATGTAATCAGAAAAACATTAACCCATGAAAAATGAAGATCATCATCATTTAAAAACAGCAAATGACCTTGGTCAGGTCTACATATTGTTAAAACAAACTTCGAACAAAATTTAAAAGTATTATTTGCGTCTTCACACACAACAAAGATTTTTTTGGTGTTTTTTTAAAGCACCAAAATGAAAATAAAACATTACCTCTGATTCATTCATTTCTTCCCACAAGCACCCTTAAAATGTTTCCCATCGTTTGAGGTTTAAAGCTGACTAGAGCCATTTGTATTATTTGTTATTACTTTTTTTTTTTTAAAGAATGTAGTAGATTTTTGTTTGAAAAACAAAAAATTACACCCTACTTGTACACTAGCATATGTCATTCAAATGTCTTGAAATAAAGTTTTATGCTCAATATTTATCTTCAACTGCATTCTGGTTATTTGCTTGCTTTTATGTTTCATGGATGAAAGAATCTGGATCTCAATGAAGAAAAAACAAAAAAACAACACAAAAAACCCCACCAAAAAGCACACACACGTGCAAAAGCTGTTGATCATAAAATCATAGAATAATGCGCAGTCGGATGTTGGTCTTTTCTCTATGAACAAATGAATAGCATAAAAAGATTCTTGGTTTTGGTTGGGATTTTTCTGTTTTACACAAGGACTGGTAGTAAGTCTTAACCATCCTGTGTTCAAATGATGAAATCGCAATTTATTAACAAACAGAACTGAGATCCTTTCTCTTTTCCATTCCTTTCAGAATTGCATTTTTTTTTAAACCTCAAATGAAACAGCAAATATATATACCATTCCCATCCTATCTTAGCAAACAGAACTGGGTTTGATTCATCCTTTCCTTTTCTTACACAATATTATACTTTTTTCACAACCTCAAACAAACAGAAAACATCCCATTCCTTATTTGACAAGTGAGATAAGGAATTCCTTCTCTGCTTGGAAAAGAAACTTCACCTCTGACAAACAATTCGAAACAATGGGCCTTGTATGCATTATAGCACAATTCCATAGGGGGAGAAAAAAAGAAACAGAATGTCGAAAGTAATGCTGACTGATTAAATGAACTTTTGGCAGCACATCTTGAAACATTTTAGAAATAATAGCACCAAAACTCTACACCTTGGGTTCTGTATCTCAAAGTAAGCTCTTCAAGATGCAAAACCAAACCTGCAGATTACCTCACATCATGTTATTTTGTTGTGGGAGTGGGGGGGGGGGGGGGGGGGGGGGGGGGTGGGGGGGGGGGGGGGGGGGGGGGGGGGGAAGTGGCCGTTGCTGAAGGGTGGTAAGGTAGGGTGATATTCTTTCTTTCTTTTTTCTTGTTGCATTAACTTGTGTATTCAAGAAAGCAGAAGGAAAAAAAAAAAACATGCCAAGGAAACCCTAAGAATAAAACCATTCAAATCAATGTTAAAAAAAAAAAACCCAGACACAATAAACATACAAAACAAACTCAAGCACACAACTTAAAACAAAGCAAGTATCGCGTATACTGCGCTAACTGAGTGGAACGGTTTTCGCTTTCCCTTTTTTTTTTTTCTCTTCCCTCCAGAATTCTTTTTTTTTTTTGCATTTTCTCAACAGCCTCACAAGCCATTACAATACAAGGCAAAGGAAAAGATCATTCATTCCACGCTTGATTCACTGTAGCTCCTGCTCATAATTTTCTGTTACACATAGTGCTTTCATCTTTCTGTTTCGGCCGCCTCCTCTTCTACCACATGCCAGAACTGCTGTGCCCATGCTGCTCATTCTCATCTTGCCACCCCACCCATGTTCTGTGGATGATTGAAAGCTTAAGAGTACAGCCCTGTCAAGCAAGTGCACTTCCATAGCGGCATCGCTGCATCCTCCTCATCACCACTGATCTTACTTACTGCGACACAAGAAAGCTGCTTCACCTTCTACCGTATCTTTCCTATCAAAAGTTCATGAAAAGGGGTTGATGTTAGACCCCCATCCGGAGAAAGCCCTGCACCCTTACTGGGTCCCTATGGCGCCATTCAATGGTGCCTGTGCTGACTGACCAACCACAAGACATCGCCTACTGAGTTCTTCAGTGACGCTGCCTGGTTTAGGAGCAGGGCCAGACTGGGTGAGAGAGCAGAGGCTGCTGACCTTGGGACAGCGAGTGTCACCAAGGTCTCTGCAGAGACAGTGCCCCATTAACTCTCTCCACAGACTAGGATGCTCTATAGCGTATCTGATGTTCACCGATACACTATTGCACACTTCAACTTTTAAAACTACTACAAACTTTCAGCTTAAAAAAACTTATTGCACACTTTCAACTTTAAAAACTTATTGCACACTTTCAACTTTAAAAACTTATTGCAAACTTTCAAATTTCAAACTTCTTGCAAACTTTCAACTTTAAAACTATAGCACACTTCAACTTAAAAAATTTGTAGCGCACGAGTCAAAACAGTTCATGACAAACTAAAGAGTACAGCTGTACTCGAGAATGATCTCCTAAGAGACACAAAAGTACCATTAGGCTGGATGTGAACGCAATTGTACGTATATGCTTTCTCTTTTTTTTTTTGGTCTAATTTTTTTTTCTTGTAACCTATACAAAAAGCCAGTACTGAGCGCATATTGAAAGAAGAAATCGTTCAGCACAGAAAGAGTCCACCTCCAGACTCTGAAGGCTTTGAAAGAAACTCACCACATGCAAGAAGCAGTGAAGAAATAAAACACTAAGGCCATTATGAGATCAGGGCGACAGAGGCCAGCCACTTACACCTTTTCTTCACTGCACAACCATCAGTCAAAATGAGGATCTTAGCAAAGATACTGTACAGAGGTCCAGCAGCCCAGCTTTGAGATAGGACAAACAAGGCTGTACCCTCCGCTTCCTTTCATCATACATACATGATGTAATAGCAACCACAGGCACCAACGATACAGACACCTGCAGGGTAGGTCAGACAATGCAAGCAACACTCTCCACTTTAACAATCTGTAAAGTCGTAGGGATGGGGGGGAATGTAGTACTCTCAGTCTTCCTGTAACATTCATTGCGCATTTTGGATATAAGCAACAACAAAAAATTACACAAAGTTCGTTTGGGGTTGGGTTGGGTTTTTTTAATCTTAAGATACACCATTGTCATAACGATCAAGAAGTTGTCATCTGATGGTGCAGATTGGTTCAAGCCACCATCAAAGGACTTGTTTGAAGGATTTGGGAGGGGTAGGGGTTTGGGGGGAGGAGCTCGGTTGTTCCTCAGCTCAAACTCCGAAGGTTCACCAATGGTGAGATTTTGCGTACGCGACCCTTTTTGCCCACCATGAAGGTAGCCCCAATCTGACTTAGGCGGCGATTCTATTTAAAACACAACCTGAATGTTAAATAATTTTTTTTTTTTAAAGGGAGGGAGGGGGGGACACTTTTTCACACAGTTCTATGATTACCTACCAATTCCCAAAGTTTTTGGTGCTCACCGATGTATGTCCCCTATAAGGTCTCGAAGCGGATTAAAACGGTGACCATAACCAAAAAGTGCCTTCTTGTTAAAACGCACTGCTGCACAAAGTGGAGAGTGTGCAATGGCAAAGTCTCGGCTACTGCTAGCCAAGCACTCCCAGGCTGACGTCGATCTATCCACATTCAGTAAACATGCCTGTCAAAAACGAACTCAGTTCACCTGTAAGAGCAAGCAACAAACCACTTTCTTTCTCAGCCCACTCAGTTAGCAAGCAAGTATATACGGAATACCTACAGCAATATAAAACAAAATAACAGCAAAGATATGACAGCAAATACTAATGAATAAGATAGACCTCAAACATGGAAAAAATAACCCCATCGACAAAAACTTCACAGAAACCAGATCTATGTCACGTGTGCCAAATTAAGGGTAGACACGGCAGCCAGAATCCAACTTTTTAAGTTCTGCATTTTTTGACGCTTCAATAGCGTCTCTCATCCAAAGTTACACCTCTTAGTAGATTCGACGATCAAAGTTTGCCTGTGAACAAAAACTGCATCATTTTTTTGGTTCATTTTTGTCCCCGTTTTCTACCGAAGTAAAGCGACCATATTCGAACGAAAAGGGCTTTGAAATGGAAACATCTACACACGAGAAACTTTGCAAGCTCGCTCAACAAAGACGTTACACTTGATTGTTACAGTATGGGTAACTTTGTAAAAGTTTTCGAGCTAGATATTTGTCAAAAATAACCTAAAAAAATGGGGGACGAAAAATTTTGATAAATTGTTCGCTAAAAATAAAAGGGGGGAGGGGGTAGTTATTAAAATACAAACTTGTCCAAACGTGGAATGTAAAATTAATGCAGAGCAAACAACTGCATGAAAAGAAAAAAACACACCAAAAAACAACAAAACCATGTAAATGTGACAGTTTTCAAGTTTAAAGTGATTGCCACAGTTTTGAAAGTTAGCCATCTCGAATCCTTTCTTCTATGGAACCCAGTGCTGTGGAGAGTCTGTTTTCACATATTTCTGTGAGCTCTGGGAGACGTGTCTCACAAATGACCAAGCAGCTATAAAAATCACTCACATTTCAACATGATTTTGGTTCAGAAATATCTGCCATGTCTAGCCTTAATGAAGTTAATCAGAGCACACAAAAAGTTTTGTTTTTGGATAAATGAAATCAATACAAGAAGAATATTCACAAAAAACCTTAAGGTTTACTAGATAACCTTTTTTTTAAAAAAAGGAACAAAGATTTTTTTTTTAAAGAAAAAGTTTGTTTCCTTTTTAAAGAAAAAGTTTGTTTCTTTTTTTAAAAGAAAGCAACAAAGAAAAAGAAAGAAAAAAAGCAAAGTAACACAATTTTTAACATACAGATATCTACCAACCCACGTGTTCAACTAATTAGCTGCCATAGAGTTCTTGCCCTTTGGTATTTCCATATGCCAGAAGGGACCCCCAAAAAAAAAAAACATACACAATTTTCCAACACTATTTCCGTCGGGAGAACCACTCATAAGAGTAGGAAAAAACAACCATCCATTTTCTTCACAAGGGATTAAAACAATGAAAAACTTTCCGCGAATTTCACAAGTTCTTCAAACAAACCAGGCCTACACGAGATGATAAAACACATTAGTGCCCCCCCTCGAATACGAAAACATCAGCAGGTGACCACTGAATACTGACCCACTTTCACTTCAGTGTGAACCAAACCATCCAGTACTCGAAGTCACTCAGCCGTCAACACGGACTTGGCTCCAACTCGCAGTGGAACCACTCACAAAGTGTGCGCGCGATAATGGATACGCTAGTTGAGTTAGCAACTGAGTTAAGGTTTGGTTGAACCGGTGCACGGCCAAGACAAAAGAGTGACAGAGGGCGCGTTGGGTTTTTGGAGGGTTGGGTTTTTATTTTTTGTTTGCTGCCTCATTTTCTGTGGCGGTCCTGCCCTGCTGATCTCGCGCCGCTCGTCTCACATCTCTCTCTGTCCCAGCCATACCCAAGGTTCCTCGTGCCGCGTCCTCAAGCTCTGAAGTCCACAGAAGGCTGCTTAACCATGCTAGGCCGCCTAAGGAACCCCAACCAGAGGAGGCCCTGCCCTGCCCTGCCCTGCCCTGCTTCTGGGTCACCGTGACCGCGGAGTTTAGTGGTGCCTGTGCTGAGCTAACGAGCGCAGGATGCCACCTACTCAAGGGGATGTGACTCTATACGAAACAAATGTCCCCACATGGGGTGCCCCTGGAGGACATGTCAATTAAGCCCTAAGCATCCTCTTTAATTAAGAAACAAAGGCAGTTAACAGAACTTAAATCACGTGACTGTGGGAAATGGATATATGTGCGGGTTTGACATTTTCATTTGTTTGGAGATTTAAAAACAGTTTGTTATATATCCAGCGTAGTTTTTTTCTTCTTTTTTTCTTTTTTTTTTTGCTGAAAAAAAATGTGTTTCACGTGCAGATACGCATACAGGCACAACACGGGTTACAACCAAAACCCGATATATCCTAACATCCCAAGAAAATAAGCAGTTTTTTAAAGGGTAAGGTTGTCTTGGTTTCTTTCGGCTGCCAGATTTCAGGAGAATGGAGTCGTCCTGTCACACATTCAAAACAAACAAATGTCCAAACAAATATATCAATAGTCTTTGCTGCCTTCCACATCCATATCACAATCAAAAATGAATGATTATTTTTTCCACCATATGACCTCGTCACTAACGGGGGGAGGGGGGGGGGGGGGGGGGGGGGGGGGGGGGTTTGGTTGGGGTTTCTTTTTTTTGGGGGTGGGTGGGGGGGGGTTCGGGGGAGGGGGTTTGCGTTTGTCAGTGACAATTTTCAACAACGTTTTGGTAGTGGTTAGTTGAAAACGAGTCTCCTTTCTATGCGCGCGTACACACACACACACACACTGACATATATATATATATATATACATGTATAAATAAACGTGTGATGCTCCACCGCATAAATGAATCGCATTGCACCAGAGGCCAGTTTTTAACTTTTTGACACGCTATCAACCTGCAATAAAAGGGCTACTCAATAAATAAAAAAAACAGACTGAAAATCGGACAATTCTATGAAAAGCTATTACAAACTGAAATGATACACAGCAGTCAGTGACAAAACGAGAAACGGACCAGTTTAGCATTAAAATAGGTGGGTCAGAACAAGGGCTTTGCAATTTTTTTTTTAAAAACAACATTTTTAAAACAAAAACGAAAAAGAAAACAAAATGCCTTGATATTTCAATACAAGGTAGAATAGTGGCTACAGTTTCATAATCAATAAAGATCTGAAAATCAAAATCCTGACCCCCAACCTGCCTAAAAAATGACTCCTAGCGGAAAAGTGGGTCAGGTGCAAAGCGACTTATTTTGTGGTGAAGCAAAACTTACATATATATATATATATATATATATATATATATATATTGTATATATATATATATATATATATATATATATATATATATATATTCATGTATACATAAAAAAAAAACATATCCATCCACACACACACACCACACTTACACCTGAGTATGCATGAACACATCATTACATGTGCAGAGTGCCCTCACACTGGCCTAGACAAAAAGACAGTCTTGTCTGTCATGCCTGCAAATCCAAAACCAGCAACGAAATCTCCTTCGATTGTGGATTATTAACCTCTCCAATGGAAGTTGCACTTGTAAGTTTCACACACACACACACACGCACACACATATACATACACACACACACTTCCTTACCTCACCCACATTTTTTTTTTTTAAACAACAACAAAAAACACCCCCCCCCCCCCCCCCCCCCCAAAAAAAAAAAAAAAAAAAATGGTGGAACTCTACTGCCTAGAGAGGCATGGCACAAATTAAGTCTCTGAAACACTGTGGGTATAAGTCCTTGATCCAGTTGCATCATTTGCACAACTCTTGGGTCACTGCAATGATGCTGCTGTCGATCGTTTAGTTTTCGTTGGAGCGCTGTTCTTTCACTTTCGAAAAGAAACTGTTGATGATGGCATTTGGATCCGAGACATCAATGTTAAAAAAATGTTCCTGCACAGCCTGAAATAAAACCCAGACAACACTCGATCAAGTCAGGCCAAAGGCATGGTTCTTACACAAAAATGCCTCAAAATGCTGGCACTGAAAGATTCTATATTCTAGCATTTCTTTCCCCCCTCCTCCCCCTCACCCCCCCCCCCCCCCCCCCCCCCCCCACCTTTTGTTTTTCTTTCTTTTATAATGAATCTTTGAAAATCATTTTCAAAAATGATTGAGAAGTTGTAAGTGGTTACTTGTACTTATTTTCCTCCACTATTATTTCTGCATTACATCAACACATACATACAAATTCCCCCTCTCCCTCACCCCCCCCCCCCCCCCCCCCCCCCCCCCCCCCCACTCCCCTTGGCTACAGCTCAGTTCACCAATGGTGAAATTTTGCATAAATTAAATAATACTATTAACTTCATTAAGGCAGCTGCATCACACGCACCGCACGCACACACACACACACACACACACACACACACTTAACCATCTGATATCACTTTTCGGTGAAAGGACGTTACACTGTAGAACTTACACACACACACACACACACACACACAACATGATCTAATATCACAACTGTGAAAAGACGTTAAATGAATTTGAACACACAACATGAGAAGAAAAAAAAAGCAAACAAATTGTTTATTCAATGTACCATCTGCAAAGAAAAATTTGACTTGACACAAATTTCTAATATCCGCAGAAAAAACCCCATTCCCTGGATTAGGGGGGGGGAAGGGGGGGGGGGTTGGTTTGGTTTTGTTTTGTTTTGAACCTCTAAACTGCCGAGTACAAGTGCACCCTATATGCCAGGGAATAAAATTCTTATGTACCACTTGCTATGTTCATGTCCCTCTTACTCAGAAATTACTAAATGAATAATCCTGATAGTTTGGCCAATGACAGTATATATATATATCGTAGATTACTTTGCGGTAAGCTCAAATTAGTTGGCATGATATTTCACAACGAAAATATATTTAAATTGTAAAATAGCGACAAAAAATACATTCTTCATCACCACTGTCATTCTGAGTACCCCCCATCTCATTAACGTCAAACATAAGTCCAGGCAAAATCTCATTCTTTTTTTTTTAAATACACTATCATTGTCATCACTGTGAGGTATATCTAAAGTTTTATTTGCCACTTTTTCAGCGGTGTAAAGTTATTGATACCTTCAACGAAAAGTGTCAACCATTTTGAACAAGAATTGCCTAAGCAGTCACGCACAATAACACAAAATACGAGCTAAAAAAAAAACGATCGATTTTGCCACAATTTTTGCAGTTGGATGTTGCCAAGCAACAGGAGAGTGATCTCCGCTAGTTTTGGAGTTCCTTCCCTTTAACTGTAGTCGAGGAAGCTGGCTTGTTTACCTCGGTTCGAAACCCCGGAAATTTTCAGGGTTGTAGGCATATAGAGTGCACATTTAGCCCTGGAAAGTTTTCGGGGTTGTAGGCATATAGAGTGCACATTTAGCCCTGGAAAGTTTTCGGGGTTGTAGGCATATAGAGTGCACATTTAGCCCTGGAAAGTTTTCGGGGTGGGGCAGTCTAGTGGTTAAAGTGGTCACTGCTCACCTGGAGACTCAAACATGTGTGTGTGTGTCTCAAAGAAGTTAGCAAATCATTTTCTGTCATCTCAATTTTGTCCCCTGTGCATTTGGCAAGAATGTCAGTTTTTAATCCACCTTTTGTTTTCTGAAGCTACCACACACACACACACACACACACACACACACACACACACACACAGTGACACACACACAGTGACACACACACACAGTGACACACACACACACACACACACAGTGACACACACACACACACCACACACACACACACACACGTGACACACACACACACATACACACACAGTGACACACACACACACACAGTGACACACACACAACAGTGACACACACACACACAGTGACACACACACACACACAGTGACACACACACACACACACAGTGACACAACACACACAGTGACACACACAGTGACACACAGTGCACACAGTGCACACACACACAGTGAACACAGTGACACACACACACAGTGACACACACACACACACGTGACACACACACAGTGACACACACACACAGTGACACACACACACACACAACACACACACACAGATGGAAGGAAGGTGGCAGGATGGTTAAGACGTTCGCCTGCCAACAAGTAAACCGTGAGGTTCTGGGTTCAATTCCCAGCCTCGCCCTTTCTTCCCAGTTTGACAAAAAAAATCAAACTGAATGTCAAAGTCCTTCGGATGAGACTATAAACCGAGGCCCCGTGTTCGAACGCATGCAGAACTTCTTGCGCACACGTTAAATCCCTGTTCCGCTTTTTTGGAAGAGTAGGCCATTGTGTGCCGGTGGGAACAGATGACAAAATTTACAAAACCGCATACACACGGGGACTGGATGTAAAAAAAAGCACATGAGTGCTTATTCCATTATCCTCGATATAAAAGAATAAATAAAAAATAAATAAATAAAAAAAACAGACAACCAAAAGGAAACACAACTTACCTTAAGCATCTGAGGCTTGACTGTGGAACCTTGAGGTAAGTTGAAAGTTTTCTGGTACTTCAATAGTGATTTCTTTGTCAGTTTCCCAAAGTCAGGCTGAAACAATACCCCCCCAAAAAAAAAAATTTTAAAAAAACCACCCAAGTATATAAAATGACTCAAACTGTCATGGTATGCTCACTAAATTTAAGTTTGTTAAGAAACAATTCTTAAAAATTACACACACACACATATATATATATATATATATATAATGCAGGCATGCACACATCCACTACATATGCATGCATGCAGATATATGTACATGTAATATGCATGCACAAGCATTCTCACTCACACACATACACACACAGAGTCACACACACACACACACACCCACACAGTCACATCCACACAGTCTCACACACACACAAACACACACACACACGACAGCCTGATGGTTAGACTTAAGAGTGATGCACGCATGAATCTGCTGACCCTGGTTCAAATCTCGTTCAAGAGGATTTTTCCTCTGGAGTTAACATCAGTGCTGACTCCACTCTCCCCAAAAGTCCACTGGATGAAACCCAAGGCCCCATGTGCGAAAGCACGCAGAACATCTTGCGCACATGTTAAATCCTGTTCCACTTTTCCTAAAAGTAAGCCACTGTGTGCCGGTGGGAACAGATGACAGAATTTACAAAACTGCATACACAAGGGGACTGGATGTAAAAAAAATTTTAAAAGCACATAAGTGCTTATTCCATAATCCTTGATATAAAAGAATAAAATAAAATAAAATAAATCCCCCACTAAAATCATTTTTAGACAAGTTTAATCTTGTAAGTTCAGTACGCTCCCTTTTGGCAAACCCTTTAGTTGCTGTTGGGCGTTTCCTGGCTTAACACCCTGGGGAAGAGAGGGGGGGGGGGGGTTCACCTAACCTAATTATGCACTATGTCTACCTCATCACACCTGGACAAAACTGTGAGTCTGCAGAACACACACTGGATAAGAAGTTAGCACCTGTATAGCCGTAACAGTTTTCCAAACCCTTACTGTACACGGACAGCCATACTGCCGACTTCTGGGGATTTTTTCTTTTTCTTTTTTTTTTTTTAACGCTATCCCTACGTTAAGGGAGAGAACCCCTCTTTCCCGATACACGTGCACTGTGCGCATTTGTATGCTTCTGTCACCGCAGTAGGGGGTGATGGGGAGAGACGGGTTAAAAGATGGTTGGTTACCCTATAGCGGGGGTTGCCTGTACAGAAAAGGTCGACAAAGAGTACAAGTGGTTGTGCTACTGTCATGGGTGAAAACGATCTCAGCAATCGTCACACTTCAAAGCTTGACCGCATTTCATTACAGGCCTTGGCGCTTAGCTTCCTTCAAAACTCGACCCCAAACATTTTGGGGGCCTGGGACACCTTTGCGCGCACCGTGACAAAAAAAAGCACACAAATAATAACAAACAGCTCCCCGAGGGGATGCCGGGGGCCTATCAGTATAAATAGCATCCCCACATTCTGGAAATTCTGTGCTAGAAATTTCCTCTTTTCTATCACTCTGTTTCTGCCTTGCTCCTTTTCTTCCTGTCACCTCCTTCTTGTTCTATTTTCTGCCTTCTTGGTCCATTCTCCTGCCTTTTTTTCCAGAAAGAACTTGAAAGGTAACTATTCTGTCTTGTCCCAAAGTCGGATGCGCTGGGCCTGACTTGTCAGGTGCTTAACGGCAGCGTGACGCATTTTCGCTCATATAACAGACAACAATAGTTACTGTCTGAGTGTTCAACGAAGAAGAAGAAGATAAAAGGCAAAGGTGAGGCTGCGCGCGAAAATCATGGCTAAGAGGCCAGCTGTAGTTTCGTGCTGTTAAAGTGAACACCGCTAAAGCCGCGGTCACTGATCACCTGCAGACTCCAACGTGTGTATCTCAAAAAGTAATACAGATAATTGAAATCTGTTGTTTTTTGTGTGCGTCTCTTGTTCAGAATGATCTCTTCTTTTAGATTACGCTTCAATCTCATTTTCTGAATGTTCACCCTTATCCATGATTTTCACGTGCAGCGTCACAAACAGACAGACAGACAGACGGATGGATGGACAGGCTTACGGCTGCTAAGCTTCTCTGTCCACGAGAAAAGTCCAAGCTTACCTCGTTTTTTTCCTCGGAAGGTGAACTCTGCTTGTCATCGCGTTTTCTCTTTTTCGGTCTTTTGGAAGGTACACGGCTTCTGATCGAACTAAAGCAGAACATGTCGTGTTATTTCAGGTCAATCCTAACCAACAACCGACTATCGTCAAAATCAATGCACAACAAGAATGAGAAAGAAAACAATAATAACGAGCAACAACAACAACAATCTTTTCACAGTTTGTTTCTTTTTTTGTTTTTTTTGGTGGCCGGGGGGGCTGGGGGAGGGTTTGTTTTCTGGATTAGGGTTTTTTTTCCCAGGGGGAGAGGTGGGGGGAGGGGGGGGGGGTGGTTTGGTGGGTTTTTTGGTGTTATATATAATTTGCTTTTGTTGTTAATCATCTAAAGCTTCATAGTTCACCAATGGTGAGATTTGTGTGTGTGACCATTTTTCCCCACCATTAAGGCAGCAGGTGAGGGGGGGAGGAGGGGGGGGGGGGGGCGGAACAGAGGGCAGGGGGGAGGGGAGGGGGCAGGGGGGAGGGAGGGCAGGGGGTAGGGAGGGCAGGGGTAGGGAGGGCAGGGGGTGGGGGTGGGGGGGGCAGAGCGCTGCACCATTAGCACAGGAAGAGCGGTTCAAATATTATGCCAAGAAACATGCTGTCAAACATTTAAGTGATAGATTATGACACAATGCAATATTACAATACAATAATTGAATGATTAAATTAAAATTCAACTCAACATACACAAAGACACATAAACACACACACAATAACAACACACACACTCACAACACACACACACACACCCAACACACACAATAAAACAACTACAACACACACACTCACTCACTCACTCTCTCTCTCTCTCTCTCCTCTCTCTCTCTCTCTCTCTCTCTCTCTCTCTCTCTTCTCTCTCTCTCTCTCTCTCTCTCTCTCTCTCTCTCTCTCTCTCTCTCTCTCTCTCTCTCTCTCTCTCGCTCTTGTCCAGATTTAAAAGATTATTAGAGAACAATTTATTCCAGCACCATATTTCAGGTATCCATGTCTGTTTACATTCATATTTATTGTTAACGTCAGCAACAAAAGGAAACTACTGTTAATTAAGCAAAAGGCCAAGCCAGTGCGTAAACAAACTGTTAACGTGGATACACGTGTCCTATCAACCTCGTCTTGTACAACCCCCTTTCTAAGGGACCATGGCTTTTACGAATAAATATCAGAATATAGGAATTGGAATCTCTCCCTCCCTCTCTCTCTCTCTCTCACACAAACATTCACACACACACACACAACACAACGTCATCTTACTTGCTATGGTTAGGCAGCTGACAAGGGATTCCCCTGCTGCCCTCTTCCCACTCAACAGGACTGGGGGAGCCAGGCCGGCAAGCCTCGCAACCAGCACACCCTTCCCCGCAAGCAACTGTGGGCACCCTCTCTGAGAGCCTTTCTGCTGGCTCGTGCTTTTCTGCTGGGTCATGCTGCCTTTCTACTGGGTCATGCTGCCTTTCTACTGGGTCATGCTGCCTTTCTGCCGGGTCAGGCTGCCTTTCTGCCGGGTCAGGCTGCCTCGGCTGCACATTCTCCTCCGAGCCCTCGGGCGACAAGGGTGCGTGGTTCGAGGAGGACGATCGGGAACTGGAGGAGGCCGACCCCTCAGTGACAGGAGAGTGGCCCTGCAGTGCCCCGAACCTCTTCACGTAGTTGGTCTTGTACGACAGGAACAGCTCGTCGCACAGGTCATCCTGCACCTTTCGCCGCCGACACGCCCTCCTGGTTCCGAAGCGCGTCAGCTGCATGCGCACCTTGTTCTGCATGTTGCTGTTGTGCAGCTGCGACTCGTCGTAGCCGCACAAGTACATGACCAACAAGAGGCCGTTCCTTTCGCGTCCAACCGGTTTCTCCACGATGCTGTGCTTGTACACCTCGTAGGCGATCCCATTGGTCAGCCGGATGCTGAGCGGAGGGGCTGACCGCAAGTCTTCTCTGCGTATGTTGGCTGCTTCGCAGCGAGGTCCGAGGAATATGCTGTTGGGATACTGCTAACAGAGAGAGAGAGAGGGAGGGGGGGGGGGGGGGGGGGGGGAACCCACCATAAATATACCTCAAGAGCTCTTATCATCAGTTTGCACAAGATTTCTCACACAGGTTATTTATGGGACCAAAACTAAACTTTAAAAAAAAAAAAAAAAAAGCACATGATATGCAGACAAAAGAAAACAAACAAAAAAGAAAAGACTCTTTAATTAAGATCATTCCAGCTACCTGAAAAGCAAGACAGGATACATACATATGTACACTTTTGTCAGTGTCAGTCAGACTCAGTGTGTGTGTGTGTGTGTTGTGTGTGTGTCTGAGTGTTCTGTGTGTATGTGTGTGTGCATGTGTGCATATGTGTGTGTGTGTGGTGTTGTTGTTGTCTTCAATTTAACGTCTGTTCACTCTTAGTGATATTAGACAAGGGATGTGGAAAATGTAGTGGAAGTTAAAACAGAGAGGGGAATGTACAGAGAAAAGACTGATTAGGTAACATGTGTGTTGGTATTTTCATGCAATTAAAGGGGTGGGGGGAATCTTAAACATGAGTAAACATTTAAATTCAACAAATTGTTAACATGAAACAACTACAAAATAACTACAACAAATACTCTAATGGGCTGTGCAATAGACATTTAACAATGGCAAAGGCTAATTTTGGATTTTAATAAACAGTTTCCACAGACTGCTCACAAAATGTGGGTAAAAAAGGTTTTACAATTGAACACTCAAATATGATGTGAGTGTTGGAAATATGTTCCCCACAGAGGCACCTCACATTTTTACAAAATTTTGTTATAAATGCATTTAATTTTATTCTAAAATATAGTGCATTAACTCTTCTTGTAGTTGCGATACTTAAATGCATTTGAGAAGGAGTCATGTAACATGAAATAAGGCCATTAGTCAGGCAATTCTTTAAAGATTGTTCCTTGAATTGATCTGATTCTCTCCACTTACTCCACGACATCTGTTCTAATAAACGGTATCCCTCTTGTAGAGATAATGGAACATGCAGTTCTATTGATTCAAAATGATGTCTTGCCCTTTTTGCAGCTCTGTCAGCCCACTCATTTGAAAAAACTCCAACGTGCAAAGGTACCCAACAAAAGGAGACAGGAATACTTCTTAAACTTAAAAGGTGTATGACATATTTAATTTCAAAAATGATTCTGGATACTTTCCTGGAATTTGGGGATTTGATAGCATACAGTACTGACTTAGAATCTACACATAGTAACTTAGTAAGATAGGAATGATGGGAAATGCAAAATCAAGAATATAGTTAAGAGCCATAAGAATTGCAATAAGTTCAGCTGTAAATATTGAATGATGTTTACCAAGATAGTATGATTTCTCTGTTTTTAGAGCTGGTATGACGAATGCTGAACCAGCTTGATTATTTTCTAAAACTGACCCATCTGTATATACTTTTAAGTTGTCAGTATACTTATTTTCAATATGTGATTGGATATCTGCAACCATGATATTTTGGTTTTCGTTCTTTTTTTCATTAGTACATTCTATATCAAAATATGCTTTATTTCTTTCCCATGAAGGGCATAGCAAAGCTTCTTTCTGCATTTCTAATTCATAATGATTAAGTTCAGACTTTTGAAAAAGGTCTGATACATAAGTACCAATAGGCGTTAAACACGAAATATGTCTAGCCCTTTTAGGATAATTTGTTT
>CM054141.1:11045138-11050138 GCA_028751875.1 Rapana venosa | reverse complement strand
CGCGCGCGCACGCACGCACGCACGCACGCGCGCGCGCATACACACACATACTCTCAGTATGCGCATGCTTATTCTGTTACCCTTGAAAAATAAAGATTCATTCACACACACACAAACACACACACACACACACACACAATCGTTTCTCTAATCCTCAGACTGAAATTAAATACCTTTCGAGCAAAATTTGCAAACAATATATGCAATGTATATGCGGTGACAAAATTTCCAATGGTCATGTTTGTATCAATGTCAAGGTTTTAAAAAAAAAAGCGTTTACCGGCATTTCAAGATAAATATCTGCAGGAACTTTTAACCAATCCAGACTTATTAAGTGAGATAGCGTTGGCTCTATTGCAATCCCCAGTATTCTCTAGTTTGTAAAGTATGGTCGTCGGGATCTACATTTTGCTTGTTTCACCGCTGCTGTTACAAGTAGTTCACAGGTGTTCGTTTTCAGTTTTAGAGTATTTTTCAATTGTTCTGTGTTTTTGTAAATTTGTATGTTTCTTTTCTTTACCATGTTTCTGCAAAATAATGTTTATATAGTGTGGAACAGTCTTTTAATGTGCATTCATACCAAACACTCATCTCTTTTACTTAAAGCCCTCATCCTATTATGCCCCCCCCCCCCCCCCCCCCCCCCCCCCCCCCCCCCGTCTAATATCACTTAAGTGAACAGACGAAAATCGAAAACACACGCACGCACGCACACGACACACACACACACACACACACACACACAACACACAACTGAAGATATCACTCTCTCTCTCTCTCTCTCTCTCTCTCTCTCTCTCTCTCTCTCTCTCTCTCTCTCACACACACACCACACACACAACACACACACAAGCACACACACACACAACACAACAACACACACACACACACCAGCACTACACACACGGACGATAAAAAACACAAGCTTATCCATTATCCTCGATATAAAAGAATAAAAATTCTCTTCAAACTTCAGTGCCAGTCTGTTGCAAACGGATCATGCCCTTCATTCCTCTTGTGTCAGTCTGATGAGTTCATGTTGGATTCTTCATTGCTAGCATAGACTGTCTGTATTTCGCGTATGTCTTCCTCGTCTTTAGTACAAAAATCTTTCAACAATTTCTTTTCTATTCCAGGTCTGTTCATGACCGAAATGAGTTGTCTTTTTCATGTTGTAGTTCTTCTGATGAAGTTCATTTTGGGTATTCTTTCCTCGTTGCGTAGCTATTGAGACTGTCTGTGTGTAGCTATTGAGACTGTCTGTGTATTTTGTGCGTTGTCTTCCTCTGTCTTTGGTACCACAAATCTTTCCACACAATATTTGCTTTTCTATTCCATCAGCTCTGTCTATGTGCCCCAAAAATTGCAGTTGTCTTTTTCTGATGGTTTTGAGTAGGGATCTTTTGTACCAAGCCATTTCCATTACTTCTTCGTTTGACTTCTTTTCAGTCCATGATATTCTCATAATTCTTCTGATATACCACATTTCTGCTGCTTCAAGTCTTCTTTCGAGGTCTTTTGTCAGCGTCCAGCATTCACATCCGTACAGAAGGATGGACCACAACAACACAACACACACACACACACACCACACACACACACACACACACACACACACACACACACACACACACACACACACACTACCTTGACTAATAATTCAAGACACAACACCAAAAAAAAGTAATAAAATAAATAACAGCAGAAAACCATATCTCTCACTTTGCAAACATTGCTGGATCTATAATATCAAATAATAGAACAACAACAAATGAGCTGACAGAATCAAAACATACTGTTCATCAAAAAGCATTTGTTCTGAATTTATCATACCCCCAATCACAATAACAGAAGTGCTTAATAGCTTACTCAAATTAAAGCAATCAGGATCAAGAGACCTTGACAAAATAGATAATAGAATACTAAAAATCAGCACATATGCTATCACTGATACTCTAACGTATATCTTTAACTTGTGTATTGACAAGAATTATTTCCCATTAAAGTTTAAACAAGCCAAAGTAATACCTTTACACAAATCAGGAGACCGAACCAATCCGTCTAACTATAGACCAATATCCATACTATCAGTCCTATCTAATCCATTAGAAAAACATGTACAAATTCACTTGCAGTCTCATTTTAAAACACATGATCTAATTAATGAAAACCAGTCAGGATTTCGTGAAAACCATTCTTGTCATACTGCCCTAATACAACTGACTGAGCGATGTCTTTTGAATATCACTAACAGTGAAATTACGGGAGTCCTTTTTTTTTTTAGACTTTGCTAAAGCTTTTGACGTTATAAGCCACTCTCTCCACATTAAAAAATTAAAATACTACAGAATTTCCGACCAAGCATTATCGTTTTTAGATTCATTTCTCAGTAATCGTCAACAGCTTGTTGAAATCAGGCCCAGGAGATCAACCTAATTACCTGTGATATATGGTATACCACAGGGATCAATACTAGGACCACTTCTTTTCTCTATTTATATTGATGACCTACCTTTGCATAATTATGGTTCATGTGAAATGTTTGCTGATGATACATCAATTCAATGTAGCAACAGTGATCCTAACCAGCTTGTGAATGATATTCAGGCAGATATTGATAAACTGATTGAATGGACAGAACTGAATCATATGTCTCTTAATTCAAACAAAACAAAATGTATGTTTATTACGACTCGGCAAAAAAGACAGAAACTGCGTTTTCCATTCGCCCCAATATTTATCCAAGGACGAATAATTGAAGAAGTTATTTCACACAAAGTACTAGGTGTAGTAATTGATAATGATTTTTCTTGGTCAGAACACATAGCCACTTTAAGAAAACGAATTTCAGTAAGACTGTATCAACTTAGAAAAATCAAACAGTTTCTAAACCTACAATCACGAAAACTATTCTTTCACGCACATATTCTATCTCTTATAAATTATGTTTCAACCTTACCGGATAGTGCTAGTGAAACAAACCTAAAGCATATAAGCCGCCTACATAAAAGAGCTATCAAACTAATCTGATCGAATTCTAATACATTGATCACCAATAACTACAAAGAATTACATATTCTTCCACTCAAAGACAGTCTGCATTTCGACAAGTGTCTATGTATGTACAATATATTAAACGGAAAAACCCCAAAGAAAATTGTGAAAAATGTTGCCGTTAATAAAAACAAGCCTGCTTATAGATTGTCTTTGCCCAGGCCCCATAACAATCTCTATAAATCAAGCCTTGCTTGTTCAGGAAGAACAATGCTGAATAGTCTACCTATCTCCCTAAAATCAGCTCCTTCGAAACAAACATTCAAGAAACTCTTGAAGAAATATCTGATGGACAAAATTTAAGTCCACGACTGGAGGTTATCTTACATCAGGTTACCTTGTTGTTATTCCTACCTTTGTTGTTTGTATTTTCTTCATTTGTTGTATGACTTGAGCTTATGTTATACTGTCTTGGTTTTGTTTTATCTTGTATTGTGAGTTTTGCTTTTGTTTGTTTTTGGGGTTTTTTGTTGTTTTGTGTGTGTTTGTTTGTGTGTATGTTTGTGTGTTTGGTTTTTGTTGTTGTTGTTTTTGTGTGTGTTTTTAAAAAAATAATTTCCTCGTGATAGTACGACTTGAGCTTATGTCTTGATTTGCTTTATCATGTTTTGTTAGTCTGGATTTATATATTTTAAAAAATCTCCATAGATTTTGTCTTCATACATGTGTGAACATTGTATTTTGATTGCTTTTACATGTGAATTTTCTTGATTTTCTTCTTTTTGGTGAGGGCAGGATGAAAAAAGTTGTATAAACTTAATCTTTTACTCTCAATAAAGATCATTTTGACTTGACTTAACTTGACTTGACAAGAGACTATAAACCGAGGTCCCGTGTGCGAACGCAAGCAGAACATCTTGCGCACACCTTAAAACCCGTTCCGCTTTTTGAAAGAGTAGGCCATTATATACTGGTGGGAACGGTTGACAAAATAAACAAAGCCGCATGCACACAGGGACTGGATGTAAAAATAAAAAACACACGAGTGCTTATTCCATTATCCTCGAAAGAAAATCATAAGTAGAGAAATAAAAAAGATAATTCACACACACACACACACAACACACGCACGCACGCATGCACACACACACACACACACACACACATGCACGCACACACACACACACACACACACGAACACACACACACACACACACACACACACACACACACACATGCGTACACATAATCCAGTTTCAACTTAAAAAAATTAATAACGCTCGAGAAAAGGCCTATAACAATGCGTTTCTGTTCCCGGCACTGGAGTCACACGTTGTCGCCCTTTGTCCCTTTTCATCACTACGAAATGAATATTTTGTTGTACACTGCGAGAAGAATTACCCCTGCACTAGTGCTGGTAATTAAAAGGTAAAGGCGTTCCCATAACCTATGTGGTCGTAGAGGAGCGAGGCATCAGAGACCTCAACTTCTCCAGGGGCCAGCATATTGAGAACGGCGCCCATCTCCTCTCCCTGGCTGCTTCACCTTCCTTCCCTGACCCTAAAAGGCTACCATTTACAACTGGGTGAACTGGGGGACTGCATGAAGCCAAGGCGCACAAGCGGTCACCCATCGAAGTGGTAACCACGCTCGATGCTGCTTAACCTTTGCTAGGGGGGGGGGGGGGGGGGGGGGGGGGGGAGCGAGTGAGTGCTCTGACCACTGAGCCGTCCCCGTGGTAGCAGAGCATGGTTGATGGTACAGGTCCGAAAACGGAATGGACCCGCTGGGACGCTAACATAATAAATCAAGGCGAGGGAGTTCCGTTTCCGTCACCAGATTACATACGCGCGCGCGCGCGCACGCACACACACACACACACACACACACACACACAACACACACACAGCAGCAGGTGGACAAAAAATTCGTACAGTCTTAGGTTCAATTCCACCCCCAACACACACACTCTCTCTCTCTGTCTCTCTGTCTCTCTCTCTCTCTCT
>CM054141.1:11027638-11037638 GCA_028751875.1 Rapana venosa | reverse complement strand
ACATACACACACACACATACACATGCACACATGCACACACACATAAAGGTTATACACTATGGCAGTGTGATGGGGTTTTGGCTTTTGAGGGCAGGGACAAGAATGAGATGGAACAAGAGGGGAGAGAATCTTAGGTTTGAAATAAATGTGTCTTGAGGCTGGATTTAAAAGCGTCATAAGAAGACTTTTGGCAAAGGGAGAGAGGGAGGTCATTCCAGATTGATGGACCAGAAACAGAGAAAGAGCGATGGCCAACAGTGGACTGGTTGAATCTAGGTATTCTTAAGCACAAGGTATCTGCAGCAGAGCGGAGGGAACGAGAAGGAGTGTACAGGTGAATACATTCACAGAGGTAGGAAGGTGCTGTTTTGTGGAGGCGTTTGTAACAGAGGGTACTGATCTTATAGTTTACTCTTTGTGGCAAAGACAACCAGTGTAGAGATCGCAAGAGAGGAGTAATGTGCTCAGATTTTTCCTTTCTGAGGACTAGTCGAGCTACAGAGTTTTGTATACGTTGAAGGGAGTGGATAGATGATGATGGCAGACCATCCAGAAGAAAATTGCAATGGTCCAGAATGATCATACAAAGTTACAGGTAGGCTGCAATTTTTTTCAGGACTGAGATGCTGTTTACCACAATTTCTGTGGAACCAATTTCCAATCTGGAAAACAGATCCCTAAAATGTTGTTAGACACTGATGATGAATCAGCAAGAAAAAAAATTGAATTCAAGAAAACAAGCAGACCAATAGATGACACATACTCTGCTGCCTTTCAGGACATTGTTCATCTCATCTCATCTGCTCCTCTAACCCCTTCCAGGGTCGTAGGGGCACTGCAGTGACGAACGTTGCACCAGTTGGCTCCATTTGCAGCGGGTTGTGGGTAAATGCCTGGGTTGTGGAGAAGCTCTTCACCGTCCATTCAGTGATGGTGTCTGCCCATTTCTTCTTCGGCCTGCCTCGCCTTCTCTTCCCCCACACTGTTTCTTGCAGTATGGTTTTGGAGAGCCCATCTGATCTTGTCACCATCTGAGCTTCCTTTTCAGGACTTGTTACCTACTGGAAAGCAATGACACTGAACATCACTGGTTGTGACTTTGTTAGAATAGTGGAAGACACCCTGACCCAGTATAGTGAATCTGACAGTCGTGGCTCTGCATACAGTGCAACCTACAAGGAAGAAAATGCGGCTGGAACATTTTGGTGACAGTATGACAATCTCAGAGTCAGAGGGAAAATCTGATGATGTGACTCCAAAGACAGCAGTCTCTACCATCCAGCTAAAGAACAAACAAAGGCTGACAGTGAGTCGAGTGACCCTGAATCCATTTGCCTGATAGGAACAGCAGCTGCTTTAATCAGAGGCGACATTATGTCCGTGTGGTGCAACAAAGATGAGTACCAGGACCCTACCCAGTTGTCTAAGGATTTACAGCTCAGTTTTGGTGGCCTTCAGTGTTCAGACACTGCTTGCAGAAGTCATCAGGAGGGAGAACAAAGTATTTAAAACTGCATCCACTGGACAGTGCATCATGTAGGTCACAAGACCCCCCAAAATGCATTGCTCCACTTCAAGTTTATCTGAGCTGCAAAGATGTAAAAAGAAAAAGCCTTTGGATCCAAATTTGTGTTGAACCCCTAAACAGGTTTGGATTCTGCTCTTTGTACTCAAGTAGGCATCCTTCAGTCTTGGAAGACTGTGGAGTTCCACTCTATGTGTGTGTGTATTCTGTCTGGTACAGCATCGGTTGTGGCTGGCCAGTCTGGCGTGGGGAATGACAGTCCTTATGGCAGAGGGCACAGATGAAGTCTGACGCTGGTCTGTCTGCCTGGGCCTTCCTTCTCCTTCTCTTTGGTCTGTCTGCCCGGGCCTTCCTTCTCCTTCTCTTTGGTCTGTCTGCCTGGGCCTTTCTTCTCCTTCTCTTTTGTCTGTCTGCCTGGGCCTTTCTTCTCCTTCTCTTTGGTCTGTCTGCCTGGGCCTTCCTTCCCGTTCTCTTTGGTCTGTCTGCCCAGGCCTTCCTTCCCCTTCTCTTTGGTCTGTCTGCCCGGGCCTTTCTTCTCCTTCTCTTTATTCTGTCTGCCTGGGCCTTCCTTCTCCTTCTCTTTGGTCTGTCTGCCGGGCCTTTCTTCTCCTTCTCTTTATTCTGTCTGCCTGGGCCTTCCTTCTCCTTCTCTTTGGTCTGTCTGCCCGGGCCTTTCTTCTCCTTCTCTTTGTTGGTCTGTCTGCCTGGGCCTTCCTTCTCCTTCTCTTTGGTCTGTCTGCCTGGGCCTTCCTTCTCCTTCTCTTTGGTCTGTCTGCCCGGGCCTTTCTTCTCCTTCTCTTTGGTCTGTCTGCCTGGGCCTTCCTTCTCCTTCTCTTTGGTCTGTCTGCCCGGGCCTTTCTTCTCCTTCTCTTTGTTGGTCTGTCTGCCTGGGCCTTTCTTCTCCTTCTCTTTGGTCTGTCTGCCTGGGCCTTCCTTCTCCTTCTCTTTGGTCTGTCTGCCGGGCCTTTCTTGTCCTTCTCTTTGGTCTGTCTGCCTGGGCCTTCCTTCTCCTTCTCTTTGGTCTGTCTGCCGGGCCTTTCTTCTCCTTCTCTTTGGTCTGTCTGCCTGGGCCTTTCTTCTCCTTCTCTTTGGTCTGTCTGCCGGGCCTTTCTTCTCCTTCTCTTTGGTCTGTCTGCCTGGGCCTTTCTTCTCCTTCTCTTTGGTCTGTCTGCCCAGGCCTTCCTTCCCCTTCTCTTTGGTCTGTCTGCCCAGGCCTTTCTTCTCCTTCTCTTTGTTGGTCTGTCTGCCTGGGCCTTTCTTCTCCTTCTCTTTGCCTCGTGCTGCAAAGCAAGTGTCTCTCTGAACTTGGAGAGATCTTTCTGCACAGTCTGTCTCCAAGCTGACCATTCGAGGGCTGTTGCTTCCCGGTTGTTCTGGTCGATGTCCAGGGCATTAAGATAAATCCCTCTTGCTCACATCTTGGAATGGCAGCTGTGGTCTGCCTGTGGGACGTTTTCCCTGCACAAGTTCTCCATAGAGGAGGTCTTTAGGGATCCGTCCGTCATCCACGTGCACGACATGGCCTAGCCAGTGCATGCGTCTCTGTTTTAACAGGTGTACATGCTGGTGCATTCAGCTCTTTCCAGAACAGTGTCGTTTGGGACCTT
The DNA here is from genome assembly GCA_028751875.1 of Rapana venosa. Classification (NCBI taxonomy): domain Eukaryota; kingdom Metazoa; phylum Mollusca; class Gastropoda; order Neogastropoda; family Muricidae; genus Rapana; species Rapana venosa. Next base: position 11,034,506 of record CM054141.1, on the reverse strand, counting down.
GTCCTGCCAGTGAAAAACATTGAGCTTTTGCTCATGTTAGGCACACACAGTCCAGGACTGGCTGCCATACAACGCAGGCACTCACAACGCAGGCTCTGTAGATGTGGATCTGTGTGTGCTCAGCCAGCTTGCTGTTGTTCCACGCTTTCTTTGTCAGTCTGGTCATGCTGGTAGCTACAATCCTGATGCACCTGTTGAGCTATGCGTCAAGTTAGAGGGTGGCTGAGATAGTTGAGCCCAGTTGCACAAAGTCATGGATGACATCCAGTTCATGGTCATTGATAATTATGGCTGGGGGGGAGTCAACAACCTGTCCCATGACTTGTGTTTTCTTCAAGCTAATGGTAAGCCTGAAGTCTTGGCAGGCATCGCTGAAGCCAGTCATGAGCTGCTGTAGGTCCTCAGCTAAGTGGGCGGTTACTGCTGCATCGTCTGCAAAGAGGAGGTCATGCAGGCACCTCAGCTGGACTTTAGTCTTTGCTCTTAGTCGGGGGAGGTTGAAGAGGTTTTCGTCTGACCTGGTTCGGAGGTAGATACCTTCAGCTGTAGGACCAAATGTGTGTTTCAGCATCACAGCAAAGAAGATTCCAAACAAGGAAGGAGCCAGGATGCAGCCCTGTTTCACTCCACTCCATATTATGTTGAAGGCAGCTGATGTTGAACAGCCAAAGATAACAGTGTCGGTGTCTTTGTGGAAGGATCTCGTATATTATACAAAACCTATCTGATTGTTCTCTTCACATACAAATGCACATGCATGTATATGTATATGTAGGCCTATACCTGCTCTCTCTCTCTCTCTCTCTCTCTCTCTCTCTCTCTCTCTCTCTCTCTCTCTCTCTCTTGCTCTCTCTCTCTCTCACAGACACACACACACACACACACACACACACATCACTGACTTTATGGATATGAACATTTTAAATGTACGCCCAGGACCTCTTATTCATTTCCATTCAGCTGATGCCTCTTATCTTTGGTGGGTGTCACTGACTGATCAGACAGAAGCGCCAATCAGTCGCTGTCACTAGGAGGGACATTGCCTTGACTTCTTGACCAGAGAGGAAAAAAGTCACGAGTTTGTGGTCACCTGACTGGCCTTGTTCTATTCAGGTCCAGACATATTTGTTCCGGTTGTCACTTCCATCAAGATAGCGGTTATCAGGGGCTGGTGGGTTAATGATTAGAGCCTTGATCTCGCAATATGGTGACCTAGTGGCTAACGGGTTCAAGCCACCTCCAGCACACCTGTGTGATGGGATTTTTTCCCCCACTAGAGTCAGCATCAGTACCAACTTCCACCACGTTCACCTATCCCATTGTCTAGTTGACCGCTGGGGTACCACTGAAGATTTTGCAACCAGCTTCTTCTCAACTCCTCGAGGTTTTCAGCGTTTTGTAGCAAGTCGTTGGACTCAAGGCTACCAGTCCACTCTCTGATGATGTCTTCCCATCGTTGTCTCTGTCTTCATCTTAGTCTCCCTTTTTGTACTGTTCCCTGTCCTACAGTTTTGGCCAGTCTTGATATCCGTTGACGTGCCCCTTCCACTTAAGTTAGCGGGTTGTTGGTTGTTATTTTCCACTGAAGTCAGGACCTCTTCATGTGACCCTATAGCCTTTTCAATTCTGGTTTTAAACTGAGGTTACATGAGTCAGTGAACACAAACCATGCCATGTCTCCAAGAGGCCATGCACAACGTGTTTCCTTTTCTAATAATATGATTCACAAAGGCTTAAGGCACCCACATACTATGTTTCATGCTTTCAACCTACGTTGCATGATATAATGACATTTGTTACCTTACCTGCCCCACAACCAGAACTGGACAAAGAGCATAAAAGGTTGTACCAGTGTTCCTCCTCACCTCACCTCACCTATCCCATAGTCCCTTGAACCATGGGGGCACTAATGAAGATTTTGCAACCAGCTTCCTCCACTCCCTGCGGTCCTCTGCTTTCCCTAGCAGTTCGTTCCACTCAAGGCTATCAGTCCACTCTCTGATGTTGTCTTCCCATCGTTTTCTCTGTCTGCCTCTTCTGTCTGCCTCCTTGTACTGTTCCCTGTAGGCTGCTATGCCCATTATGTAAGCAAGCACCGGAGGATGAAGTACATTTTGTGTTGTGCTGTCCAGTATTAGAGGATGTTAGGCAGAACTACATCCCTGTTAAATATAGTAGACAGCCTCATTTATTTAGACTCTGTTTACTCCTGGCATCAAGTCATCCTGAGGTTGTGCACAACCTCACTTTATTTTTGTGTAAAGCTTTCAGAATAAGAGAGATACTGTTATCCTAAATCATATTTTTGTAGCTGACTTTTTGTTTTACAGTAACATTTTGTCCTTACTATTGCTTTTACCCCCACCAAAATACTAAGCAGTTCGGCAACCCCCTTCATGTATGGGGCCAATGGCCTTTTTGTGAATTAATCATTCGAGTTGGAGTTACTGTCCCTGTAGGGACAGTCTTGGCCAGTCCAGATGTTCGTTCGTGTGACGTGCCCTGCCACTTTATGTCCTACCATGGCTTACCGGTTGTGTCGCTGTCAAAGGCTGAAGACACAGGCCTGGAGGAAATGGTCAACCAGCACCTCCATCGTGTGATCCTGACCATCCACCATCTTGGTCAAGGGACTGATGATGATGATGATGAGGAGGAGGAGGAGGAGGAGGAGGATGGTGATGGAGGTGATGATGATGGTGATGGTGATGATGTGGTGGTAGTGGTGATGATAATGATATAGTGGCGGTGGTGATGATGGTGATGGTGATGGTGGTGATGATAATGATATGATGGTGGTGGTGGTGATGATGGTGGTGATGATGATGATGTGGTGATGGTGGTGATGATAATGATATGGTGGTGGTGGTGGTGGTGGTGGTGGTGGTGGTGGTGGTGGTGATGATGATGGTGGTGGTGGTGATGGTGATGATATGGTGGTGATGGTGGTGATGATATGGTGATGGTGATGATATGGTGGTGGTGGTGGTGGTGGTGGTGGCGGTGATGATGATATGGTGGTGGTGGTGGTGGTGGTGGTGGTGCTGATGATGATGATATTCCATCACCCTGCTAAAGTGTTACATAAATTCCATTATTATTATCATTATTATGACGACGACAATGACAATGGTGGTGGTGGTGATGATGATGATGATGATGATGATGGCGGCAATGATGATGATAATGATGATGACCACGATGACTCTAGCTAAACCCCTTCCCTTTCCCTCTTCATCATACCAGTGTCACCCAACTATTGAACTTTTGACACGGACTTTTAAAAAAATCTAATCTCACGCCTGTTACCGATATTTTTTTTTTTAAAGAAAGAATAAAAAAAAAAGAATATGGCTTGACAGTTTGACTTTGACCATGACAATTCTGTCTATCACCCAGTAAGTGGGTCAAACAAATACTGATTAGAAAATAAACCTGTTACTTATCTAGTTAGATAATTATAGGGTCTGGGGTTTTTATATTTGAAAAAAATCTGTTGTTGAAATTTATTAATTTTTTCACACGAGAACATCCGGGTTGAAAAGTTCAAGTAGTAAGCATTTCCGGTGTTGTTGTTGTTGTTTTTTAAAATGTTTTATTCGTTTTTGGTTGGGTTTTGTTTGTTTGTTTTTTGGTTTGGTTAATTGTTTGGGATGTTTGGTTGTTGGGGGTTTTTGTTCCTCAACTACAGCTGTAAGGTTTTCCAGTGGATGGGTAGTCTAGAGGTAACGCGCCTGCCTAGAAAGCAAAAAGTCCGGGTCGGAAGTGTGCGGTGGTTCGATTCCCGTTTTGGACTCGAAACTAACCCCCCACCCCCACCCAATCCCCCGCCCCCTATTCATTAGTGGTGGTCTGGGTGCTTGTCTTTCGGGTGAGACGATAAACCGAGATCCTGTGGATTGGGCACATCCTCCGAAGAGACCCACAGTCAATCACAAGAACAGCATTGCACTGGACCCCAGAAGGAAGGAGAAAGAAAGGAAGACCAAAAGCAACGTGGAGGAGGAGGACTGTAGAAAGTGAGATGAAGGCCATGCAGCAGCACTCTTGGGGATCAGTGACTAGGTTGGCCCAGGATAGGCAGGAGTGGAAGCGCTTTGTTGCTGCCCTACACACCACTGGGTGTAATGGTTAATGATGATGATGGTGATGTGTGTTACACCCATTCTTTTTTAACCTACGGCAACAAGAGAGTTGTCCCTGGCACAATTCTGTAGGGAAAAAAAAAGCCACTCTGATAGGGAAACAAACACAGTTGCAGACAGGAAAAAAAGATAGAAAAAAATTGGGTGGCGCTGCTCCTGTGGCGACGCGCTCTCCTCTCCCCCCGGGGAGGGAGAGCAGCCTGAATTTAGGCAGAGAAATTAATGTGCCCTGACTTAAAGTAGTAGAAATAAACAAAATCTTTTTTTTTAAATAATAAATAAATGGTAAGATTCTACCTATGCAACTGTTTGCGTGAGAGAAGCATCAGAGACCTCAGTTCTGGGGGGGGTGGGGGGGTGGGGGGGGGGGGGGGGGGGGGGGGGGGGGGGGTTGGCAGGGAGGGGGGGCACCATTAAAGTAGTTGCACTCCGAGATGTTGTCTAAACACGACACTACATGTGCGTACGTGGTTTTTCGGTTTAAATAGGGTTTGTTTGTTTTTTATTCAGAAATGAGTATAAGCATTGAAAACAAACATCATTTTGGAATCATAGCAACAACAAGCTTGGTTTTTTTTCTTTTCTGGTTTGTATTTTTCTTTTCTGGTTTGGTTTTTTTTTTTTTTGGGGGGGGGGGGGGGGGGTGAGGGTTAATTTCGTCATCAATTCCCACGAGCATGCACAAGCCTACTCTGCCAAAAGGTGGAAGGGGTTTGGATGATCCTGGTGAGGCGAGATCAGTCCCTGGCTGTGTGGTGGCGCTTGGAGCCAGCACGTGAGAGATTGAGGAGATGGATTGAGGAGATGGATTGAGGAGATGGATTGAGGACCAGTGATGCCTGTCCTCCTGTCTATGTCACAAGTCCTGTCTTGGTACGTTTCACAATATTGTTAACAGAACATCAAATACACACACGCGCGCGCACGCGCCTTGACGCATGCACGCACAAGCGAACGCACGCACGCATCCTCGCGCGCGCACACACATACGAACGCGCGCGCACACACACACACGCCGGTGGAAACAGATGACAAAATTTATAAAACCGCATACGCACGGGGACTGGATGTAAAAAAAAAAGCACACGGGTGCTTATTCCATTATCCTCGATATAAAAGAATAAATAGAAATAAATAAATAAAACACACGCGCGCGCGCGCACATACACAACACACACCGGACACGCGGACGCACGCAAGCACACGCGGACGCATGCACGCGCGCGTGCACACACACACATATACACGCGCGCGCGCGCACACACACACACATACACACGCACGCACACACCCCCTCTCCCTCCACCCCCCACCCCCCCCACACACACACACCACGCACGCTCGCGCGCGCGCGCGCACGCACACACACACACATAAATAAACACACACGCACGCACAAACACAGATATTACCATGCAACAAACAAGTATGTTTGCTTTATTCTCGGATTCAGAAAAAAAACAACTACGACATTCAGTTCGATTTTTGCCGTCAAACTGAAAAGAAAGGGCAACAAGCCTGGGAATCGAACCCAGAACCTCACGCCAAGGTTGACTTGTTAGGCAGGTGAACGTCTTAACCGTCCTTCTTGTGTTACGGTGTAATTAACCTTGCTGATCAGTTCGATGGGTACTAAGCTCTGAATTGATAGCAGCCCTAACCCTAATCCAGGACAATAATTATTTTACCTACCTGGTACTTATCATCCCCACTTTGGATGCACACTGATATTAGAAATTCGCACTTTTCCTCTGATTTTCCATAATTATTATGATTCTTATATTCATACCGCACGTACTAAGGCATCCACAGAAATAAAAACCAATTTTTTTGTGAAAGACTAGCCTCTGACTGAAAACTCGTGTGATTTTGCGCAAATTTGATAGATTGGATGTTTTTTTAAAAATTTCAGCAAACACTGTACCCCCTTAGTCCTTTGTCATGTGCTAGCTTCCTTACTGCGATATGCATGGGTGGGGGTCAACGCTGTAGCAATACAAGCAATTCTCATTTGATGATCATTTCCAACTTTCTCGTGACTAAATGGTGTTGCTCTATGTCCTCAATCCCAAAACCAAGAAGGCCTACACAGTGCATTCTTTCATACTTTAAAAAAATGGGTAGGCTTACGATTCTGTCTAGAGCACCATTCAAGTTAACTGTTTAATTTATTTGTTTTAGTCTTTTATTTCGAGGACAATGGAATAAGCACTGATGTGTGTGTGTGTGTGTGTGTGTTTAATTTTTACACGAAATGTGTGTGTGTTTGATTTTTACACGAAATATGTGTGTGTGTGTGTGTGTGTGTGTGTGTGTGTGTGTGTGTGTGTTGTGTGTGCGTGCGTGCGTGTGTGTGTGTGTGTGTGTGTGTTTGTTTGTGTGTGTGTGTGTGTGTGTGTGCGCTCGCGTGTGTGTATACACTATTTCCGCTCAAGGGGATATTTTTATCTGGAGTTAACATCAGTGCAGACTCCACTCCTCCTAACAGTCCTTCGGATGAGACTGTAAACAGAGGTCTCCTGTGCGAACGCCGGCAGAACATCTTGCGCACACGTTAAAACCTTTTCTGCTTTTGGGAAGAGAAGGCCATTGTGTGCCGTGGGAGCGCATAACAAAATTGACAAAATTGCATACACACGGGGACTAGATTTTAAAAAAACACACGAGCGCTTATTCCATTATCCTCGAAATAAAAGAATAAATAAATAAACGCTTTGTAAAAA
>CM054141.1:11022638-11025138 GCA_028751875.1 Rapana venosa | reverse complement strand
CAAGTCATGAGAGACTATAGCTTCGACGAGGACCTGATTCAAGTCATCCAGGCGCTGTATGACAGCTCCCACAGTGCAGTCCTCATGGGTGGAGAAATCGGGGAGTTCTTCCGGACTTCAGTTGGAGTTCGACAAGGCTGCCCGCTATCCCCCGTTCTTTTCAACGTGTTCCTGGAGAACATCATGCAGGAGGCCCTCCTTGGCTTCAAGACCACAATCACAATAGGAGGAAGGCCAGTCTGCAATCTTCGATTCGCAGACGATATTGATCTCATGGGCCGCAGTGAAGAAGAACTCCAGGATCTCACCACCAGACTGGAAACATCAGCCAATGCCCACGGTATGGAGATCAGCACAGAAAAGAGCAAGATCCTAGTGAACAGTACCACACCGACCACTCCCACCAGCATCAAGATGAGTGGCGAGACACTAGAGGAGGTGGAAACTTTCAAGTACCTTGGAGCAGTCATCACCAAAGAAGGCACGAGCACACAAGAGGTGAAGATCAGACTTGCTGTGGCACTCTCCTCCATGACTAAGCTGGCGAAAGTGTGGAGAAACCACAACATCAGAACACACACTAAGGTCAGACTCTACAAGGCACTCGTCACATCTATTGCCTTGTACAGCTGTGAAGCATGGACACTTACTGCCGATTTAGAACGTCGCATTCAAGCCTTTGAGATGAAGTGTCTCAGGCGGATCCTGAACATCACCTACAGAGACCGCAAAACCAATGACTGTCTGGCAGCAGATCGAGGCACTGGCTGGCAAACAAGAACCATTGCTAGATACAGTCAAACGGAGGAAACTGAAGTGGTTTGGCCACACAACAAGGCATAACAGCCTGTCAAAGACAGTCCTGCAGGGAATGGTGGAAGGAGCAAGGAGGCAGGGACGACCACGCAAAAGCTGGATATCCAACATCAAGGAGTGGACCGGCCTCACTGTACCAAGCCTCCTGAAAACAGCCCAGGACAGAACCATTTGGCGGTCCACTTGCAGCGTCCGTGCGGGTACCCCAACGGTTGTCCCGACCAAGGGATGAGTGAAGTGAAGTGAAGTGTAGTTTACTATTGCTGTTGCTTCCCATAAAAGCACAAAGAATTTTTTACCTTTCTTTCTGTTAGCCAAAATGATACTATTTACGTGGTTTGTTCTCTTTTATATTATGGAGGTTTTGCTTTGTTTGGTTCTGTTTTGGTTTTGGTTTTTTTGGAGGGGGGATTATTCGGTTGTCCCCTCTCCCCTTGTTGTTGTTGCCGCTTTTGTTTTGCTCTTGGTTTCTTTGCTATTTTCTCGGTTGTTTCTGTGTTTTCTATTTTGCTTTCTTTCTTACTTATTGTTACTTTTTTTCTCTCTCTCTCTCTTTTTGGTGATTTTTGTGGGGAGTTTTGTGTAGATATGTTTTTCCGTATACTGTGTGAGTGCATTGCTATGGGCTTTAAAAAATTTTATTATCATATATATCCCTAAGGGCGGGGACTAGATGTAAAAAAGCACATGGGTGTTTATTCATTATCCTCGAAATAAAAGAATTTGTTATTGTCATTGCCATTGTCAGTCTCACCTGACCCCCCCCCCCCCCCCCCCCCCCCCCCCCCCCCCACCCCCCCCCCACAACCCCCCCCCCCCCCCTTCACCCTCTCCCAGTCTCACCCCCTCCCCCCCACCCTCCCTTCCTATGTCTCCCTCTCCAGTCTAACCTGACCCCCCCCCCCTCTCCAACCCCCCCCCCCCCCCCCCCCCCACCTTACCTCTCTCTCTCTCTCTCTCACTACCACCACCCTTCTCTCCTACCCTACCCCTAACTCAACTTGTCATCTCTCTCTCATCCCTCTCAGGAAACCAGACTGCCTTAGCATCTCTCACACTCTTCTCCACTCCTATGTAGTCTAACTCTCCTCAGTCCCCTACGCCTAATTAACAGTCTTGTTACTCATAATCACCTCAATTCCCTACCTCACATAAAACGATAGTACCCGTAGTAAAAGTCCTCACAGTGGCTCTTACATTTCCTAAATCTTCAAATACAACGCTCATCAATGTTAGGTAATGAGTCCCTCTAAGGTGTAAATTAACTTTACAGGATGTTGCTTCTTGGCTTCTTCAGGCCCTCTAAAGCCAATTTTTAAATAAATTGATCAAGTTACTGTGGGTTCTTTTCAGTAGTAAACCACATCATGTGGGGATTTTTACAATGCCTAAATTGGTTGGTTTAAACTTAACTTGTTTATATGATGTTTAGGTGGCGTCCTCTTATAGGCTGGCCTTAAGGCTTAAACTTAACAGAAAGAAATGTTGTCCATTTTGGTTTCTGGCCCTGCTAAAAACAATTTTTTAAAAATAATAATGATCATAGTTTACAATGTAGGGGTGTTTGTTTTGCAGCTGTTAAACCACATCCATGTGGTGATGATTAATTGGGAAGTTGTAAATTGGTTGGGGTTTGTTTTTTTACTTATTGGTTAATATGTGTTTGTGCCTAGTCCTCTTCCCA
>CM054141.1:11010138-11020138 GCA_028751875.1 Rapana venosa | reverse complement strand
TAGGAGTTGTACCATCAAACCAGCTAGTAATGGATGTAATAATTATGTGTTTATTATGCTTGCTCAGTCACAGTGCGTGTGCGTGCGTGCGTGCGTGCGTGCGTGTGTGTGTGTGTGTGTGTGTGTGTGTTTATTTTTATTCTTTTATATCGAGGATGAATGGAATAAGCATTTATGTGCTTATTTTTACGTCCAGTCCCCGTGTGTATGTGTTTTTTGTAAATTGTCATCTGTTCCCACCGGCACACAATGGCCTACTCTTACGAAAAGCGGAATAGGATTTTAACATGTGCGCAAGATGTTCTTATATAAAGTGTGTGTGTATATGTGTGTATCTGTGTGTGTATACATGTGTATGGCGGATGCTTGCATGTATATGCGTGCCTTGTCTTTAACACAATATGCTGTGAGCGCCTGAATAAAACGTATGTAATCCATCAATATTGCTTGTGCACTTAAGTGCGAGTGTTGTTGTTGTTGTTGTTGTGTTCTTCTTTCCTGTCTTCTACCATTGCTGCTTCATTTCTTTTTCATCTTTTTTTCTTTCCTTTTTTTTAACCTTTGCTGTTTCTATTCCTCTAACCATTAATGTTTATTTTCCCCCTTGTTGTTGTTGTTGTTGTGCGTTCCCCAGCTTTACACCCTGGGGGTCACCCAGAACATGCCACACTCTGACTGACTCATCCCACCTGGGAATCACTGTGAGATAGGAAGTACACCGGGTGAGAAGTTTGCGTGTAGGACTCTTTTCAAGTACTTCGCCACATAGGCAGCCATACTCCGACTTCAGAGGATTTTTTCTCCTATATGGGAGAGTGCAGGTTGTTATGTTAAGAGCTTGTCGTGGCTGAAGGCAATCTCAACACAACATTTTACAACATAACAACATTTTAATGTAGGCCTTGGCAATTAGCTGACATCAATAACCTGACACAGCTTTTGGCCCTTGTCATATTACCGTCTGTTTTTGTCATTAAGGACCCATTGTCTGTCATTGTCTCTTCCTACCACTTTGGGACACTTTAACGTTAAGTGCTGTACGAGTTTCCACTTACACATCACATCAAATTACATTACTCACATCCACTGCATATGTATTCCTCTTCTTCTTCTTTTAACGCTCAGACAGCAACTTTTGTTGTCTTGTCATATGAGCGAAAATGCGTTACGCTGCCGTTAAGCGCCTGACAAGTCAGGCCCAGCACATCCGACTTCTGCGTAGGGTGAATAGTAATATTTTCAGTCTTTCTGAACAAAAAGGCAGGAGAATGGACCAAGAAGGCAGAAAATAGACAAGAAGGAGGAGGTGACAGGAAGAAAAGAAACAAGGCAGAGGCGAAGAGAGTGATAGAAAAAGCGAAATTTCTTGCACAGAATTTCCAAAAGGTGGCGATGCTATTTTATTCTGACAGGTCTACGGTAGGCCTAGGGCCTATCCCTACAGGGAAACGCATACGTGTGTGTATGTATGCACACTCTCTCTCTCTCTCTCTGGGAGCAACTTCTGCTCGTGACAGTTACCAGATGGCTCTGCACTGGCCTTTTCCAACTTTTTTTTCACACACTGCCCGATATGGTTCATGTTTGCGCCGAGTACAAGCTTTCTCGTTCAGAAAAACGCCCTCAATCGATGTTGACAGCGAAGCAGACCAAGCAATTTCACTTTTTGAACACTGTGTTGCTCGGTCAGATTCGGCACCGATTCTCAGCAATTCGTCCGTTTCCTTCAATGCTTTGCACTGTCGAGCAAATGCAAGGTGGTTTTGTAGCTTCGGCTTGCATTTAGGAACCAACTGAGGCTTTTATTTCCATAAACGAGTCATTTTTCTGCTTGAAGCGGAGGTAGAAAGAACGGCCATTTGCAATGACGTAAGCGTCACGTGACCCGATACAGCTTATTTTTGAATCGCTTTCTATATATGGAAGTTGCCGTGGATATGCTAATCAACGAAAATGACGTGTAGTTCGTTGTGAATGAGTTTTCGTAGTAGAAGCTCGTCGGAAAAGGGTAGGGGAGATAATCTAGTTTCGTTTGGTGTGCGATGTGTTGCAGTTTGTGAACCAGAAATGCATGTTGCTAGGGTGTAAAATTCGGCATTTTCACGCATTTTTCGGAACAAATGAACACAAACACGGTTGGGTTAGGTCATTAAAACCTTTTTTAATAGCATAAAGACACTGCTTTAGTAAAATTTAAGTATGGAATATGATTATATACATGTTTTAGAGTGTAAGTTTGGAAAAATCTAAAAATAGCCAAAATGACCCAATTTTAGCCAAATCTACTGCCGCACATGGCCTTAAGTTTTAATGAGTGCCCTATTTCAATCTTATAGTTATGTGTAACAAGTATGTGTACCATTTGACAATGTGTAGATGTTTATCTTTAGGACTTATTAAGTTTGGTTGTGTTATTTTTCTTGGCTCTGTTGTTGTTCTTGTTGTTGTTTGTTTTTCTCTTTTTTTTATCTTCTGTTGGTTTGGTTTTTCTTTCTCTTTTGTTTGTTTGTTTGTTTGTTTTGGTTAGGGTTTTTTGGGGGGGGGGGGGGGGGGGTGTTATTTTTAGGGTTTTCTTTTATTTGCTTGCTTTGGGGGGTTGGGGGGGGGGGGGGGGGGTTGTTGGGGGGGGGGGGGGAGCTGCTTTGAAAAGGGTTATTTCCCCTTGTTTTTATTATGAGACTGTATAAGTATTGGGTTACTATTATTAAGGTGTATCCCTAACGGGCGGGGAATGGATGTAAAAAAGCACACGTGTGCTTATTCATTATCCTCGAAATAAAAGAATTTGTCATTGTCATTGTCTTTCTCTCTCCCTCCCTCCCTCCCTTCCTCTCTCTCCCTTGCCTTGGGGCAGTTTTTGTGCATCAGAGTGAACCTGCATTTGCATGCATACACATGCACAAATATACGCACACAGATGCAAGCATACAAGTACGCACACAGATGCAAACATACAAACACGCACGTACACACACACACATACACACACACACACACGCACGCACGCACACACATACACACACATCATACATACACAACAAAATGCATGTCACACACATACACAGTTCAGAGTTCAAAGTTCTCTCTCCTCTCTCTCTCTCTCTCTCTTATCCTCTCTCTCTCTCTCCTCTCCTCTCTCTCCTCTCTCCTCTCTTTCTCACTCTCTCTGACTCTGCATATGAATGAGAGCAGGCTACCTTTTAAATCCTACAAGATGCTTTATGATCTAGATGTCAAAGGGAAAAACAACTGCTAATCACATAGTGAGTTTTTTTTCTTTTTTTCCCTCACATGTCATGTGATTTTAGGACATAACATTTTAAAACTAAAATAAAACAATATATGTATGTATCTGATTTAAAAAAACAAACAAAAAAACAACAACTGCTAATCACATAGTGAGTTTTATTTTTCCCCCTCACATGTCATGTGATTTTAGGACATAACATTTTAAAACAAAAATAAAACAATATATGTATGTATCTGATTTTTTTTTAAAAACTATAAAAAAACAAACAAACAAAAGGCCCCTTCTCCCCACACAATTATGTAAGCTCTTGCATTTTTCTCAGCAATTTACATTTCATCTCTGCGATGGCTTTTTGCAACCACAAAAAGCAAGAAACACACAGGCACACATATACAGCACTAATCTGTCATGTACATTCTCAAAAGATGTGATGCTGTAAAATCTCCAACAACGACAAAAATAAAAATGAAAATAAACAGAAAACATCTCCCAACACACTTTCTTTCGCATCATTGTAAAGCATTCTAAAGTGTTCTTAAATTTACATTTGATCTCATTATCTAAAATAAAAAAAATAAAAACAAGCAAAAAGTAAAAACTCCAAAGGAAAAGAAAACACAGGCACACTCTGTCCACTACTAGACTTAAAATCATATACCATACTTTTTTTTTTTGCTCACATATGTTGGTGTAAAATCTGCCATCAATCGTCCAGCAGTAAATCAATACACAGATCTGCCACCAACATCAATGAAAAATATCTTACACATTATCCATACTAATCACATCATGAGCTTTCTTTTTTTTTCCTTTCACATTCATGTGATTTTTCCAAGAAAAACATTTAAAAACAGAAATAAAACGAAATATATGTATGTGTTTCTTTTTTTTCTTTTTTAAGGCCCCTTCTCCCCACACATTTTCCACACAATTATTTAAGCTCTTGCATTTTTTTCCCAGCAATTTACAGATTAATAGCATTCCTTGCATTCAATCTCATAGAGAATCATTGTCAGAACCATTGCAGTATACTGTTGCCTGCTGAACAAACAGAAATGTTGGCTATTCTTGTGATTACCACAGAACCAGATCAGTTTAAGCTGCCATTTCATCAACATAAAGCTTTTGGGGAAAAAATCAAAATGAGACCAGTTGCCAATCACATACAAATGTCCATCCAAAGCTCATGTAAACTTGAAATTCACACACACACAAAGTATGCATCTGTTGTGCTGGTTTCACAACAGCATATACTGGTGATGAAATACCGGTGATATACCATTCCATTGATTTGCCTGCAGTATAAAGTATTCCTTCACACACACACACACACACACACACACACACACGCGCGCGCGCGCCTTTCCTATATTGCATACTCACTGCCTCGCCCCCCCCCCCCCCCCCCCCCCCCCACACACACACACACCATCATTCTCTCTCTCACACACACACACACACATCCCTCCCCTACACCACCACCTATCACATCTCTCAACACACACACCACACACATTCTCATCTCTCATTCACACACACATTCACACAACACAACACAAACCACCAATCATCTCACACACACTCCATCATTCACACACACACACACACACCATCATTCACACACACACCACACACTATCATTCACACACCATCTTTCTCTCTCATCACACACACACACACCATCATTCCAAACACAAACACACACATCAATTCAACACCATCATTCTCACACACACACCACCATCATTCACACACACTATCATTCACACACACACACCCCATCATCACACACACACTATCATTCTCAAACACACATTCTTCCTCAAGTGCCTCCACCCCCCCCACCCCCTTAATTTTAAAAAAACAACAACCAAAAAACCCATAACTACCCCTGTCCACTCACACACATTTATTCAATCCTACCTCTTCCCCACCCCCAACCATCCTAAACCCCCCCCCCCTTCTAGCACTCTTTCCCTAAAATTCCTTACCTCCCCAACCCCTCTAAGAAAAGAATTTGCCATCATGTCAGCATGCACCAAACTATCTGCCTGCCTACTGTGTCCACATGACGGGCCAGGATTAGTGTAACAGTGCCAGGATTAGTACGAACAGTTAGCAAAAAAGGAAAGGGTCGGTTGTCTGGTCTGTCTGTTGGAAAGCATGTGGACACAGCAGCAGATAGAATGGATGGTACATAGCTGTAGACACAGTTACCAGTTAAATGGGGACTTTCTGGATTTTAAATTTGGATTTCTTTCATCACAAATTTCCAGCTCTGCTATCAGCAAAGCATCTTCAGACCCAAAGACTTTTGAAGTCTTTGTGTCCATTAAAAAAAACAACCCAAAATAAACCATCTGAGGTCTTTTGAATGAAAGTCAAAATCAACCGTGTAAATTCTTTTTGAAAAATCAAGGCCAAAACTCAATGTGAGATTTTTTTTTTTTTTGGGGGGGGGGGGGGGGGGGGGGGGGGGGGGGAACTAGGGCCAAAACAAGGTGGAAAAATCTTCACATTGGGGGCCCTTTCTCCCTATCCCAATTATCAAATGTGTATTTGCCCCTCCTTCCTCACTGCCCCCCCCCACACACCACCCCACACACAGTGGCCTTTTCTTTCGTCTGTTATTTTACGTGTAAAGACGTAAAATTTAAGACGACTTTACCCCTATACTACTACTACTACTGCTTCTACAACACATAACATTTTGTGTGTATCAGTACCACTACTACATCCCCCTACTCCTAAACCCCCCCCCCCCCACACACACACACACACACTTTCATTCTCTTCTCTCTCTCCCTCACCCTACACCCCAAAACCACACATACCACTACACCACCACACACGCACGCACACCACACACAAACACACACCTCATACCACCCACACCCACAACCACTACAACACACACACCTGACACACGACACACACACACAAACATCTACAGACACACACATGCACACAAACACACCACACACTAACACCCACATAACTACTCACACACTAACACACATACACACACTTACCACACATACTACACACACACCCTATACATAACACAACCTAACACAACACACACAGCACTTCCTCACACACTACTTCTAAACACCACACACACACACACCCTACTACTACTACTACTAACACTAACACACACACACACACACACACACACACACACACCACACACCCTACCTCTTACTAAAAAAAAATTCTATAAAACTTAACACCCCAGTAAAATCATGGAAAGATAACCAGAGGCAGATCACCACATAGATTGGTTCACAACACTGTAACAGTATCACCAATCCTGCCAACATTAAACACACACAATCATGGTAATTCCCTTAGCACTTGCCCCCATCATCTATGCAAGTACCTTTTCCCAATTGTAAAAGCAGCATATGTGAAAGTCAGCCTTACATGGATTGACTGGTTTCAACAGGAATTACACCAAGCATTTTCCATTAGCTCTTTGGGATTCATTTGTAAAAAAAAATGTGTACGAAAAACAGAGGGAGGCAGCATTACAAATAGTTGCCAGCCTTGTAATGGCATGTTTCAACAATAGCATTGTCTCGACCGAGCATCAAATCCAACTCAGTAAAAACAACAAATTCTTTCCTCTCTCTCTCTTTCTTCCTTCTTTTTTTTCTTCTCTTTTTTTTTTTGTTCTTCTCTTTTTTCTTCTTTGTGTTTGTGTGTATTTTTTTCTTATTTTTTTCTCTCTTTTTTCTTGTGTGTCTCTCTTTTTTCGTTCTCTTTTTTCTTTTTTTTCCTTGTTTCTTTTTTTTCTCTTTTTTTCTTGTGTGTGTCTCTTTTTTTTCTTCTCTTTTTTTTTCCTTCTTCACATGCATACTGGAAAGCACCATCTTTTTGTTTCAATTTTTTGGGGATCTTTTTTTTCTTTTTGGGGGGTTTCCATTTTTTCCACGTTTTTCCCTTTTTTTAAACCATGGTTTGTTTTTTTAACCTGACTGGGGTTTGGTTTGGGGTTTGGTTTTTTTGCTTTTTTTATGGGTGCTACTTTTCAGTCATCATCAATACTTTTTTTTTCTTTACATCAAGTCATCACTGACAGTAGGATGTACTTTGCAGTGTTGTCCCTTGCAAATTCTTTGGACATTTTTGGTGTCACAGTTTTCCCCTTAGCTGCTCCACACAATGTTGGGAGTCCTGCACTAGAATGTGATGGGGATGTTTTCCATGACGGCGGTGTCCTGCTCTCTTCTGCGACATTGCCGCCATCTGATGTCCTCGGCGACGGTTAGCGATGTCCTTGGCAGCGATATCCTCTGCGATGTCCTTGGCAGCGATGTCCTCTGTGATGTCCTCGGCAGCGATGTCCTCGGCAGCGATGTCCTTGGCAGCGATGTCCTCTGCGATGGCGGCAAAGTCCTCCTCCGGGTGGTTCCTGTCAAAAGACACATGTTACAACCATCAGTATAGGCCTTTAATATACTTATGGCAACCGTACTTTTCATACTTATTGACTTATCTAATATTACACACATTATATAACATGTAACCATTTACCCTTTTAAACAAATTAAAATGAATATATTTCAGAGCCTATTACAGAGCTAAATGTTAAAAAATAATTGCTGATAACCAGAATGTTTTGAAATGAAAGTTTACAGTGGTTTTGAGGTGAAAAACAAATGGTGCCTGAATCCTACAATGAAGCTTCCAAAGCGATGTGACAACCACGAGTCACATAATTTAATTTGACAGATGTGTGCTGCCTAGCATGCACAACGATTTGGTCAACAATCTTTTGGTTACTGATAAAGAAATGTCTTTCATGTTCTTTTCTGTGGGCTTAGGATATTCCTTGGTGGCGCCAATCTCCTCTCCAAGTCTCCATATGTTTTGTTTTTTCTATTGGGGTTTCCTCCCCCACATGCGACAGGTTGTACTGGCTTGCACCACGGCGCTTCAAATCCAGCATCAACAGAGCCAGAACAAGAACCTACCCTGGAGATGACATAGGCAGCGACCACGACCTTGTGCTGCTGGTATTCAAAATGAAGCTGAAGAAAAACGAACAGCCTGCAAACCCAGTATCAAATTTGACGTGGACAAACTGAAAGATCCAGATGTCGAGGAGATCTTCCAAGCTAAGCTTGGCAGACGTTTTGCGGCATTAACCCTCCTGGACAATGACATCAAAGACCTCAACAACAACTTTAATGAGGCAGTCCGAGAAACAGCAGAGGAGGTACTCGGTCGTCAGAGGAATAAACACCAGCCATGGACTACCAATGACATCTTGGACCTCTGCGATACAAGAAGAGCACTGAAACCAACCAGGTCTTCCAACCCTAAAGAATACCGGGAGGCCAACAATCTTGTGAAGAAGTCAATGTTAAAGGCCAGAGAGAAGTGGATCAGTGATCAATGTGATGAGATCGAAAAAAGCATGAAAGTGGGCAACAGTAAAAAGGCATACGACACCCTGAAGAAACTCACAAAACCACTTCAAACCAAATCATCAGTCATTAAATGCATGCACACAGGTGTGCGTAGACGTGGGTATGCGGCAATTTAACTGGTGGGTAAACGGTCCTATACATAAAAATATCGGCATTGGTGAACTTTGGAGCATAAGCGGAGGAAGGAATAAATGTGCGATTTTTCTCTGATCTGTCCCCAAAAATATATCCTTGTGCTATAGCCGAGTGGTTAAGACCATTCACTTCAATCCACGGGTCCATGAAGTTGTGGATTCGAATCTCCGTTGCGTCTGGTGATTTAAGAGCGGGAACTTTTACAATCTCCCAGGTCAACTTCAAGTACAGACCAGCCGGCTACTTTAGAGGTGGGCAAAAACTGTCTGTGCGCGTGTTTGTATTTCTCAAAGCTTGAAAGGTTATTAAAATAACAATACAACACAAAAAACCGATCATTTAAGTACTCCAAGAAGGGCTCACTTTGTTGCTCCAGTTTTCCCATCAATGGCTGACTGATCATGACATAAAACAATGAGTACAAGCTGGCCAAACAGCAAACAGAAATAGAAGAAGATCCCATTGACAGGAGTAAGACAGTGGTTTGGGCGCCGACACCCTAATCAGACGGCAACAGTCGGTAGGGGTTTGAATATCCAATATGGCGTCCGTTTTATGGTATCTTCCCAGCTCAAGTCGTACACTGATGGATGATGCTATATAGCCAAGTGGTTAAGACCGTTCGACTTCATTCCCATGGTCCATGAAATCGTGGGTTTGAATCTAGGTGGCGACTGGTGAATTAAGGGTGGGGATTTTTACCATCTCCTCGGTCAACTTCAAGTGAAGACCTGCCAGTGCCCTAATTCTCTTCGTGTATGTACTGTACACATGCAGAAAATGAAACATGCACGTTAAAAACCCTGTAATTCGTGTCAGCGTTGGATGGGTTACGGAAACACCAAACACCAACGGTGGGAATGCTACAACTGTAATGGTGGGTAAAAACTGTGGCATGCATGCGCAAAAAACTCACCATTGGTGAACCTCTGTATCCAGGAACGAAAAACAAAAATAAGGGGCTTGTCACAAATTTACAGAGATATCTGAACTAAGGTATTGTCACGTCGTAAGGAAGGGCCTGGATTTTGGAACTGATGCGCGAGAAAATCATGTAGGCACTCAATGAATGCTATTACTAGGCCTAACCATCGTTTTGAATGAAGCACTCAGCGTGCAGACGATCACCTCTAGTTAATGCGAAACTTGTTGGAAAGACAGCAAAATGAACTGC
>CM054141.1:10977638-11002638 GCA_028751875.1 Rapana venosa | reverse complement strand
TGGTCTAGTGGAACAATCAGGTGATAGTGGAACAGTCAGGTGATAGTGGAACAGCCAGGTGATAAAGGCCTTAGAGCTCCTGGCCATAGCTTGTCTTATTCAATAGGTGTGTGGGGCTTTTTTCACTTGGTGAATAGCACCCCTCCCCCACCCCTCCTCTCTAGTGAATTAGCAGATTTTGTCTTGCAGTCAGAATTATTGGTTGATTCTAGCTTGTTGAATGAATTTGTTTGTCAGCTAATTCTAATGACTGGTCAGGATTGACTAGTCTCAGTTTCCGAAGCAGAACATCTTGTGCATGTGTTAAATCTTGTTCTGCTTTTCGCAAGAGTAGGCCATTGTATGCCGGTAGGGACAGGTGACCAAATATACAAAATCGCATATACATGGGGACTTGATTTTTTTTTTAAACCCACTTGAGTGCTTATTCCATTTCGAAACAAAACAATGAATAAATAAGAAAGAAGACTTGGAAACTCAGTGTCATGGTGTAGCTAAGTGTTTTCACATGTAGGCCTATAGTCCCCTAGGCTGGTTGGTGCTCAGCCTTTGTCTGTAACAGTCTCTTTGTCAGCTACAGTGAGAGTTCTCTCCAGTCATGGGCCTGAGGCAGGCATTGTTGTAGAGTGGTCTAGTGGAACAATCAGGTGATAGTGGAACAGCCAGGAGATAAAAGCCTTAGAGCTCTTCCCCACAGCTTGTCTTATTCAATAGGTTTGTGTTACTTGGTGAATAGCACCCCTCCCACACCCCCTTCCTCCTCTCTCTAGTGAATCAGCAGATTTTGTCAGCTACAGTGGAGTCCTCTCTATTCATGGCCTGAGGCAGGCATTGTTGTAGAGTGGTCCAGTGGAACAGTCAGGTGATAAAAACCTTAGAGCTCCTGGCCACAGCTTGTCTTATTCAATAGCTTTGTGGAGCCTCTTTCTTGGTGAATAGCACCCCCCCCCCCCCCCCCCCTCCCTTCTCTCATCCCCTCCCACCTGTTTCTCTGTACAGAGTCTGGCAGTGCTGCTATGATAGTTAATAATTAGGATCCATCCTGAATATTACAAGGTCTGGCGGCTGCGTTTGTTCCTGCCATACATGCATAATGCATAATGGTTAGGTGTCGTCTGCTATTGTCCACCCTTCTCCTCTTGTTCTTGTTGTTGTTCTTCTTCTTCGTCGTCGTCGTCGTCTTCTTCTACTACTACTACTACTACTACTTTTTCTTTCTCTTCTTCTTCTTCTACTTCTTTTTCTTCTTCTTCTTCTCTTCTTCTTCTTCTTCTTCTTCTTCTCCTCCTCCTCCTCCTCCTCCTCCTCCTCCTCCTTCTTCTTCTTGTTCTTCTCCCCACCCTTACTCCTTCTCTTCACTTGGTTTGATTGTGTTTTCTAGTCCCAGCGGAGTTATCCGATTTAGGGACTGAACCATCAACCGGCCATCACCACCTTATGGGATAACCATCCTCACTTCACATACCTGGTAAACATTTCGCTGTATGGCAGTTCCTCCTTTTGGGCCTTGATAGGTCTTTGTTGTTACTATTGTTATCATTGTAATCATTACAGCATTAGCATGTGTGGTTGATGTGGTTCTATCAACAATGTGGTGTTGATCCTCCTGAGCTGACCCTTATGGTTGGCTAATGGTGTTGATTTAGTCTTTCCGATGGGACTATAAACTGAGGTCCTGTGTGCGAACGCACGCAAAACATCTTGCGCACACGTTTAAAACCCTATCGGCTTTTGGGAAGAGTACGCCATTGTGTGACGGTGGGAAGGGATGACAAAACTGACAAAACTGCATACACAAGGGGACTGGATGACAAAAAAGCACAAGAGTGCTTGTTCCATTATCCTAGAAGTAAAAGAATAAATCAATAAGATAGGAAGAACTATAAAAGAGTTCGCTTTAATCTTGCTTTAATCTGTATGCTGTGTTGTTGCACAGTTTTAATTCAGCTAGTCTCTAAACCCGAGCAAAGTGACAGCCCTGATAGGGCCTCTGTGGTCAGTGAGACTATAAAAGATTTGACTGGATTAGATTTGGTGTGTATTTGAGCACTAGCAGCACCACCACCATTACAGGACACCAATATAATTGTATAACAGCACTCCACTCCTTGCATAACACAAAGCCATTTGTTGGGGCTGTGTAGAAATCAATTATTCCTTCTTTTTTTTTTGGGGGGGGGGGGGGAGGGGGAGGGAGAGAGAGGGGCGGTGGAGGGGAGGGGGAATGCTGATTGTGTTATTTGGGAAGGGATAGCCTAGTGATTAGAGTGATGGGACTCAACACCACTACCACCCCCCCCCCCCCCCACTCCCCCCAACTTTGTCAAGGGATTGGCCTTTGTAGTCTGTTGCATGGAAATGCTGAACTGTTCTCTGGATAAAAAGTCGATTTCTTTGTTCCGAAATGCATATGTGTGCCAATCAAAAATAGTATCATTTAATGAAAAGTAAGCCCAATGTATAAACTCGACAAAGAGGATGTTGTTGTTGTTGTTGTTGTTGTGCGTTCCCCAGCTTAACACCCTGGGGGTTCACCCAGAACATGCACTCTTGACTCACTCAACCCACCTGGGAATCACTGTGAGATACAGAAAGTACACCCAGTTGAGAAGTTTGCGTATATGACTGCTTTTTAAGTACCTCGCCAAATAGGCAGCCATACTCCGACTTGATGATTTTTCTCCTCAATGGAGAGTGCTGGAGAGCTTGTCATGGCTGAAGGCAATCTCAACACAACATTTTACAAACATAACACCATTTTAGTGTAGGCCTTGGCAATTAGCTGACATCAGTAACTGACACAGCTTTTGACCTGGGCCAGACAAAGAAGATGAAGTCCATCTAAACTTATCTTGTCCAACATAAGACGCCTAATGGAGAGAATACATTCCTGAGAAATAATCATTGCAGACCAGCCCACTCTAGAATGAATTTGTCTTCCAAAATAGGGGAAATATCATGAAAAATGTTGATATAGCTATCTACAAATCCCTTAAAAAGGAGAAGCACTTTGATCCCATTACTCTGGGCATGTAAATGTATGGGTATGTTTTGTTTTGTAATCAGCTAGTTTACATGAGTGAGTTTGTGTGGCTGTGAATGTAACTTTTTTTTACATGTGTCAAACTGTTATGTAAACCCTTTTGTTTGTGTGCCTGTGAATATCACTTTTTTATATGTCAAACTGTTATGTAAATTTTTTTGTTCGTGTGCCTATGGATATCACTTTTACTTGTGTCAAACTGTTATGTACACCTCTTTGTGTGCCTGTGAAGATCACTTTTTTATATGTGTCAAACTGTTGTGTAAACCACTTCAAATAAGGCTGTGCCTCCCCCCCCCCCCCCCCCTCTCTCTCTCTCTCTCTCTTAATGAATATATAATCAATGAAAGTGAACCAGAGCAGTCACACTTTAGAAGACATATGTTCAACTCTCTTGAAGTCCAGGTAGTAATGAGGTCACCGACAATAGCTACATGTTTTCCCTATCAACAGAAAATATTGACCTCTACTCACTTAAAAAAAAAAGAAGAAAAGGAGTCCATGAAAGTAAGCTTTTTTTTACATGTAAAGAGGGAAAATGGATACATTTTCCCTGAAAAGAATGTGGAAATTGTGGATGATGTCACACCCAGCCCTCACTTCAGGGGTATTGATTATAATCATACCTTTTTGGAAGAGGGATAGGTCAAGTTGCAAGGACTTCAAACAAACAGACCTACTGATGGCCCATGGTGTGTGTGTGTGTGTGTGTGTGTGTGAAGTGAAATCAAGCCAAGTCAATTTTTTTTAATTTCCAGATGGTACATTAAATAAGCAATGTATGTGCTTTTTATCATCAAGCCATCTATCTAGGAACAAAAACAACTTGATCAATAATACCTAACTACATTATTACACAAACCATAATAATAGAATGCACTCAATAAAAAACACACCCTAAAACACTGCAGAGTTTGTATACACCCCCCCCCACCCCCCCCCCCCCCCCCCCCCATCCAGGCACATGTACACACACCCCAAGGCAGCATGCACATTTGCCCCCCCCCCCCCCTCCCCACACACACACACACACACACACATACACACCCGTGCATACACTTGAATTTACATTAAATTTTTTTAACAATATAAAAGGAACAAATCATAAAATGTCAAATCATATATATATATATATATATATGTGTGTGTGTGTGTGTGTGTGTGTGTGTGTGTGTGTGTGTGTGTGTGTGAGTGAGTACTAACAGTTTTAAGAACAGGTGGTTATCAGATAACTTGTCTTGGCTGTAAACAACCAAGCCTCACTCTACCCACAAATTGTGTGTGTGTTTTATTTATTTATTTTATTCTTTTATATCGAGGATAATGGAATAAGCACTTATGTGCTTTTTTTGATCCAGTCCCCGTGTGTATGCGGTTTTGTAAATTGGCATCTGTTCCCACCCGCACACAATGGCCTACTCTTACAAAAGCATGGAACAGGATTTTAAAGTGTGTGCAAGATGTTCTGGGTGGGTTGGCACACTGGGTTTATAGTCTCATCAGAAGGATGTTTGTGTGTGTGTAAGAGAGAGAGAGAGAGAGAGAGAGAGAGAGAGAAGAGAGAGAGAGAGAGAGAGAGAGAGTAATAACAGTTTTAGGAACACTGGGTTATCAGATAACTTGTCCTGGTTGTAAACAATCAAGCTTCACTCTGCCCACAAATTGTGTGTGTGTGTGAGTGAGAGAGAGAGAGTGAGTAATAACAGTTTTAGGAACAGGTGGTTATCAGATAACTTGTCCTGGTTGTAAACAATCAAGCTTCACTCAGCCCACAAATTGTGTGTGTGTGTGTGTGTGTGAGTGAGAGAGAGAGTGTGAGTAATAACAGTTTTAGGAACAGGTGGGTTATCAGATAATTTGTCTTGGCTGTAAACAACTAAGAGGTCACTCTGCCCACAAAGTTGTGTGTTTTGTGGGTGGTGTGTGTGTGTGTGTGTGTGTGCGTGCGCGCGCGCGCGCGTGTGTGTGTGTGTGTGTGTGTGTGTGATATGTTTAGGATCTTATGAAGTTTGTTGTAGCTGTCACAAGCTTCCTATTGAGGTTTGACGTTTCCATAATATACCAGGGACGAAAGAATATGTTCAAAATCCAATGTGTCTGTTTTAGGGGATGAATTTCATTTTATGAAGGAATGTCCACACTTCAAACATTTATGACAATATTTTGTTCCGGACACTTTCCTCAACCCATCTCCAGTTATAATTTTTGTAGGCCATAATGAAAATGCAAATCTCTGAACAGTTTTCCTGTGGCTCTCAAAATTCATAAGATTTGCAGGTATGTCTTGACATTTCCAATAGTCTTTCACAAGTGTAGGTTGTGTCTTTTTAAAGAAATGTGCATACTTAAAAGTAGTATTGAGTCTTTAATACTGTTTGCTTAATCATTTTTCGATGAACTCTTCAGTTCCTGTTAGTGTTCATATCATTTTTGGGGGGTGTTGCTGTTGGGTTTATTCTCCTGTTCAATTTGTTTGTAATCCTCCATACCCCCCAAAAGGGGTGAAAGGAATGAAATCTTGAATCTTGTACTAACAGTTGTAAGAACACGTATCAGGTAAATTATCTTGGCTGTAAACAAGGAAGAGGTGGTTGGAACCCATTCCCACCAGCACGCCTTGGCAGGTATGTCTCTGGACATGTGCCTGCACACAGTTTAAAACCCTCTCCACTTTTCGTAAGAGTAGGCCATCTTGTGCTGGTCGGAATGGATGACAAAATCTACACAATTGCATACGTATACACAGGGACTGGATATTTTTTAAAAAGCACATGAGTGCTTAATCCATTAACCTCAAAATAAATAAATAAACACACGCACATGGGACACACACACACACACACACACACATGGAACACAACACACAACACACACACACACACACACACACACACACACATGGACACACACACACACACACACGCACACACACACACACACACACATGCACGTGGGACACACACGCGCGCACACACACACACACACACACACACACACACACACAGATAAGCAATAGATCAAGCACTGGGGTAAAATTGACAGCTTTTTTTATTTTATTTACCTCACACTGAGGCTTAAGGTGCACACCTTAAATGAACTGAATATTGCAAGTTACATAATAACTCTAAAGCCTTTAAGCAAAAGACTCTTCTTCTTCTTCATCATCATCAAACTTTCAAACAGCAACTATTGTTGTCTGTCATATGAGCGAAAATGGATTGCACTGCCTTAAAGTGCCTGACAAATAAGGCCCAGGGCATCCTTCCGTGTGAGAGAGGATTGTTATCTTTTATGTTTGTTTGTCTTCACTCAGATCCATTTTCTCTATCTGATATCCCTCCCTGCATAGTATTGGGTATCTTAAGGGTTAGTGAAACGTAGATGTGATAGCTCAGTGGTCAGAGCACTCCCTTTTCCCAAGCTAAGGTTAAGCAGCATTCAGCGTGGTTACCAATTGGATGGGTGACCATTTGCACGCCTTGGCTTTTGTACAGTACCCCAGTTCACCCAGCTGTAAATGGGTACCTGCTTTCTTTAAGGTCAGGGAAGGTAAAGCAGCCAGGAAGAGGAGATGGGCGCCGCCCTCAATGTGCTGGCCCCTAGAGAAGTGAGGTCTCTGACGCTTCGCTCCCCTAGGACCTTATAGGTTATGGGACACCTTTACCTTTTACTACAGATACCATTTTCTCATATATTTTTCTGTTGGTGTCAAGTAGCAGGCACATATCAAAGCATATCATAATTACGTCGTTGTTGTCGTTGTTGTGTGCTACATCCATAAAATCTCTTTTTTCCCTCACCTCAAATCTCCTTGGATCTGCAAAAACAACTCCTCTGCCTAACACCCACAGCCTGTCTGAACTTCCATCCATTATTTTCTGCCTTCTTTTCAAACAAAGTTCGACACATACGCTCCAGACTGGATCAGACTCAATTCCAGCCTGCGCCTCCTGATCCCCAGTTCACTGGCACTCCTCTCTTTTCCGTCCATCCCACAAGTGAAAAAGAAATCATGACAATTCTGAAGGAAATGACTATAAAATCATGCGACCTTGATCCCATACCTGCTCCTGTTTTCTCACAATGCCTTCCACAACTTGTGCCTATTGTCACTAAAATAGTAAACTTATCTCTTCAGTCAGGAAATTTTCCATCAGCTCTTAAAACAGCAATAGTCACACCTCTACTGAAAAAGCACGACCTCGATCCCAACATTCTGAAGAATTAAAAACCTGTCTCAAACTTCCCCTTTGTCCTAAAGTACTAAAAAAAGGGCCCGTTCTCAAACACCCAAAAAACGGGCCCTTTCCCATTTTCCCAAAAGGGGTTTTTCCCCTTTCCCCCACTTTTCAATCTCCCCTATCGCCCCCACCACAGAAACCCGAAACCCCCCAAAGTCCCCACTTTGGGAATCCCTTTTCAAATTTGCTTTTTTTGATGCGGAAAAAATCCCCCCCCCCCCTCACTTTTTTTTGATTTAAAACGGGCACCTTTGATACCATAAAATCACCCCAAATCTTCTTTCTCGCCTCCAAAATATTTTTGGAAATTAAACGGACAGCCCTCCCTTTTTTTCTTCAAAACCTCACAAACCCGGGTTTCCAGAAAGTTATTGTAAAAAAATTTAAATTTCCAAAACCTTCAAAATGGAATGGGGAGTCCCCCAGGGTCAGTCCTGGGCCCTGTTCTTTTTACTCTCTACCCCCTGCCCCCACTCCCCACATATAATAAAAAACCACCAAAAATTGATCATCTTTTCTATGCGGGAGGGATACTCACTTCAGGCAGCGGATACTGTTAAAAAATTTCCCCTTCCCCTCCTGAAAAAAATATGTCAAAAACTCCCTTTCAAGACATTAAAAACAGGATGCCCCCGGAACAATTTTACAAAAAAAATGCCGATAAAACCGAAGCCAGCTCAAAAAGGGACCCAAAAAAAACTTTCCCTCTACCCGAAAAAAAATTTCCCAATAGTTTCGGAAAATAGGGGTTCTTTCCCCTTTGCCCCAAACTCGGGGAAAAGTATTTAGGAAAAAATTTTTTTGACCAAACACCTCTCTAAAAAAAAATTTTAATCCCCCCAGACCTCCAGTCTTGCTAAAAAATAAATTTAAGGGGGCCCAAACGCTTTCCCGCAAGTACTTTCCACTGATGAAAACTTCCAATTTGTCACACCCCCTTTTTTTTAAAAAAGGTTTAAAACAATTTGAAAATTCTTTTTTTGGTGGCCAAAACCACATCACCCTTTTCCCACCTCTTAAACCCCGCATAAAAAATTCCCTCGGGGCACTCGATTTGGTCCTAAGAAAAAAAAAAAATCTGAACAAAATCCACTCCCCCCCCTGCGATCTCCCTGGTTCCCCTGCCCTCACAAAGACTGGAGTATAAAATCAATACCCTCTGTTTCAAATGTCTCCACAAATCTGCACCCTCTTATCTCTGTAACTGTCTTCACCTGTACACTCCATCCCGTTCCCTTCGTTCAGCCGCAGATACTTTGTGCTTTCGAACACCCAGATTCAAACAAACCACTGTTGGCCGTCGCTCCTTCTCTGTTTCTGGTCCATCCACCTGGAATGACCTCCCTCTTTCACTTCGCCAAAAGCCTTCACTTGATACCTTCAAATCCAGCCTCAAAACACACTTATTTCCTACCTGAGACTTTCCCCCCACACATCTGTCACTAATTTTCAACAGCATCTTTCACCTTCTAAGTGTTGTTCCGTGTGTGTGTGTGTGTGTGTGTGTGTGTGTGTGTGCGTGCGTATGTACGTGCGCGCGCATGGATTTGAAATCTGTTGTTCATTATGTTTAAGGAGAGTTGCATGCCTGTAAATGATTGAGTGCAAGCGCTTCGATTTGTTTGTTTCTTACAAGATTCAGCGCTATATAAATTCCATATATTATTATTATTATTATTATTATTATTATTATTCCCCAGCTTAACACTCTAGGGGTCACCCAGAATGTACACTCTGACTCTCTCATCCCACCTGGGAATCACTGTGGGATTGAAATTGCACACTGAATGAGAAGTTTGCCTGTGTGACTGTTTTTTTAAATACCTCGCCATATAGGCAGCCATACTCCTACTTCTGAAGAGTTTTTTCTCCTTTAAAGGAACCGGTTGTTATGTTAAGAGCTTGTCATGGCTGAAGGCAATCTCAACACAACATTTTACAACATAACAACATGTTAGTGTAGTAGTCCTTGGCAATTAGCTGACATCAATCACTGACACAGCTTTTGACCTGGGCCAGTCATATATATCACAGGCCTATAATTCTCAGCAATATATATATATATATATATATATATATATATATATATATATATATATATATATATATATATATATATATATATAACGCCAATTGCTGAATTATTATTCAACAGTAGGAAGGCTTCTACAGTCTTTCCCAGGACCCTTCACACTCCCCTCTTCTTTATTTATTCACCAGTATTGTTCAAAAAGTTTACTGGTCTTCTTTAACTTCTTTGAACGTTTGTCTTTATTCATTTATGTATTTATTCATTTATTTATTTATCTATTTATTTTTCAAGGGTAACAGAACAAGTATAGGCATCCTTTTTTCCCCCATCCCGCCCTTGCCCTGATTAGGGACTATCAACAAAACAAGGGAGGGGGGGGGCTACTACTACTACTACTACTACTAGGACAACATGATTTACATGTCTGAATCACCTAGCAGTGAATGAATAATCTAAGAGGGTTAAACAACAACAAAAACCACCAAAAAAACCGGGTGTGCATCCCCCCCCCCCCCCCCCCCCACACACACACACACACACGCCCCCCCCCCCCCCCCCCCCCCCCCCCCCAAGAAATGAACCAACTAGGTGCACAGGTACTAAGGAAGTGAAAGGGCACAGGTACTAAGGAAGTAAAAGGGCACAGGTACTAAGGAAGTAAAAGGGACAAGAGAGTAGACTGATTAAAAAGAACCCAAGGCCTAATAAGTGACCTGTTAAGTGACCTGTAAAGCGACCTGTTAAGTGACCTGTCAAGTGTACGTCCCAGACATAGCACTAACAGGTGATGAGTCTATAATTATTATTCTGTCTTCTCAGCTGATAACTGAGGTCAGTGTTGTGATCTTCCATAATTAGGTTGGACATGATCAAAAACTAGGAAGGTGCAAGGAAGGTGGCAGGATGGTTAAGACGTTTGCCTGCCAACAAGTCAACCGTGAGGTTCTGGGTTCGATTCCCAGCCTCGCCCTTTCTTCCCAGTTTGACACACACAAAATCGAACTGAATGTCAAAGTCCTTCGGATGAGACTGTAAACCGAGGCCCCCTGTTCCGCTTTTCGAAAGAGTAGGCCATTGTGTGCCGGTGGGAACAGATAACAAAATTTACAAAACCGCATACACACGGGGGACAGGATGTAAAAAAGCACATGAGTGCTTATTCCATTATCCTCAATATAAAAAAAGGTCATCTGAGGGCTTTGATTTGTTGCTTTACAAGACTCACTCTATATAAATTCCATACATTGTTATTATTATTATATTATTACTATTATTACTATTATTATTAAAACTAGTGGCACCACAAACACCTACTCATGGAGTACACAAGCAGTGAAGGGAAAAGAAGAACACCATATAGGCCTAGCCAACGAAGCAAGCGATTGGCAGAGACGCAGGAAAGTGTGAAGGTTCCAAAAAAGTATGTTCTTTGGAGCCAGAAGGCCCATAGAGCCGGAGCTTATCCCGGTTTCTGTAGCGTTAAGCGAACTGATGGTTTTTCACCACCCCTGTGACAGGACGCTAGTCTGTCGCCAGATACTTCCCCAGCAGAGCTGGTACCCACTTGTACACCTGGGTGGAGTGAGGAAAATAGGAGTAAAGTGTCTTTCCCAAGCGGCGACCTCTGGATCACGAGTTGACCGCCTAAACCACTCTACCACGGTGCCTCCCAATGAAGGTTCCAAGGTCATATGCAAATAAGGAGGGGGTAGGGGTACTTTGGTCAGGAGAAGGGGCATAAACAAACCTGTCTGCAAAAAATGTGTAGCCAGGAATTGGGAATTGGAGCACAAACTTCATGTTAAGAACAAGTTTAAAGAAAACTTGAAAGAGAGAGAGAGAGAGAGGGGGGGGGGGGGGGGGGGGGGGGGGGGGGGGGGGGGGGGGCAGCGGAATGCAAAAATCACTGAACCGAGGAAAAACATATTTATTATGTAAACTATTTTATATAACCATATTATTGGCGGGGGTGGAACAGTAAGGTTACACTCCTGTATTAGCTACCAGATGATGTAGTATCTTGTATGAGAGGGTGGGGGATAGTGATTTTCAGGGATTTTTGTTTTAAGCATACAAAAATGCACTGTGTACTTGTTTTGGGGGATTGAGGACATAGAGCAATACCAGGGAGTGACGACAAAGTTGGAAATGATCGGCAAAATGAGGATTGCTTGTGTTCCTGCAGAACACAACCATCTGTGCATGCATTTTTTTTTTCATACTTTGAAAAATCTGTGAAAATTACCCCCCAAACATTTTCCAGACCTGCACTTTAAACAAGATACCTCATCACACCCCCCCTCCCCGCGCAAGCTAATACGGAAGTGTAGCCACAGTGCAATTGGCTGGCTACCTCTACTACCTCTACTAGGCCTATAGGCTGGGAAGGAAGGTGGGTTTCTCTGTACTAGAAAACTGACAACTGTAACTGGGTCACTGGCTTGGCAACTGCAAGTGTGAGTATCATAACATAGAGGCTACACACCGGTATTGATTTTGGGGGGTCATGTAGTATCTTGTATAGATAGAGTGTGAGTGGAAAAAAATGTTGGTGATTTTCACAGATTTGTTTAAGCATGAAAAAAAGACTGTGCACTTGTTTTGGGGATTGAGGACATAGAGCAATACCAAGTAGTCAGGAGAAAGTTGGAAATAATAGGATTGCTTGTATTCCTACAGCGTTGACCCCTGGCATGCATATTGAGGTAAGGAAGCTAGCAGACGACAAAGGATTAAGGGGGTACAGTGTTTGCTGAAAAATTTTAAAATTTCAAACGTACCAAATTTGTTCAAAATCACATGAGTGGTTTTTATTTCTGTGGATGCCTTAGTACCTGCGGTATGAATATAAGAACCACATAGAAAAACAGAAGGAAAAGGGTGATTTTTTAGTACCAGTATGCAGCCATACTGAACAATGTTTGCCAAGGGGGATCATTCTCTTTACCTTTCCTATGCTGAGACTGGTACTATTCTTCCTTTCTTAATCTGATTTGATGATGATGATAATAATAAAAATAAAAATAATGATATTATTATTATTATTTATTAATAATGATGATTATAAGATATGGAATTTTTAGAGTGCTGAATCTTGTAAAGCAAGCAAACCAAAGAGCTTTCATATTTTAATGCTGATGTTATCAAATCATGCTTGTAGGTATGTTTTTGATCTGTTTTCATTTTTTGAAAGTGCCAAACAATGTTTACATGTTAACTTTTTAACTACTGGTGTTGTGTGTACTGTTCCCATTGGGTAAATTCGGGACTCCTCTCTCTCTCTCTCTCTCTCTCTCTCTCTCTCTCTCTCTCTCTCTCTCTCTTTTGTCCTCGCTAGCTTGCGCAGGCAATCTGACCACCCAGGTTCGATTCCCGTTCAAGGGGATATTTTCCCCTGGAGTTAACATCAATGCAGACTCCACTCTCCCCAAAAGTCCTTCGGGTGAGACTATAAACCGAGGCCCCGTGTGCGAACGCACGCAGAACATCTTGCGCACACGTTAAATCCTGTTCTGCTTTTCGTAAGTCTAGGCCATTGTGTGCCGGCGGGAACAGATGACAGAATTTACAAAACCGCATACACACGGGGACTTATTGTAAAAAAGCACATAAGTGCTTATTCCATTATCCTCGATATAAAAGAATTTAAAAAAAAAATAGAATAGCGTTTCGAGGATCCCCAATGGTGAGATTTTGCATATGTGACCATTTTTTACCTATCATAAAGGTAGCTTTGGGGATGGGCCTAGTCTGATTAGCCTAGTGTATATACCATTGTTCAACCAAAATTGTTTATGGCTATTTTAAGAAGTGTTGTAGATACATGCTTTAGGACACAAATTAGTAGGTAGCCTTAATAATAATAATAATAATAATAAGAAGAAGAAGAAGAAGAATAATAATAATAGTGATAATGGTGACGACAACAACAACAATAATAATCATCATCATCATCATCATCATCATCATCATGATAATCATTATGTATCACGGACTTTATATAGCGCTGAATCTTGTAAAGCAAAAACGAAATAAAAACGCTCAACATGTATGGGTACAAGGTTTTTGATGCTGTTAGTTATTTTGCTTGTTGTTAATTTTGGGGGGTTATTGTCGTTGTTGTTTTTTCTTCTCCATTGATTGCCAGGAGAGACAATTCTCCTCCTCCAACGAAATGATTGTGAAGCAGATTATACTTGAAGTACAAAATAATAGTTACGGGATGTAGATCTTGACGAAGTCGCAGGGACGTCACTCCTCGAACACTTCGAGTTGTCGTCCTTTTGCTGTTCTTTCCACTGAACATTACCAGTTCACCTCACGTTTCATTGTGTATAACTATCGCTGAACGTCGTGTGCCCGTGGGGAGGGGGGGGGGGGGGGGGGGGGCTGTCAGTATAAATAGCATCCCCACCTAATGGAAATTCTGTGCTAGAAATTTCCTTTTTCTATCACTCTCTTTGTTTCTGCCTTGTTTCTTTTCTTCCTGTCACCTTTTTGTCTATTTTCTGCCTTCTTGGTCCATTCTCTTGCCTGGTTTCTTCCCCCCCCCCCCCCCCCCCCCAGAAAGACGTACAAGATAACAATTCTCTCATTTGCCAAAATCCGATGCGCTGGGCCTGACTTGTCGGGCGCTTAACGGCAGCGTGACGCATTTTCGCTCATACAATGGACAACAATAGCTTGCTGTCTGAGGGTTGGACGCAGCATCCCCTCATGAAAAGAAGTGTGGGGCGATATGTTTTAAGCGGTTAGAGCGTTGAGTTCGCACTAATATGACCGCGCAGGATTTTCCCCCCCTGAAGTTAACGTGGGTACCGATTCACTCCACTCTCCCGAAAGTCCTTCGAATGAATCCGAGATACCGTATACAAACGCACGCAGAACATCTCGCGCACTTGTTAAAAACCCGTTCCACCTTTGGGAAGAGTAGGCCGTTACATGCCCGTAGGAACAGATGACAATTTAAATTTTAAAAAGCATGTACACTGATGCCTTGTTTAGACATTATCCCCCGAAGTCAGAATCACATACATCCTATAGATTATTATTTATCACTCAGTAGTCGGAATGCGGCTGCCTTTGTGATGGAAAAAACCCTTGCATACGCAAAATCTTATCATTGGGGAATTTCCATAGCCAAAAAATAAGACCAACCAAAAAACCTCGAACCTACTGTGAGTGTAGCTCACTAAGCCTATTCCCATGATGGGTAAAATCGGAACTGTTATCATTAGCACGTCTGTTTTTGTGCTACTGAACTTATTTGGCTTTAAGAGATGTTAAAGCATACTTTTATTTAAAAAAAATTAAGTACATAAATAAATAAAATATGTGAGTATAAAGTATATTATTTTTGGGGCGTTCCTAAGTTCCCTTGGGGACGGGATAGCTCAGAGGTCAGAGCACTCACTTTCCCCCAGCTAATGTTAAACAGGTATCCAAGTGGATGGGTGACCGTTTGCACGCCTTTACTTGGCTTCAGTACAGTACAGTCCCCCAACTGTAAGTGGGTACTTGCTCTCTTTATAGGATCAGGGAAGGAAAAACAGCCAGGGAGAGGAGATGGGCACTGCCCTCACTATGCTGGCCCTTAGAGAAGCTGAGGTCACTGACGCCTCGCCTCCTAGCTCCCCTACGACCACATAGGTTATGGGAACACCTTTGACTTTACACATGCCAACATGTGGACGTGTGTGAAAACGAGTGGATTTGTCACAATCCGTTTTAACAGGTTCAGGATAGGAGTAATCTTGTGCAGTACAGAATTAGAACAGCATAGAACATCTAACTCGTGATTGAACTTTTTAAAAATAAAACAACAACCAAAAACATTATTTGCTTTGATATGGCTGTGGTCCATGATTATTTTGCTATCATATACAGACAGACAGTTGTCTGAAGATAAGTATAAACAAAAATTATTTATTTCGAAAAGCGGTGATTCGCACTTGTGACTATACTAAGATCTTCCTAGATGAATCAACACCATCTGGTTCTATAGAATGTTCATGGGCACCAGTGCCAGAGAATACAAACTTTTTTTTTTACCTTCTCTGTCAAACAAAACGAAGAAAATACGTCTCTGGAGAATGTGTGAAAGTAGCCCCCCCCCCCCCCCCCCCCCCCCCCCCCATCCAGCAAGGGAAGTAAGCATGCAGGGACCAACATGACATGTGATGACCAGTCATGTCCTTTGCAAAAAACAAAACAAAACAACAAACAAATATTTTTTTAAAAAACCAACCCCCCCCAAAAACAACAACAACAACAACAAAACCCACCCAATAAATGAATTTTTTTTTAAAGAAAGAAAATTCTACATGGACTTTATCAATTTTTTTCCATGGATGACAAAGGCTGTGTACATGTGAACAGCACGCAAGGTTTGCATGCCGTTTCAGTGACATTCCTTCAATGGGTATAACTATAATTATACAAAGTGGCCTGATATCCTTTATCAGACAAATTTTTGTATTGTGTCAGATTCGTTTTTTGTGGTGGTGGCCAGTAGGGCAGTAAAGTTGTTGTTTTTTCTGCCTCATCTTCTGTGACGTCCCCCGTCCTGCTGTTCCCATGTCGCTCATTCCAATCTCCCCGCCACAGCCATACCCAGATTCGTTGTGTCTCATCCTCAGGGTTGGAAGTCCATAGGGAGCCCATCACTATCAGGCCGTCATGGGGCCACCAGCCACAGGGGCCCTGCACTGCTGCTGGGTCACTTTGGTGGTGTTCAGTGGTGCCTGTTCTGAGCTAAGGTAGGGCAGTAAAGTTTTATTGTCCCCCCCCCCCCCACACACACACACACACACACCCAAAGGACAGGGTTGTCAGAGGCAATAAACTATTTTTTTTCCATTTCAGTTTTATCTTTGCCATCAGTGCTTGTAGGCCTATACAAGTACTAATGATGAGGGCTTGGACTTAAGTTCAGCACAATCTATAAAATTGGGCCAGGATGTTGATACTTTTAGACACACCCTCTATCTAAATCCCTCCTTAGAATAATTATACCCACTTTGTCTGTCTGTCTCAATCTCTCTCTCTCTCTCTGGGGTCATAAATGGGGGCCAACATTGTAGACTGATGATGTGGTAGCCATGTCATGATGATCAGTGTGTAGCAGGTATTGTTTGAGAGTTTCCTGATTGTTTATGTCCTCCCTGACCCTCTGTCCCTACGGAAAGGGCATGAAAGGGCTTGAACACCTACAGCATTAAATACAAATTGTAATTGACGTGATTTCCAGGTTTTGGGGGTCACATTTGGTTTTGTACATGATGTAAATGTAAAACAAAAAGGCATGCATCCTTGACTCCCGCCCTGCCCTGCTGAATGATTTATAAAGCTTTTACAGCAACAACTTTTTTTTGGGACTGTTTATTGCTCTGTCCCAGCTATTAGTTATTATAGATTACAACATTTGTGATTGTGAAGGGTTAAACTCTGATACCCAGTCTGTACGTGATGATTACGTGAGGTGTTGTGATTTTAAAAAAAAATCTTTGTAGCTAAATGATTATGCCTCTGGGTGCTCAATCCCTTACCCACTGTCCCCTTGTAAATGAACTTAAAAGCTTGCTCCAATAAACTACTCTCTCTCTCTCTCTCTCTCTCTCTCTCTCTCTCTCCCTCCCCCCCCCCTCTCTCTCTCTCTCTCTCTCTCTCTGTCTCCCTCCCCCCCTCCCCCCCCTCTCTCTTCTCTCTCTCTCTCTCTCTCTCTCAGACGAAAAATGTGGCTACCTCACGTAAATGGAATTGTCCCGATCACCAAAAGCTGGCCCGTGGGATATGCCAAAAGCTGTGCCAGTTACTGCTGTAAGCAGAGTCCTAAAGCCTACGCTAACATGTTGCTATGCTTTGTAATGTTACGTTGAGATTGTCTTCCTCAATGACAAGCTTTTAGCACAATAATAATAATATAATAATAATAATAATAATAATAATAATAATAATAATAATAATAATGTATGGAATGTATATAGCACTGAATCTTGTATAGCAACAAATCAAAGCGCTCAGATCTGTTGGGTTGTTTTTTTAACGAGGATAATGGAATAAGCACTCATGTGCTTTAAAAAAAAAAGTTTTTTATACATCCAGTCCACGTGTGTATGCGGTTTTGTAAATTTTGTCATCTGTTCCCACCGGCACACAATGGCCTACTCTTTCGAAAAGCGGAACAGGATTTAACGTGTGCCCAAGACGTTCTGCACACGGGGCCTCGGTTTATAGTCTCATCCAAAGGACTTTGACATTCAGTTCGATTTTTTTGGGTCAAACTGGGAAGAAAGGACGAGGCTGGGAATCGAACCCAGAACCTCACGGTTTACTTGTTGGCAGACGAACGTCTTAACCATCCTGCCACCTTCCTTCCACAACAACCTGTACTCCCCATTACCAAAACATACAAACAAACAAACAAAAATCACATGAGGTGAAGAGTGGCAGCCTATAATTATTATGGCGAAGTACCTGAAAATAGCTTCTTTTTTTTCAATTTTGAGATCAGGTTTTCATTTTTTTTCCCCCCAGTCAGCAACTATGATGTGATAGATTCCCATTCGTAGCAGTTTCGGAGTACATTCAGTACAAAGAGCTACTATACACGGGAGACTTCTCATTCAGTGTGGGCTGACTCTCTCGCAGCGATGATTCCCAAATGGGATGGGTGAGAGAGGGAGTGTATATTCTGGGTGATCCCCCCACCCCCACCCTTTCCCCAGGGTGTTAAACTGGGAAACGCCCAACAGCAACAAACTCGCAAAATCTCACCACTTGCGAATGTCAGACTTGCTGACTTAGAAACACATTTTTATTTTTTTAATTATTTAGTTATTCTTTTATATCGAGGATAATGGAATAAGCACGAATAAGCACTCATATGCTTTTTTTTACACCCAGTCCCCGTGTGTATGCGGTTTTGTAAATTTTGTCATCTGTTTCCACCGGCACACAATGGCCTACTCTTCCGAAAAGCGGAACAGGATTTAACGTGTGCGCAAGATGTTCTGCATGCGTTCGAACACGGGGCCTCGGTTTATTGTCTCATCCGAAGGAACAAAGAGAAAATGAGAAGCATGTCTGATTGATGATGATGATGATGATGATGATGATGATGATGATGATGATGATAACAATGATGATGATGATGATGATGATGATGATGATGATAAAGGGTTTTTTTACCCCCCCCCCCCCCCCCCCCCAAAATTCTGAACCCAAAAGACAGTTGGGGGGAAAATGACCAAAAACTACATGACGCTACTAATTGCATACACACGGGGACTGGATGTTTAAAAAAACAAACAAACACATGAGTGCTTATTCCATTATCCTCGAAATACAAGAATAAATAAATGAATAAGGAAATAAATAAATAAATAACTCTCTCTCTGTGTTTGTCTATCTGTCTGTCTGTCTGTCTTTCTGTCTGTCTCTCTCTCTCTCTCTCTCTCTCTCTCTCTCTCTCTCTCTCTCCTCTGTGTGTGTGTGTGTGTGTGTGTGCGCGCGCGCGCGCGTGCGTGCGTGCGTGTGTGGTGTGTTTTGTAATCAGAAGTATTTTTTTCTTTCTTCCTTTTTTTAAAAATAGCTTTTATATCATCATTATTGTGGTTACCATTATCTTTCAATTCATGTCATAATGCCCTGATTTGACATGGTTTTCGTAGTTGGTGAGGTTGTAAACAATAGAAAGAAAGGATTGTATTGGGCTTATCAGTTGGGGAAACTGTAAGACCGTGCCCATGCATGTAGCCTACTTCGTTATTTTATTTGAAGCATGTCACACACAGATAGCGTAATGTAAGCAGCGGTATTTACATTGTACTTCGCTCCCTTTGCTACTCGATCGATCATTCTGGGATGAATTGCCATGTGTCCTGGATTTTGACTGATTATACCTTAATTTTCAGGTGGTGGTTCATCCGTTGGTTATTATTATACGGGTGGTGGTGGGGGTTCATTGTTATCCTTGTTGAGGTTTGGGCTTTTTTTTTTTTATCATTCATGGTGGTGTTTTATATCATTGTTGTGTGTGTGTGTGTGTGTGTGTGTGTGTGTGTGTGTCAATCAATCACTCAAATGTATTCAGTTTTTGCAGGCCATAAGACCCATATGAAGACAGAATAATTATGACAAAGCAACCATGGAGCAGTCGAGGTGATATAGCCTACTACAGTTAGCACGCAGACTTTTGTTGCAGGCACCAAAAAGAGCTACACGTTTCAGGTCTTCAGTTACATAAACTGCCAGGTTCACAATCAGTTTCTCAGAAAGATTTGAATTCAGCATCTGAACCTTAAAGCCTGATGGAAGCCTCTGTGTGTGTGTGTGTGTGTGTGTGTGTGTATGTGTGTGTGTGTGTGTGTGCGCGCGCGCGCGCGTGCGTGCGTGTGTGGTGTGTGTGTGTGTGTGTGTGTCTGTCTGTCTGTCTGTCTGTGTGTGGTGTGTGTGGGTGTGTATAAGAGAATGTAAGTTCTTCGACTGAGACTATAAACCGAGGCCCCGTGTGCGAACGCACGCAGAACATCTTGTGCACACGCTGAAAACCCGTTCCGCCTTTCGGAAGAGTGTACCAGTAGGAACGGATCACAAAATTTAAAAAAAAACAAAAAAACCCGCATGCACACTAGTGTCGCTTTTAGACGTCATTCCCGAAGGTGGAATGCCGCTACCTTAATTAATTAATGGTGGGTAGAAAGGATGCAAACGCACAATATCGGAGCTCGTGCGTGCGTGCATGCGCGCGCGCGTGTGTTTGGGTGTGGGTGTCAAGTCAAGTCAAGTCATTTTTTTTTACATTTCCAGATGGTACATTGAATAAGCAATGCATTTGCTTTTTTTTCCCCATCAAGCCATCTATCTAAGAACAAAAATGTCTTAATGATAATATTGAGTACTACATTATTACAACCTTTACCAATAGAGTGTACCAATTTTTAAAAAGCAATTTTTAAGTGTGTGTGTTAGTTACTTATTCTTTTATTTCGTGGATAATGGAATAAGCACTCATGTGCTCTTTTTCCCCCATCCAATCCTCGTGTGTGTGCAGTTTTGTCAATTTTGTCATCCGTTTCCACTGGCACACAATGGCCTACTCTTCCGTAAAGCGGAACGGGTTTTAACATGTGCGCAAGATGTTCTGCGTGCGTTCGCACACGAGACCTAGGTTTATAGACTCATCGGAAGGACTTTTGGGGGAGAGTGGAGTCGTCACTGATGTTAACTACTGAAGAAAAATCTTCTTGAACGAGATTTGAACCTGGGTCAGCAGATCACCACTGCATCACTCTAACCACCAGGCTATCCCGTCCCCGTGTGTGTGTGTGTGTGTGTGTAAGGGGCCCCTAGGTGGGGTGTGGGGGTCATTGGCCTGAAAAGATGACATGATGGGTGGTTAAGGTTATTGTGGTCAGTAACGCGTTCATCATATTATGATGGGTGGTTAAGGTCATTGTGGTCAGTAACGCGTTCATCATATGATGACACCACGAACTGAGCTGACACAGAAACCGTAGGTTAAAACTCTTTTAGAGATCTGTATCATCATAATTATAGCGCTGCTTCTGACTCTGTGTGTGTGTGGGTGTGTGTGTGTGGTATGGGTTTATCAGTCTGAAGGTCGGGAAGGTTTATCAGCCTTTGGCCAATGCCTGTGATATAAATGGTATTTAAAATAGTGCACGCCCACCAAGTGCCTGTTTAAAAGTGGCGTAGATCAGAGGAAGTCTTTGGGGGAAAAAAGTACACGTACAGGGTTAGCGTTCGTTTGGGAGAGACGTGGCGATAGTCAAGCTTCTTGGAAGTTTTGCTTGTGAGGTATAGTCCTCTCTCTCTCTCGCTCTCTCTCTCTCTCTCTCTCTCTCCAGGCGGACGTGACGGGACGAGAACTGAACGGGTGTGCTGTTAAGCTGCTGCAAATTTTTGCATTTTAGCTTCAAAATGTCAGTTACTGGCCTTCCAGCTACTGTAATAACAACTTTAAACGCCCTGCTGATCGACAACGTCGTATCGAGTTGGAAAGTCGCGGGGGAGAGCGGCAGTGTTGTGTTCGTCTTGCGAATGAAGCCAGCTGACAAGCCAGTGTCAACAGAAATGGCGGACCCGGTGCTGAACCGTAACTCCGTGTTCAGTACTATCGCAAGAAACCCCTTGTCAAAGACGTCGCGATGTTGAAAGAAGTAGACAACACCAAGAAAGACAGGCAAGTCGCCAATGTGACAATAACAGTGTTTGGAAGAGCCGGTCTTGTGTAACATTGACTCCCTGCTCGATGTGGAAACAGAAGGAAAACAAACCAGTGTGTACACAGAACTATGTGTCAGCAGTGAATTGAATGCCTCAGCCACACCAGATTCACTTGTTCTACTGTGTGATCCAGCAAACAGACAGCAAGATCGGTGTGTCTTCTGAGGCGCCTGATGTGCAGGAAGAGCTGACAGTTGGCTGCACAGTGGATGACTCTGATACTGATACTGGTATTGTGAAACAGTATGTGTCTACTCTAACCGACAAACGTGTACAGCGTCGATTAAGGGACAGCAAGAGAAACACACGGTTTCGAAAGGTGGTGGTACATAGTTCGGTTGATCAAAACATTGTGATGTGTGAATCAGATGACATCATCCTGGAATACTCTTGGAATGGAGATCCTGGCGAGGAATCTAAGTGTGTGTTTTGGTACATCAAGCAAGAAGAGAAAAAACATGTTGCCAGAAGAACGTGTCAGCTTGCCAGACTTCTGTAAAAGGAAACAGTGTACTAACACACAACACACAGAGACAGTGGTGGCGATGTGCTGAGCAGGAGTTACATCATCTTCGGGACCTGATCCGGTCTTACATGGGCTGACTTCGCTGGCTGTAGACTGGAAAAGGAAAGGCTGGTTTGAAAATTGAGACACTTGAGACACAGACAATAATGTATCGAATCTTGATGTACATTACCACCACTGCCATGGTTTCCATGTCATTGTAATCGCGTCGCGTTCGATATCGTTGTTTACCGCGCCGCAGCGCTATATGGCTTGATCGCTAAATAGCAATAAAATTGTGTGTGTGTGTCTCTCTCTCTCTCTCTCTCTCTCTGTTTGTCTTATTGTTAGGTGTAACAACTATGTGTACCATTTTACAATGTGTAGATGTTTATTTTTATGACTTTATAAGTTTGTTTTTTGTTTTTCGTCTTGGTTTTTTTTTTTCTTGTTGTCTGTTTTTCTCTTTTTTTATTTTTATTTTTATTTTTATTTTTTATTTTTTGGGGGGGGTCTTTTTGTTCGTTTTGTTCTTCTTTGTTTGTTTGTTTTGTTGTTGTTGTTGTTTGGTTGTTTGGTTGTTTTTGGTGTTGTTGGGTTTTGTTGTTGTTTTGTTGTTGTTGTTTGGTTTTTTTTTGGGGGGGGGGGCGGGGGGCGTATGTTTTTAGGGTTTTCTTTTATTTGTTTGGAGGGGGGGGGGGGTTTGTAGTTTTTTTAAAGGGTTATTTCCCTTTGTACTGTGTGAGAGTATGAGTATTGAGTTATCCCTACGGGCGGGGACTAGATGTAAAAAAGCACATGAGTGCTTATTCATTATCCTCGAAATAAAAGAATCTCTCTCTCTCTCTACTCTCTCTCTTCTCATCTCTCTCTCTCTCTCTCTCCTGCTTTTCCTGTAATTATATATATTTTTTAATGGTGTTAATTTATTTTCCCGTTTGCCAAATGATACTGTTTACATGGTTTGTTCTCCTTTATATTGAGCAAGAGGGGTTTGGGTTTAGTTTTGTTTTGTTTGTTTTTGGGGGTTGAGGGGTGGTCTTATTTTTCTTGTGGGTGTGTGTTTTTTTCTTCTTCTATACTGTGTGAATGTATGGATATTGGGCTTATTTTAGTATCCACGATGTATCCCTAAGGGTGGGGACTTGGTATAATATAAAATAAAAAGCACATGGATGCTTATTCATTAACCTCGAAATAAAAGAATTTGATTTGATTTGATTTGATTTGATTCTCTCTCTCTCTCTCTCTCTCTCTCTCTCTCTCTCTCTCTCTCTCTCTCTCTCTCTCTCTCCCTCCCTCCCTCCCTCCCTCCCTCTCTCTCTCCCTCTCTTTCAAGTTTGGTTTTTCTTCTGCCTTTTCTTTTTATTTGTTTTGTAAATGGATTGACACTTATCTCTTCTCTTGTTCGTTTTTTTTTTTTAAATACACCGTCAGATGTGTTTGGTAGAAATAGTGGCAAGTCCTTTCCAGCTCCTCTCGTGGGCTGTACAGCTTAAGTTTGTAGGGCTATTTCCGAATTGACGCTTATATTATTGTGATAAATATTTTGTTTATCATGAATACGTGGATCTTTTCTTTCCCTCCTTAAAAAACTTAGTCGTCCTTGTCGGCTATTTATTATGCCGTCTTCACAAAAGATAGCGTATTTGCGTGACCTTTCCGGTTGGGCAATGACAATAAATTGCTTAAGCCTCTCTCTCTCTCTCTCTCTGTGTCTCTCTCTGTCTATGTCTCTCTCCTTTAATCTCTCTCAATGTCTCTGTCTCTCTCCTAAGTCTCTGTCTGTCTCTGTCTCTGACTGTCTCTCTATCTTTGTCTCAGTCTCTATGTCTGTCTGCCTCTCTGACTGTCTCTCTGTCTCTGCCTCTGCCTCACACACACACACACACACATACTATATTATATTATATATATATATATATATATATATATATATTATATATATATAATATTATATATATATCCTGCGTTTCATATATATATATGCCTTTACGCTGCGCAAGATGTTCTGTTGTTCATTGAAACGCAGGATATCGGTTTATAGTCTCACCTGAAGGACTTTTAGGGGGAGTGGAGTCAGTGCTCATGTGTGTGTGTGTGTGTGTGTGTGTGTGTGTGTGTGT
This sequence comes from Rapana venosa, assembly GCA_028751875.1. Classification (NCBI taxonomy): domain Eukaryota; kingdom Metazoa; phylum Mollusca; class Gastropoda; order Neogastropoda; family Muricidae; genus Rapana; species Rapana venosa. The sequence continues at coordinate 10,978,442 of CM054141.1, read as the reverse complement.
GTGTGTGTGTGTGTGCTTGGAATGTTTTAACCAATATGAAATGTTCCTTTTTTTGTGTGTCTTTCGAGATTATGATACGTGTATGTATGTAAGTATGTTAGTCCGTCGTGTTCGTCGATGACCTCCAAAACAACAGAGGAGGCAGCTGCTGTTTCGGAAATTGGGCAGAAATTTGATTATAGTGGAGATGCCTTGCCCACAGTACATCCCCACTCTCTCGGCCAAGTGGGCATACGACAGTCAGCGTTGGAGATGTTCTCCAAAGGCCAACCAGCTCCCAGGGCTGCAGCACATTAAGGACTGTGCAAGTCAAGCCTCCTAGTCAGAGAGTCATAGTCGATCATTAAAGACTAAGCTGTAAAGTGGAATTCCGTGAGTGGGAAAGCCACTGGTCATACAGCCTCCCACTTTGCTGTTGCCCCCAGCGTCAATGATACCAGTGTGCCTGTCAGTATTGTAATGGCCCTTCAGGGGATGATTAAAGTGTTTTTGACTTGACTTGACACCAAGACCACCTCTCAAGGTCTAATGAATGAGGAAAGGGCACTTTCCAACCCACAGGTTTGCAAAACACACACACACACACACACACACACCACAACCATACACTCAGCGGGTCATGGATTATTTAAAAAAAATAATATCACAGAGAGAGAGAGAGAGAGAGAGAGAGAGAGAGAGAGAGAGAGAGAGCACACTAGAAGCAATGTTACATTTTTCATGTGCCTGTGGCTGAATCTTAGCCCTATGGTCCCCACAGAGGTGACTGACCTTTCTCTGAACTTTAACCCCACGCTTGAGAGG
>CM054141.1:10902638-10972638 GCA_028751875.1 Rapana venosa | reverse complement strand
ATCGAGGGCGGCGCCCATCTCCTCTCCCTCGCTGCTTTACCTTCCTGACCCTAAAAAGGCAGGTATCCATTTACAGCTGGGTGAACTGGGGGACTGTACTGAAACTAAGGCGCGCAAACGGTCACCCATCCAACTGGTAACCATGCTCGATGCGGCTTAACCTTGGCTGGGGGAAAGTGAGTGAGACTTTGACCACTGAGCTATCCCGTCCCCATTCTATATATAATATATGATATATAAAATATGCTTTGCAGGAAGCAGCATCATGAAGAAAGTGACCAAAAGACTTCTCGTGGGTGTGGCGGTGTTTGGAGTGATCCTGCTCATCCTGTCCTTCACCTTCACCCCCCTGTTTGAAGCCATCATCCATCTGAAGATGAAGCAGGTCAGTGGGTGAAACTGAAAGTAGAATAAAACTTAGAAGAGTCAGTGTGGGTGGTGGGTGAAAGTAGAATAAGAATTTTTTTTCTTTTAGATAAGATTTTCAGTTTTCCCTGAGGGGATGCCGGGGGCCTATCAGTATAAATAGCATCCCCACATTCTGGAAATTCTGTTCTAGAAATTTCCTCTTTTCTATCACTATCCTTGTTTCTGCCTTGTTCCTTTTCTTCCTGTCACCTCCTTCTTGTCTATTTTCTGCCTTCTTGGTCCATTCTCCTGCCTTTTTTTCCAGAAAGAACTTAAAAGGTAACTATTCTCTCTTGTGCCGAAGTCTGATGCGCTGGGCCTGACTTGTCAGGCGCTTAACGGCAGCGTGACGCATTTTTCGCTCAAATATAACAGACAACAATAGTTGCTGTCTGAGCGTTCGACAAAGAAGAAGATTTTCAGTTTTTCCATTGTGCAAATACGAATTGATAGAATCACATTTGTAGGCTAAGTAGAATAAGACTAGAGTCAGTCTGGGTGGTGGATGAAAGTAGAAAAAAGATTAATAGTCAAGTGTGGGTGGTGGATGAAAGTAGAATAGATTAATTGTTAGTAGATAAGATTAAGTCTTTTTTGGTGAAAGTAGAATAAGACTAAGCATGTGGGTGTGGTGAAGTAATCTAGTCCATGTGTGGTGGTTGTGTAAATGTACAATAGGAGTCAGTGTGGTTGTGTGAAAGCAGAATGATTTATTTTGCTATAATTGTTTATATGGATTGGACATAGGACCACTTTCATGCTTTGTCAAAGCCTGTTTTGTGGCTTTGTCACATGTTGTTAATCATCCACGGCACACAATTCCCCTTATCGAAAGCAAACAGGTTGTGTGACAGAGTTGCAGCGTGCACATGGCCAGTTATGGATTGTCAAGCCTACGGGGAGCTAGTGACACTGTGTTACTCCAGAAAAACCTTGTCTGGGATCAAGGTGTGATTGCGAGTAATGAGGTCTAAAGAGACTATCTGGTTTTCTGGTTTTCAAAGACTAAGCTTCATTTACACAAACTACTACTACTACTACTACTACTTCTACTACTACTACTATCTACTACTACTACTACTAAATGGAATTTATAATTATAGCGCTTTATCTTGCAAAAAATCAAAGCACTTTCATTCATCCTACTCATTCACATGCAGCCTTACATATTCAAATGTAACACAAGCTCGCACGTGCACACACACACACACACACACACTCATGCACACACATAAAGGTTGTACACTCCGGCAGGGTGATGGGGTTTTGTCTGTTGAGGGCAGGGACAAAAATGAAATGGAACAAGAGCAGAGAATCTTAGGTTTGAAATAAATGTGTCTTGAGGCCGGATTTAAAAGCGTCATAAGAAGGCTTTTGACGAAGGGAGAGAGGGAGGTCATTCCAGATCAATGGACCAGAAACAGAGAAAGAGCTCTTGGCTGGATGGTGATTCTAGTAGCTTTAGCTTTAGGTGGGGGTAAGTTTGGGATTCAGATTGAAATTTGGTGGTATGCAGTATTGTCATTTGTATTGTGTTGTGCATGTGGTTTTTTTGTTTGTTTGTTGTTGTTTGTTTTGTATGTGTTGTATTGTGTACCACTGTCTGCCAGGGCAGATTTCTTTTGCTTGGAATTAGGACTGTATTGCATCTGTATTGTTGTTTTTATCATATTGCTTTGTCATAGTGTATTGTTTAGAAATTTGGAGAACATCTTTCAGTCAGGGTAGATTTGTTTGCATGGAGTTTGGACTGTATTGTATTGTTTTGTTTTGCGTTGTTTTGTATTTTGTTTTGTATTTGTTTTATATTGTGTTGTGTCGCATTGTTTTATATTCGATAATACTGTATTATTGTAAACCACTTTCTGTCAGGGAAGATTTCTTTGTGTGGAATGTGGGGACAGCTCTCACCCAAAAGTGTCATGTCACCACAAGAGCAGCTCCATCCATTTAAAAAAAAAAAGTTTGTTTGTGTATTTATAATTTGTTTTATTTTTTATTTATACATTTTTTTATATTCTTTTCTTTTATATCGAGGATAATGGAATAAGCACTTATGTGCTTTTTTTACATCCCGTCCCTGTGTGTATGCGGTTTTGTAAATTCTGTCATCTGTTCCCACCGGCACACAACGGCCTACTCTTACGAAAAGCGGAACAGGATTTAACGTGTGCGCAAGATGTTCTGCATGCATTCGCACACGGGACCTCGGTTTGTAGTCTCATCCGAAGGACTTTGTTTCTTCTATGTCTAGCATGAGAGTGGCTTTTATTTCTGCAGACTATTGCCAGGGACGACTGCCTTGTTGCCAATGGGGACTCTTTTACATACGTTAAATGTGTAAAGTCCTTCGGATGAGACTACATACCGAGGCCCTGTGTGCGAACGCACGCAGAACATCTTGCGCACACGTTAAATCCTGTTCCGCTTTTCGTAAGAGTAGGCCGTTGTGTGCCGGTGGGAACGGATGACAAAATTGACAAAACCGCATACACACAGGGACTAGATGTAAAAAAAAAAAGCACATAAGTGCTTATTCCATTATCCTCCATATAAAAGACTAAATAAATTAAATAAAATAAACATTACACGTGGGTTTATCTCCTTATCTGAGAGACAGTTACCCAGCCAGACCATCACCCAAAGTCTAGCGATTGAAGGGGAGGGGGGGGAAACTTCAAACATGACTTGAATCTGCATTTTGTGTGTGTGTGTGTGTGTGGCTTGTGCAGATGCTGGCTCTGAAGCCAGACGGCTATTCCTTTGGGTACTGGCAGAAGCCGCCTGTGCCGGTCTTCTTCCGGATCTTTGTCTTCGACGTCGCCAATCCTGAAGAGGTCATGCAAGGGGGAATACCCAAGCTGGTGGAAAAAGGGCCCTACACATACAGGTATGTATGCACACACACACGTTGAATCCTGTTCCGCTTTTCGGAAGAGTAGGCCGTTGTGTGCCGGTTGGGAACGGGTGACAAGATTGACGAAACCGCATACACACGGGGACTGGATGTATAAAAAAAAAGCATGTGAGTGCTTATTCCGCTATCCTCGATATAAAAGAATAAATAAAAATAAAATATGTAATGTGGGTGACTTTTTTTTTTTTACCTTCCATAGCGTAACCGTTTTCCTACAGGTAACCCACTACAGGGTAACCAACCACCTACTAACCCTTCCCTCCGTATCATTCACCCACTACTGGGTTACAGAAGCGAACAAATGGGCACAGTGCATGTGTACTGTGGGAAAGAAGGGTTCTCACCCTTAACGTAGGGATAGTGAGTGTGTTAAGACGCTGTGCATTTTCACATAATTGGCTTGGGTTTGGTTGCTTTGTTGGGTTGTTTTTTGAGGTTTTTTAAAATAGTTTTTTTGATGGTAGTAGGGTTTTTTCTCTTCTTTTTTTTTAGGTGGGGTTGTTTTGTTTTGGGTTATTTGATTTTGATTTTGATTGGTGTTTTTTTTTCTTAGGTGGGGAAGGTGGGTGGGCGGGGGGGGGGGGGGGGGTTGCCTTAGCTTCACTGAATTTATCCTGCTGTTTTCTTGCTACTTGATCTGATTTGTCTCCTCCCCCCCCCACCCCACCCCACCCATGCAATAGGGAGGGGGGTGTAGGGGTTTGGGGGGGATGGTGGTGGAGGAAACTATCTCGCATGCAAAAATCCTGCCTTTGATGAACCTTGGAGCTCTAGCAGAGAAAAGAAAGGGAAAAAAAAGAATGTTCATGACCTGATGATGATTATAGCTATGGCCGACATATTTTGGTTGATAACGAAGTGTGCCATGTCAGATAAGTGAGATTTGGATTGACCGAGTGATAATAGGGTACTGTAGTAGACTGGATTGGCCGAGTGATAATAGGTTACTGTAGTAGACTGGTTACTGCTGGGTATGACTAGTACGCCAACCCTCAGCCTCTCTCTCTCTCTCTCTGTTGCCTTACCCAGTGGGATGTGCAGTGCCTGGTCTTCTCTTGCGCTTGTAACTCTGCAGATCTGAAAAGAATGCTTAAAAAAAGAAAAAAGAAAAATAGAAAAGAAAAACCCTGTAGATCTGCCAGCTGGCCTCAGCCGACATATTCCAACATCAGAGCAGCTCATTTCATTGTACATGTGCATGCTGGGTATGTTTGTGTTTCCCTAACCTACCTACTGAACGCTGACATAAATTGTGGGATCTTTAACATACCTATTTGAATATCCAGCATGTGTAGATATATATGTATACTCAAAAGAAATGAAGGCATTAGCAAGTCTGCACTTTAAATTACCTGGGAGATGGTAAATCTCCCGACCCTTAATTGTACCAGATACTGCTGCTGAAATTCAAACCTATGACTTCATGAATCCATGGGACAGAGGTTGAACAGTTTTAACCACTTGGCTATAGTGTCCTTCATATGTCAACAGTCATGGCAAACACAACCATAACATGTTTACTGGGATTTTATATAAAAAAAAAATTTTAATTCGGGGTGGGGGGGGGGGGGGGGGGGGGGGGGTATATGATGGACACACTAAATTTTGATTTAAAAAAAATTAAACGAATCTTTTTCATGCTTCCTAGCAACATGACAACACCCCCCTCCCCCCCTTCCCCAACAATTACAGACATATTATTTTGTTTTTACTGGTACAGAGGAGTACTGTTTTATTTGAATGCATGTGTATACTGAATACAAGTGTACTTTCATGTGATTTGTGTGTTGTATGTGTGTGAATCAGAATCGGAAAACTTTACTGTCATTAAGTAAGAGCGATGCTTATTTGACACAAAACACAGACATACACCGTCAGTGTTTCCTAAAAGATGTAGCTTCTTAGATTTATGCAATTCATCTATGCTCTTGCCCTTCTGGAGAAAGAATCATGCACATATGTGAATATATTTAGCAGGGAGTCCCTTTCGTTGAAAAGTGTACTCACATTTTTGGTGTTATTCATGTTATTTATTTGTTTAATTCTAAAATTAGATAAAAAGAGTTCTTTCTTAAACCATTGTGTAGTATGCAAACATCAAGCAACTGATACTCATCTGCTAATCTTCTGTTAAACAACACTTACATTTTAAATTTCTCGTTTCTTTCGGTATGTTTGTAATATGTGTGTGGGTGGGTGTGCGCATGTGTGTGTGTTTGCATGTTTGCATGCATGCATGTGCGCACGCACGCACGCATTCATCCGTGCCTGCATGCGTGTGTGCATGCTTGCGCGCGTGTGTGTGTTAAAAACAAAAATGTATTTCAATTTTCTTTTGGGCAGGGTCTCCCTGGAAAAGATGAACATCACGTTCAACGACAATCACACAGTGTCGTACAGACAGAGACAGGTCTTTGTGTATGATCGCGAACAGTCGGTGGGGTGGGATAACGAGACGTTCACCACTCCAAACGCTCCGCTCTTTGTAAGAAAACTGGCTGTTCTGATGTGTGCATGCATGTCTGTCATTTGTTTTCTTCTTCTATCTATCTTCTATCTTTGGCGCACGTTAAAGACTTTAACCCACAGAAACAAGAAAGTTGTCCCTGGCAAAATTTTGTGTAGAAAGAAAGCCACTCTGATAGGGAAACAAATACACAGACAGACAGGGAAAACAAACCCCAAAATAATGGGGGGGAGGGGGGGGGGGTACTACTGTTGTGGTGACATGCTCTCCACAGGGAGAGCAGCCGGAATTTCATGCAGAGAAATCTGCCATAAAAGTGGTAGTATACTCTATGCTACAGTAATACTAATAATACATGGAATTTATACAGCGCTCTATCTTGCCAAAAAAAACGCAAATCAAAGCGCTTTCATTCATCCTAGTCTTTTACAAGCAGCCAGTTACAATCGATAGATATTTTACAAATTCAAATGTGAACACACACACTCGCACACAATTAAATAGTTTTTACGAATTCAAATGTAAACACACACACACACACACACACACATATAAAGGTTGTACACTCCGGCAGGGTGATGGGGAGCTTTGCTTGTGTGTGACAGTACGTCAGTCAGGCCACAGATTGTATTGCAGATCTGGTTTCTCCGTTGGTCACGCCATTGTCAAGTGCAATCACTTTGTGAAGGTACATACGTGGATGTCAACAGAGCACTCTAGCTGAGTGGATAAGATTGACCGTTTGACTTCAATCCCATGGGTCTGTGATTTCAGTTTTTATGGGTCAGTGACTTCAATCCCATGGGTCAGTGATTTCAATCTATGGGTGAGTGACTTCAATCTATGGATCAGTGACTTCAATCTATGGGTCAGTGACTTCAATCTATGGGTCAGTGACTTGAATCCCATGGGTCAGTGATTTCAATCCCATGGGTCAGTGATTTCAATCTATGGGTCAGTGATTTCAATCTATGGGTCAGTGACCTCAATCTATAGGTCAGTGACTTCAGTCTATAGGTCAGTGACTTCAGTGATTTCAATCTATGGGTCAGGTGACTTCAGTCTATGGGTCAGTGATTTCAATCTGTGGGTCAGTGACTTCAATCTCATGGATCAGTGACTTCAATCTATGGGTCAGTGACTTCAATCTATGGGTCAGTGACTTGAATCCCATGGGTCAGTGATTTCAATCTATGGGTCAGTGACTTCAATCTATGGGTCAGTGATTTCAATCTATGGGTCAGTGACCTCAATCTATAGGTCAGTGACTTCAATCTATAGGTCAGTGACTTCAGTGACTTCAATCTATGGGTCAGGTGACTTCAATCTATGGGTCAGTGACTTCAATCTATGGGTCAGTGACTTCAATCTATGGGTCAGTGACTTCAGTCTATGGGTCAGTGACTTCAATCTATGGGTCAGTGGTTTCAATCTATAGGTCAGTGACTTCGATCCCATGGGTCAGTGAAGTCGTGGGTTTGAATCTCGGCAGCAGTGCCTGGTGAATTAAGAGTGGGGGGATTTTTTATGATCTCCCAGGGCAATTCAAAGTGCAGACCTGCCAGTGCCTTGATTTTCTTGCTGTGGCTGCCCATGCAGAAGATCAGTTACGCGCATGAAAGATCCTGTGACTCATGTGGGTGTTTGGTGGGTTGTCGGAACATGAGCATACCCAGCATGCATCCTGTGTCTGGAGAGGGATGGGCTCCACCATGCTCAACTTACCCAAGAGAAATAGCCTGAAAAATTCACTGCAGTGTCTCTCCTTCTCCTCCTCCTCCTTCTTCTCCTCCTCCTTCTTCTGAATTCAAAAGTTCACAATGAGATAGATTTTGTGTGTGTCCAAAAGTGTCTCTCCATTTCATTGTGGACATACAAAATTTGACTTTGACTTCTCCCGCCCCACCCCCCCCCCCCCCCCCCCACACACACACACACTTTCTGTCTGTCTCTGTCTCTCTCTCTCTCTTTTGTATACAAGCAATGCTTCTTGTGTATCTGCGTAGTATTCCTCAACTTCTGAATGTACCACAATCTGGAAATAAAACTTCGACTTCTGTCTCTGTCTGTCTGTCTGTCTGTCTGTCTGCCTGTCTGTCTGTCTGTCTGTCTGTCTGTCTATCTGTGTCAAGAGTGCATCCTAAAAATTAACTGCAACACATTAAGGTGAATATTTTTAAGTCTGTCTGCCTACGTACCTGCCTGTTTGTATTTTGTTTCTCTCCCTTGAAAAATAACAGAAACTGGAGTACTGAGGCATAAGCAAATGTTACTTGTTCCCCTTTTTTATATTAAGAAAAAGGGGGGGAGGGGGGGACGCCTTTTTTTTCATTTTTATGTCTCTCAGTCTCATATAGATAACTGACACTATCAACTGCCTGTTCATAGAAGGATTTGGCCAAAATGAGCTGAAATGGGTAGATATGTTTGAAATGTAGTATCTCTAATACTATACAACAGATCTGCATGAAAGTTGACAATAATGTTGGTGAAGGATTGTTAGAAATTTTGCTTTATTTTTCTTACATGTTTGTTATCATGTGTCAAAATATATTTGTTTTGTCCGCAATTATGATATAGTCTCTAATAAACAACTTGTGAAAAACTTGCCTGAATCAATGCAGAAACATTCTGCTTCTGGCAGCCATTACTCAGACACTCTCCTAAGGTGTTTAGTGGGCATGAGCAGAGAGAACAGGTTTTGTTGGCCATACTCAGCTTATAAAAGTAGGGCATGATGATACTGCACTTTCGTGTGGTTCATGAATATGATGCTACTGTGCTTTGGTGTGGTTAATGAGACTAAGAGACTTTGTAAGGGCCCCCTTTTGACTTTGTAAGGGCCCTCTTTTGACTTTGTAAGGCCCCCCTTTTGACTTTGTAAGGCCCCCCTTTTGACTTTGTAAGGCCCCCTTTTGACTTTTTAATGGCCCTCTTTTTTAAAAATAAAATCCTAGAGCCAACATTTGTGTAGAATCAATGTGTGTAGAGGACAGGATAGCTCAGTGGTCGGAGCACTTGCTTTCCCTCAGCCAAGGTTAAGCAGCATCGAGCGTGGTTACCACTTGGATGGGTGACTGTTTCCGCACACCTTGGCTTCAGCACAGTTCCCCCCAGTTTACCCAGCTGTAAATGGGTACCTGCACCTCTTTAGGGTCAGGGAAGGTAAAGCAGCGAGAGAGATGAGATGGTCCCCGCCCTCAATATGCTGGCTCCTTAGAGAAGCTGAGGTCTCTGACGCCTCGCTTCCCTTAGTAGGTTACGGGGACGGACACCTTTACCTTTTTAGAATCGTCAACTCGGCTGCTGCAGACTATCGGCACCCTGATGCAGTACCAGTACCCCTGGCTGAAGGAGGCCCTGAACTTGCTGATGGAGGGGCTGGAGGAGAAGGCGCTCATCACGGTGTCCGTGCACGACATCTTCTGGGGCTACCCTGACCGCTTCATGAAGCTGGCCAAGGAAGTCTTGGACAAGCTGCACCTCAAGTCCGACTTCATCACCGGCGTCTTTGGCTACTACATGGGGGTGTGTGTGTGTTTTTTGTCAACGTTTTGGGGGTTTTTGGGTTTTTTTGTTTTTGTTTTGTGTTTGTTTCTTGGCCTGAGTTCTGTGGTGGATTGGTGGTCTATAGTGGTAACGCGCCTGCCTAGAAAGCGAAAAGTCCGGCTCGGAAGTGTGCTGAGGTTCGATCCCCGTTTTGGCCCTAAAATTTCTCCTCCCCCCCCCCCCATCCATTACACCATGAGTCTGGATGCTAGTCTTTTTGGATGAGACGATAAACCTGAGATGCCGTGTGTTACGTAAAATTGTTTAGCGCACATAACAGAACTTTACGGCAACAAGAGAGTTGTGCCTGGCGAAATTCTGTAGAAAAAAAAGTCACTCTGGTAGGGAAAGAAATAACAGTTGAAGACAGGAAAAAAAAAAAAATTAAATAACGAGGTGGCGCTGCTCTTGTGGCGATACGCTCTCTCCCTGGGGAGAGCAGCCTGAATTTCACGTAGAGAAATCTGCCGTGACTTAGAGTGGTATGAAATGAAATGAAAATAATGAGGTTTACCAGTGGTGAAACTTTTTATGTATGGGACCGTTTTGGAGTTTTTTCTTTTGTTGTTTCTCTCCCTTCTCTCCCCTCCCCCCCCCCCTTCCCCACCACCATTTAAGTAGCTACTCTTTGACTCTGGGGATGTAAGAGGTTTTGAATTGTTGTGTGGGTGAGGTGGTGATAGTGTGGTATGAATTTGGGGTTGGGGAGGGGGTGGTTAGTGTGGGGTGGGAGTGGAGGAGGGGGGGATGGGAGTGGGGGGTTTGAGTGGGATGGGGTATGTGTGTGTAGTGTGGTGTGTGTAGTTTGGTGTGTGTGTGTGTGTGTGTGTGTGCACGTGCACTCTCGGAATGAATATGCAAATAATTGTGTGTGTGTATGTACACTCTCAGAATAAATATGCAATCAGTGTGTGTGTGTGCGTGTATATGTGTGTATGTGTGTGTGCGTGCGTGTATATATGTGTGCAGAAAAACAACACTGATGACGGACTGTACACAGTGCACACGGGCACTGATGACCTGAGCAAGTTCCTCATCATAGACAGATGGAACCACCAAAAGTAAAACCAGGCTCCCCTCTTCTCTCAACAACCACCTTCTCTCCAACAGTCTCCTTCCTGTGTTTCAGTCTGCCTATCGCACCAACCACAGCACTGAAACCACCTTAGTTCACACCTTAAACATGCTTCTACTTGCTTCTGACTCAGGGAAAATCTCCCTCCTCACTCTACTCGACTTATCTGCAGCCTTTGACGCTATTGACCACTCTATTCTTCTCTCCCATCTTCAAGAAATGTTTGGTGTTACTGGTACAGCCCTCACCTGGTTTAGCTCATATCTGACTGACTGATTCCAGACAGTCACAGTAAACAAGATTCAGTCAGTACCTGCCAGACTGGAATGTGGAGTCCTGCAGGGATCAGTTCTGGGCCCTGTTCTTTTCACTCTCTACACTGCTCCACTGTCACATATAATTAACCGTCATAAGATCAACCATAACTTTTATGCAGATGACTCTCAGATTCTAAGCAGTGACACTCCTGAAAATCTGCCTTCTCTCTTGACAAATATGGCCTACTGCTTTCAAGATATCCAAAACTGGATGATAGAGAACAAGTTACAACTAAACGCTGATAAAACTGAAGCCATGCTTGTAGGGACCAAACACAAACTCTCTTCCATTACAACAGCTTCAATAGAATTCGGCAATGCATCAGTCCCTCTATCCACTGCTGTGAAGTATCTAGGGGTCATTATTGACAACACACTCTCTATGCAAAAATTAATCACCCAGATCTGCCAGTCGTGCTATCAATTACGGCGTATTAGTGCAATTCAAAAGCACCTGTCCACAGATGCAACATCCAAACTCGTGGCATCTCTCATTCTTTTATGTCTGGACTATTGCAATTTTCTTTTGGCTGGTCTGCTAGCATCATCTATTCCACTCCCTTCAATGTATTCAAAATTCTGCAGCTCGACTAGTCCTCAGAAAGAAAAAATCTGAGCACATTACACCTCTCTTGCGATCTCTCCACTGGCTGCCTGTGCCACAAAGAATAAACTATAAGATCAGTACTGTGTTACAAATGCCTCCACAAAACAGCACCCTCCTACCTCTGTGAATGTCTTCACCTGTACACTCCTTCTCGTTCCCTTTGCTCTGCTGCAGATTCCTTGTGCTTAGGAATACCTAGATTCAGCCAGTCCACAGTCGGCCGTCACTCCTTCTCTGTTTCTGGTCCATCGATCTGGAATGGCCTCCTTATCTCTCTTCGCCAAAGGCCTTCTTGTGACACTTTTAATTCTGGCTTCAAGACATATTTGTTTCAAACTTAAGATTTTCCTTCATTTCATAGCTGTCCATGCTTTTCAACAGCCAAAAATCCCATCACCCTGCCAAAGTTTATAACTACTGTTTGTGTGTGTGTGTGTGTGTGTGTGTGTACATTTAGACTTGTTAGAACTATTACTTGCTATTGGTTGCATGACTCTGTAAAAATGAGTTAAGTGCAAGCGTTTTGATTTGTCTGTGCAAGATGCAGCTCTATATAAATTCCATTTATTATTTTTATCATTTTTACTCTCTGTCTTTCTGTCTGTGTCTGTCTCTTTGTCTCTCTCTCTCTCTGTCTGTCTTTGTCTCTCTCTCTCTGTGTCTGTCTGTATGTATGTATGTCTTTTTCTTTTTAGCTGTGCCTTATTGTATTTACCTCTGTGTGTGTGTGCGCGTGTGTAGGCACATGTGTATGTGTGCATATGTGTGTGTGTGCACACACGTGTGCTTGTGCATGCATGAGTGTGTGTGTGTGTTTTGTGTATGTGCATGCATGAGCACTGTGTGTATTTGTGTGTGTGAGTGTGTGTGTGAGATATGGATGAAAGAAAGATAGTAATTTTTATTTTCTCTCCTTCCTTGGCTAAGACTTTGAGGTTCACCGGTGGTGAGGTTTTGAGTATGTGGCCATATTACCCACTATTACGGTAGCTGCATTCCACCTTTGGGGTCCATTAATTTGACCTGCAGTATTGGTTTCAGAATCAGGAAAGATTTGCTGTTGTTGCAGGTATTTTAACCTTCTAATATCTGTCTTGCAGTATTGGTTTCAGAATCAGGAAAGATTTGCTGTTGTTGCAGGTATTTTAACCTTCTAATATCTGTCTTGCAGTATTGGTTTCAGAATCAGGAAAGATTTGCTGTTGTTGCAGGTATTTAACCTTCTAATATCTGTCCTGCAGTATTGGTTTCAGAATCAGGAAAGATTTGCTGTTGTTGCAGGTATTTAACCTTCAAATATCTGTCCTGCAGTATTGGTTTCAGAATCAGGAAAGATTTGCTGTTGTTGCAGGTATTTAACCTTCTAATATCTGTCCTGCAGTATTGGTTTCAGAATCAGGAAAGATTTGCTGTTGTTGCAGGTATTTAACCTTCTAATATCTGTCCTGCAGTATTGGTTTCAGAATCAGGAAAGATTTGCTGTTGTTGCAGGTATTTAACCTTCTAATATCTGTCCTGCAGTATTGGTTTCAGAATCAGGAAAGATTTGCTGTTGGTGCAGGTATTTTAACCTTCTAATATCTGTCTTGCAGTATTGGTTTCAGAATCAGGAAAGATTTGCTGTTGTTGCAGGTAAAATCACCGTCGATCCCTGTTCAAGGGGATATTTTCCCCCGGAGTTAACATCAGTGCAGACTCCACACTCTCCCCAAAAGTCCTTCGGATGAGACTATAAACCGAGGCCCCGTGTGCGAACGCAGGCAGAACATCTTCCGCGCACGTTAAACCCTGTTCCGCTTTTCGTAAGAGTAGGCCATTGTGTGCCAGTGGGAACAGATGACAAAATTTACAAAACCGCCTACACACGGGGACTGGATGTAAAAAACGACATTAGTGCTTATTCCATTATCCTTGATATAAAAGAATAAAACAAATAAAATAAATAAATGACCTACTAATATCTGTCTTGCAGTATTCGTTTCAGAATATAAAAAGTAATTTGTGTTGTTGCAGGTATTTGACGTACTGGAGCACGCAGCTGGGGAATATGATCAATGGCACAGGTAATGTGTGGCAGAAAGAATGATATCCCTTTTTTTTCTTTTAAATGTGTTTTTGTTTGTGTGTGTAGTGTGTGTGAGTAGTGTGTGTAGTGTGTGTGTGAGTAGTGTGTGTGTGGTGTGGTGTAGTGTGTGTGTGTGTGCATGCGTGCATGTGTCTGACCTGTATGGCCCAAGGGTTAAATGAAAAAAAGAAAAGAGCATATATATATTTTCTGATCTGTAACACTTGGAATGAGAATTTTTTTGCACTCTTCCTTATTCTACTTTTTCATTGTTCTCTATGTGAATAGTTTATTTTTCAAAGGTGATTTCCAATTTCAGCATTTTGTCAAGCGCTTTGTTCAAGTCGAGACAGATACCTACAAAAAAAATTGTAACCAAAAAACACCCCCAAACCCCAACAAAAAACGACACAACAAAACAAACACCCTTCCCCCTCCCCCAAACCAAACAAACATTAAAAACCCAACTACCAGTTAACCAAACAAACAAAGCTAAAGCTTAAGAAAGAGGGAAAAAATCATCTCAGATTTGAAACTTTTTTTTTTTTTTTTTTTTTTTTTTTTTTTGCTGCCTCATCTTCTGACGACCCCCCCCGTCCTACTGCTCCCACACCGCTCATCTCCATATCCCCGCCACAGCCACACCCAGATTCACTGTGTCTCATCCTCAGGGTCGGAAGTCCACAGGGAGCCCATCACTATCAGGCCGCCGTGGGGCCACCAGCCAGAGGGGCCCTGCACTGCTGCTGGGTCACTTTGGTGGTGTTCAGTGGTGCCTGTTCTGAGCTAACATACGCAGGACACCACCTACTAAGCCCCCCACTAACGACAGTATTAGCTCAGTCGCGGACCCAGACTGAGTGAGTTGCCCACCCGAGGTGGCAACCACCACAACGTCCCTCCAACGACCGTCCCCCGCGAACCCCCAACCCCACAGGCTTTGACACAAACTCACCACAGGCACAGAAGTGTATGGGGAAACTGAATCTGAGGTCACCATGAGACCAGAGAAACCGGGACCACCGAATCAGAGGCAATTTTTTTTAATGCATGATGATCAATGACAATGAGGATGACGTAATGATGCTGCTGTGGAAGTGCATATGCTTTGAGACTACTTGACAGGGTTGTACTCTACGCTTACTATCATAATATATCCCGGCGTCAACCGGACCCGAGAGATACAGACACCTGCAGTGCTGGTCAGGTAATTTGAGCAACACTCTCAAACTCGCATCCGTTAAGTGGATGAAGCTCGACTGTGTGGTCCCAGTCTTCCCACTGAGCCCACAGCACACTCACTCTGGGTAGGAGCCGGCCGGAGTCCGAAAAATCCCTATGACTCTTATGGGAATCGAACCCGCGACCTTCCAGTCCGTAACCCAAGGCACTAACCACTGCGCCATGGCGGCTGGTTTCAGATTTGAAACTTGATGAAGATGGGACCAGACTATTTAGACCCTATCCTGTATATATTGCTATTTGAGATTACTCTATTCCCAGCCTCGCCCTTTCTTCCCAGTTTGACAATAAAATCAAACTGAATGTCAAAGTCCTTCAGATGAGACTATAAACCGAGGCCCCGTGTTCGAACGCATGCAGAACATCTTGCGCACACGTTAAATCCTGTTCCGCTTTTCAGAAGAGTAGGCCATTGTGTGCCGGTGGAAACAGATGACAAAATTGACAAAACCGCATACACACGGCGTCTGGATGTAAAAAAAGCACATGAGTGCTTGTTCCATTATCCTTGATATAAAAGAATAAATAAATAAATAAAAGGATGATGACGCTGTCTCTGATCTCGTGACTGTGTTGTGCAGATGGCTCCCTGTATCCGCCATTTGTGACGACAGACCGCACCCTGCAGATGTACGATTCCAATCTGTTCAGGTAGACAGAGGCCTCAGTTTTGTCTCAGTTGTTGTTTTGTTTTGTCTCAGTTGTTGTGTTGGCTGAATATTGTAAATCAGCACGACCTGTGTCATGTGGGTAGATGGAGCTCGTCAGTCTGGGAAAAGACAGTTCATTCATCTAGGAGAAGGAAAACTCCTGATTTCAAACCTCCGCTGCCTTACGGCTATACCTTACTCATAGGAAAGAAAGGCTTCGGGAGTGGGCAGACCTGCTAAGCCTCAAGCACAGGAGAAGACCAGGCACACAATGGCCTACTCTTCCGAAAAGTGGAACAGGTTTTAATGTGTGCGCAAGATGTTCTGCGTGCGTTTGCACACCGGACCTCGGTTTATAGTCTCGTCCGAAAGACTTTTGGGGAGAGTGGAGTCTGCACTGATGTTAACTCCAGAAGAAAAATCCTCTTGAACGAGATTCATACCTGGGTCAGCAGATCACGAATACATCACTCTGACCACCAGGCTATCTTGTCCCCCCAAAGAGAGAGAGAGAGAGAGAGAGAGATTCCAAGTTTTAAGTTTTAAAAACGTTTGATTTCACTTCCTGATTCAAAATGGCTGACATGAGTCAGGGTAGATAACTGGAGGAGAAAGACCACAGCAGTCTGTGCTGCAAAATGTTTATTCAGATATTGAACTTTGCTGTTGAGTTTCGTGAATTTTTTTTACATGGCTTTCTGATAACTATGTTACATTGATTTTAAAGGTTGCTATACCTGAGTGGATCAGAGCATTCGATTTCAATCCCATGGGTCCATGAATATATGGGTTTGAATCTTCACAGCAGTGTTTGGTGATTTTAATAGTGTGAATTCTTTCAATCTCCAGGGTCAACTTAGTAAAGTGCAGACCTGCTAGTTTCCTTTAGTTCTCTTTGTGCATAAGTAGAAGATGTAGGTGTAGATGTGTGAACACATGGAGAACATCTTGCGCACATGTTAAATCCTGTTCCGCTTTTCGGAAGAGTAGGCCATTGTGTGCCGGTGGGAACAGATGACAAAATTTACAAAAACCACATACACACGGGGAGTGGGTGTAAAAAAAAAAGCACATGAGTGCTTATTCCATTATCCTCGATTTAAAAAACAAAGAGTCTTCTGAGCGCTTTGATTTGTTGCTTTTCAAGATTCAGTGCTATATAAATTCCATACATTATTATTATTATTAGATATGTATGTTAAAGATCCCGTAATTCATGTCAGCGATCGGTGCTTTATGGTATGAATTATGTGTGCAAAAAATATTAGCTGCTTTAAAGTTAGAATGTGTCGGCTGAGGCCAGAGGGCAGACCCCTGCAGAGTTACAAGTACAGGAGAAGACCATATACTGAAGTTGGATGCGCTGGGCCTGACATGTCAGGCGCTTAACGGCAGTGCGGCGCATTTTCGCTCATGTAACAGGCAAAAACAGTTGCTGTCTGAGCGTTCGACGACGAAGAAGAAGAAGAAGGAAGAGACCTGTCACTATGCATCCTACCTGGTAAAGGAATGCAGAGAAGAACAAAGATTTTTTACAGTTGGATGCAGCTTTTTTGAAGAACACACAAAAGCCTAGGTAATGTTGTTGTTGTGTTGTTGTGCGTTCCCCAGCTTTACACCCTGGGGGTCACCCAGAACGTGCACTCTGACTCACTCATCCCACCTGGGAATCACTGTGAGATAGGAAGCACACCGGATGGAAGTTTGCGTGTATGACTATTTTCAAGTACCTCGCCAAATAGGCAGCCATACTCCGACTTCAGAGGACCTAGGTAATGATACAAATAAGGATTTCAATAACAAACAAACGCAACAGCAATGTCTTTGCAGATCAATGTCGATGGCGTACCAAGAAGGGAGCGAAGTGCTTGGCATCCCGACCATGAAGTTCATCGTGAAGGACGACGAGTTTGCCAACGCCACCGTCAATCCCTGGAATGCCGGCTTCTGCACCCCGTCCAATCACTGCATTCCTTCGGGGGTCCTGAACTGCAGTGCCATGGGTCACGGTAGGTCATCGACAGGTGTTGTTGTTGTTGTTGTTGTTGTTGTATACATTCCCCAGCGTAACACTCTGGGGGTCACCCAAAATGTGTGCTCTTGACTTACTCACCCCACCTGGGAATAATAATAATAATAAATGGAACTTATATAGCGGTATATCTTGCAAAGACAAATCAAAGCGCATGGAATCACCGTCTTCTTCTTCTCTCATTCGATTTTTACACCGTCAGATGAGCAATGAACTTTGTAGTGGATGGAAAGAGACCAAAGGGAAGACCTAGCAAAACCTGGGCTGCCTGTATTGCAGATGATCTTAGAGAAAGGGGCATAAATAAGGAGGAAGCTCAAGACAGAGAGAGATGGAGAAGGCTTATCAATGTCAAACCTCCCCTGGGAGAAACAGGACAAAAAAAAGGAAGAAGAAGAAGATGTGTTTTGGAGAAATAGTGGCAAGTCCTTTCTGGCTCTTCTTGTGGGCCGTACAGCTTAAGTTTGTAGGGCCATCTCTGTCAGTCACACAATCTTCCTCAGGTCACTGAATAGTGTGCACCTCTGAAGGATGTGCTGGCCAGTCTGGTTTTCTTTGCCACTGAATGAGAAGTTTGCTTGTATGACTGTTTTGAAGTACCTTGCCATATAGGCATGCAGCCATACTCTTGACGGAATAGCTCAGTGGTCAGAGCACTCACATTCCCCCAGCCAGGTTAAGCAGCATTGAGCATGGCTACCACTTGGATCGGTGACTGTTTGCGCACCTAGGTTTCAGTACAGTCCCCCAGTTCACCCAGCTGTAAATGGAATGGGTACCTGCCTCTTTAGGGTCAGGGAAGGTAAAGCGGTGAGGGAGAGGAGATGGGCGCCACCCTCAATATGCTGGCCCCTAGAGAAGTGAGGTCTCTGATGCCTCTCTCCCCTACAACCACATAGGTTATGGGACACTTTAACTGTTTGATTTGTCTTTGCAAGATATAGCGCTATATAAGTTCCATTTATTATTATTATTATTATTATTATTATTACCTTTTACTTTTGACTTCAGATTTTTTTTCTCCTTTAAAAAGGAGAGTGCGGGTTGTTATGTTAAGAGCTTGTCATAGCTGAAGGCAATCTCAACACCACATTTTACAACATAATATATGGAGGGGATCAGGAAGCAATGATCTTGCTCTTGAAATGAATGTTGATGTGAGTTACTGAAATTGAACGAAGCAACTGCCCCGATTCAGCCTTTGGATTGTTGGGCTAATATATGGAATGAAAGGAAAATATGTTAAGTGGAGTAGTAACCTGGATGAACACTATGCTCTACAAACTGTGAGAAGAGCATGGTGTATTCTTTTAATCATAATGATTCATTGTAAAAGATTGAAATGTCGATAAACCAGAATATGGTACAGTATTTTGAATAATGAAGGAACAACACCTAGGTTTGTTTGCTGATAAAAAGCTTGCGAGACTGTAACAACAGAACCAAAAAAATCCCTGATTTTTATGGTAAATGCTGGGTATATTTTATGGCTGTCCATCACCTTCACTTATCCCGTAGTCCCATAGACTGTGGAGGCACCACTGAAGATGTTGCAACCAGCTTCCTCCACTCCCCACTGTTTTCTGCTTTCCGTAGTAAATCGTTCCACTCAAGGCCAGTCTACTCTCTGATGTTGTCTTCCCATCGTTTCCTCTGTCTGCTTCTTCGTCTCCCTCCTTGTACTGTTCCCTATCCATACCACCAGCCAAATAGGGTCATCTCTCCCCAAAAAGCTGATGATCGATCTTTTGCTTTTGTTTCAGGGGCCCCATTGTATGTGTCACTGCCCCATTTCCTAGGGGCCGACCCCTATTATTTCCACCTGGTGGAAGGTCTGCATCCGGAGCGAGAAAAGCACCAGCCCTACTTTCATCTCCATGAGGTAGAACTGTGACTTTTATTTTTGGTTGGTTGGTTTGTTTTGTGACTGTGTCATTGACATAGGTGACACTCCACCACAAAATGAGTCGCTTGGCACCTGACCCACTTTTCCTGCTAGGAGCCATTTTAGGAAGGTGGGGGGTCAGGGTTGTTGAATTTGAGATTTTGATTGATTTTAAAACTATAGCCATTATTCTACCTTGTAATGAAATGTCAAGGCATAATTCTGTTTCCTCTCACTTGTGAACGTGTTTTAAAAATACCCAGGCCCTCATTCTGACCTCCTATTGCGATGCTAAACTTACCAATTTCTTATTTTGTCACGTCCTGCAGTGCACCATTTGAATTTGTAATAACTTTTCATGGAAGTGTCTGATTTGCAATCTGTTTTCTGTACTGAACAGCCTTTTTATTGCAGATTAATAACATGTTAATAACTGAAAATTTACCTCTGGTGCAATGCAACTCATTATGTGGAGGAACGTCACATATTTACTGACTACATGAGGCTTATTTATTTTATTTATTTATTTTTTATTTGAAGTGAATAATGGAATAAGCACTCAGGTGCTTTTTTTACATCCAGTCCCTGTGTGTATGCGGAAGACCTTCAGATGAGACTATAAACCGAGGCCCTGTGTTCGAACGCATGCAGAACATCTTGCGCACACGTTAAATCCTGTTCGGCTTTTCGGAAGAGTAGGCCATTGTGGGCCGGTGGAAACAGATGACAAAATTTACAAAACCGCATACACACAGGGACTGGATGTAAAAAAGCACATGAGTGCTTATTCCATTATCCTCGATATAAAAAAAAAAAAATAAATAAATAACAGCTTTGTCAATTTTATCGTCTGTTCCCATGGCCTACTCTTCCAAAAAGTGGAACAGGCTTGAACATGTGCGCAAGATGTTCTGGGACATGGGATCTCGGTTTATAGTCTCATCTGAAGGACTTTTGGGGAGAGTGGAGTCGGCACTGATGTTAACTCCAGAGGAAACTATCCCCTTGAATGGGAACGGGATTTGAACCCGGGTCAGCAGATCACGAGCTTGCATATGCATGCAGGTAGGTATACATGTGAATGTGTTCACACATGCATATGCACACACATGCATGCACGCACAAACTCACTCACGTATATGTCCCATTTGACAATGTGTAGATGTTTATCTTTATGACTTATTAAGTTTGGTTTTTGTTATTTTTCTTGGTTTTGTTGTTGTTGTTTGTTTTTTCTCTTTTTTTCTTTTTTTTTCTTCTTTTGATGGTTTGGTTTTTCTTTCTCTTTTGTTTGTTTGTTTATTTTGGTTGTTTTTTTTTGTTTTTTGTGGGGTTTTTTTTTTTTTGGGGGGGGGGGGGTTTAAGGGGGGTGTTTTTAGGGTTTTCTTTTTATTTGGGTTTTTTTTTTTGGGGGGGGGGGTTGGGGGGCTGTTTTGAAAAGGATTATTTCCCCTTGTTTGTACTGTGAGACTGTATAAGTGTTGGGTTATTATTATTAAGATGTATCCCTACGGGCGGGGACTGGATGTAAAAATGCACACGAGTGCTTATTCATTATCCTCGAAATAAAAGAATTTGTCAATGTCATTGTCACTCAGTTACACACACACACACACGTGCGCGTTCACACACACACACACACACTATCAACAAAACATTTTGTCTGTCTGTTTTCAGCTGACAGGAGTTTGTTTATCAGCGGGCCGGCGATACCAGCTCAACCTTCAAATGAAGGAATACCCCTTTCTCACGTAAGAACAACCTTCTTTCTATTCTTTTCTACCCTCAATTCCTGAAATAAGTAGTTCTTCTTCTTCGTCGAACGCTCAGACAGCAACAACTGTTGTCTGTCACATATGAGCGAAAATGCTTTGCACTGCCGTTAAGCGCCTGACAAGTCAGGCCCAGCGCATCCGACTTCGGCATGGGAGAGAATGGTTATTTTATAAGTCTTTCTGGAAAAAATGGCAGGAGAATGGACCAAGAAGGCAGAAAATAAGACAAGAAGGAGGAGGTGACAAGAAGAAAAGGAACAAGGCAGAAACAAAGTGAGGGATAGAAAAGAGGGAATTCATAGCACAGATTTTCCAGAAGGTGGGGGATGCTATTTATACTGACAGGCCCCCCCCCCCCGGCATCCCCACAGGGGGTAAATAAGTAGATAAAAAAGAAGGGGAGGGAGGGGGAGAGCTACGGCAAGAAGCAAGAAAACCCCTTCAATGTTGAATGACAAAAATCTGAAACCAAAACACAGCACAAAAGTTGATTGCAGCGTGGATGCCACATTGTGGTATTATAGGTTTTATTTAATGTAGCAGCATCCCAGAAGTTTGAATGTGGCTACCTAAATGTGGTTGGGAAGGGGAAGGGGGGGGGGGGGGGTTAGGGGGGGGGGGGGGGGGGGGGCTGAGAGGAAACAGTCACATACGCAAAAACCTTGGAGCAAAAAAAAATTTTAATTTTTAAAAAATTTCTTTTTTTTATTTCAAGGAAAATGGAATAAGCACTTAATATGTACTTTGAAAAAAAAATTTTTTTTACAT
This sequence comes from Rapana venosa, assembly GCA_028751875.1. Taxonomy (NCBI): domain Eukaryota; kingdom Metazoa; phylum Mollusca; class Gastropoda; order Neogastropoda; family Muricidae; genus Rapana; species Rapana venosa. The sequence goes on along the minus strand of CM054141.1, from coordinate 10,950,881 downwards.
CCACTCCCTGTGTACATGCAGGTAAATTTTGTCATCTGTTCCCTCCAGCACACAAATGGTCTACTCTTCCGAAAAAGCGGAACAGGTTTTAACATGTGTGCAAGATGTTCTGCATGAGTTCATCATCAAAGGGACAACAGGGGTATATAAAGGTGGAAAAGAGCTGTGTCACACATGCACAGATGTGTTTTGCTATTCAAATCGGAACGAAGTAAAACTGTGAAATAATCTCAGATTTCTCGCTTAGATGAAAATGTGCACAGCTGATTTCTGACAAAATAAAATCTCGAACATTGCGTTCACACTATCATAATCTGCCTCACATAAACTATGTAGCTGTTGGTGTTTATTAAGAAGATAAGATTATAGAGGGAAGGAACACATTTACAGCTGGGTGAACTGGGACACTGTACTGAAGGCGAGGCACATGATCATCCACGAGGTTATCATTGCAGAAACATTGATGCAGTGTACAGTATACATTATCGTTCATCTGTAGTTTTGGTGTGGTGGTTGTTGTTTTTTCGCAACATGGCTTGATGAATGTATTTGCATCCAACATTGTAAAGTACATAGCCCTTGAAATTGTAAAATGTACTTTAGAATTTTAATGTTGTAAATGATATATATATATATTCTAATATATATATATACCACACAAAGTGAAAGCATAACAACCAGCATAATAAATGTTCCCCAATATTTCGGCTTTCGCCTTCCTCAGGGTTTTTTTTATTATGACGTGATGACCTGTTTCAGGTGGTTTTTTTAATTATACTTTTGCAACTTTTATTGGTCACACTATCCCTACATTGATTGAGATAACCCCTTTTTCCCAGTACACGTGCACTGTGCACATTTGTACGCTACCATAACCCAGAAGTGGGTGATAACCGAAGGAAGGGTTAGCAGATGGTTGGTTACCCTATGGTGGGTCACCCGTAGGGAAAAGGTTAAAGAAGTACAAAGGAAAACAACCTTGGCTGCTTCTAATCCTGATTTATTTCCATTTCAGCAAAACTCACGGAGTGCCTTTTGCTTATGTTCCTATACTGTGGCTGGATGGGGTGAGTATATATACCATGTTCAGTTGAAAGTCTTGCAGTGTGTGTGTGTGTGTGTATGTATGCATTCATGCTCATGGAAGTGTACATGAGTACACTTCTTTAACTTTTATTTTGAGGATAATGGATTAAGCATTCATGTGTTGTTGTTTTTTACATCCAGTCCCCGTGTGTATGTGGTTTTGTAAATTTTGTCATCCAATTCCCACCGTCACAAATAGCCTACTCTTCCGAAAGGCGGAACATGTTTTGACATGTGCTTAAGGTGTTCTGCCTGCATTTGCACACAGGACCTTAGTTTATAGTCTCATACAAAAGGACTTTCATCAGCTGAGAAAGAAAGAAAGAAAGAAAGAAAGAAAGAAAGAGAGAGAGAGAGAGGGAGAGAGAGAGCAGGATGGGGGGTGGGGGGGATTTATGTAGCAAGGTGAAAACTGGAGAGGGAGAGAGAGAGAGAGAAATAGAGAGAGAGAGAAGGAGGGAGGGGAGAGAGAAGTAGAGAGACTAGATGAGTGATCTTTATTTTGAATAGTTACAGACAAGCATTTACATATAATTATATCCTTTTTTTTTTCATCCAGCCCTTGCCTTGGTTAGAGACTTCAAAATGAAAATGAGAGAGAAACACAGACAGACAGGTGTTGTTATTGTTTTTGTGTGTTCCCCAGCTTAACTCTCTGGGGGGGTCACCCAGAATGTGCACTCTGACTCACTCATCCCACCTAGGAATCACTGTGAGATTGAAATTGCACACTGCATGAGAAGTTTGTGTGTACGACTGTTTGTAAGTACCTCACCATATAGGCAGCCATACTCCGACTTCAGAGGATTTTTATCTCTTTAAAGGAGAGTGCAGGTTGTTATGTTAAGAGCTTGTCATGGCTGAAGGCAATCTCAACACAACATCTCACAACATAACAACATTTTAGTGTAGGCTTTGGCAATCAGCTGACATCAATAACTGACACAGCTTTTGACATGGGCCAGAGACAGACTGAATAGTAGAACCAGAGTTATGAAGCAGATGATGATAAAAATGGGTGCCAAAACTGATTTTGAATGAACAAAAGTCTCAGACCTGATCTTCCTGCGTCTGCGTTGCTGAACAGGTTGCCAAAATTGATGACAGCATCGGCGACATGTTCAAGAACCAGATTGAACTACCCCTGACTGCCGCTACCTATTTCCATTATGCGCTGTACGGCATTGCACCACTGATGATCTTGATTCCTGTGGCGGTCATTCTGTTGGCGTGGAGACAGGAACGGAAAAAGGTATGCGCGTGTTACATGTCCCCAAGCATGCGGATGAGATGAATCGTGTGCTGCAGTTATCAGCCAGGGTCAGCTAGCTAAGCAGAAAATGGTAGGGAGGGGATGTTTAGATTGCAGAGTCGAGTTTGTGATTTACTCCTCCACTGCTTGTTTCGTCTACCTCACTTATTCATCTCTGGGGACGGGATAGCCTAGTGGTCAGAACATTGCGCTGGCAATCTGACGACCCGGGTTTGATTCCCGTTCAAGGGGATATTTTCCCCCTGGAGTTAACATCAGTGCAGACTCCACTCTCCCCAAAAGTCCTTCGGATGAGACTGAATGCACGCAGAATATCTTGCGCACTTGTTAAATCCTGTTCCGCTTTTCGTAAGAGTAGGCCATTGTGTGCCAGTGGGAACAGATGACAAAATTGACAAAACTGCATACACATGGGGACTGTATGTAAAAAAGCACATGAGTGCTTATTTCATTATCCTCGATATAAAAGAATTTTTTTTTTTTTAATCTCTCTTCTCCCAGTGTGTGTGTGGCGGGGGAAGAGGGGGGGATGAAGTAGATTCTGTTGATACATAGATACACTGTCATTAAAACATGAGTGTGTTTGAGACTTAAACTGTTTTTTGCCTCCCCCCCCCCCCCCCAGCAAAAAAAAAAAAAAAATCCCTGCAGAGTTAATCTACCAAGTTTATTCTTACAATTCTTCATTCCCATTTGGCAGTTTTCTCAGCCGGCTTGAATCAGGAAGTGGGGCTGAAATGAAGTGGGAAGTTTGTTTACCATGTTAACAACTGCTACAGCTCAGAGTGGTTAAAATCATATTTGACTTCATTCCTACGGGTCCATGAAGTTATGGCTTTGAATCTCAGCAGTGGCATGTGGTAAATCAGGAGTAGAGGTAAAGGTAAAGATGTCCCATAACCCTGTGCGGTTGTAGGGGAGCGAGCGGTCAAAGACCTCAACTTCTCTAAGGGCCAGCATATTGAGGGCGGCACCCATCTCCTCTCTCCCTCGCTGCTTTACCTTCCCAGACCCTAAAGAGGGCAGGTACCCATTTACAGCTGGGTGAACTGGGGGACTGTACTGAAGCCAGAAACACATCAAGAGTGAGGAATTTTTTATATCTCCCAGGTCGTCTGAAAGTAGGGACCTGCCGTTGTCTTAAACTCCATTCATGTATATATGTGTATATGCAGAAGATCAAAGCAAGTTAAAGGTTCTATCAGTTATGTCAGTGTCTGGTGGGTTTCAGAAACCCGAGCATGCATCCGGTAAAAGAAAAAAGTGAACCTGCTCTGAAGTCGGACTATGCTGGCTGGGGTGAGCAGGCCCAAACCTCCTGCAGAGTTATGAAAGAACACAAAGAAGAAAGTGTACTGTTTCTGGAGAATTTTTCACATTTCTTTCTTTCTTTTTTAATTTATTTATTTGTTTATTTATTTATTCTCTTATTTCGAGGATAATGGAATAAGCACTCTTGTGCTTTTTTTTTATGAACATCCAGTCCCCGTGTGTATGCAATGTACGCTACCAAACACCCAGATTCAAACAAACTACTGTTGGCCGACGCTCTTTTCCTATTATTTTATTGTCCATCCACCTGGAATTACCTCCCTTGCTCACTTTGCCAAAAAGCCTACATATGACACTTTCAAATCCAGCCTCAAAAACGCACTTATTTCCTACCTGATGTCTTCTACTTTTCAACAGCCACCTTCATCTCCACCACCCTACCTAATTATGTTGTGTGTGTGTGCGCGCATGTTTTTGTGAGTTTGTGCATGCGTGTGTATGAGCATAAATTTGATGTATGTTAATTCTAATATTTCGTAGAAGGTTGTATGTGTGTAAATGATTTGAATGCAAATGCTTCAATTTGTTTGCTTTACAAGATTCAGCGCTTTATAAATACCATACATTATTATTATTATTATTATTAACTTTGTAACTTTTGTCACCTGTTCCCACCAGCACACAATGGCCTATTCTTCTGAAAAGCGGAACAGGTTTTAATGTGTGTGCAAGATGTTCTGCATGCGTTCGCATACAGGACCTTGGTTTATAGTCTCATCCGAAGGACTTTTCATCAGTTCTGACAGTCAGTGTTGTCATGATTGTATTAACACCTCAGTGGAGATTTACTGATAAGTGACACTCCACCACGAAATGAGTCGCTTTGCACCTGACCCACTTTTCTTCTAGAAGCCATTTTAGGCAGGTGGGGGGATCAGGTTGTCGATTTTGATTGATTATAAAACTGTAGCCATTCTTCTACCTTGTATCAAAATATCAAAGTATAAGCTTGTTTCCTTTTTTGCGTTTAAAGTGTGACTAAAAGATGCCGAAACCCTCAATCTGACCATCTATTACGATGCTGTTGTTGTTGTTGTGCGTTCCCCAGCTTTACACCCTGGGGGGTCACCCAGAACATGCCACACTCTGACTCACTCATCCCACCTGGGAATCACTGTGAGATAAGAAGTACACACTGGATAAGAAGTTTGCGTGTATGACTATTTTTCAAGTACCTTGCCATAGAGGCAGCCATACTCCGACTTCAGAGGATTTTTTTTTTCTCCTTTAACAAAGGAGAGTGCGGGTTGTTATGTTAAGAGCTTGTCATGGCTGAAGGCAATCTCAACACAACATTTTGCAACATAACAACGTTTTAATGTAGGCCTTGGCAATTAGCTGACATCAATAATAACTGACACAGCTTTTGGCCTTGGCCAAATATTACGATGCTAAACTTTGTCAGTTTCTCATTTTGCCACTTGCTGCAGTGTATCATTTCAATTTGTAATAACTTTTCATAGAATCATCTGATTTACGATCTGTTTTCTGTATGGAATAGCCTTTTAATTGCCGATTAATAACATGTCAATAACTAAAAAATTGACCTCTGGTGCAATGCGACTCATTCTTGTGGTGGAGAATCATATATGGGGACTGAATTCTGACAGGCCCCTCAGCCTTCTTTTCATGTTCCTTATGGAAGCCCAGTTGTCGCAGGCTCAGAGACAAGTGGCTGTGCTGTTCTGCTATTGAAGGCTAGTTGGATTTGCAACTTGGGCTGTGTCGGTCACTGAGAAAGCCAGCAAGAGATTTAGCAGAGTAGGTGAACCCTGCATGAACCTTTTCCCTGTGGGTAACCCGCTATAGGGTAACCAACCATCTACTAACCCTTTCCCTCCCTATCACCCGCTACTGGGTTACGGTAGCGTACAAACGCGCAGAGCGCACGTGTACAGGGAAAGAGGGGTTCTCTCCCTTAACGTAGGGATTTTTTTTCAGTGACTGAAATCAGTGGCGGTATTTGTTCTTTTCTTTTTAGAAGTGTGAATGTAAAATGTGAACGATTAAAAAAGAAAAAGTACATTAATCAGTCGAGTTAGTATCTTCTTATTTATCGTGATCGTGGGCCATGTTTTCAGACGCTGCTAAGGAGGCAGGCAGAGAATGGACAGTCACACAACATTCAGAACGGACACACGTCGGTGAACGGCAGTCTGCCTCTGCCAGACGAAACGAGTCCCTTAATATCGGCCCCAGCAAACTAACGATCATCAGCGTGCTACTTCTGAGTACCTGCCAAGAAGTAGGGACTTCTGAAACTTTCAGACTGCTTAACTTCAGTCGTGTGCATGAAGGGATGTTTTCAGTTGTGTGCATTAGGGGGGGGGGTGTCGTTTTCAGTCGTGTGCATAAATGGATAGCTTCAGCTGTGTACATTAAAAGGGTTGTTTTCAGTTGTGTGCATAAATGGGGGACAACTTCAGTTGTGTGCATTAAGGGGACAACTTCAGTTGTGTGCATTGCCGGACAACTTCAGTTGTGTGCATTAACGGACGAGTTCAGTCATGTGCATCTTCAGTTGCGCGCACGAAGGAGCATCTTTACTTTATTTTCATGTAGAGACGACTTAATTAACCCTTTGCTGGGCACAGCAAAATCATTTGTTCCCTTCCTGCTGGGCAAGCAAAATGGAGGTGGATGGCCTCTGAGTGGGTGGGTGTATTTAACATGCAATAACTCCACAATGGCTTAATGGATTGTAATGAAATAAAAACAGCAAAATGCAGAAATGAATAAAGAAACTGCTATTTGCTATTGTGTGGTGTTGTTATTTTTTTTAAAAAGAATTATAATGCATAAACACACAAGGTCATTGATCGGTTTGTATGTGTCACAGTTAGTGTTGCAATAGCTTTGGAATGCATCCCATGGATTTTGATAAAATAAAAAGTAAAACATTCAGAAACAATTACAGAAGAAAAGTTTTCAAACTACTGTTGTGTTTTTAGTTTTTTTTATGAATGATGCACGAAAACATGAAACATTCCGACGGTCGCCATTTTGTTTGCCAACGATCGCCGACGATCACGATGCATGTTAACTTTACAGTTCGAGCCGCTACCACAACAAAAGTCCCAAATAGCAATCAATTCACAAAATATATATCAAGTTGTGAACCATTGCCAAACTCGAAATCCGCGATAATTTCCCCAATTCTATGAGCAGAATTCAAAACGCGCATCGGCCGAGTTCGATTTGACGATCGATTTACGTCTCGAACTTCGTTGTTGTCAAAGCCGGTCTTTCTCGCTTCAATCAACAAAGTCAGAAGCGCACACACTACTCAGATCGCTTACATCGATATTTGAGCCTGGATACACATCTCACAGCGTCATATTTTCGGCATGAAAGCCATAAAAACGATCGTACATGTCGGATTCGAAGATAGCGTCCATCTTGGGAAAAATTGCGATTTTTTTCTTCCAAAACTTGCCACAAACACATTCCAACCGCCGCCATTTGCAATGTACATGCGGAAGTCACGTGGGCAGTCTCGTTGCTTTTATTTTGACGAGATTTGAAGCGAGATTGGCGGGAATTTCGAATGTATGAACGCACTGAAGTGACGGTCACGACGCCGGCCGTTTTTGGCCGTTGTGCCCAAGGATAGGTTCGGACGTTTTGGGACGCTATGCCCAGCAAAGGGTTAAGTTGCAGGCATGGAATAGGCACGACCTGCTCTTTGAAAGGACGACGTCATTTTCATTTTGCGCATGAAGGAAGAAAGATTATTATTTGTGTTGGTTTTGTGTGCAAACTTCATTTTTCAGTCGTATACTTGAAAATTTTATTTCCATTTCGCACACGAAGAGATGACTTAGGTTTATGTGTGTCCAACTTGCAACTTGATTTCAGTTGTGTGTGCGGACAACTTTGCTTGAAGTATGTTCATGAAGGGACAACTTAATTTAAAGATCAAGATATATATATATATATATATATATATATATATATATATATATATATATATATAAGGATAAAAAGGGTAAAAGAGTCCCATAACCTATAAGGTCGTAGGGGAGCGAGGCGTCAGAGACCTCACTTCTCTAGGGCCAGCATATTGAGGGCGGCGCCCATCTCCTCTCCCTCGCTGCTTTACCTTCCCTGACCCTAAAGAGGGCAGGTACCCATTTACAGCTGGGTGAACTGGGGGAACTGTACTGAAGCCAAGGGCGCAAACGGTCACCCATCCAACTGGTAACCACGCTCGATGCTGCTTAACTTGGCTGGGGGAAAGCGAGTGCTCCGACCACTGAGCTATCCCGTCCCCATATATATATTTCCATTTCCATTGTGAGTATGAAGAGACAACTTCATTTCAGTAGTAAACATGAAGACAGTAGTATACATGAAGGGACAACTTGATTTCAGTAGTATACATGAAGGGACAACTTCATTTCAGTAGTATACATGAAGGGACAACTTCATTTCAGTAGTATACATGAAGGGACAACTTCATTTCAGTAGTATACATGAAGCGACAACTTCATTTCAGTAGTATACATGAAGCGACAACTTCATTTCAGTAGTATACATGTAGAGACAACTTCATTTCAGTAGTATACATGAAGGGACAACTTCATTTCAGTAGTATACATGAAGGGACAACTTCATTTCAGTAGTATACATGAAGGGACAACTTCATTTCAGTAGTATACATGAAGGACAACTTCATTTCAGTAGTATACATGAAGAGACAACTTCATTTCAGTAGTATACATGAAGGGACAACTTCATTTCAGTAGTATACATGTAGAGACAACTTCATTTCAGTAGTATACATGAAGAGACAACTTCAGTAGTATACATGAAGAGACAACTTCATTTCAGTAGTATACATGAAGAGACAACTTCATTTCAGTAGTATACATGTAGAGACAACTTCAGTAGTATACATGAAGAGACAACTTCATTTCAGTAGTATACATGTAGAGACAACTTCATTTCAGTAGTATACATGTAGAGACAACTTCAGTAGTATACATGAAGAGACAACTTCATTTCAGTAGTAAACATAAAGAGACAACTTCATTTCAGTAGTATACATGAAGGGACAACTTCATTTCAGTAGTATACATGTAGAGACAACTTCATTTTAAGTGTATACATAAAGAGACAACTTCATTTCAGTAGTATACATGAAGAGACAACTTCATTTTAATTGTATACATGTAGAGACAACTTCATTTCAGTAGTATACATGTAGAGACAACTTCAGTAGTATACATGAAGAGACAACTTCATTTCAGTAGTATACATGAAGAGACAACTTCATTTTAAGTGTATACATAAAGAGACAACTTCATTTCAGTAGTATACATAAAGAGACAACTTCATTTCAGTAGTATACATGTAGAGACAACTTCATTTCAGTAGTATACATGTAGAGACAACTTCATTTCAGTAGTATACATGTAGAGACAACTTCATTTCAGTAGTATACATGAAAAGACAACTTCATTTCAGTAGGACAACTTCATTTCAGTAGTATACATGAAAAGACAACTTCATTTCAATAGTATACATGAAGAGACAACTTCATTTCAGTAGTATACATAAAGAGACAACTTCATTTCAGTAGTATACATGTAGAGACAACTTCATTTCAGTAGTATACATAAAGAGACAACTAATTTCAGGTGTATACATGAAGGGACAACTTCATTTTAATTGTATACATGAAGCGACAACTTCATTTTAATTGTATACATGAAGCGACAACTTCATTTTAATTGTATACATGAAGGGACAACTTCATTTCAGGATCCATTCATGAAAGGACAACTTCATTTCAGGAGTTGACATGAAAGTCCATCTCAATTTCAGCTGTATGTATGGAAGACCTAATTTCTTTCATTGTTTATTTTATTCTTTTATTTCGAAAATAACGGAATAAGCATTCATGTGCTTTTTTTCATCCAGTCCCCGTGTGTATGCAGTTTGTAAATTTTGTCACCCGTTCCCAATGGCACACAATGGTCTACTCTTCCAAAAAGTGGAACAGGTTTTAACGTGTGCGCAAGATGCTCGCGTTTGCACTCAGGACCTCGATTTATAGTCTCATCCGAAGGACTTTTGTGGGGAGTGAAGTCAGCACCGATGTTAACTCTAGAGGAAAAATCCTCTTGAACGAGATTCTAGTATGGGTCAGCAGATCACAATGTGCATCACTCTAACCACCAGGCAAATCCCACCCCCCTATTAGAGAGGAGGAGAAGGAAAAGAGGGAAGAGGATAAGAATGGAAGGGGAACAGCATAACTGATGGCACAGTCCCTGTATTGGATAACTCCGCTGGCACTCTCATACATCCTTCGGATGAGACTATAAACCGAGGCCCAGTGTGCGAATGCACGCAGAACATCTTGCGCACACGTTAAATCCTGTTCTGCTTTTCATAAGAGTAGGCCATTGTATGCCGGTGGGAACAGATGACAGCATTCACAAAACCGCATGCACACGGGGACTGGGTGTAAAAAAGCACATCAGTGCTTATTCCATTATCCTCGTTATAAAAGAATTTTTAAAAAAAAATAAATAAATAAAAATAAATACAATCGAACCAAATCCCACTGACCACAGAGGCCATATCAGGGTTGTCACTTTGTCAATAATGTTCTGTATCTCGTAAAGCAATATCTTTTTAATTTTTTCATGAATAAAATTATAGCTGTAGATTAAATAATGTATAAAATAGTAAAGCGTTCAAGTGATGTCGATCAAATTCATATTTATACTTGACAGTCCCTTAAACACGTACCTAACACGCACATATGCGTACATGTAATTCACATAAACATGCGCATACTTAGTACACACGCATGCCTAGACTTACATGTGTGCATAAGCACATACATATACAGATATACTCTTGTCAGGATTTTATCTTTCACGACATTTCCAAAGTTAAAAACCGTACGCTTTTAAAAAAAAGTTTTAAATTCACTTTGTATTATTTATTTCATATGCTGTATATAACAGTAACGTTAATAAAAACCCAAAACTAATATTGACAAGTACATCTTGTAAAACTGCAGAAAAAAATCCAAGAAGTACATACAGCATGTATGTTTATCTGTAACCTAATGTTTATTTTATATCTTTTATATTGCAATATTGGTCATGAAAAAACCCCAAAATAATGATATTGAGAAATTATCCCTTGTAAAACTGAATCGGGAAACAAAAATCCAAGAATTATGCTATGTGTAATTATTGGTGACATGATGTTACATTTTATGTCGTGTTTATTCCAGTAATTGCAGAGAGAAACCAAATGATATTGACAAATACTCCTTGGAAAGCTGTGATATGCAACACCATTCGCATAATGGGAAGAATGTACTCAAAATCCTGGGAAGATTATTTTTATAAGTGCGTTAATCTCACCTGAGTGCCAGGAACATGTGTGTGTGTGTATGCACGTGCGAGGATGCTTGCTTGCTTGCATTTGTGTGTATCTTGCTTTTAGATGTTTTTCAATCTATATTTGTATACAGGTTGTGTCAGTGTGAAAGCTGGACATCATTACTAGTATGAATATGTGATGTCTTAGTGGGAGATGATTAGTGTGCGTTTTTATTGTGGAGTCTTCTTCTTCTTACACTTGTTTATAGGTGATTGGCTATGCTTCTTTGCTGGTTTCACAAGGCAAGTTTGTTGTCTGCTCATTTTTTGATCACCGGCTGTTGCCTTCAAAATTAGTTCTTCGTTTTCACTGTGGTCGCAAGTCGTCCCATTTGAGTGCCTCGGGCCACCCTAAAAATTGTACAATTCTTGAAGCAGTGTACCAGGCCTGTGTAAGCACGAGTCTGCTCAAGCCTGAGTTCACATGGTTATGGGCTTTGATGCCCTGTGTGATTTTTTAAATATTTGTATTCTTGCTGCTGAGCTCATCTGCTTCAGGAGGAAATGCCTTCAGAGTTATTTACCCTTGCAGCTATGCTGAAAACCAAGTTTAAATTGGGGAGACTTCAGCGCCGTTTAGTAAAGTGTCTTTTTAAAACAATTTTATATATATATATATATATATATATATATATATATATATATAATATAACCTATAGTACAAACGAAAACATTGGGAACATCTATATTGGTTGTTATGCTTATCATTGTTGATATATATATATATATATATATATATATATATATAATTTATTATATAATAAACCCAACTTAAAGAAACAATTTAACTAATTATGGGTCTGTAAGTTTCACTCTGTATATAAACTTGGTTTATATATATATATATACTTAAGTAAAGGCAAACTATATATAGAGAGTTTGCTTTACTGAAGTAAAACCTGTATGCACAGTACCTGCAAACTGGCAGTTTGGTGAGATCTTTATGTCCTGTGCTCGTGGTTGCATGATTTTAACTGAAAAGAAACAGACTTATCCATGTTCTACAAGACAATTCTGATCTGTTTTCTACGAAACATTTCTGAAATGGGTTGGCAACACTAAAGAAGAAAGTATGAAAGTGAGCAAATCTTCTGTGGAAAGTAGTTCAATTTCAAACAGTTCAGTGGGTGAGAAATAGGGTAAATTTAATTTTTGTTATCTTGTCACACAAAGATAAATGGGTTTTTGTGATATTTTTTGCAAATATTGAGATAAATACACTGCATATGAGAGAAGAGAGAGACATGCTGAGCAAAGTGTTGCTGGAAATGTTTGCAAATATTGATGTACAGTACAGTTGTGCCATTAGAGATTTGTGTCTGTGTGAATAATTTGAAAATATTTGTACATAGCAAATGGGCATATGTAGTGTGCATGTTATGTCGTCACATAACGCCTTTTTTAAAAAGTAATGATATCTTTGCGTATTTTAAGTTATTCGAAGAAACATTTTTGTCTGTAAATGTTAACAATTATTAATATTATAATATAATTATATATATATAATATATATATATATATATAATATATATATAATATATATAATATACGTGTATATATTAGATATATATAGATATTACTATACATATGTGCTTCCATAAGTCCCCATTCGAAACACTTGTACTTTTTTCAGTGTTCAGAAAAACCAAATAACTCACTGTATTTTTTATTACGCTCATCATTTTTTAAACTGTTTAACTCACTGCATTTTTTTTATATCACTTTCATCATTTTTTAAACTTTTTATTGTTCATTATGTTTACATGCCTCTGGAAAATCAGGATATTTTGTGTTCACTTTAATACATATCTGCTGATATTTTTATCTTCAGATCACACATGACCATCTCCATCATTCCTTCAGAAACAGAAAATTGCTGTAACTTAAGATTTCCAGTGAGTGTTGGATCTTTTTTTTTTTTTTTTTTTGGCTGCCTCATCTTCCGTGAGGTCCCCTGTACTGCTGTTCCCACACCGCTCATTCAATCTCCCCGCCACAGCCATACCCAGATTCGTTATGTCTCATTCCCAGGGTCAGAAGTCCACAGGGAGCCCGTCACTATCAGGCCGCCATGAGGCCACCAGCCAGAGGGGCCCTGCACTACTGTTGGGTCACTTTGGTGGTGTTCAGTGGTGCCTGTTCTGAGCTAACATACGCAAGGACACCACCTACTGAGCCCCCTACTAACGACAGTAATAGCTCAGTCGCGGACCAGACTGAGTGAGTTGCCCACCCGATGTGGCAACCATCACAACGTACCTCCAACGACCCCCCCCCCCCCCCCCCCCCCCCGCGAACCTCCAGTGTGTTGGATCTTGGGCCGTCTGCTTTGCTTCTTCATCGCAGGTTGTTCAAATTATTTTCAGTTCTTTTTTTTCCCCTCTGAACCCTTAGCCAACTTGTCCTTGTATGACTTCTTTTCCATTCCTCTTCCATGAATTCCAGTCTAGTGCAAGTCCTGCAGTGTGGTTTTGACTTTGCTCAGGGTGCGTTCAATCTGCATGTTTGTGTGTGTTGTGTGTGTGTGCGTGCGTGCGTACATGTGGTTCCACTTATTGGCAAATTTATTTGCCCATCATGCAAGATTCGGTGGGGGGGGGACACAAGATCTCCCACCTGCAACCAGATGTTACGGAAAAGCATTCTTCCACACCTTATACCGTGTGCTATGTTCATCATTTAATCATGTTTCAGATTAAGGGTATGTCAGACAGACAGGCAGGTGACAAAATTGTGTGGAGACAGGGAGTAGGTGACGTTACTTCAACTCTAAGCATAGTAGTGTTCCCTGTGTTCGTCTTTGATCCTGTGCTTCGATCAGCAAAAATAATAGAACATTTGTGATCAGAACACACTGGTTCTCACAGGTTTTCAGAAATAAATCTTTGTGTGGGTTGGTGGGGGGGGGGGGGGGGGTTAAGAAAAACTCTCAGAAGGAGCTTACTTACTGGAAATTGCTAAGTTACAGAATATCAGTGAGCCCGTTTCTGAAATCTTGAAAACTAACTTGGCGTGTCATCAATACTCCATAATGCCCCTCTTGTCAAGAAGACTATAGGATATACGTGACACTGCACGTGAAAATCATGGATAAGGGTCAAGATTCAGAAAATGAGATTGAAGTGTAATCTGAAAGAAAAGATCATTCTGAACAAGACACGCAAAAAAACAGATTTCAATTATCTGTATTCCTTTTTGAGATACACACGTTGGAGTCTGCAGGTGATCGGTGACCGCGGCTTTAACGGTGTTCACTTTAACAGCACAAAACTACAGCTGGCAACTTAGCCATGATTTTTAGTGTGCAACCTCACCTTTGTAATCGGTGTAAAATAAGTAAGGTATGCTTCCTCTGCCTCTATGCTATGCAATCACTGGTTTTATGTGAATTCCATATACTTTATTTTTGTTTGTAAAAAAAAAAAAAAAATCGTGTGTCATATGCTTATCTTTCCACATGGTTTTAAAATATACAAATTCTGTTCTGACTTGCCTGTTTTTGATAAAACAGGTGAAGGTCATATAAAAACACTGTCCAGTTTTTGATAAAAGCGTGAAGGTCATATAAAAAAAAAAATTGTCAAAAATGCACAACACTCTTGCCTTGGCTTACAAAACAGCGATATTGAAAACCAAAGATTTTTTTATATCGTATTAACCGTTCCAGTGCCTTGATTGGTGCAAAGTCAGTCTTACAAACTTCTTATTCCTGAAGATGGAGTGCATCTGCCTTAATAGTGGGGGGGGGGGGTGGGGGGGGGAGACTGGTTGCATACGCAAAATCTCACCATTGGTGAACCTCAGAGCTCTAGCAGAGGAATGGGGAAAAAACCAAACCAAAACAAACCAACTTTCTGTGCTGCAAATGTTAAAATGAAAAGTGTACGTGTGTGTGTGTTGCTTGCAAAAACTGTTTGGGGAGGGGAGATGGGGTGTGAAAATGGTGCTGAGAAAATGGGGAAAGGATATTGGGGGGTGGGGCTGGGGGGGATAAAGAAAGCAACATATTATTGTTTGTAAACGGCCTTGAGATTTTCCAAAGAGTTGCACTTTTCAGATGTCAGTTATATATCATTTACTATTATCATTATTTTTTTATACTGATTTATTATAATCATTGACGCTGATGGTAACCCTAAAGTATTAAAAGTTTTGTGAATTAAATCGGCTTTTGCATTTGTTCGCAAACCAAATCCAATAAAATCAAGTACATCATTATCGCACAAGTAGACAAACTCAAGCAGACTACAAGCCATACATAAAAACGGCAAACAGGAAAATATTTACAGGAAAACACCACAACACAGTATTTCATACATCAACACAAACACACATCACAAGATTTTTTCACAAGATTTTTTTTTTAAAAGCACTCAAACATCAGCAATACCTAACCCAGTTATAAACTCACTGGTATATAATTATCCAAACATTGCAATGCAAATACTGTCTGTTAACTAAAAGCTTCCATTAATGCCACAATGATGATTTTGACTGCCCCCCACCCCCTCCCTTTTTTTTTTAAAAGGCCAGTATTATTTACTGTAGATTAGTTTAGATTTCTTGAAATATTAGTTTTTAAAAACTAAATTTCTTGAGAGAAAAAAAAGCACAATACTCAGCATCTCCAAAGAGTGTTTGATATCTTGTAGTTTTGCTTCTGCTTTCTGTCATTATGCACAGTGTGTGTGTGTGTGTGTGTGTGTGTGTGATTGTGTGTGTTTTATTTCAGCATATACTGAAAGTAACTTCCATGCTAGTGCAGGGTATTCCATATTTTGATGCATTTTTACTCTACATTTTTTTTGCTTGTTCATATTGATTACATTCATAGACGTTTGTTTGTGTGTGTGTAGTTAATACTTGTTAATAAATCTGTGTGGGAGTGGCCACTCACGCTTACATTTGTGTATGTGTTTGATCTTGAAGTGCACTTTTTATTCCATATTACAGTTGCGATTTTTGTCTATTTGTTTGGTCTTGGGTGTGTGGGGGGGGGGGGGGGGGGGGGGGTGTTGGGGTTTTTTTTGGGGGGGAGGGGGAATCGGTTGACAATGTATCACAATTAAACAGTTTTATCAAATCCATGAAAATGAATTTGCCATGATTCAGGAAAAAACCCAAAAAACTTTTTCAGATTTTTGCTGTCCCGATGCCAAGGGTAGTGTTGAACATGGTTACTTCTTAGATGGGTAACTGTGCGCCTTGGCTTTCAGTACAGTCCCCTCCCCCCAGTTCACCCAGCTGATTTTCATTAACTGGATAATTACCAACAGTGTAACTTGTGTCTTTCCACTTTTTTAAGCTCCTCATAATTGTATGTCTGCCTGGGAAATTGTCTGCTGCAGCTGGGACATCTTTACCTGTCAAGCTTGGGAACGGAAACAGGAAGGAAGGTGGCAGGATGGTTAAGACGTTCACCTGCCAGCAATTAAGTAAACCGTGAGGTTGTGGGTTCGATTCCCAGCCTCGCCCTTTCTTCCCAGTTTGACAAAAAAATCAAACTGAATGTCAAAGTCCTTCGGATGAGACTATAAGCCGAGGCCCTGTGTGCGAACGTACGCAGAACATCTTGCGTACACGTTAAATCCTGTTCCGCTTTTCGTAAGAGTAGGCCATTGTGTGCCGGTGGGAACGGATGACAAAATTTACAAAGCCGCATACACACAGGAACTGGATGTAAAAAAGCACATGGGTGCTTATTCCATTATCCTTGATATAAAAGAATAAATAAATAATAATAATAAAACACAAGTACCCATCCCATATTTTCCTGTGCTGTCCCTCTCCGCTTATTAATCAACTGCTGGACATTATTCTTTGAGATCAAGAAGGGAGGGTGGCAGGATGGTTAAGACGTTCGTCTGCCAGCAGTTAAGTAAACCGTGAGGTTCTGGGTTCAATTCCCAGCTTCGCCCTTTTTTTTTTTTAAACCCCAGTTTGACACACACACCCCCCAAAAATCGAACTGAATGTCACAGTCCTTCAGATGAGACTGTAAACCAAGACCCTGTGTGCGAACGTATACAGAAAATTTTGCACACATGAGACTGTAAACTAAGACGCTGTGTGCGAACGTATACAGAAAAGTTTGCACACATGAGACTATAAACTAAGACCCTGTGTGCGAACGTATACAGAAAATTTTGCACACGTGTTTAAAAAACCTGTTCCACATTTCGGAAGGTAGGAATGGATGACCCAAAACTGCATGCACGCAGGTGTTACCACACCATCCCTGAAGTCGGAATGTGGCTACCTATATGGGGGAGAGTGGGGGTGGTGGGAGACTCTTCTACTTCTTCTTCTTCCTTATAGCTCCTAGCGGAGCATAGGGCCTCAACAGCGTCCCTCCACCTTCTCCTGTCTCTGGCAAGGGTCTTGGCCTCTTCCCATGTCAGGCTGGAGTCTCTCAGCTCACTATTCAGGCTTCTCCTCCAGGTCTGTTTGGGGCGCCCTCTCTTCCTTTTCCCCTGCAGGTTCCACTCGAGCGCTTGTCTGGTGATGTTGCAAGGCTCCTTCCATAGGGTGTGGCCGGCTGGGAGACTCGCATACGCAATAATCTTACTATTGGTGAACCTAGGAGCTCTACCTAAGGATTGAAAAACATTTTTTGTTGAGATTGTGATAGATATATGTTGATCAGAATTCCCGTTTTCTTGTATTTTATTTTTTGTTTGATTGATTCAGTCGTGGTAGTTGTTTGGTTAGAATGTGCGTGTGTTTCGTGGCAGTTTTGTCAGAATTCGTGTGTGTGTGTGCATGTGCGTGCGTGCGTGCATGTGTGTGTGCGTGTGTGTGCATTCCATGGAGTTGTTTGGTCAGAATTCCTGTTTTATCTTCTTTGACCTTATATTGCCTTAGACTACAAATTATGGTTTTTATTATTGTGTAATTGTATTTTAACAAAGGAAAATGTTTTCATAATTATTGATTCTTCTTTTGAGTGACTTGTACCATGTACTGGAGTGGAGTGGTGTGTAAGGGAGTGGAATGTTGAGAGTAGAGGGCAGTGCAGTGTAGCATAGTGTTGTAGTGTTTATTCATCTAATTTATTTAATTCTTTTATATTGAGGATAATGAAATAAGCACTTATGTGCTCTTTTACATCCAGTCCCTGTCTGTATGCGGTTTTGTAAATTTGTCATCTGTTCCCACCGGCACACAATGGCCTACTCTTACGAACAGCGGAACGGGATTTAACATGTACGCAAGATGTTCTGCGTGCATTCGCACACGGGACCTCGGTTTATTGTCTCATCCGAAGGACTTTTGGGGAGAGTGGAGTCTGCACTGATGTTAACTCCAGGGGAAAATATCCCCTTGAACGGGAATCGAACCCGGGTTGTCAGATTGCGAGCGCAATGTTCTAACCACTAGGCTATCCCGTCTGTGTAGTGTTTTGTAGTGCAGTGTAGCATACTGTAGTATAGGGACGAGATAGCGTGGTGGTTAGAGTGATGTATTTGTGATCTGCTGACCTGGGTTTGATTCTCATTCAAGAGGATTTTTCCTCTGGAGTTAACATCAGTACTGACTCCACTCTCCCCAAAAGTCCTTCGGATGAGACTATAAACCGAGGTCCCGAGTGCAAACACACGCAGAACATCTTGAGCACAAATTAAACCCGTTCCGATTTTTGGAAGAGTAGGCCATTGTGCGCTGGTGGGAACGGATGACAAAATTTACAAAACTGCATACACTCGGCGACTGGATGTAAAAAGCACATGAGTGCTTATTCGATTATCCTTGAAATGAAAGAAAAATAATAAATAAATGTCTGCAGACTTTCCTAGGTGAAATTTGTGACTATCCACATATGTTTTATGTGTATAGAGTGATACCTATGTCTCCTTTCTCGTTTCCCTGTAAGCTTATATAAACATCTTCACCCTACCTCTCCATCAGGGTTATTCATATTTGAAACGAAAAATAAATTTCAACCCAGGCATTCAGGTAGTGGGGAGTTAGGGAGGAAAATAACTTTTTCTTCTTTATTTTTCCTCTTCCAATTTGCTCTGAAATCTTTAACATAAAACTGACCAGCAAAGTCGTGATGTAATTCTCACATTTTCTTTTTCTCTCTCTCTCTCTCTCCCAATTTGCTCTGAAATCTTTTTCCAGAAAACTGAAGAGCAAAGTCATCATGTAATTCTCACATTTTCTCTCTCTCTCTTCCAATTTGCTCTCTGAAATCTTTTCCAGAAAACCATAATTCTCAGTTTCTTTTTCAGTTTCTTCTTCTTCTTCCTTTTTTGTCATGTTTCTCCCAGGGGAGGTTTGACATTGATGAGTCTTCTCCATCTCTCTCTGTTTTGAGCTTCCTCCTTTTTTATGCCCCTTTCTCTAAGATCATCTGCAATACAGGCAGCCCAGGTTTTCTTCAGTTTGCTTTCTGAAATCTTTTTTCCAGAAAACTGAACAGCAAAGTCATGTTGCAATTCTCACACAATTCCGCTGCTTACTTACCCTGCTGAAGGCTGTTTTAAGCCCCCTGTTAAAGAACCAGACACTGCAGCTGGGTGGATATAAGCATTTGACTTCTTGGAAGTTGTGGGTTTGAATCTTGCCAGCCCTGTCTGGTGAATTACAAGTGAGGATTTTTTACAATCGCCCCAGATCAACTTTAAGTGAAGTCCTGCTAGTGCCTTAATTCCCTTCATACATCTCTCTCTCTCTAGATATGTATATCAACCTTTTCAACCTAATATCCCCTCCCCCCAAAAATAAAAAAGAAACCCTGACCATCATAATACTTTTTAAAAAAACAAAAAACCATTTGCAATGTTAATATATATAGAGAGATATATATATAGATATACATATATATAATGTATGCAAAAGAACCAAGTGTGCACGTCTGCATTCTGTGGGTTACAGAAACATGAGCATACCCAGCAAACACACTGTTGTTAGAGATGAGAGGGATGGACTCTGCCAGGTTCAATTTGTTCAAGAGACACGACCTGAAAAATTCAGTGCAGTGCCCCAACTCCTCAGTCAGGTTAAGCCCCCAACCAATCATGTTCAATCTAAGGGAAACTACTCATGCTGCTAGTTGAATTAGTCTCCATTTCAATCCAGTTTTTTGTGTGTGGGTTGTTTTTTTCCCCCCCCCTTTCAATCAAGTTACTTCCCTTTACCTATCAGTTGCTTTAGGTCTGATGCATTTTCCTTCATAATATAACAGACAACAATAGTTGCTGTCTGAACATTCGATGAAGATGGTTTTTTTGGGGCTTTTTCTTACATCGCCACAAATTGATGATTTCTTCATGACAAAAACGGTGACAGAGAAGAGGTACATGCCAAAAGAGGCAGTATTGGCAACTTTTACTTGAAAGTGATTCTTGAGCCTCATGAAACATTTATTTATTTATTTTATTCTTTTATATCGAGGATAATGGAATAAGCACTTAAGTTTTTTACATCCAGTCCCCGTGTGTTTGCGGTTCTGTCAATTCTGTCATCTGTTCCCACTGGCACACGATGGCCTACTCTTACGAAAAGCGGAACAGGATTTAACGTGTGCGCAAGATGTTCTATGTGTGTTCGCACACGGGGCCTTGGTTTATAGTCTCATCCGAAGGACTTTTGGGGAGAGTGGAGTCTGCACTGATGTTAACTCCAAACATCATTGTGTGTGTGTGTGTGAAATCAATGTGATTCTTTCATGTGGATCAGCTGATGGATACTTAACACCTTGTTGAGGTAAGCCTGTGTGTGTGTCAAAAGGTGTTTTTTTTAGCAGTCACTGACTTACTAATAGGTAAAAACAACAACAACAAAACAAAAAAGGAGATCTGTGGACAAATATCTTTGTAAATCCTAAAAGCAGTTCAAATAAAATTTACTTTGATATATATCTGGTTTTATCAATCTGGAAATGGTATATAATTTATTTTAAGTATGGCCAAAAGAGTGCGTCACAGTTTAGTCAAGATGTGAAATACATTGTGACTCCATCGAGTTAATGGTGGGCAAAAACGGTCACACAAAGCAATGAACTTTGTAGTGGATGGAAAGAGACCAAAGGGAAGACCTAGCAAAACCTGAGCTACCTGTATTGCAGATGATCTTAGAGAAAGGGGGCAGCATAAATAAGGAGGAAGCTCAAAACAGAGAGAGATGGAGAAGGCTCATCAATGTCAAACCTCCCATGGGAGAAACATGACTAAAAAGGAAGAAGAAGAAGAAAAACGGTCCCAATTGCAAAATCTCACCATTGGTGAACCTTGGACCCAAGATCTGCCTCAATTCAGCTTTCACTACCGACTTCAGATGTGATTGAAACAACCATCACCATATTTTAATTAAAAAAAAAGACAACGGTCACAATATTGAACAACAAGAGTCACAGCAATGTAAAGTAAGTAAGACAATGAAAAATCACAGTCACAATACTGAAGAGTAAGACATTGAAAAATCACAGTCACAAAACAAAACAAAAAAATGAAACAACAGACCTGATTAAAAAACAAAAACAACCTAACACCCCCACCCACCCACCCAAAAAAAAAAGAAACCCTGCCCATCACAATAATTAAAAAAAAACTTTGGAAATGTTATTTTAAAATTTTTTTTTTTTTTTTTCCAGCCACAATATCAAAAAAATGAAAACCAAAACATTCCATGTCTCATGTCTTTATTTTCATGTACACACATCTGTACAATGAAGATCAATGATATTCTCAATCAGATATTTAAACATTCAATACACCTATTTCAATACACCAATTATCATAATGTCTCCATGTGATACTATCATATAATGTGCTGGGCACGTAACACCAATCATCATCATGTTTCAACGTGATAGAATAACGGGTTTGACACAGACCAGAAGCTGTGTCAGTTACTGATGTAAAGCAAAGGGCCAAGGCCTACTACTTTACGCAGGTGGTGTCCTGTGTATGTTAGCTCAAAACAGGCGCCACTATCCACCGCCAAAGTGACCCAGCAGCAGTGCAGGGTCCCTCTGGCTGGTGGCCCTACGGTAGCCTGATAGTAATAAGCTCCTTGTGGACTTCCAACACTAGGGATGAGACATAGGGAATCTGGGTATGGCTGTGGCGGGGAGATTGGGATGAGCGGCGTGGGAACAGCGGGAATGGGGACGTCACAGAAGATGAGGTAACATTAAAAAAATGGCAAGTGCTTTGAAATGCAATTTCATTATTTTCACCTACGAAAAGCTCCTAGCAAAACAACTTGTGTCCTCCTTTCACTTTCAGGATGAAAAAAAAAATCCTCTGAAATCACAGTATGGCTGCCTATATGGTGTTATAAAAAAAAGAAAACATGTCCCATAACCTATGTGGTCGTAGAGGAGTGAGGCATCAAAGACTTCTCTAGGGCCAGCATATTGAGGGCGGCGCCCATCTCCTCTCCCTCGCTGCTTTACCTTCCCTGACCCTATAGAGGGCAGGTACCCATTTACAGCTGGGTGAAGTGTGGGACTGTACTGAAGCCAAGGCGCGCAAAGGTCACCCATCCAAGTGGTAACCACGCTCAATGCTGCTTAACCTTAGCTGGGGGAAAGTGAGTGCTCTGACCACTGAGCTATCCCGTCCTATATGGTGAGGTATTCGAGGGAAAAAAAAGTATTACATGCAACCTTCTCATCCAGTGTGTACTCTCACAGTGATTCCCAGGTGGGATGAGAGACACAGTGCATGTTCTGGGTGAAAAGTGTTCAAGCTACATGATATATGTGTGTGTGGATACAAATTTTCCTCATCAGCCATACTTCGTACTACACACTTTCTACTTAATACACTATTCAAACACTATGACACTTGAAATTTGCAAGCATTTAAGCATTCATTGTTAATAAAAAAGAATTGACAGATTAAAAAAAACAACCCGACAAACAAACAAAATGAACATAATAGAGATGTTTTAACACTTTCCCTACATTAAGGGAGAGAACCCCTCTTCCCCAGTACACGTGCACTGTGCCCATTTGTTTGCTACCGTAACCCAGTAGTGGGTGATACGGAGGGAAGGGTTAAAGGATGGTTGGTTACCCTATAGTGGGTTACCCGTAGGGAAAAGGTTAATACAAACAACCTTCATATCTAAACAGATCTAGTCATACATCCACATAATGCTCACATGGAGAAACATGATTGTTATTGGACATCCCACACAAATACAGACAACTGTTACTGTCTCGCACTGAATCTGAACACGTCATCCTTTCATCCCCGTTTTAAAACACAAACAAAAATTCACTTCCCTAACAACATCTCGAAATATACAAACTACGGAATCAGTCGGCATACGAAGACAAAAGCATGGTAAGAGAAACTCATTTGCATATTTCATTGGCCTATCACAATAAAACAGCATCAGCACAAAGAAGTAATATTCCGTGTCCTTGTTGCAAGGTGACCAGTCAATTACCGTCCCACACATCACCGTACTGGTTTTTCTTCTGCCCTGAAAACACAGAGAATTTCAATTTCAAGTCATAAGAGAAGCACATGCTGATGAGAAAACAGTTCAATTCTCTATGTGTGTGTGTGTGTGTGTATGTGTGTGTGTGTATGTAGTGTGTGTGTGTGTGTGTGTGAGTGTGTGTGTGTGTGTATGTGTGTGTGTATGTGTGTGTGTGTGTGTGTGTGTGTATTTTATTTATTTATTTATTTTCATTTATACCACTTTAAGTCACGAGATTTCTCTGCGTGAAATTCGGGCTGCTCTCCCCAGGAGAGCACGTCGCCACAAGAGCAGCGCCACCCTTCTTTTTTTTTTTTTTTTTTTTTTTGTCTGCAACTGTATTTCTTTCCCTATCAGAGTGGCTTTTTTCTAAGAATTTTGCCAGGGACAACTCTCTTGTTGCCGTGGGTTCTTTTTCGTGCGCTGCATAATTTTCTGTAACACACGGGACCTCGGTTTATCGTCTCATCCGAAAGACTAGCGCCCAGACCACCACTCATGGTCTAATGGATGGGGGAAAAGTTTCGGGCCCAGACGGGATACGAACCACCGCACACTTCCGACCCGGACTTTTCGCTTTCTAGACAGGCGCGTTACCTCTAGACCACCGATCCACATCGGTATATATCGGTGAATGTATGTGTGTGTGTGTGTATGTGTGTGTGTGTTTGAGTGTATGTGTGTGTTTGAGTGTGTGAGTGTGTGTGTTTGAGTGTGTGTGTGTGTTTATTTATTTATTTATTTTAGTTATTTAATCTTTTATATCGAGGATAATGTGTGTGAGTGTGTGTGTGTGTGAGTGTGTGTGTGTGAGTGTATGTATGTGTGTGTGTGTGTGAGTGTGTGTGTGTGTGTGAGTCTTTGTTTTAACCCTAGTGGCGCGGTTCCCGGAATATTCCGGTAAAGGCGGGTCTAGGCTGTGTGGCGGATCCCGGAATATTCCGGGATGACGTGGGTGATCATAGTTGAAAGCTTACTTTCGCTTTCAAAGGTCAGCCAATGAATGTTAAGGCCGTTGCAGGCCCGCAGAAAGGGGTGAAGGTCGTTTGACACACACAAGCAACGAAGAATCTGATTGGTTAAGAGTGTATTTTAAATTTTTTTCGGACTTCAACAAAAATGGCGGCCAGCGTTTGCACTAGAATTTCTTCAAGCGTTTTTTGAGCTTTTTTACAAAATTGACAGCGAGGAGGAGTTTTAGAGGCTGGATTTGGTTGAAATAAACAATGAGAGAGACGATGAGCTAAGGATTGTGGAATATTTTTGAAAAACTTGGTAAAAATCAATCGTGATCGGACTGAATCGAGCGGTGCTAGTTTTGCTGGATGGACTTCTTTGCTACTCGGCGATTTCGACGTCACAGATTGTTTTACTTTATTTTGACGCAACGAGGCTTCGAAATAACTGTTGTGGAGTCAAATCGCTATGCTGCTGAGTACTTTGCATCACATGAAATCAAGCAATCTTTGTATTTTTGTCATAGAAAGCCACCACTTCGCACATTCCGCCATGACGGTCGCGATGGCGTCGTTCCTGTCGCTGAACTTTTCCGAGTATTTGGTGACCGATAAAGCGATACAAACTCCTTATTTTTTGAAAACTAATGTCAAGAAATAGTGTTTACCTAATCATGACATTTATGCACCGCAAGAACTTTGCTTATCGTGTTAAAATCGATCCGGGGCCCTGACAGTGGAACAGTGATCGGTAGTGCGCACACTACTATTTTTGGGGGGATTTTTTTTTACATAATCATAAACACTACACACTATTAAAAAATTATACTCATTTAAAAGCATATTATCTGTTCTTTCCAGTGATTTATAGCTTAACACATTTAATTCAGTTTTATATATCAATATCAAGGGTTGTTTGAGCCCACCCTGCTCCAAAACAATGCTAGCCAATGTTAATTCAGCCAATAGAAGTGAGGCGTGTTGCTGTCTATTTAGCGCTACTAGGGTTAACATCTATTCACTAGAAAGTGATTTTAGACAGGGAATTCTACATGCTGAGCAGCATTGCAGCTCATTTCTATTGCCAAATGTTAGCAAGCACACACACAACCACATACACATAGACAGGGATGGGATAGCCTACTGGTTAGAACATTGTGCTCGCAATCTGACAACCCGGGTTCGATTCCTGTTCAAGGGGATATTTTCCCCTGGAGTTCACATCACTCATCAGTGCAGACTCCACTTTCCCCAAAAGTCCTTCGGATGAGACTATAAACCAAGGCCCCGTGTGTGAAAGCACACAGAACATCTTGCGCACACGTTACATCCTGTTCCGCTTTTCGTAAGAGTACGCTATTGTGTGCTGGTGGGAACGGATAACAGAATTGACAAAACCACATACACACGGGGAATGGATGTAAAAAAAAAAGCACATAAGTGCTTATTCCATTATCCTCGATATAAAAGAATAAATAAAATTAAAATAAAGATGATATGCGTCCATTCGCACACAAGACCTCGATTTATAGTCTCATCCGAAGGACTTTTAAGGGAGTAGAGTTGGTAGTGATGTTAACTCTTAGGGGAAAAACTCTCTCTCGAGCGGGGCATTGGTGGTGGCTCAAACCCGGGCCGTCAGATCACGAATGCTCCGCTCTAACCACCAGGCTATCCCCCCCCCCCCCCTCCCACCACACTCCATCAACATTTGATGACATTGTCGAAGCGTGGCACTTAAAGCCTATGACGTGAATTATCCTCGATACGAAAGAATAAAATTAAAAAATTTTAAAACTACACACACACACACACTGACATCCCCCTAACATCTCACGTACCTCTGTCAAAAGCGCGGCCGGGAGTTTCGGGAGGTGGCGCATCCCATATGGCTGTGGAGGCAGGTGAGGAAGGAGGAGGGGGTGGTGGCGATGATGATGATGATGATGATGGTGATGATGATGCAGACGGCTCAGCAGGGGAGGCCACTCCTGGCCGCGACACAGGAAACGGCCTCTGACGAAAAGGGCTCTGAGGTGAGGTGCCCATCACGCGCTCGTATTCCTGACGGTTACGCTGGCGCAGCTCGTCGTAGGTTAAAATCTTCTGCTTCTCTGCCCTCGTTGCCTCTGTGGCTTTCACTGCCCACAACACACAAATTCATTTCATTTATTTCATTTATACCACTTTAAGTCACGCAGATTTCTCTGCGTGAAATTCGGGCTGCTCTCTCTCCCCGGGGAGAGCACGTCGCCACAAGAGCAGCACCACCCTTTTTTTTTTCTTTTTTCCTGTCTGCAACTGTATTTGTTTCCCTATCAGAGTGGCTTTTTTCTACATAATTTTGCCAGGGACAACTCTCTTGTTGCTGTGGGTTCTTTTACGTGCGCTAAATAATTATGTGCAACACACGGGACCTCGGTTTATCGTCTCATCTGAAAGACTAGCGCCCAGACCACCACTCATGATCTAATGGATGGGGAAAAAGTTTCGGGTCCAAACGGGATACGAACCACCGCACACTTCCGACCCGGACTTTTCGCTTTCTAGACCACCTCTTACCTCTAGACCACCGATCCATTCAGCGCTGCATTCCATCTCTTCGTTATCGTCTGAAGTCCTGAGTATGGCTGCCTGTATGACGCACATCCTTTGGATGAGACTACAAACCGAGGCCCTGTATTCGAGACGCATGCAGAACATCTTGCGCACACGTTAGATCCTGTTCCACTTTTCCGAAGAGTAGGCCACTGTGTGCCAGTGGAAACAGATGACAAAATTGACAAAACCGCATACACACGGGGACTGGATGCAAAAAAAGCACATGAGTGCTTATTCCATTATCCTCGATATAAAAGAATAAATAAATAAAATAAAAAAACGAGGCACTCAAAAACAGTCGTACTCGCAAACTTCTCATTCAGTGTGCAATTTCAATCTCACGGCCATTCCTAGGTGGGATGAGAGAGTCAGAGTGTATGCACATTCTGGGTGGTAAGCTGGGAACCGAACAGCAACAATCTATTCATTACATCTTGGCATCTATCCATGGGTCTCAAAAAGAGACTGAGGAGTTTTCAATGGCGCAAGATTTGGAGGTTTTCTGTGTCAAGATATGTTTTAATGAAATGTGACGTTCCACCACATAATGAGTTGCTTTGCACTAGACGTCAATTTTGAGTCAGTAACAGGTTATTAATCTGCAATTTAAAAAAAGGCTATACAATACAGAAAACAGTTTGAAAATCAGACAATTCTATGAAAAGTTACTACAAATTGAAGTAATAAACTGCACAAAGTGACAAAATGAGAAACTGACAAATTTTGCATGGTTATAGGTGGTCAGATTGAGGGCTTGGGTGATTTTAGATATGTTTTTAAAGCAAAAGGAAACTCAATCATGCCTTGATACATCACTACAAGGTAGAGTAATGGCTACAGTTTTATAATCAATGGAAATCTCAAAATCAACAACCTGCCCCCCCCCACCCCCCCTTCCCCCCACCTGCCTAAAATGGCTCCTAGCAGAAAAGTGGGTCAGGTGCAAAGTGACTCATTTCATGGTGGAGTGTCACAAATAACCATTTCAAGATGCCTTGCAGTATAGGTGTGGTGTATTGTACGTCTATAACAATTCTGAAGTGGAACTGCCACAAAATACCAAAGTCATTGAAGACAACAGCCTGAAGAACATTGCAGTCAATGAAAAGAGCATGCAAAGCGTCTATAAAAGAAACGGACCCCCCCCCCCCCCCCCCCCCCCCCCCACCCACACACCACCACCACCATGTAGATGACCCCTACAGAAAACACACAACCATCAGCTGCTCTCCTGCTGTAACTTGTAGACAAAGTAACTCTGGCAAACTGAAAAAATTCTATGACCACTCTTAAGTCAACTTTTAAAACAGAAAAAAATTAGCTTGAGATTGTCACAGGTCATCAATCAAGGCTTAATTAAGGTACAGTGCTGGTCATAATAATAATAATAATAATGTATGGAATTTATATTGCGCTGAATCTTGTAAAGCAACAAATCAAAGCACTTTTTAAAAAAAATTATGCAAGTGTATGCAGTTTTTTAAATGTTGTCATCTGCTCCCACCAGCACACAATGGTCATGACCGACACTGAGCAGTGTTCCAACGATTCCTGTACCTGGAGAGGGAAGGACTCTGCCAGAATCAGCTTGCCCAAGAGACAGCAGCAAGGCACAAGGAAGCAGCGACTGCAGGGCTAGTGACTATGTGCCATGGCCCAGAGGAGGATGACAGACAAATGCGTGAAAAACAAAAGTGCTTTGACTGCTGTCTTGTTAGCTGCTGGGAAATAGTCTCTATCGAATAGATCACACGGTCATGAAAGTTCTCACCACCATCATCGTTTTCTCCTTCCAGCATCTAAGTATGACAGATGCTCTGGCAGAGTGGATAAAAGTATTTGACCCCCATCCTGTGGGTCCATGAGGTCGTGGGTTTGAATCTTGGTTATCTTGTAAATTAAGGGTAGGAATTTTACAATCACTTGGTGTGTGTGTTTCAGTTTTCTGCAAATGGTTGCCACATAACGATGACAACAGTTCTCCAAAATAAGGTTGAGGGCGGAAGGAAAAGAGGCAGACCACCAACATCCTACACTGCCAACATCACTGAGATCCGTAGTCTGGAAGGTCTACAGGAGATTTTAGAACTCAGCAGAGATGGAGAGAGACAGCGAACCTTGGAGGCATCGCATGGAGCTTCTACTGACAACACCGGCGATGGAGACAGCTGAGCTGAGTTGAGTTGGTCAATCGTGTTTCTGCCAGCACCTTCATTCCCTCTGTGTATATTTATTCATGTTTGTCCGTCGTGTCTGACGATGACCTCCAAAACAGCAGAGGAGGCAGCTGCTGTTTTGGAAACTGGGCAGAAATTTGATTATAGTGGAGATGCCTTGCCCACAGTACATCCCCACTCTCTCGGCCAAGTGGGCATAAGGACAGTCAGCGTTGGAGATGTTCTCCAAAGGCCAACTAGCCCCCAGGGCTGCAGCACATAAGGACTGTGCGAGTCAAGCCTCCTAGTCAGAGAGTCATAGTCGATCACTAAAGACTAAGCTGTAAAGTGGAATTCCATGAGTGGAAAAGCCACTGGTCATACAGCCTCTCACTTTGCTGTTGCCCCCAGCGTCAATGGTTTAATCAAGAACTGTGATACACACATGCAGAAAATCAAACACACACTTTGAAGACCCCATAGTTCACGTCAGCATTAGACAGGTTATGAAAACAAGTAGTATCGTGCATACAACCTATACCTGGAGAGAGAAGGCTTCAGCCAGGTTCAACTTGCCCAAGAGACACGGCCTGAAAAACTCTGAGCCGTGTCCCAATGGTTTCTGAAGGAGTTGGCTGGCAGAGGAGAGAAAAGTACAAAACTTGACGTAAAATCTAGACGCAGATCTACCTACAAACTTGAATTTTGCAACATACCCTTCCAGCCTAACCAAACTTTCGCCACAGTGACTTGCCACTGTGTCAACTATAAATCTGCCTTGAAAGGATTAACACTACGTTAACCACTAGACTGCCCCACCCCGGAAATTTTCCGGGGCTATATGTGCACCCTATACGCCTACAACCCAGAAAATTTCCGGGGTGTCGAACCAAGGTAAACAAGCCAGCTTTCCTTGACTACAGTTAAATGGAAAGAACTCCAAAATTAGTGGAGATCACTCTCCCATTGCTTGGCAACATCCAGCTGCAAAAACCATGGCGAAAATGATCGGTTTTTAGCTCGTATTTTGTGTTTTTGTGCATGACTGCTTGGGCAGTTCTTGTTCAAAATGGCTGACACTTCTTGTTGAAGGCATCAATAACTTTACACAACTGTAAAAGAGGCAAATAAAACTTTAGATTTACCTGACAGTGATGAAAAACGATCGTGTATGATTCAGGAGATCGTGCATTTTAAAAAAATGAATGAGATTTGGCCTCGACATGTTTGACGTTACTCAGAATGACAGTGGTGATGAAGAAAGTGAATTTTTTGTCGATTTTTTTACATTTTAAATATATTTTCGCAGTGAAATCACTGAAAAATCAATTTGAGCTTGCCTTGAAGCAATCTATGATATATATATATATATACTGTCATAGGGTAGACTATCAGGATTATTCAGGAAGTAATTTCTGAGTAAGAGGGAAATGAACATAGCAAGTGGAACATAAGAATTTTATTCCCCGGCATAGTAATTTCTGAGTAAGAGGGAAATGAACATAGCAAGTGGTACATAAGAATTTTATTGCCCAGCATATAGGGTGCACTCGCACTGGGCAGTTAAGAGGTGAGAGAACCCCTCTTTCCCCACCCCGTACTCGTGCACATAGGTATGCTACCGTAACCCAGTAGCGGGCGATACGGAGGGAAGGGCTAGCAGATGGATGGTTACCCTGTTACAGCGGGGGTTACCTGTAGGGGAAAGGTTAACCCTACCTTCCCTGTCCAGGCTGGGGCGGAAGTTGTCGTCCAGTTCCTTGACGTATCGGGTGGGGGAGTCGGAGGAGCTGTCGATGCTGCTGTAGCTCTCCCTCATCTTGTCGCTGCTGTAGCCGGCCTGTGGCCCAGCCTCCCCCAGGGGCTGTCTGCCCGACACAGCAGACAGATCTCTGTCAACTCCTCAACAAAACCGTGACTTACAAGAGGCAGCACTGATGGTAGTGACTATTCTTCACCATTAGATCCTCTCTGTCAACTCCTCAACAAAACCATGACTTACAAGAGGCAGCACTGATGGCAGTGACTATTAATAATAATAATAATAATGTAAGGTAAAGGTAAAGGTGTCCCATAACCTATAAGGTCGTAGGGGAGCGAGGCGTCAGAGACCTCACTTCTCTAGGGGCCAGCATATTGAGGGCGGCGCCCATCTCCTCTCCCTCGCTGCTTTACCTTCCCTGACCCTAAAGAGGGCAGGTACCCATTTACAGCTGGGTGAACTGGGGGAACTGTACTGAAGCCAAGGCGCGCAAACGGTCACCCATCCAACTGGTAACCACGCGCTCGACGCTGCTTCACTTGGCTAGGGGAAAGCGAGTGCTCCGACCACTGAGCTATCCCGTCCCCATAATAATAATGTATGGAATTTATATAGCGCTGAATCTTGTAAAGCAACAAATCAAAGCGCTCAGATTTTTTTTTTAATATATCGAGGACAATGGAATAAGCACTCATGTGTGGGTTTTTTTACATCCAGTCCCCGTGTGCATGCGGCCCTGCAAATCCCGTCATCCGCCCCCCACCGGCACACAATGGCCCACTCCGTCGAAAAGCGGAACAGGATTCAACGTGTGCGCAAGATGCCCCGCACGCGCTCGCACACGGGCCCCGGTCCACAGTCTCATCCGAAGGACTTTACAGTCATCAGAATAAGACTGTTTTGGAAATAGTATTATGCAAGGGGATACCTCTATAGTTTTCAGGGTGGTTAACATCACCTTTGTTCTGTGCTCATGAACGCGGGTATACACACACACACGATAGCGCGCGTGTTCTGTTCCATATTCTTCACCATTCTTCAGTATCCTCCGCAGCTCTACAAAAAATCCATTTAGGCATTTCCCCCTTTATAGAAGAAAAAAAAAAAAAAAAAATTTTTTTTTTTTAAAGAAAGCGATGGGATAGCCTGGTGGTAAGAGTATTGTGCTTGCAATCAGACAACCTGGGATCGATCCCAGGTTTGAGCTGCTACTGAGAATCCCTCCTGTTCAAGGGGATTTTTCCTCTGGAGTTGACATCAGTGCACACTCCTCTCTCTCCTGATTGTCCTTGCAATGAGACCTTGCACCAAGGTCCTGTGGACAAATGCACGCAGAACATCTTGTGCACATGTCAAAACCCATTCCACCTTTGGAAAGAATAGGCCATGGGAAGAGATGACAAAATCTTTTTTTTTAAAAATGCATGCACATTGGAGTTGTGTGTAGACATCATCCCTAGTGCGCGCTCATGGATTTGAAATCTGTTGCTCATTATGTTTAAGGAGAGTTGCATGCCTGTAAATGATTGAGTGCAAGCGCTTCGATTTGTTTGTTTTTTACAAGATTCAGCGCTATATAAATTCCATATATTATTATTATTATTATTATTATCCCTGAAGTTGGAATGCGGCGACCTTGATGGGCAAAAACCAGTTGCATTTGCAATATCTCACCATAGGTGAGCCTCCCAAAACAAAAACAAACAAACCAAACCTCCCCCCACCCCAAAACAACAACAAGCAATCAACAACTAAAACAAACCAACCTATTTACAATACTTTTAACCTTCTGCAGGGACTACATATAGCAAGCAAATGAGACTATAAACCGAGGCCCCGTGTTCGAACGCATGCAGAACATCTTGCGCACACGTTAAATCCTGTTCCTCCGCTTTTCGTAAGAGTAGGCCATTGTGTGCTGGTGGAAACAGATGACAAATTTACAAAACCGCATAGACATGGGGACTGGATGTAAAAAAGCACACGAGTGCTTATTCCATTATCCTCGATATAAAAGAATAAATAAATAAAATGGAGTAAACAGCAGATTTCTTTTTTTCTTCTACCTTTTTGTCTCCTCATCTTTATCTCTGCATTTTTCTTTCAATTACATATCCTTTTTTTGTTTTTTTTGCTCCTCACCTAGAAGTACCGAGGTTCACCACTGGCAAGATTTTGCGTCCGTGACCGTTTTTTACCCACCGCTAAGATAGCCACATTCCGACTTCAGGGATGGGGATTTGTCTAAGCACGACACCAGTGTGCACATGTTTTTTTTTAAATTTGTCATCCGCTCCCACCAGCAGGCAATGGCCTACTCTTCCAAAAGGTGGAACAGGTTTTTAACACTGTACGTAAGATGTTCTGCATGTGTCTGCACTCTGGCCCTCAGGTTATATAGTCTCATCTGACAGATTTTCAGAGGAGTGGAGGCAGCACTGATGTTAACTCCCAAGGGAAGAATCCCTTGAACGCGGGTGTCTCGGTAGTAGTTCAAACCTGGGATCAGTCCCAGGCCGTCAAGAATGTGAGCGCAACAATAACCACAAGGCTATCCCCTCCCCAAGAACATCTGGAGCTCCAAGGTGGTGTCAACCCGCACAAAGATCAGGCTGTTCAACTCCAAAATCAAGTCAGTCCTACTGTATGGAGTGGAGACATGGAGGACAACAAAAACCACCATCAAGAAAGTGCAGACCTTCATCAACAGCTGCCTGAGACGAATCCTCCAGATCCACTGGCCCGACACCATCAGCAACGCAGACCTGTGGCAACGTACCAACCAGCTGCCAGCCGAGAATGAAATCCGGTGCAGGAGATGGGGATGGATCGGGCACACCCTGAGAAAGCCAGCCAGCAACATCACAAGGCAGGCACTATCACGGAACCCCCAGGGAAAACGAAAAAGAGGAAGGCCAAGAAACACCTGGCGACGTGACCTTGAGGCAGAAACCCAGAAGATGGGATATACCTGGAGACAGCTGGAGAGAATAGCCCAGGACAGAGGACTCTGGCGGACTGTTGTCGGCGGCCTATGTTCCAGGGGGGGTGATGGGCCTAAGTAAGTATCCCCTCCCCACAATCTCTCTCTCTCTCGCTCTCTCTCTCTTTTAAACATAAATCAATCTTTTTGTCCTTCTCAACACCAAAATGCAAACTTATACAGGCAAAGAACCTTTCTTAACCTAACAATCCAGTTATAGAACAAAAACCGAAAGAAACACCACAACAACTTATAAAAATTGGTGGAAAAAAAAAGAAGGAAAATGGTGCTTCCCAATAACTAAGCACTCATGTCAGGGAGAGTTACCTAAATTCTATGCATATAAACTGCTGAACTATCCATACTTTACACTACTTCAGAATGCCACAGAGCGCAAAATACTACACTACAACACGTGTGTGTTGGTGTTGTTTATTTTATTTATTTTATTTTATTTTATTCTTTTATATCGAGGATAATGGAATAAGCACTTATGTGCTTTTTTACATCCAGTCCCCGTGTGTATGCGGTTTTGTAAATTTTGTCATCTGTTCCCACCGGCACACAATGGTGGAACAGGATGTAACGCGTGCGCAAGATGTTTTGTGTGCAATCTCAGTTTATAGTCTCATCCGAAGGACTTTTGGGGAGAGTGGAGTCTGCACTGATGTTAACTCCAGGGGAAATATCCCCTTGAACGGGAATCGAACCCAGGTCGTCAGATTGCGAGAGCTATGTTCCTACCACTAGGCTATCCGTCCCCATTGTTGTTTGTGTGTGTGTGTGCGCGCAGTTTCACACCAATTCATTCGAATTAAGCCACAGATTTTTTTTTTTATCCATCTGCTGTAGTAAAACAAGTTCTGGTCTTCATAAGATTAGGCGGTTTTAAACATCCTTTCATCATTATCATCAACATCGCATAAATGCCAACACACAGCACAAAATAGGAAACCAAAACACGACGGGCCAGACTTAAAGAACATGAACCACTGCTCATAAACGGACGGGATTCCTCTGGACTTGCGCACAGACTGGGCCAGGTTGGTGTGAGGGATCTTCTCCAGGATTTTCTGCTGGCAGGTGCCTTGGTAGGAGACCTTGCCCATAACGTAGCCCAGAAACACCGCCCCTGCACACACACATTTCCATTTTATATCGAGGATAATGGAATAAGCACTTATGTGCTTTTTTTTACATCCAGTCCCCGCGTGTATGCAGTTTTGTACATTTTTGTCATCTGTTCCCACCGGCACACAATGGCCTAGTCTTACGAAAAGCGGAGGAACAGGATTTAACGTGTGCGCAAGATGTTCTGCGTGCGTTCGCACACGGGGCCTCGGTTTAATAGTCTCATCCGAAGGACTTTCGGAGAGAGTGGAGTTGCAACTGATGTTAACTCCAAGGGAAAATATCCCCTTGAACAGGAATCGAACCCGGGTCGTCAGATTGCAGCGCAATGTTCTGACCACTAGGCTATCCCGTCCCCCACAACATGTAAGCAGATGGTTGGTTAGAGCGTTGCGTACTGCATTAGAGATCTGCTGACCTGGATTTGAATCTCATTCAAGTGGATATTTTCCCCTGGGGTTTAACATCAGTGCCGACTCCACTCCCCCCAAAATACTTCGGATGAGACTATAAACTGAGGTCCTGTATGTGAACGCACACAGAACATCTTGCACATACGTTAAAACCTGTTCCACTTTTCGGAAGAGAGGGCCATTGTGTGCTGGTGGGAACTGATGACAAAATGTACAAAACTGCATACACACAGGGACAAGATGTAAAAAAGCGTGTGAGAGCTTATTCCATTATCCTTGAATAAAAGAATAAAATAAATCTTTTTTTTTAAATAAAAGCATGCATGCACACAAACACACATGCAAGCATGCATGTACACACATACACATGCAGGTGCACACACACACACACTTACTTCAAGCTATGTGTACAAATAACTGCTACTAAAAAGTAATATTAAAAAAGAGGGAGAAAAGTAATATTTGTTATAAAGTCAATATGCCTGTATCTTCTTTAATTCTTTCCAGCCGTTTGAGTTTCTTTGTTCAAAAGCTGTTGGGATCAACCACATACAAGACATAGTACTCAAAACAGGGTCGACAACTCACCAGGACATCCCAAGACTAAGTTTAACGATTACTTCCCCATGACCATACCACTGAAAGGCAGAACCCCCCGTCTGCCCATCCGCCACTTTTGACAAACAAAAGGTAAAACTATCCACTGCTACAATACTCAAGAGAAGGATTTCTTCACACTGTAAACATACACGTCTTTTTCGGTATTGTTCCAAAAATGTTTTCCAGCAGTTTTGTGTAAGCTTTTCAACTTCAGTCTTTTTCCAAGCCCTGCTGGCAAAACTTATACTCCATGATTTCTGTAACTTAGATTCTGAAGTGGACGAAACAAACTTACAGAACCTGTGGAGCCATTCATGAAAAAAAAAGGCTTGCAAAACCTTGAGAGTCAGCCTTGCCCAACCCAAAGTATCAGTCTTTCCCAAATGAGCCTGAAAAAGACTTGTGAGACTGAACTCAACGTATGCCTAAAGTCTGCACCCTGGACACATCTACCCTGCAGAACAACGGATCTGTACCGTTATTTTATAATACTGTACTGTACTGGCTATTATCAGACCCGTTCTTCTGTAAGGTTCGGAGACGTGAGTTTTCACAAAAACCGTCAGACGTTTGTTGAAAAGCTGTGAAAACCGAATGCTACGCTACATGACAAAGATCAAATGGGAAGACAGGATCACGAATAAAGAACTATGGAGAATGTGCAAAGTTGATGATCTGAAGTCTGTAGCTAGTAGCAACAGACTGCGCTGGTTTGGACACGTTCAACGGAAAGCAGACCACCGCATCGTAAAAAGAGCAATGAACTTCATAGTGGATGGAAAGAGACCAAAAGGGAAGACCTAGCAAGACCTGGGCTGCCTGTGTTGCAGATGATCTTAGAGAAAGGGTTACAAATGTCTCCACAAAACAGCACCCTCCTACCTCTGTGAATGTCTCCACCTGTACACCCCTTCTCGTTCCCTTCGCTCTGCTGCAGATTCCTTGTGCTTACAAATACCTAGATTCAACCAGTCCACTGTTGGCCGTCGCTCTTTCTCTGTTTCTGGTCCATCGATTTGGAATGGCCTCCCTATCTCTCTTCGCCAAAGACCTTCTTGTGACACTTTTAAATCTGGCCTCAAGACATATTTGTTTCAAACCTAAGAATTTCCTCTCCTGTTTCATTTCATGGCTATCCCTGCTTTTTAACAGCCAAAGATTCCATTACCTTGCCAAAGTGTATAACCTGTGTGTGTGTGTGTGTGGCGGGGGGGGGGGGGGGGGGGGGGGGGGGGGTGTGCATTTGGATTTGTTAGAACTATTACTTGCTATTGGTTGCATGACTGTGTAAGAATGAGTTGAGCGCAAGCGCTTTGATTTGTCTGTGCAAGATACAGCGCTATATAAGTTCCATTTATTATTATTATTATAAATAAGGAGGAAGCTCAAAACAAGAGAGATGGAGAAGGCTCATCAATGTCAAACCTCCCCTGGGAGAAACATGACAAAAAAGGAAGACGAAGAAGACTGGCTACTACTTTCACTCTTGGCAGATAACTCCGCACAAAATTTGAGCTGCTCTCCCCAAGAAGAGCATGACATCACAAGAGCATTCTCCTGTCACCCAGGTTTTTGAAAAAAAAAATTCCTGTCTGCAATGTGAATTTGTTTCGCCTATGAGTGGCTTTTTTCCCCTACAAAATTCTACCAGGGACAAAATTTCTTGTGGCTGTGGATTCTTTTACGTGTACAGAATGTGTGTCGCACACAGGACCTCGGTTTATCATCTCATCCAAAAGTGTAGCACCCAGACCACTGCTCTTAAGTCTAGTGGATGGAAGGAAAAGTTTGGGCACAAACCCTGTTCCCCGTTTTTCCCCATTCCTTGGCTAGAGCTCCAAGGTTTACCAACAGTGAAATTAATAATAATAATAAACAACGGAATTGTGCTTTATACCCCTTTTTGCCCACCAATGAAGATAGCCGTATTTCAACTTCGGGGAAAACAGGGATTGAACCCACGCTTCTCACTGTCTAAGCAGGTGTGTTATAATAATAATAATAAATGGAATTTACATAGCGCTATATCTCGTAAAAAACAAATCAAAGCACTTTCATTCATCGTACTAACTCACATGCAGCCAGTTACGATTAATAGGGTTTTTTTAACAAATTCAAATGTATACCCACACGCACACACATGCTCACCGACTCACACACATAAAGGTTGTACATTCCCACAGGGTGATGGGGTTT
Source organism: Rapana venosa (assembly GCA_028751875.1). Taxonomy (NCBI): domain Eukaryota; kingdom Metazoa; phylum Mollusca; class Gastropoda; order Neogastropoda; family Muricidae; genus Rapana; species Rapana venosa. Next base: position 10,912,539 of record CM054141.1, on the reverse strand, counting down.
TGGCTGTTGAGGGCAGGGACAAAAATTAAATGCAAGAGGGGACAATCTTAGGTTTGAAATAAATGTCTTGAGGCCGGATTTAAAAGCGTTATAAGAAGGCTTTTGGCGAAGGGAGAGAGGGAGGTCATTCCAGATCGATGGACCAGAAACAGAGAAAGAGCGACGGCCAACAGTGGACTGGTTGAATCTAGGCATTCTTAAGCACAAGATATCTGCAGCAGAGTGGAGGGAACGAGAACGAGTGTACTGCATTTTTTCCAGATAAATTTTTAATATAGCTGTTCACCCCATGCAGAAGTCGGATGCGCTGGGCCTGACTTGTCAGGCGCTTAACGGCAGTGTAACCCATTTTCGCTCATGTGATAGACAGCGACAGTTGCTGTCTGAGCATTCGAAGAAGGAGAAGAAGAAGAAGAAGAAGAAGAAGAAGTTACTTACCCAAGGCTTTCAAAGTTGGACCGTACCGAGGATGTGGCTTCAAGTGACCTGAAATAAAATCATTTGGCATTAGATTTTTTTTCACCCTTAAAAAAAAAAAAAATTTCATCTTACGATATTTCATCTTCAACATAAATCAAAACTAGTTCCAAGGGTTGATTAGAATATATATGAGGACGGGACAGCTCAGTGGTCAGAGCACCAGCTTTCTCCCTGTCAATGTTAAGCAGCATGAATGTAGTTACCAATTGGATGGGTGACCGTTTGTGTGCTTTGGCTTTGGTACAGTTCCCCAGTTCACCCAGCTGTAAATGGGTACCTGCCCTCTTTAGGGTCAGGGAAGGTAAAGCAGCGAGGGAGAGGAGATGGGTGCCACCCTCAATATGCTGGCCCCCAGAGAAGCTGAGGTCTCTGATGCCTCGCTCCTTTACGACCACAGAGGTTATGGGACACCTTTATACCTTTGTAGAATATATTAACACTTACAATATTTTATTAACACCATAAATCAAAACAATGGACAACCAAAAAAAAACCCTTGCAGACAAGGACAATAAATCAATGTTCTACTGAACATGCAGTCAAATCTGAGAAATGGGAAGAGACTGACAGGGAGGGAGGGAGACAGACAGACAGACACAGAGAGAGAGAGAGAGAGAAAGGGGGAAGGGGGGGGGGGGGGGGGGGGGGGGGGGGGGGGGGGGGGGGGGGGAGCAGAAAAAGGAAAGGCAGAAAGCATGTGGCGACCCAGAATATAGCAGAGACTGAGAGAGAGGAAGTATTCACACAGATAGCAAAGAAAAGAAAACAGAAAGAAGAAGAAAACAAAAATCAGAAAGACGGGTACACACATCAACACTATGATGAAAGAGGTGCCGACTCCACTCCCATCAGAAGTCCTTCAGATGAGACTTCTACACTGAGATCCCGTGTGCAAACGCAAGCAGAACATCTTGCATACAAGTTAAAACCCGTTCTGCTTTTCAGGAGAGTAGGCCATTGTGAGCCGGTGCTACGGATGACAAAAGTTAACCAAAAAAACTGCATACACTCAGGGACTGGATGTAGAAAATGAGTGCATGAGTGCTTAATACATTATCCTCAAAATAAAAGAATAAAGTAAAATAAATAAATAAAGAGTGGGAATTCACACTCCAAATAAAAGAATAAAATAAAATAAAGAAAGAAAGAGTGGGAATTCACAGACTAAAAATGACAACAAACACACTCTCCTTCTCTCCATCAGTTTCTCCATCATCATCCACATGCTAACTTCATCACCAACTTCTTCCTACCATCAAAAGAAAAAAAACCCAACCCCCCCAACCCCCCCCCCAAAAAAAAAAAAAAAAAATTATCTCCACTATTCTCTCCATTTATACCCCCCCCCTCCCCAACAATCCTATCTCCACTATTCTCTCCATTTATACCTTACCCAAACCAGCGCAGTCTATTGGTACTAGCTACAGACTTCAGATCATCAACTTTGCACATTCTCCATAGTTCTTTATTCGTGATCCTGTCTTCCCATTTGATCTTTGTAATGTAGCGCAGCATTCAGTTTTCACAGCTCTTCAACAGACATACACTTATACACAAACATATTACTTATGTTATAACTGACACTGTATACACACCTGTTTTGACCAGGTAAGTGGCTGCGCCCCCAAACGCCATCCCCAAAGGAACACCTGGAAAACATTTTAGAAAAGTGTCAGTTTTACGGTCTACCCACATGGAAAGACACAAACATTAACCAAGAAACAACAACCACCAATAAATATAAAAGACAAACAAGCAGAGAACAGTATGACACCGCATGCAGAATATTTCATATATATTATATATATGCATGCTGCATCACAGCTGCAGTGAAATATTAGCACATGCTTAGTCAATTGCATTCATGCTTAGTCAATGTGGGGACAGGATAGCCTAGTGGTTAGAACATTGCGCTCGCAATCTGACCTGGGTTCGATTCCCGTTCAAGGGGATATTTTCCCCTGGAGTTCACATCAGTGCATACTCCACTCTCCCCAAAAGTCCTTCGGATGAGACTATAAACCGAGGCCCCTGTGTGCGAACACACAGAGAACATCTTGCACACATGTTAAATCCTGTTCCGCTTTTTGTAAGAGTAGGCCATTGTGTGTCGGTGGGAACAGATGACAGAATTAACAAAACTGCATACACACAGGGACCGGATGTAAAAAAAAGCACATAAGTGCTTATTCCTTTATCCTCGATATAAAAAGAATAAAATTTTTAAACCTACATGCTACAACGGCCAAGAAGTGTTGCCTCACGCTTCTAAAGTCAACTACACCACACAGCCTAACCCAGCTCCTCTACAGTTCTAGTTCCCAGTAAGTTCCAGCGCATGCTGGATATTGACCTTTCTGGATTCAAGTCAATGCACCTCATGCTGGCAAGATATATTGTATTTCAAATCTGATGCTCTGTAGTGTAAGCATAGTCTTAAACACTGCTTCTGAATTCTGGTTAAAATCCGAAACAATGCCCTATATTTAAAAAGTAAATTTAAAAAAAACAAAGTTTTGTTAGTTATTCTGAGGGACTGGTTCAATAAAAAATATATAAAGTACAGTAATGTCTTTAACATTTATTTCAATAACTACATCTGTAGTGTACCAAACAAGAAACATACACACTTTCTCATACTCCCCCCCCCCCCCCCCCCCCCCCCCCCCCCCCCCCCCCCCACAACAACGCATGAGGGCATGCACAACACACACACACACGGGATAGCCTAGTGGTTAGAAGGGGGACAGGATAGCCTACTGGTTTGAACATTGCACTCACAATCTGACGACCCGGGTTTGATTCCCGTTCAAGGAGATATTTTCCCCTGGAGTTAACAACATCAGTGCAGACTCCACTTTCTCTGAAGTCCTTCAGATGAGACTATAAACCAAGGCCCCGTGTGCGAACGCACACAGAACATCTTATGCACACATTAAACCCTGTTCCGCTTTTCTAAGAGTAGGCCATTGTGTGCCGGTGGGAACAGATGACAATTAATAAAACCACATGCACAAAGGGACTAGATGTAAAAGAGCTCATAAGTGCTTATTCCATTATCCTCTATATAAAAAAATAAAATAAAATAAAATAAAAATAAAATAAACACAGTCACACACACACACACCACACACACACACACACACACACGCACACACTTACATCTATACCAGAAGCTTTCCGAGTTGCATTCCTCCAAAATGTTGATTTCTTCTTGTGTAAGGCGTTGGGCTCTGGACTGAATACACAAAAAAGTAAAGTGAGCTTTTTTCCAGACAGAACAGCAGGATTTGTATGTAAATATTGTATCATATTGTTTGTATTGTACTGCACTGCAATCGCCTGGCTTGATAGCCTGGCTTGATACAGGTGCATCCTTGGTCAGACAACTGGGTACTACTACTAGTACACTACTACTGCTAGTAGTAGTAGTAGTAGTAGTAGTAGTAGTAGTAGTAGTATATACTATACTATATACTACTACTACTACTACTACTAATACTACTAATAATAATAGTAATAGTACTAACAATAAATGGAATTTATATAGCGCTATACCTTGCACAGACAAATCAAAGCGCTTGCACTCAACTCATTATTAATATTATACAGTCATGCAACCAATAATTGATAGTTCTCACAAGTCCAAATGTGCGCACGTACACAAACACACACACACAGGGTGATGGGATTTTGGCTGTTGAAGGCAGGGACAACTATGAGATGAAACAAGGAGACGGAAATCTTAGAATTGAAATAAATATGTCTTGAGGCTGGATTTTAAAAGTGTCATAAGAAGGCTTTTGGCGAAGAGAGAGAGGGAGGTCATTCCAGATCAATGGACCAGAAATAGAGAACCGTAGGGTCTGTCTTGACAACTTACAATGTCCATCCGAACACTGGGCTGCACAAGTGGAAAAAAAAGGATGATACAGGTGGCATGCTGGGGGTATCCGGGTAGTCACTTGATGTGGTGATGCTACTGACACTTTTTCTTTTTCGTTTTACATCATCAACTTTTACGTCAGTTTTTAGAGCACAATTAGCTTGGCCGCAAAGCCAAGATGCACAGTTTGTGAGACATGAAAGTTTTGTGTCATCAAACCTCAAGTTTTTCCTGGCCTGATACTAGGGATACAGGAGCTTCTTTAGCCAGACAACTGGATAGGGTCTGTCTTGATAACTTACAATGTTGTATGTATACATGTACTTCAGTGCTGCACATTTCCAGATCTATCGATATTATAATGTGGGTATGTGAAAATTTTAATATGAAGTTGAAAAAGCATTAGGTCAATAATTGCAAGTAGTAAAAACTGTAAAAACAAATTGGTGGATATGTGTGTGTGAGTGTGTCACTGTGTGTGTGTGTGTGTGTGTGTGTGTGTGTGTGTGTGTGTGTGTGTGTGTGTGTGTGAGAGAGAGAGAGTGTGTGTGTGTGTGTGTGTGCGTGAGTGTGGGAGGGAGAGAGAGAGAGAGAGAGAGAGAAGAGAGAGAGAGAGAGAGAGAGAGTGTGTGTGTGTGTGTGTGTGTGTGTGTGTGTGTGTGTGTGTGTGTGTGTGTGTGTGTGTGTGTGTGTGTGTGTGTGTGTTTGTGTGTGAGAGAGAGTGTGTGTGTATGTGTGTGTGTGTGCGTGTGTGTGTGAGAGAGAGAGAGAGTGTGTGTATGTGTGTGTGTGTGACTGTGTGTGAGTGTGTGTGTGTGTGTGTGTGTGTGTGTGACTGTGTGTGAGTGAGTGTGTGTGTGTGCGTGAGTGTGTGAGAGATACTTGAACCTATGATTGCTTGTGTCACAAGTAAGTCACAAGATTTTTTTTAATGTCACCACTGGACCTATGCTGCTGACTTAAGTTTATTGTGAAGTTGATATGAATCAGCCATAAAATGTGTTCTTATTTTTCAGTTTTGATTTTTCAAACAGTTTTGTATCACAGTCTCTCTCCAACGTACCTAAAAACATATCCTTGACATATAATGTCAAACTCAAAACTGCTCATCTCTTACATAAGTTACAATCACAGGTGAAATAATAATGGAATGCAAGATCCTCATCTTTTGACATTCTAAAATAAACCTGACAAGACAAGGTACATCTTCTTATCACACTTGCATTTGGTTTGGTGTGCTAAATTACACAAATTGCCTTGGCCTGGTGTGGCATGAAGTAACATGGTGTTATAATGAGTATGATGCAACATACCTGTGATATTACTGATTTTATCATTTTATGACTGCACAGAAACTTGAGAAAGCTTAGATTAATCATTAAGTTAAAATACATCACAATTCACATACATGATACATTTTTCTGAGGTGAATAAAAAATATGGATATTGCGAACATAACATTATTATTCTGGGAAATATTCAGATAATGTATTGATATTTGATAGTGATACTGAGCAAAAGCCTGGAACTTATGGTAGCACACAGGCTTACTAGGTATGGAACACCTTAAACTTTATAAACACTTTTATTTTAAAAGGGGTGTTCCTACCTCATGAATTCATATGATCAGCATAATGGTTATTGACCTTAATTGCCGGCAGTGTCCAGCACTTAATCTTCTAGAACTTCCTCTCAAGTTCACACCAGAAAATTATACAAAGCCAACATAAACATACTGCTACTTTGCATTAGTCGCAGTTGACGTGATAGTGACCTTGGGATTACGAAACAAATAACTTCCACTTCTGTCGTACAAGCTGGAGATAAACTTGCTCAATGCAAAAAAAGATACCTGAGGCAAATGCGGGTTAGTGTTTACCGAGTCGGCATTGGGAGGACCTTGTGGAGGCTGAAATGTTCTCGGGTTCTGGCCAGGTGATCCTCCGGACTCCATGTTTGGCGGCGAGATGCTTAGGTTACACTCCACAAATGGGTTTCCTGTAAGTTCTAGCCTAGTTTCAGTTTCAAAACAAATAAAATTTAACTTTAGGTTTGCGCAATTAGACTGACTTTAACAGTTTTGTGGATAGAGTGTTTGACTTCCATCTCGTAGGTCCATGAAGTCTGGGTTCGAAACTCTGCAGCAGCGTCTGATGAATTAAGGATGAGTATTTTTACGATCTCTGGGGTCAACTCAAAGTGAAATCCTGCCAGTGCCCTAATATCCCCTTGTACATACATGCCGAAGATTAAATATGCATAGTTTAAAAATCATGTAATTAGTGTCAGTGTTTGGTGGGTTACAGAAACATGAATACCCAACATGCACCCCTGGAGAGGATGGGCTCCACCAGTTTCAAATTGCTTGTTTGACACAGCCTGGAAAAAAAAAATCAGCGCAGCGCCCCAACGATTACCCAGAGAGTAAAGGGGAAAGAAAACAACAACAAACAAAAGTATGCAACTTTTATGTAATTCAGTGGGTCTCCTGTGATTCAGCTGGTCTTCCCTGAATTGCATCTGTCTTATCCAGTCCCTTGAAAATTGACCCTGCCAATGTTGGTGCTTAATAGCCACCTAATATCTATTCAGGACATGAAAAGGCAGAAGGAAAGTGGTCTTTGCTGGCAAAATTACATGTTTCCTGGTAGTGTAAGTCATCTTTTTTTTTTTAATCAAGGGATATCAATCAGCTTAAACCAGTTCCTTACGGACTGGTCTATCAGAAGGTGCATCGGTACATTAAGACCGAGAATGAAGCTATTTGCTCGCTGAATAGATCGACTAAGTTGTGCTCCTTTTGAACTCCATAGGAGAAAAAAGCAACAAGACAATACCTGATTTGTTTATTCAAACGTATGCATGCAAGACGGGAACACTGACCAGTGGACAGTGCAGTAGCCGTGAACATTCCAGACAAAAACAAAAGAAAACCCACCCAACAACAACAAACAAAAACATTCAATCCAAACCCGAAAAATAAGCGGGGCAAGAAGGAAAACGAAAAGAGACCAAAAAGAATACTTTAAAACTTTTTTAAAAACAAAAAACCCAACCAACAACAACAACAATAATAATAATAATAATAATAATAATAATAATAATAATAATAATAATAATAATAATAATAATAATAATACATGGAACTTATATAGCGCTATATCTTGAAAAGACAAATCAAAGCGCATGCATTCAACCTAATCTTACACAGTCATGCAATCAATGATAAATGATCAATAGTTTAAACAAACAGATATTTACAAACATAGTGGGCTGCAGACAAACTCTATTAAATAAAATTTCAATAGTCAAATGTTTTACAAAAGCACACATACACACTCACTTAGGTCCTATACTTTAGCAGTGATAGAACATGGGTTAGTGAGAGTGGGATGGCTCTGATATGAAACAGGAGGGGGGAAATCTTAGGTTTGAAATAAATATGTCTTGAGGCTGGATTTAAAAGTGTCATAACTAGGTTTCTGGCGAAGAGAGAGAGGGAGCTCATTCCAGGTCGATGGACCCGAAATAGAGAAAGAGCGGCGGCCAACAGTGGATTGGTTGAATCTAGGTATACGTAGGCACAAGGTATCTGCAGTAGAGCGGAGGGAACGTGAAGGAGTGTACAGGTGAAGACATTCACAGAGGTAGGAGGGTGCAGTTTTGTGGAGACATTTGTAACAGAGGGTACTGATCTTATAATGTACTCTCTGTGGCACAGGCAGCCAGTGGAGAGATCGCAAGAGAGGGGAGGGGTAATGTGCTCAGATTTTTTTCTTTCTGAGAACTAGTCGAGCTGCGGAGTTTTGTATACGTTGAAGGGAGTGGATAGATGATGCTGGCAGACCAGACAAAAGAGAATTACAATAGTCCAGACGTGAAAGAATGAGAGAAGTGACAAGTTTGGCTGTTGCATCAGTGGACAGGTACTTTCGAATTGCACTAATACGCGGTAATTGATAGTAGCACGACTGACAGGTCTTAGTGATGAATTTTTTCATAGAGAGTGTGTTGTCGATAACAACACCTAGATACTTCAACAACAACAACAACAACAACATAACTTATCGTATTCATCAAAGCCTTAACGCTGACCCCCAGCTGAGGCATAAGCCACAAGCTCTAGAAAACATCCTGCAGTCACTCCTGTGGTGATCGTTATTTGTATTGAGCCAGAAGTTCAAATCTTGTCCTCAAAGACTGATGAATGATCTCGTCTTTTTCATATCTGCCTCTAGATATCAGTATCATGCCTTTTTGCTCTTCCCGTGCCAAAGTAATTAATGGCCTACCAGATTTTGTGATATCACATGTACGCCTAATGGCAAAAATACATAATACTAAATACATAATACACACATACTAATACATACATAATACTAAAACTAATACATAAGGAAATGTATACATTCCAGGACCATATTGCCTTACAGGAGAACCTCAACAGATAATGAAAAAGACTGAGGCATGGGATTAATTTTCTGGCCGTGAATGTTCATGAAATTCATGCAGGCACTGCAAAAAGTCACTCTAAGTAACCTCTGGTTTTCCACAGGCTACCCCACCTTCTCTGCCACTGTCACTGTCTACTGACGGGATAGCCTAGTGGTCAGAACATTGCGCTCGCAATCTGACGACCCGGGTTCGATTCCCGTTCAAGGGGATATTTCCCCTGGAGTTCACATCAGTACAGACTCCACTCTCCCCAAAAGTCCTTCGGATGAGACTATAAACCGAGGCCCCGTGTGCGAACGCATGCAGAACATTTTGCGCACACGTTAACTCCTGTTCCGCTTTTCGTAAGAGTAGGCCATTGTGTGCCGGTGGGAACAGATGACAGAATTTACAAAACCGCATACACAAGGGGATGGATGTAAAAAAAAAAAGCACATAAGTGCTTATTCCATTATTCTCGTTATAAACGAATAAATAAATAAATAATAAATAAATAAATATCAGCACACTCTGGAACAATCACAACTGTGTTCTCCTCCTTTCCCACTCTGTCAGAACCACAGGCAAGCTCATCACTGGATTTTTCTTTAGGCTTAACCGTATATCCACTGTCACTGTTTGGAGGTCGGTGTGGCCAACTATCAAGTTAACGTAGGTACTTTTCACTGGGTTACACATCACTTAAAAACAATGAAAGAGAGGACTGCAGGAGGTAAAGGATGTATGTCAGCAATAACAGCTCATTCCTCCTCTTGTGGCTCAGTAGCATGGCACAAACTGGGTTTTAAAAAAATAAACAAAAAAGATGAAGGTGTCTCAACCTATGTGGTTGTAGGGGAGCTAGGCGTCAGAGACCTCAACTTCTCTAGGGGCCAGCATCTTGAGGGCGGCGCCCCTCTCCTCTCCCTCGCTGCTTTACCCTCCTTGACCCTAAAGAGGGCAGGTACCCATTTACAGGTGGGTGAACTGGGGGATTGTACTGAAGCCAAGGCACGCAAATGGTCACCCATCCACTTGGTTACCATGCTCGATGTTGCTTAACAATAGTGCTCTGACCACTGAGCTGTCCCTTTTCTTCTT